>JACYFF010031958.1:62821302-62873075 GCA_017589665.1 Selenicereus undatus
GAGAGCCATGGCTTGAAGGTTTTAGACATATATGAGCTATGAAAGCAGCATACGTAAAGTTATATATATATATATATAGACATATTTTGTATAAGTGTAAATATGTATATTCAACTCTGCATATGTTGCTTTCATAGCTCATATATGTCTAAAACCTTCAAGCCATGGCTCTCTAAAACCACCATGCTGTATTTGAATAAGGCCCTTTCAATTCCTTCGTCGCTAGTGATGCCAAGTCTAGGCAGGTCGTCAGTCATTTGAAACCAAACCCCCATCCCCCAAAAAGCATAGGTTCACCGGTTTTGACTGGCTTTTCCCTTAGGCACTTTAGCCTGATTTAACCGTATTTTGATGGGCACTTTAAGGATTCGAATGAGAGGTCGGCTACAGGGTATGTCCCGACCAAAGCCACTGGCTAATTCCCCGTTGAAGCGACCGAGGCTGTTCGGTTCTATAAACATCAGTTCTGAGTAGGGTAAAGATATTTGTCAATCAAGCCATGATCCCAATTTTTTATAGTAAGCTACCCTATTATTATTAATGTTGTTGTTGTTGTTATTATTGTTGTTGTTGTTGTTGTTGTTGTTGTTATTGTTATTATTAATGTTATTAGTATTGTTGTTTCCTTCTATATTGACAAGTATCCAACTTCACTAAGAGATTGCAGAACATAAATTTTCTCATCAAACATGATCCCAAGAGCTAAGAACTTCATTCCCTCCTCAATCTTAATAATAAAAATTTTAAGGTAAGCTGGATTTTGCAAACACAAGCACCGTCTTGTCAATATTTAGAAACAAATGATCATACGTGAAGGCAATTTAGGATCATAAAAATAATGGCAATGTCGACACTTCTCAACTTATACAGTCTGTGGTCATCATTATCTTAACACCATACCTGCCAGGCAAAGGTCCTTTCGCAAGATATTTGCTACTTTCGAGCTGGCATGATTTCTTCGTAAGATGCAGTTCAGCACCTGTCAATAGAATGCGTGCCCAAGATCTTGAACGTATTATTTGATAAGGCCTTAAATATGTGATAATGTAGGAATACGTAAGATGTGCAATTGCATACAAATAATGAATGCATTTTGATTTTCTTTTATTTTAGATAAACAAAGAATGTGGTTTCATAATCAGCCATAATCCTTAAGATAGAGGATATTGATCATTGGTTCAGCAATGGATTATCTCGTTGATCCCAGTTCAAAGTCAATAAAAATGATACACAGTCTGGTTAACTAAAGTCCTACAAGGCTTCCAATCCAATAAATAAATCAATCAATCAACATTCACACCATACTGTGATAAGTTGATATAAAACTATACATAAGTCAAGAATTACAAATAGTAAGATAGTTTGTATCTCTAACCAGTTCTCATCCATGCAGTCTGGATATCCCCTTCCTCTCAAACCACCTTCTGCAAAAAGAATATTAAAGAGAAGAAAAATCATACTGTGAGGACATACAGATTAAACCTATGAGTACAAGTTTCCATATAGAAAATATACTTCTATTAATAGACAAAGCAGAATATAACTTGGGTTGAGTTGGCGGAAGTGCACAAACACAACAAAAACCACCACCTTTCTTTGAGCAGGCAAGCGGCTAAACAAAATCCTCTTGATAATCTCTTAAATATCGGTCCATTAGTACAAAGGAAAAGAATGCAACAAAAAGAGTAGGGGTGGGCAACAGAGTGGATTGGGCTAGACTGGGCCAGCCCATTAACTAAACGGACTAGGCTGGGTCTAGTACATTTGTTAATGGGCTGAGCTAGGTTATGGGCCAAATGAATCCGGCCGGCCTATGAACCGCCCATTACCACCTAAGGAATGTTTTTTATTAGTTAATTTTCCAACTAATGTATTTGTAATTTTCCAACCAAATTAAATTAGTGCAAATTCAAAGTTAGAAAATACACAATTAAGCTAATAAACGGGTCGGGTCAAATCAGCCCATGGGCGGCCCGCTTTGAGCCCGTTTAAAAACGGAACAAACTTGCGCAAAACAACGGTGTATGATAATTATTGTTATGTATAAAGTGCTGGTAATGAGGTTAACGAATTGGATCATATAAAATAGTGTGTTAATTAGGTTAAAAAAATAATGAGTCAATAAATGAGCCGTTAATGGGCATGCCCAGTTCGGCCCGTTAACATGCTTTAATGGGCTGGCCCAGTAATGACCCTGTCCATTATTGATCCGGCCATTTATTAACCATATTTTAAAGGGGCCAACCGCTTAACCCAATGAGTACCCAGTTTATTGGCCACCCCCTAAAAAGGAGTTTCTGTATTCAAAATAAGTTATGCCCTAGAATGTGACAACATGGAAAATAGAACACAGTTAAGGCCTATACCACCATCATGCTTACGTGTTTTATGTAATTGGTTATTAGAACGTTTGTAATTAGTAAGCACAAAGATGTTTCATGTCCATAATAAAGTTTGTGCACTCGAAAATACAGTACCTCATATTACCAAAATGACAATATATGCTCGCTCATTAAATTGTACTGCGAGAATCAGAAGAGTATAAACCAATAGGATTTGACGGGAAACATACGCGAAGCCAAGAAAATTATTGAAGAAAAATAATTTGGAAAATATGGTGATGATCCGAAGAAAAGCAAAGGACAACACTTACTTTATCGAACTCCTCCTGGTGCTGGAATAATAAAGATTGACTGGTCTAGTAGTCGCATTTGACCATTAGAAC
The DNA here is from genome assembly GCA_017589665.1 of Selenicereus undatus. Lineage (NCBI taxonomy): Eukaryota > Viridiplantae > Streptophyta > Magnoliopsida > Caryophyllales > Cactaceae > Selenicereus > Selenicereus undatus. The sequence goes on from JACYFF010031958.1 coordinate 62,824,028, forward strand.
ACTACTGTTCTGAAAGGAAATGGACCTTATAGGGTTAACAGAAGCATTTGAATTTACATCTATGTGGAGAAAATGGATGATATAACGAGTATCTCCAACCAGAAAATTAAATGGCAGTTCAAGATGAAAGTGCAATATCTTAATTCATCACAGCAACATGAACCTATTACAAAGCGGTGAGAATTTTTGATGATAATAAAATCGACTTTTTGGGCAGAAATAGCTATGCCTCTATTCCTACTTTAAACAATTAACAAAAGAAGAAGAAACCTTGATGATTAATAGTCCTCAGAGATGAAACATCCGCAAATTCTTAAATTGCCAAACCAAACAGAAAAATACAAGCACAACATCACCCTTTTTTGGATGCCTTTGGACTTGGAGCATCTTTTAAGAGTCTTCCTAAACAAATACAATATCATTGCTAACCTTCCATCAACCTTCGATTCTTTTAAGAATCATCCTAAATAATGTATATACGATTGTAGCACAATGTTGATGCCACTTTCAAGGATGAGTAAGTCTGCTATTCTGTCAAAAAATGCAACTCGCGATGGAAGATGGAAATTCAAAACATCTTGGTCATATGAGTCATAGAACAATGAGGAGGAATTTTGATTTTAACATAACTCGTATCATTGATGCAGGTGTGTGACTCGATTAAATTAAACCTATTGAGCAGAATCGAAGGTTGATCGAAAAAAAGTTGAGCTATCAGACATTCAAACTAAGGTCGAGTATTGGGATTTATATTTTTCTTGTTGTATACTTTGGGGGCAAATCCAACACTAATGGTGATATATGGAACGGTTTTTGACTCGTATCTAGGGGAAAATTTTTTTTGACAAAGTCTTAAGAAGGGAAAATGCAATCTATATTGTTCGATTCCATATAAGTTCGATAAGGATAATGTGTGCTATGCAAAATGTATACAATTTCAATAAATGACCAATTATTTGGACACCTCAGTCTTTTGATTTTGATATGTTGATGGAGGTTGAATCTGCCCAGATTTGGATTAAGTTTCAAAAATTGCACCCAAAGTTTTGTGGTCTGAAAGGCCCGACAAGGGTGCTAGCTTGCTTGTAAAGCTGATTGGCGATAAATTATGGATTTATTATGCCGCCAGGGCACTAATGGATGTGGACATACCTAAAGCATTACCTAAGGAAGTTGAATTTGATGATGAGCAGGATGAACTGTTAGTATTCCTAGCGGTCTTTAAATGGAGGCCTGAAAGATGTTCAGAATGCCATATGTTTGGACATGTTGTTGAAAGCGGGAGGATGGGAATTAAAAGGGTTTTGAAGGCCTAAGAAGAAGCTTAGGATAGAAGAAACACCACTAGTCATATTGAGGAGGATTTGTCTGAGCAGCCTTACAAGGATGTATCTGATGCGGCGTAACATGGTAAGATCCTAGAGCTCAGCTAGATCAAGACCAAATTAGATCCAATTTAGGTGATATGGCACTTAGTGGAAATAAATGGGAGTTTATACATTTTTCTTCAGATGCCACTTTTTATTCCTTGTTTCCATATTTTGTCCACGATTTTTCTTTTCAACTTCTAGGTAAATTTTGAGCAAGCAAAATTTGTATGAAATTTATATGCATTGGTAACCCAGATGTCTCGTTTTTAATGAGCTAAGGTACAACTGTATATTCCAATTATTTCTACCTCATATATAAGTTGAAAACTGAGCTAGAGTCAACGTAAGACAAAGTGCAAAAAGTTTGTGGGCATTGTTTGATGGGCAAATAGATGAATTTGTCCTATTATTTTTGAGGGTGATTAGTAGACATCTCTGCCTATCCCATCTTAAAAGGGATCAACATATTCCAAGATTTGGATTAGGAAGGCTCGAAGCAAGGACAGGGGCTTGTTCTTTTCGTAGGTAAATTGTGGTGGGTAAAAAGGTGAAGCAGGTTGATGTACATTGAAGTGGGTTGAAGTGGATTGAATTTTTTTATGTAATGAATTGAACTTGGTTAAAATAGTTGAAGTGGGTTGAAGTAGGTTGAAATAAGTTGAAATGGATTAAGATTGGTATTTAGAATTGACCGACGAAAAGAACAGAGCAAGCGTAGGAAATTTTAGCCCTCTGTATAAGCTAATGGTCCCACTCTTCTCGCCAACTTTTTACTGGATTTTGTAATACCCTAACCTCATTGGTTAGAAATCCATGTATTTTTATTGACTGGCTCAATAGTTTGGGGAAGAGGTATTTTCCTTTTAGCTTTATACGTATAGGGAACATCATTATAATCATTTACATTTAACTGTGATATGAAGAAAAGCTATTTGCTTGTTTCTCTCTCTAGCATGCTTTATCTGTATGTCTTTGCTTAGGAGAGGTAATTAGAGTCATGGCTTTATCCTGATCTCTGGTGGTTAGACCTTTATTAAAGTAAGCAGTGCTATATATGCTAGTCTAACTGGCGGAGCTCCCTTGAGCTTGGACATATCTCTTTTATTAGTTTGTTGCTTATTTTCTTCCACATCAAAAACTCTAGAAAAAAATTACTTCACTTGCGTTCAATCGTTCAAGACTAAACTCGAAAATGGTTCAATACCATAATAGTCTTCTCCTAATGTTACTCATTGCAAAAGTCACAATATTGAAAGGGCAAGAGGAAAGTCCTATGGAATTTTAATGGACTGGGGTGAGGATGCTGATGCTAGTCAAAGTTTAGTTTCTGATCATAGGGGACATCGATCTGGTGGGAGCGATGGTCACGATGATCGATAATATTATAGTTTGAAATATGAGGGGGTGTGAACAAGCCTGAAAGCAGGAGGAAATCTCCTTCTTATAGAATAAAGAAATAAGTGGCTGGTCTTGTGGATAAAAGGTGTCTTACATATAGTAGCTGACGTTGCTAATCCTTTATATAGGGAATGGAATTTATTTCACTACCCGCCACTAATGAGATGCAAAGTAGAATTTGACTCCTTGAAGACTTAATTACTTTGAAATTGATGTTTATTTTAGTGTACAAGCAGATTCTACATGCTTATGGGACACATTTGATCATTAGACAATTTTTCATGGAATGGAGGGGATATAACTTTAGGGTATCCTACAAGCTAACATAACTATTTCATCAAGGTTGGTTGTTGGTGATTTTAACTATACCCTTCATGAGGAGGAGAGGATTGGAGGAGTAAAAGTTCAACACTAGGAAAGGGATTATTTCAAAAACATTTTTGAAAATTGCCGATTACAGGAACGCACTATGGTTACTCTCGTATAATGAAGGCTAGAGTGCTTTCTAAGTTGGATAGGATGTTTATAAAAGATGGGCTCAAATGCATCGTAACCGGAATATAACGTAATTCTTGCAGCCTGTTTGACCATTGTGCAATGATTATTAGCTGGCATTTGGTCGAAATTGCTATTTCATCTTTTGATTATAATATATGGTGCTAGCACAAGGAGTATGTACATGTGGTTCAGAATTGTTGGGTTTTTTATACTTAGGATATAAAGATGTATAAGGATGTGAGAAAGCTAAAGCAAGTAAAGGCATCCCTTAGAGATATGCCAAGTAGGCTATCTCTGGTTTGGAGGTGAGAATTGGAGAGGCCTAGTATAAATTACAATAAACACAAGATTAAATGTTTCACGGCTCTATGGGTCAGGATTTTACAAGGAGAAGGGATAGGCAATTGGTAACTTCATGCATCTTAAAAGTCCTACAAAATATTCTTAGATCCAGAGATCCTAGGATCAACGGCAACAATAGGGGGTAAGGAATGGTGTTTATTTCTATTCAGCTACTAAGCAATTAGCTTATGAACATAGAATTATATCTATCTTAATAGAGGATGGGTAAATTACTTATGTTATTACTGATGTTGAGAACATTATGGACAAGTAGTTTAGAGATTTCTTAGTTGAGAAGAAAAGACAGATAGGATCAAATTGTTTGAACATCAGAGGCCTAACCTTATTAGATGCTTTTTTACGACTAATGTAAAGGCCATAATGGGTTTGGAACAAAATGCTACTACAATGATGCCTAAGTTAGAGCAATCTGATTTTACTACTGACTTTAGACCAATATTTAGCTACATTGATGTATAAAGTGGGGTCTAAAATGTTGTGCATGAGGTTGAAGTTTGATTTTACTGGTGTGGTCATGGAGAAGCAAACAGTTGTTATATCCAATAGACTTATGCTATATCATGGGATTGAAGGAATTAATATAATGAATTAAGCGTAAATAAATTTACCTTGATCCTGCAGTAAAAGAGTATCGAAGCTTAGCCCAGAATCACTCGTGAGGGAAGGAACTCACTATATGGAGAACCTTATGATCACATCGCGTAAGAGCCATAGGGTTTTGTATAGAAAGCTCTCTTTAGGGAACCCTCGTTGCTTTTCTAATGTGTTCCCTTTTAGGCTGCCCTCCTTTTTATATTAGATGAACCAGTCAAGAAATTAGGATTTCTAAGGTGGTTAAGTTGTCAACTTATAATGTGGATTGGGCTTACACCCCATATGGGTGTAACATGCCCTAAATCCAACATCTCCTACTCACGCATAAGAGAATGTTTATTTCCAGCAGAAGAAAAACTTTTTCTTCTTTTACTTTTGCACAATTTTCATACTGGGCAAATAGGTTGTGTAACCAGCATACTTGTGAGAGATCTATGACATATATCTATTAGGAATATATAGCTTCTCGTAGACAACCGCGCATGAGTAGTGAAAGTATGCAAGTACACTAGATCATTTCAATCTCATTAACTTGTCACACTTTAATCTCATTAAATCATCATATTTCATATTCACAATTATAACCCGTATGTCACAACTGGTGCACCGATGAATAAAAATTAATGAGATCTCACAACCTTATGGGTCTCATGCAAATATAAGTAGAGATCTAACTTAAATTAACTTGATTGGTCATCTCTTGCATACATGGTATGAAACATATGCTACACCATTCTTTCCTTTCCTATGGAGCATATGTCTTTTGGTTCTTTAACCAAAATGTTGTAGAAATGATATTTGGACACCTCATTGTCCAAACTGAGTTCCGAAATCTACTTATTAACTTGAACTCACATCTGGCCTCCTCAAGATAGATTAGGTAAAATATTTTTACCCATTTGTTATAATCAACTTTTGTCATTATCAAGGTGACATTAAATGATTTTAAGTTAATAGGTTCTCATAATTATCCTTGTGATCATTATACTTAAAATCTTGTATCATCTCCCATCAACACTCAAATCAATAGAGGCGGTTACCCGTGCGAGAGGCTAACCTCAAGTCTACCTGACATACTTTTCACATTCAAGAATACACATCAAGCATCCATAAATAAGAATGTATATTCAGACATTTTAATAAGTGTATGCGTGACAACTTATTTGAATTTTGCAATATTACACAATCACTTGTCAATGTTAGGAAAACATGTAGTTAACAAGATGCCAGGGAATAGTTATCATCTGCAAAGACTATTAATCCTTTATGTGCTCAACAAGAACATACCCTTACCAGGGCTCACTCAATAGCTCGATAACTATTTTCTTCATATGAAAGTGCTTTATGTTTAGTCTCTTTGTGTGCCACCATGTCATTTACTAAAATTAAATCTTATGTCCAATCCGTTTGGTCTTATGATAATACTTATGGTTCTTGGTACATTTGATCACAACTTGTTCTAGTAAACTATTACTGGACGGTACTATTTTGTCCTTCAGCCAAATAATCTGTACCTCTTCAACCAAGCAGACATAACTAGCAACATATGATCAATTCTTGCCACTTTACCATCATTGTTAAGTAAGAAGACACATCTGGAGGTTCATTTCTCATCTAACCTACCACGGTCAAGACCATTGCACCCTTTTGATGCAAGTTATTGCCTATGTGCCACAAGCACATGATTGGATGTTCCTTTCAAGCTCCTCATAGTCGAACTATCTGTTGCCATGCTAGCCTTAGTTCCAGTTGATATCTATTTAAAGATAACAAGTGTAATATGCAGCACATCGTGCATTAGACTTCTAACCACACCTAACAAAGAAAGTTCTGTTATTAGTCCTAGAGTGTAGGCGCATCTTATTGTAAGACCTCATCTTTGTTGATGTGATTATTGATAGGATCATAGTTGTGCATATTAGATTATTCAAAGACCTTTTAATGTCATTCTCTTTAGGAAAAAGAATACCCTCTTTGAATATTCTCTCAAAAACTTTATTTCAAGAGTGTATGCTACTTTAACTTAACCATCATCTTAAAGCCATATGATGACAAGGTCTTTTGCCTTACTTAGTAACTCTACACCATTTCTAGCTATTAGTAAGTCATCCACATGTAATGACTTAATTATAAAACTACTTTTGGACCTTTTACTATCAATCACAGTATCGCCACTATAGATGACCACACTGTGAAAAACTAGTGTACCAATTCGTTCAAGAGACTTTAAGGACACAATTGACCTCACATGTCCACAAACCTTATATTTATGACCCTTTTCAATGGGTTTGCACTTAGATCCCCTTTGGAGATTAGTATTTGCACATCCATATGATGTGACTTTAGGTCCAAACTAGCAATAATAGCTAGATAAACGTGAAATTACGATAAAGCACACAAAAAAACGAAAAAACTCTTTATTGTTGATCTTATTCTATTGTATGTAGCCTTCTTAGTCACAAGTTGAGCCTAATGCCAACTATGACATTAACCTTATAATTTAAGAATCGATATGTTCTCAAATGGCTTTGTGTCCCAAAAGGTTAACCAACTGTTCACCTTCATTTACTCCATTTTATTTCCATTGCATTAATCCACTTGTCCTTAGAAGGGTTAGAAAGTACATCTTTGGTCATTTCCATTTTATAGGAGTGTCCTTAGAAGGTTCATTTACCTCATTGCCTGAATGGCATGGAGGAATGGTTACTGACAATCATGCCTTAGCAGAGATTTATATAATCTCAAATCATTCCTCTTTGGATATATTTTACTCCCACTCAGACCAAGACTAATCATCTAGCTCCCACTTGGAAAAAGAGTAGGATTTTGCTCCCACTTGGAACAAAGAATGGGATTAGTTTTATTCTCTCTTGACGATGAAGGTGGACTTTGATAATGAACTTATTTATCATTAATTAAAATCCTTCCACTTAAATGAGGGGATTGGATTCAACCTGGAGAACTAATAAAGATAAGTCTTAACCTTTCTCACCCTTCTTTGGAAGTCTATTTTTCAGAATGTAACATATATTGTTTAAGTTGCACTCCCACTGTCTAACAACCCAAGTAATAAAAAAGCTTTGAAGGTTAGAGTATCTCATAAAGACACTCTTCGTTCCCCCTTTGGTACTTCCATAGGAGGGGTTGTATTGGCTCAAAGACTCTCAGATTGGGCTCTAATCCATAACTCATATAAAATAGTAGCAACTTACTTTACAACCACAGGGTTAAGATCATAGATTGCAACAAAAAAGAGATCTCCTTAATGGGAGATTCAAAAATTTTGTGCAACTGTTGATCCTACCATATCAGGGAGCATTTTATTTTCTTTCTACACAACAACATTTGGTTGTAGACGCTTTGTGACAGTTACTTAACAAACTATTCCCTTTTCATTACAATATCCACTAAAATAATCCCACCAAATGTTTTGTAGTGATTTGGTATTTAATACCTCAACCTCTTGGGTTTATCTGATTTTCAACCAAGCTCACATGTTTTCTAAAGAAACTTATCGCTTCCAACTTATCTATGGTCAAATAAACAAAACCCAATCAAGTGAACTGTGGTGAAATATAGAAGCTCTACACCTTATTATCACATTCATTAGACCATGAATATTCATAGGACTTAACTATATTGGAAATCAGACTCTTAGTAACATTTTTAAATTAAATGGCTTTCCTGTAGCTTTTCCTGCTAGACTATGTTTACAAGTGGGCTAGTCCACTTATGTTTAATCACAGATTTTATTTTGCTAGCTTTTGCATATATATGATTTGACCCATGTGGCATAATCTGGCATGACAAATAAACACTTCACATCATTCTAATTATGTGTATAATGGAAAAATAAGCACTTAGCTTGCATTAAATACTTCTACCTTGCACACTTTTCTTTGCCTTATTGGTCATACTCAATTCTGCTATTTGAGTGAGCCTTACCAATGTGGTTCCTTTGGTCCTTCCTTTCAGAAACATTCCTCGAATTACAGGTTGACATGTGCACTTCCGCACTTGTCTTTTCAGTGGCATCTTGTATCTCTTCCTTTAGTTGATGTAGTCGCATAATATCCTCGAAAGTAATGATATCCTTAGTTCGAGATAGGGCCATATTAATAAATCCCTAGTTATTAGGCAAGGAATGGATTACTACATGAATTTGTTACCCATCGGTCAATTCATAGCCCATTTTAATTAATTCACTAATCTTGTTTGACATGTGCCTCAAGTGCTCCCTCATGGAGACATCTAGGCTCTTCTTATCGTTATCAAATATAATAGCGAGAGACCTAAGTTGGTAATTGAGGCAGCTGACATGATACTTGTAAAACACAAAAGTTTTACAATCAGTAGAAAAACATACATACATGTAATATTTTAGCATACACATATCCATGCAACTTGGTAATAAGCAACATAGTTAATATGCACAACCATAGACCCTAGAGTCGAAAGTTCACATATTGTTCTCAATCATCGTCATAGGAATGAATGTTTTAATGTAATTGACTTTGTCATTTCATTCTAAGTTCCCAGAACACTTAGCATCCAATGAAATATTCTAACAGAAATGATCAAATTTCTAATCAAAGAGGATATGCCAACCTCATGAATATTTCGAAAAAGTTCAACATATATCCATAAATATATGAAAATGAATTTAATCATTTTAGGCATAATTTGCATATTTAAAAAAATTCTCAAAAAACATTTTTTTTGAAAAGAAATTTCAATGTCCTCTAACTTATTTAGGGAGGGTACATATATAAGTTTTGTATACAATTTGGAGGTTACAACATATGAAACATATTCTCATAATATGCAACATACTTTTCATGAATTTCAATTGAACATACATATACTTATTATGTCTTGCTTGAAATTCAATTGAAAACAAATGAGCTAAATATTATAGAGATTTCATATAATATTTTTCACTCAAAATAATCTCAAAGATATTAAACAAATGTGTTGATCTCTCTTATGAAATTCAATAGAATAAAATATGCTCAAAAAAGTATTGAGACACTTTGCATTATACTTCATCAATTGATAACAAAAGCCTTTCATGATATGAAATCTTTCAAAAATAATTCCCCAAAAATAAAATATAAGTTAACCCTTATGGTCAATTTAGTCAACCCTTTGGCTAACGAGTCAACCCTTTGGTCAACAAATCAGCCTTTTAGGTCAATCCAGGTCAACAGTTAAGCTCTTGGTAGTCTAATCAAGCCCCTTCGGCTTTTTATTTAGTTATCAATAACTATTCTTAAAATAAAAAAAGCCACACCTCACTTACATAGCCGCTAGGTCACATGACCTGCACGTGGGCTCATCCTCAGCTAGGCCATCGATCTAGAGCAGCAAAAAATGGATCCTCGCAGACCCGCGGCCAAAACCCGTCCAATCCACCATCGTTTGGCTCAATTGATGCAAAACAATTACTGAAATGCATCCTACACACTCTCGAACTGATTTTCACAATAGTAGCAAAACGTTTTGGGTAAAAGGGCCAAAAATCGATTTCAAAAACTCGATTGCAATAGTTGCCGCCAGCGACAGGTTTTTGGCTTGTTCCGACCAAATTCTGGCAAATTGGCTGTAGATTTTTGGGGTTTTTGCTCATAACTTTATAGGCAACAATAAGCATAAATCAATTGCAAGAAATAATTACAAAAAAGGGTTCAAAATTAAGGTCAAACAAACGAACCCTAACCTTAAATTTTCAGTGACATTTCGCCACATTTCGGTAAAATTCTGGCAGTTATTGTGAAATTGTTTGTGGGCTTTTGCTCCCAATCATTCTGTAAACCTTTTTCTCAAATCAATTGCTTGAATCAATGGCCAAAATTGATCAAAAATGGGTTCTAAAAGTGAGAACCCTAACCTCAAACTCGCGGTAATGTTTCACTAAATTTCGACCATATTTGCCATCAAATCTCGGCATGAATTGAGAGTTTTTCACTCAGAATTTTATGGATAACAAAACCCACAAATCAATTTCGAGCAACATTGGCAAAAAAATTATCAAATTTGGATAGGAAAAAAGAACCCTAGCCATAGGGTTTGATGAAAAACATATAGGAAATTCGGCAGAAAAATCAGTTAGATTGGGTCAAATTCCTGCGGGCTTTTACACAAAATAACAAGCGAAACATGAAGGAAGCATCAATTGATGAAAAACTTGTCCAAATGTGACCCAAAATCGAGTTTCACTACTCGACTTAAGCCCTAGAAGCATGTGTCAAATTCCTTGCCAAAATTCGAGCAATTATTCGATCAAATTGACTAATAGCTGAGGGGTTTGGTCCAAATCCAATGGGCAAGACATTCCACACATCAATCTGGAAGTTAATCAAATGAAATCATTGATTCAAAAAATTATATTAGAGTTTAACAAGCGAAGAACCTTAGAATTTCGAACTACGATTGCTAGCAAAATACCTAGCCAAACCACACATATTATATATCAAATTAAAGCTCTCATTTGGCTCTATCAGAATCCTAGAATTTCATGTAAATTCATCAAGGATTTGCACTTGAAATAACGGCATGAAGTTTTGAGTTTGTTAAGCTACAAAACAAAAACAAAAAGACACTCATCTGGCTATTAACATGTTTAGGCATGAACTACGAGAGTAAATCTAACTAGGAAGCAAGCCAATTGGCTATGATCGTAATAAACGAATTAATATAATAAATTAAGTGTAAATGAATTTACCTTAATCCTATAGGGAAAGACGATCGAGGCTTGGCTTTAAATCACTGATCGAGGAAGGAACTCACTATATAAAGCACCCTCACGATCCCACAACTTAATTAAGAGCCCTAGGGTTTTATGCAGAAAAATCTCTTTAGAGAACCCTCATTGTTTTTCTGATGTATTTTCTCTTAGACTAATCCACTTTTGTATTAGATTGACTAGTCCAGGAACTAGGGTTTCTGAGGTGGTTAAGTCGTTAACTGGATTGGGCATATGGACCCCTTATGGGCGTAACATGCCCTAAATCCAACAACGATGATTGGATTGGACTCAATAAGGCATTACAGCACAAAACAGGTGTCCCCTAGTTGCATCATCAAAAATAACGTAAACAAAGCAAATGATACTATTAACTGACATAAAGAAATAGGTATTTCCTAGATATATCAATAAAAAGGACAATTAGTTGCAAGTCAGATGCTAGCTAGTATTTTAAGAGATTAATCAACATGACATGGCACCTGCCAATGTGGAATGATGAACAGTTACACCAGTGGAGTTGTGAAAGATGGTAAATTCAAGTTCATCGAGGCCTATGAAGCTTTGCATATGTAGGACGCCTTCTTTCTTGATGGTAGTAGGCATGACGTGGGAATAGTATCCAAACATGCACTTTGTTTATGAATGTCAATAGGGAAAAAACTTCTAAATAGGAATAGTCTACAAAGTGGCTTCTTGTGACTAATCTAAGATGCAGCTTTGGCAACAAGGAGGAAAGTGTGGATCATATGTACTTTAGATGCACATTTATGCAACAAATCTTTATTACGCTAACATAGGAGGACTAGATTAGGATTGAAGATATTCTTGGAATATGTGGCTAAACAGTGAGAAATTATCTTATACAAACTGGCTGTGATGTGGAGAACAAATCAACATTGGAGATCTTCTTGGATTATATAGCTGATTGGTGAAAGACTGTCTTGTGCAAAACTAGTTGTGATATGCCCTTTGACTGCTGTTTTAGGTGCTGGTGCTTAGGAGGAAAGAAACGCTTTGACAGCTAGAAGCCAAAGTAGATCACTAGATCAGATAGCATAATAAATGAAATGGGTCCATGGCACTCATCTTTTTAATAGGAAGAAATCCTTCAGAGCTTGGGTTGGAAGATTGTAGTTAGTTTGTTTTTGTTTTTCTTTAGGTATGCTTGAAGTATATGTTATAGTAAAATCATAAGGGTAAGGCAACTCATTGTGCATGGTAAGACTAGCAAAATTTAATGACGCAAACATAAAACAAGTCTGGTTAGAGCTAATTCATAAACAATTTTGCATAGTTGACGTTAATCCTAACTCAAGTTGATAGATTTAGCCACCAAATATGATGCTACTCGAAACACAATTATCACAATAAAGAACTGAATTATTGAAACACTATGAATCTTCCCCACAACGACAATCCTCAAAACCCAAGTATTAATGTCGTAAAATATGTTTTAAACCTGAAACAAAGCTTAAGCAAAATATGTCTTTTAAGAAAATTAAACACAAGGTGTTGAAAAAAAAAAAGTAAAATTACAGCGGACTTAGACAGGGAAATGGTCGTACTGTCCAACACATCCAACCGTGCTCTAAGAAACATAATAGGTATTGAAACATGCAAGGTATTGTAGCAAACCCATCTATGTTGCTGGGTAATGCAACGACACATTCTCGACGGCTAAAAATGACATATTATTTCTAATGGCCCGATGATGAAATTATTATCCTAATTTGAGCTCTTTGGGCCCCAGCAGATTTTTTGTCTAAAAAACAAATTTAGTCCATCTTAAAAAGTGATAATAAAGCAGTCCGCAAGCGAGGTTGGCCCAATAGGCTAGTCTCAGGGAGAACCCGGTCAGGTTCCCTACAACGGGAACCCAGTTGGACTCTTAGTCAAATTCCCCCTTCTGCCTTATTGAGACTTGTTTCTGTTAGGCTAGTCAAACAGACCCCTGCTAAGATTAATATCCTGTGTCCAATTAAGTAAAGTTCTAATTGGATTAATTTTGTTTGATTAATTAATTAAAATTCTAATTTACTAAGTCGACCTATTTAGATTAAGCCTGGTGCAAGCAGGGCTACGTTGCCTTTCCGTCGACTGATTAACTTAGCCTCCTCAACCGCTACAAAAAAGGGACTAACCCTCTGGTTAGATGCGTCATAAGGAATCACCAGAACAACATGTCATCACAAAATTATTGGAAAATATAGAGGGGGGCTTTAGAGTTTCTTTTCTAGGAGGAGCTAGCATTTGGTGAGTGAAATCAATCATCAGTCTAAGAAAGCCCCACTTTGTTGGGTTCTACGAAGATTAAGGTGGGTTGTCCTCAGGGTGCAATTTACAACCTTCTTCTCTTTCTTTTTATTTCTTTTTGTTTGATTTAGTTGATTGCAGCTTGGAAAAGATGTAACCTTTAATTAGTTTAATCCCAACGCGCTGCCGTACTTTGAATTGTTTATCTTATTACTTTCTTTTGGTGAACATTGTACTTTGAGTTTATGTGAATGAATGATTCTAACATGTTGCATGGCTGTGTGATATTATGATTAAGTTTCGAGTTCATATGTTGATTAGTCGAGGTCGTTAGTGATGACAGGCTGTAGCATGATGGACTCTGCCATGTCATTGTACCATTGCCCCCGAATTTGGATCCTTGGTTTTAATCCATGGAGTCCTTGCCCTGGGCATTATTTGGGAGCCTTTTAAAAATCTTTTGAAGCAAAAAAGCAAACCCTTTTGATGTCCCTTTTAGCTGTTACTATCAGTTTACAGTTCACTTTTAAAAGTAAAATTGGTTTGTAAGTTTTTCTAATACTCACTGGTGACTCTATTAGTAAATGTTTTTCTTTTGTTATTTCACCTATTCTCTTTCCTCTGTACTGCTGGAACTGGGTGGATACATTAGGATCTTGATGGTAGGATTTGTCTATACTAGAGTTCAGGTTCAGAGTTGGCACAGGAACCCGGCCGGGGTTCTTGGATCAGACTTGAACCCAAATTTTGCGCTAGTTGGAGGCTACCGGCAGTATCCAAGCTAGGAAACTAGTCCTCACTAGGGCCCAATAACCCGACCAAGTTCCTAGGTCAGGGCTAAGCCCAGTTTCTCGCAACCCTTTAGCCCAGTTATGTTTATTGTTTTTGTTAAAAAAAAATTAAATCTTCTTCTAAAAAATAAAGTACCTAACAAACGAGTCTTGCCATCCTTGAAGGCTTCGCGCCTGGGATAGGCTCCCTAGGTCCGTGGTCCATACAGAGGCTACTCCACTAGGAATGTTTTTATGAGAGGTTGAGATTTGAACTTTAATACAAAAAACTATCTTATTTATACTCGCATTAGGCATGTCTAAATTATGAGATGCTGCTGGCTGAGGATTAACAACACCTCTAGGTCAAACCCCGATATTAACCCTTGGGAGAGTTATTCGTCACTCAGTGGGTCCACTCAACTTTCAACTGCGTAGACAATTAGTTCACCAACTTGCAACACATTTTCTATAACACCCCTCACCCCTCTAGAGGATGTCACATCGCCAAAGCTTCTTAAAGAAAAAGCTAAGGCTTAAAAGGATTTATTGAGGTGGTTCAGTAATTCATAAAGCATAACTTAAGGTGAGTCCAAGTGTTCTAGAATCTAGAGTTCCACCTGATAGTGCAGTTAATAAAAAGCTCAACTCAAGCTAATCGTACATGGAAGTCTCAATAAATTAAAACTTAGCAACTAAATTCACACCTCCGGTCACACACTCGAGTCACTGAGGTTCAAGACAGCTTATATCTAGTTTGTAATTAAAAGCACATATGGTACAACTGGAGAAAAACAAAGACATAGCCAAGCTATATGCTTGAAGGTATTACAGCATGCTTATTTTTGTTTAGGAGGGCAACATAGTAGCACGCAAAATCCTACAACATGCAAGTGATCGGAAAGAGAAGTAGCTGCAAGTGAGCCACCCCATAAAAACTCATATCTCATTACCCTAAAACTAGAAAAGGGAAATAAGGAGGGATGTGAGCAACCACACACTTGGTAAATGATTTTCAACCCAAGAAAACAAACCAGTTGCATACAATACCAATAAGTACCAATCACATAAATTGAGCTCATTAGTATCATATAAGCCAAACAACGACTCAAAATAAAATCATCCTTCAATCCATCCTAATCATTGAGGTTGGTGGCCTATTTGACTCCTAGTCACACACTTAGTCCCAAAGCATTCCGTTTAACGTTATCACTTGAGTTCGCTTAACAAGGAATGGAAATAGTGCATAAAAGAATACGAAGCTTTGTCCAAGTTAAACCATTTTTTTGATAAAATACTTTCCCTTTTAACAAATTGCTTATTATAAATTAATAAGCACCCTTTTTCAAATAGTTCCTCGCATCGATATAAATCAGAATCAAAGGTTTTTAACTTAACAGGTAACGAAATTACTTTGTAGGGCGTTAGATTCACAAGTTAGCGCTCTCATTAGGTGGGTGACACCACTAACAACTTTTTGTATCCTTAGGGCCTCCCAAAGTCATGACTCCTATGCTCGTCACGATAGTGGCAATTAAGATTCCTGTTTCAATCAGCATCCTCAGGTCCACTCCCAAGACCCAGTTCTTTATATTAATACTGCTCTCCTAGACCGAAACATATCAAATGCAAGTCACTTTCAACACATTTAGCATTAAAGTTCCTGTTATATCTCAACTACCAAAATTCCACTTTCAAGAAGGCTAACAAGCCTTAATAACAGCAAAGCAGACTTTTGAAAAGCATAGCAACCACTGAATTTGACAAAGAAACCTTGTAAACAAGTTATTGGCCAGGGAAACTTTCACTTTCAAATAAAAGGGATATTAAAACTCGTTTCAAAAGCTATTAGTTTGCAACTTGCTCATGATTAGTTTCACTTCAAAGAACCTAGGAGTTTGGTTCTACAAATCTGCAATATGGTTCAGGTTTGCTAAAAGTCATTTCATGTTTACAGGAAACGAAGCATTTGAAACATGCTAGTAACCCTTAGATAACACATTATTAACTCACAAGGGTAACGATTTAACATTTTGGTCGATGATTCAGCCAACTGAACTGTTCAGCTGAATCGTTCAGCGAAGCAGTTCAGCATTCTTAGTTTACAGTACGACAACAAACCAACGCACTAGATACAACAAAACAGGGTAAGTATCGTCTTGCTAGAGTAATGTGGGACAAAAGCAAGTCACGGCTCAGTTACGAACTCGGTCCACTGCTGAACCGATTTGTTCAACCGTTTACAAACTTTCCTATTTTCCCGCTTCATTTCTAGGCATAAATAGAGCCACCATGAATGGGAAATAACAAAGACACCAGACACCACAACAATTACTCAATTAAGCAATATGCTGCAACCAGAACTTGGGCCGCTAGCATTTTACGAAAACTGAATTAGAATCACAGCAATACACTTACACAAATTTACAATTTACACGCAAACCTGAACTCCCTCTTCTCAGCACCCTACACATAACCTTAAAATAATCTCAACTTTGACCCAACTAATCTCAATCAATCGAATCAATCCTTCTTCTTCCCCTAAATCCCAATTCATTAGAATTCCAACTCAAAAATGGAATCAATTACTCGTCAACAAATCAAAAATTCTTTGCAAATTAGCTATTAAATTTGAGAATTAAGAATTGCCCACCTTGTTTCAAGCTAAAGGACCCAATCAATTGGCTTGAGTTCTACGCTGGGTCGAGTCCCGTTTCTTCGCCCGGCTAGTAGTCACGAACCCTTCTTCCCAGAAAACTGCTTCTACCCGATTTTGCTTCTTCTTTTGCATGTGCTGCTACTGCTTACCATTCTAGTTTCGCTCTCCTCTGGTTCAATCGTTGGAATTGGTGGAGAGGGTTTGGCTGTTGAGTTGTTGTAGATCGTGCAAATGGCTAAAGCAAGCGCTTGTGTCGTGATATTTTTGAGAAAGGGTGCTTGGCGCTAGAGTTATTTATCCCCTTTTTTCCCCTCATTTGCTAACCCAGATCCGACCCAGACCCATCACACCCAATCCAAATTAGAGCCTTTGAGTCTAACTAAATGACACCCGGAGGGTCTTAAGCGGGTCTGGATCCAAGGTATATAGACCGGGTTTGGGTCTGGGTCTAAAAAACAAGACTCAGACCCGACGCAAGACTCATTTAATTTAAGACCTATTAATTTTTTTAAAAAAATATGGTAAAGCTAATTGTCTAAAGTAACTCTAAACTCGCAAACTCTAAAGTTACTTTTATTTATGTCGGTCGTAAAAGAAGACCTATTTTGTTATGTTTGTTGAATATTTGATGCATCTTGTCTTTTTACTTTCTATTACAATATTATTTTTAGTATGTAAGATGTAAGTAAGAACACTTAATTATGGTATAAGTTCCTCGAATGCTTTTTCTATATTAAATATCATGACTTTCACATTTAATTATTTGTAGAATGTGGCAATTCATGTTAGAATGTGGAAAAAAAATATTTTATGATAAGAAAAATAGTAATTACCCGTTTGGGACCCATGAACCCACCAGACCCACAGGGTGTTTAGGTCCCATCTTTTTAGACTCAATGGGCCCGGGATTGGTATGAGTCCAGATCCAAAACAAATTAAATGGTCTAGGTCCATTTGAACCAAACCCAGACCGAGCTCACCGCCACCCCTAAACCCAAGACACGAAATGCTGAGACCCAAAAAATAAGCCCATAAGTTCTAGTATTCGTTAGTCCGCTTGATTCCACTAATCACGCTCGGTTTAACCAACTATTTTCTAATTTTACGTATTCACATAATAAGTCTTACACGAAATGATCACTTTCATGACATGATTCACTTTAATAAACACACAAAAATTAGCCTAATTTAACTAACATAATAAATTTACAGCTAATGAAATCATTAGTTGAATTAATTAGCTTCAACCAAAGAAAAAAGATCACAGTCATTACACTCTCCACCTTTAAAAGAATTTCGTCCACGAAATTCACTTACTTGCTAGGAATAATGCTGCATACTTCTCCGCATTTCTCGTTGATGCTCCTAAGTTGCTTCTGCCACCTTATGGTATTTCCAAAGCGCCATAACAGAAGGAATAGTCTTACTCAGTAGCTTCTTCTCTCCTATTCCTAATATTCATATGGGTTCCTCTAAATACATATGCAACGAGGGTTGCAAGGGCAATCAATGTACTACTGGCCCACTTTCTGTAAGATCTCGAATGGTTCAACGAATCTCAGGCTCAATTTTCATTCCTAACCAAATCTTATGCTTCCTTTGAGTGCAAACACCATCAGAAACACATGATCTCCAACTTCAAATTCTAATGGCCTCTTTCTGACATCTGCATGGCTTTTCTACCTACTATAAGTATCCTGAATTCTTTTACGAATAGTCTTGACCACTTCAATTGTCTAATCGAGCAATCTACCTTGGTTGGTTCCTTTTCTCCTACCTCATCCCACCAAGTAGGAGTCCTACAACGTCGACCATACAATGCCTCGAATGAAGCATGTTGATATTTGCATGGTAGCTGTTGTTGTAAGCAAACTCAACCAAAGACAAGTTGTATGATCCCAGCTCCCTGTATAATCTAATGCACAGTTCTTAAGATATCTTTTAAGTTCTGAATAGTTCTTTCTAATTGACCATCTGTTTCGGGGTGAAAAGTTGTACTTAGATGCAATTCTATGCCAATTGTTACTTGAAACCCGTGCCAGAACCTAGATATGAGCTTAGTATCACGATCTGACACTATATTGAACGGTATTCCATGGAGTCCAACTATCCCTTTGATATATAAATCAACCAGCTGCTTAGAGGTAAAAGTGATTTTAATGGCCAAAATATATGCAGCTTTAGTTAGTCGATCGACAACCACCTAGATACTATCACGTTACTAGGTGGTTTTTTGTAATCTAGTAATCAAATCCATTATGATATGTTTTGATTTGCATATTGGAATAGGTAAAGGTTGTGTAGCCCTCTAGGTTTCTGGTGCTCAGCCTATACCTTCAGACAGTTGAGGCAACAAGTAATGTATTGTACCACATCCTTCTTCAATCCTACCTACTAGAAATGAGTCTTCATATCATAGTACATCTTATTGCTTCCAAGGCGAGCGGTAAGTGTTGATTATGTGCTTCCCTAAGTAACTCTCTTTTAAGGTCTGGTATGGTAGGGGTACATAACCTATTTTTATACCAGAGCACATCTTCTTGCATTAAAAACTCCTTGATTCATCCCTTTTACTCCTTCCCTGATTTTGATGGGCTAGGATCTTCATTCTAATGCTGATTGATTTTATCCGCTAGAGGAGATGTCATATGAAGTGCTGCTAGATAGCTTTAATTTCCTGGGAGAACCATCTTCATCTAGAGTGCCTCAAGTTAGTTCTCTTAGAAGTCTCCTTTTTCACATAAATAAGCAGACTACTCAACCTGTAGACTTTCTACTGAAAGCATCTGCTACTACATCCTCTTTTTCAGGATGATACTCAACTTCCATGTCGTAACACTTCTAAAGTTTTGGCCATCTTCCTTGCCTCATGTTCAACTCTTTCCAAGTAAAAATATATTTGAGACTCTTGTGATAAGTGTATATCTCACATCTTATCCCATAAAGGTAGTGTCTCCAAATCTTTAAAGCAAACACAATTGTAGTCAACTCTAACTCATGCATGGAAATTTTCTTCATATGGCTTCAACTGACATGAGGTATAAACAATAACTCGACCCTTCTATATTAGGACACATCCCAATCCTTTCTTAGATGCATCCCTGTAAATCATGAACCCCTCGTTGCCCTCTGATATTGAGAGAACTAGAGCTTAATCTAATCGCCACTCGGTTCTTGGAAGTTATTCTCATATTCTTCTATCCCTTCAAATGTGTTGCTCTTTTGAAGCAATTCGGTAATAGGTAAGGTCAGCTTAGATAATCCTTCTACAAATGTTCTGTAGTAACTAGCCATACCCAAGAAACTTCGAACAGTATAGACATTTGTGGATCTTCACCAACTTATGATAGCTTCAACCTTTAGGGGTTCTACTGATATGGCTTCTTGAGACACCACGTGGCATAGGAAATGCACCCTCTCCAGCCAAGAAAGCTTTTAAGATTAGCATACAACTTGTGTTGTTCTTATGTAAGTGTTCTGTATGCTTTTCCTTAGTTTTAGATTGTATCAAGATGTCGTCGCCAAACACCACCATAAGCTATTCGAGCATTGGTTACCCCAAATGGTAATACTAGAAACTCATAGTGCCCAAACCAACTATGAATGGTTGCTTTAGGCACATCCACTTTTTTGATCTTTAGTTGGTGATACCTTTATCTCAAATTGATCTTAGAGAACACTGCGGAGCCTACTAGTTGATTAAACAAGTCGTCGATTATAGGGAGAAGATACTTATTCTTAATAGTTACCTTATTGAGCTCTCAGTAGTCAATGCACAATCTCAAACCACCATCTTTCTTCTTTGTAAAGAGCACTGGGTCTCCCCATGGTGAAACACTAGGTTGGATTAACCCTTTATTTAAAAATTTCTATTGTTGGATGTTAGGTTCAACTGGTTTAGTAGGTGCCATACAGTTATGCATGGTGCCTAGCAAAAGGTCTAGTGTAAACTGAAAGGTGGCAATCCTAATACCTCCTAGAACATGCATTGGAATTTTCTCACTATTGGGATCTCATTTATGACTAGCTACCTTTGCTTTGCCACTTTAACTACACATAGATAGCCCTAACACCCTTTCTTTAGCATTCTGAAAGCTCGCATGGCTGATATGGTTAGGATGGTTTTTTAGTGGCTACTTCCTCTAAACACTATCCTGTTTGCTTTAGGGTTGAGAAATCCATTAGCTTCTTTTCATAATCCATGGTGACTTCATATTTAGCTAACCAATTGATCCCCAAAATAATATCACATCCCTGTATTTTTAATTGCATCGAATGAGTAGGGATGATTCACGCCTCCATATTAATAGTGCAATTCTTAAAGACAACATTTGTACGATAAATAAACCCTAACAAGGTGGTCACACGCACTGTATGTCCATCTCATTAGGTTTACCAGAAAGATTCTTTGTAAATTCAAGCTTTACAAATGAATGAGTAGCACCTGAATCGAATAAAACATGAGCATAAGCATTGCTCACAAGTATAGTACCTGTCACCACACCAGCAAGATCTTCGGCCTCTGCCCCCTCCAAGGAAAACACTTGACCTCCTATGTGCGGCTTCTTGTCATTCTTTCTGCCTCTTGATGGAGAGCGAATTGGAGGGCGGACTTGTTAAGTTGCAAGTTGGCCCATGAATCCTGACCTTTGGCATCCAAATTCTCTATAGCCAAAACATTGGCCTACAACTTGGGCCGGAATGTTCGCGGCCGCATTTATCATAAGGCCTTCTCTTACCACTATGCAGGTTGCTTTCCCTTGTCTTGAGTCTTCCTGGGGTTAAATTTTCCCAAGCTTCTACTTCCCTAGGAACTGGACCCGCCAGGATCGAAATTCCTCTTCGACTACTCCTTGTTCTCCGCCTTAGTTTCATCTATGACTCGAACTATTTGCTTTATGCCTTATGCTTCCTTTCATTCACACTAGTAGAGTATTTAATGTTGTAATCTTCATTGACCAGTTCTCTCATTCTAGGCATCGTTTCTTACTAATAGCGAAGGTAGATCGACCCAAGGCATATACAAGTACACCCATATCACACCAACTCATTTATAGCACTCAACCTGGGGTACCTCTGTAAAGAGCGTTCTCATTTGGTGTTGCTCCATGCAAGCCTTCTTCATCATAGTGTTGGGAAGGTGCTGGTGGATGAAGCAGATAACATTGAGTACTCTACTATATGAGATTAGAATAACTACTAGCCCCTGCCCTAGAAGCATCTGACAGCTCAGGTGATCCTATGATTGACGGCACTCTTGAAGACAGCTCTTCTGACGAGAAATAGAGTAGAATGATGTGCATGAATAAGTTTGTTGTATCTATTTTACTTTTGTAAAAGAACTAGGGCAATAGGTGGATCTTCCAGTGTCTTCTAAAACACAAAGCTTATATTTAAAAAAATTAGATGTAGATAATTTGCTTATTAGTGTGTTTTGTGTAAATAAATCGGATATACATGTACTCCTTTAAGTGAATGCATAGTATGTATAAAAACTTGCATATAGCTTACACTGTGGTTGATTTGTTATAACACTTAGGATTATTATGCCTTGGTCACAAATAATCATGTTATTTAGTAGTCCTTATCCCCTTGTTATGAATAATAGCACAGTTTGCGATATTAACATTTAACTTGAACTAGAATTAAGTGACCCCATGTATATGTGTGGACAGATGCCTCCACGTTGCGATCAACCACTTGAGCCTACGACTGTGGATATGGTATGCCAATTTGACAAGCAGAAGCCACCTAAATTTGGAGGTCGGTTAGATCTTTCGCGTATAAAGAGTGGGTTAGGAAAATGGAAAACTTATTTGAAATAATGGAACGCTCCAAGAGTTTTGAGGTGTGCTTGGCCACTTACTAATTCGAATGGGAGGCCGAATTCTAGTGGGAGAACGGTGAAGCCCCATGTGGGTGAACCACCATTAACCTAGGATCAGTTCAAAACTTTAATGGATGCTCAATACTACCCCCGGGATGTGAAGAGAGCTAAGGAACAAGAATTCCTTTGCCTTAATCAAGGAAAATGAGCATCATGGAGTACTCAAAAAAGTTCAACGAACTTAGCCATTTTGCTGCAACACAAGTGGCCACTGTAGAAATGAGAATGGATCACTTCGAGCAAGGATTGAAAGGAAGCATAGAGAAAATAGTAGTGGGGCATGCCTATGCTAGTTTCCAAGAAATGTTCCAAAGGGCTATGAAAATAGCCCGAGTCATGGATGAAACTAAGGTAAAGAATAGGGAAATAGGCCAACCAAAGAGGAAATTTAGCTGGCGAGTCCAATTCCTAGGGAAGCAATAACTTCAGAGGATTTAACCTTGGGAAGACTAAAGACAAGGAAAGCAACCTGCATAGTGGTAGGAGAGAAGGACTTGTGACAAATGCAGCCGCGGACATCCAGGCCCATGTAGAGGAGTTGTAGGCCAATGTTTTGGCTTTAGAGAATTTTGACACTAGATTTCTCAATGCCCAAAAGTGTCCTAGAATAATTAGTATGACACTCAAAGGTCAGGATTCCTAGGCCAACTTACAACTCAACAAGACCGCCCTCCAATTATCACTCCCTTAAGAGGCAATAGGAATAACAACAAGTTAGAGGCAGGTGATCGAGTGCTTTTCTTGGAGGGGGAAGAGGCCGAGCATCCTGCTATTGTGGTGATAGTTACTATTCTTGTGAACAACCTTTTATGCTTATGTTTTATTCAACTCAGGTGCTACTCATTCATTTGTAAACCCTTACATTGTAAAGAAACATTCTAGTAAACCCGATGAGATAGACATATAGTTGTGTGTAACTACCCCCTTAGGGTTTGTTTATCATAAAGATGCCATCTTTAAGAACTACACTGTTAGTGCGGAGAGGAGAATCCTCTTTGTTGATTTGGTACAATTAAAAACACAGGGATATGATATTATTTTTGGAATGGATTGGTTAGCTAAATATAACGTCACCATAGATTGTGAAAAGAAGCTAATACCTTTATGACGGCTAGAGGAGAAAGGATAGAGTTTAAAGGGAGTAGTAGCCAAAAAACCATCCCAACCATATCAGCCATGTGAGCTTTCAGAATGCTGAAGATAGGGTGTTAGTGCTATCTTTATGCAGTTGAAGTGGTAGAGAAAAAAGAGTTAGACCTAAATGAGATCCTAATAGTGAGATAATTCCCAGACATGTTCCAGGAAGTACTAGGATTACCAACTAATTGAGAGATTGAGTTTACAATAGAACTTGTGCCAGGCACCACCCCAATATCCAAAGCTCCTTACCTTATGACACTTACTGAATTGAAAATCCAATTATAGGAATTATTAGATAAAGGAATAATCTAACCTAATGTTTCACCCTGGGGAGCCCCATTACTCTTTATAAAGAAGAACGAAGGGAGATTGAGATTGTGCATCGATTAACAGAAGCTAAATAAGGTAACTATTAAGAACAAGTATCCTCTGCCTAAAATTAATGACTTGTTTGATCAACTAGTAGCTATGCAGTATTCTCTAAGATCGATTTAAGGATAGGGTATCACCAATTGCATATCAAAAAGGACGATGTGCATAAGATAGCCTTTCGAACTTGGTATAGACACTATGAGTTTCTAGTGTTACCACTTAGGCTAACCAATGCACCATCCTGTTTCATGGATCTAATGACTAGAGTACTCAAGCCATTCCTCGATAAGTCCATGGTGGTGTTTAGCGACAACATCTTGATATGCTTTGAAATTGAGGAAGAGCATGCAAAACACTTACAAACAGTGTTGAAAACATTACAATAGCACAAGTTGTATGCTAAGCTTAAAAGGTGTAATTTCTTGCTGTAGAAGGTGTAAATCATAGGTTACACAGTGTCTCAACAAGGCATATCAATAGCACTTGTGAAAGTGGAACCTATCACAAATTGGCCAAGACCCACAAATGTGTCTGATGTTCGAAGCTTCCTAGGTATGGCTTGTTACTATAGGAGGTTTATAGAAGGATTCTCGAAGCTGGTCTTACCGATTACCAAATTGCTTCAAAAGAGTAATAAATTTGAAAGGACAGAAGATTGTGAAAGTAGCTTCTAAGAATTGAGGAGAAGATTAGTGCAACACTAGTTTTGGTACTACCTGATGACAACATGGGCTTTGTGATTTATAGTGATGCATCTAAGAAAGGATTAGAATGCGCCCTAATATAGAAGGGTCAAATTACTGCTTACGACTTACATAAATTGAAGCCACATGAACAAAATTACCCCACTCACGACCTAGATTTGGTTGCAACTGTATTTGCTTTAAACATTTGGAGACACTACCTTTATAAGGTAAGATGTAAGGTATACACTGATCACAAGAGCCTAAAATATATTTTTACTTAGAAAGGGTTGAACATGTCTAAAGGATTACAATATGGAAGTTAAGTATCATCTCTGAAAAGCAAATGTAGTGGCAGATGCTTTGAGCATAAAATCTATGGGTTTAGTAGCCTTCTTACTTACGTAAGAAAGGAGACATCTAAGAGAACTAACTTAACACACTCCAGATCAAGATAGTGCTCCCACAAAATAGAAGCTATCTGGTAGCACTTCATATGACATTTCCTCCGATAGAGCAAATTAAACAGCGTCATAAAGAAGATTATGAGCCTATGAAAATTAGGAAAAGAGTAGAAGAGGGAAGAATCAAGGAGTTTTTAATGCAAGAAGATGTGCTCTAATACTAAAATAGATTAATGTTTCCCTAGCATGCCAGAACTGAAAAGGGAATTACTTAGGAAAGCATATAACTAAGCGCTTACTACTCACCCTGGAACCACCAACATGTACTATGATCTAAAGACTCATTTCTAGTGGGTAGGAATGAAGAAATACGTCATAGAATACATTGTTCATTGCCTCACCTATCAGAATGTAAAGACTGAGCACTAGAAACGTGGCGGATTACTCTAGCCTTTACCGATTTCAGTATGGAAATGGGAACATCATAATGGATTTTATTACTAGATTAAATAAACCACCAAATAACATGATAGTATCTGGGTGGTTGTCGATAGACTCAGTAAAGTCACGTACTTTCCGGCTATCAAAATCACTTTTACCTTTGAGTAGCTTGCTAATTTATATATCAATGAGATAGTTAGAATCCATGGAAGATTGCGCAGCGTAGTGTCCGTCCACGAGACAAAGTTCATGTCCAGGTTTTGGCACAGATTTCAAGCGATAATGGGCACAAAATTGCAACTAAGTACTTCTTTTCACCCCCAAATAGAAAAAAACTATTCAGAACTCAGAAGATATGCTAGGAGCCTGTGCGTTGGATTAAGTAGGGAGTTGGGATCATAACTGGACTTTCATTGGGTTTGCTTACAACAATCGCTACAATACAACTATCAGCACAACTCCATTCGAGGTGTTATATGGTCGACATGGCAGGACTCTTACTTGTTGGGACAAGGTAGCAGAAAGGGAACCAACCAAGGTAGAATTGACTGATAAGATGATTGAAGGGGTTAAGACTATTTGCAAAAGTCTTCAGGCTGCTCACAGTAAGAATAAAAGTGATATAGGCGTCAGAAGGAGGCCATTGGAATTTATGTTGGAGATCATGTCTCTCTAAAGGTCTCCCCACTCAACAAGAGCGTACGATTTGGTTAGAAAGGGAAATTGAGCTCTAGATTCCTCGAACCATTTAAGATCTTCTAGAAAGTAAGCCTAATTGCATATTGATTAGCCTTGCCACCCTCACTATAAGGCATACACAATGTATTTTATATGTCCAATCTTTGCAAGCATATTCGAGATCTAGACCATGTTATCCATCATGAACCCTTACAGATTAGAGAAAATATTACATACGTAGAGGAGCCCATTTGAATATTGGAAAGAGGAGAGAAAAAGCTAAGGAATAAGATTATTCCTTATGTTAAGGAGCTTTGGAAACACCATAAGGTGGTGAAAGCAACTTGGGAGCTTGAGCAAGAAATGTTGGAGAAGTAACCAACATTATTCCCAATAAGTAAGTAAAATTCATGGATGAAATTCATTTCCAGGGGGGGGGGGGAGTGTAATAACCGTGGTTTTTTTTTTGGTTGAAGCTAAGTTCAACTGACAATTTTATTGATCATAGTTTTATTATATTGGTTAAATTAGGTTAATATTTGTATGTTTATTAAAGTGAAAAGTTTTATGAAGTTAGTTTCAAAACTGCGCAACTTATTATGCGAACCCGTAAAATTAGAAAATGTTTAAAAGTTAAATTGAGTGGGATTAGCGGAATCCAGTGGGCTAACAGTTGCTAGAACTTGTGGGCTTGTCTTTTTGGCCTAAACATTTCATGACTTGGGTTAGTAGATGACGTAAATTATTACGTACAATCGGTTGGACAATTCATTTGTCCACCCGGTCCCACCTCCCATCTGTTATATGCGTTGCCTATTTCAACTTCCACTTTAAAAAAAAAAAAATTCATTCTTCTCAATTTTTGAACTTGCGGTTTGCCGTTTTCAACCTCTCTCATTCTCGCACCCAGTGATCGTTCTTGCAATTGCTTTAGTATTCTGTCAGTTCTTCACAAAATGGTTGAATTTGATATGAACGTTGTTATTAATGTTGAATCTTCATCAAATGCGATTTCGTCGTCAGGTTTGATATCGTTTTTGGTTCTCTGTTTTTGTGCTCGTATTTTGAAGTTGTATGCGTGGATTTTTCATTAGTTAGTTTCGAGTTGTTTGAACTGGTATGCATTCATTGTTTTGGTGTCGTGATCTAACATTATAATGCAATTGTTATTGAGTGTGTTATTTTGCGATTTGTTGTTCTGTATTTTGGCAGAATGTTTGATTGGTGATGTTAGTTGTGTTTTGTGTTAATTTCGGTTAATATAGAAGTTTACAGTGATTTTTTGGTTTAATTGTTGAAGATTAGGTGAATTTTGGCTGTTGACATATGGGAAGCGATTACTTATCATTATGAGTTTTTAGCTCACTAAATGTAGTCGTTGACTCACTGGTGGTATATATTTCGCTCACTAAACATAGCAGTTTTTTGCTCACTAAAAGTAACGTTTAGCTCACCAGGATTAAAGCGTGGGCTCACCGAGTTTGCATTATAGCTTACCACAAATGTTATGGTTGTTTTTCTATATGATATTTTTAGTTACATATGAGAAACAACAACTCACCAATATATATTTTGTGCTCACTATATATAGTCGTTGGCTCACTAATAAAAATATCTTAAGCTCACTGAGGCTCACATTGTATGCATGAATCATTTATCAGTTTCAGTGCACACGAAATGTAATTCCTATATTCAATTTTGTCCCTATCATGGAACAGAATATGTTGCCTTCGACCACGCTACATAGCATTCTGTGCTCACTAAGACAAGTTTTTGGCTCACTGCACTGAAGTCTGTGCTCACCAATGTTACATTATAGCTCACCACAAAAACCTCTTTGTTTATGCAGATGATACTTCGTTTTACACATCTACATTAGATCGTTGCGTTGTTGAGGCAGTTGATGTTGATGATTATGTTAGGATTTTGTGTAACCGTACTAGTGATTCAAAGGGCAAAGGGGTGGCTTCTGATGATTGTAATGGTGCTAGTGGTGTATCTAACTATGTTGTCATTGATAAGGAGAAATGTGTAGATGGTGATGAATGTGTTGTTGAAGTAAAGGAATGCAAAGAATCAGAGCTGATTGGTAAAAGGGTCAGTTCTCTAAATGTTGCATTCGAGGTATACAACGAGTATGCTTTCCGTAAGGGTTTTTCCATTAGGTGTGACAAGTTGCGAAGGAGAGAGGGTTCACAAGAGGTTCGTTCAAGGGAGTTTTGCTGCAGCAAACAAGGTGTTAAAAGGTGTCCAGGGAAACAAGATAAGACATTTACCAAATGGAACCGGAGCTGTAATTGTAAAGTTAGGATTATATTTTACATTGAACCAAATGGGGAATGGGTTTTTAAGAAGCATGATATGGTTCATAATCATGAACTGCTTTTGGAAGATTAGATGCCTAAGTTGAGGTCACATAAAAAAGTCGAGAAGGTTCATGTGGACTATCTTCAAAAGATGAGGAGAAATGATCTGAAAGTTTCGCAAGCGTATCGGCTTCTGAGAAATGAGGTTGGGGGTTCACCATCACTTGGTTTTAGCGAGAGGGATGTGTACAACAGTGTTGCAAATGAAGTCAAGAGGAGCTTAGATGGGGGCGATGCCAACCATTTGATGTGTGTTTTGGAAGCTAGGTGTGGTAATGAACAAGATTTTTTTTTATAAGTTTAAATTGGACGTGGATGATTGTTTGACGTGCTTGTTTTGGAGAGATACACAAATGAAATGTGATTACCTGTTGTTTGGTGATCTCGTTGTATTTGACACAACATATAGGACAAATCGTTATGAGATGATTTGTGCACTTTTTGTTTGTATGAATCACCATGCAAAGAATGTTACGGTGGAATGTGGGTTTTTGATGAATGAGAAGAGTGAGAGTTTTGTGTGGTTATTTGAAACATTCTTGGAAACTATGGGTAATCTTCAACTGAAAACTATAATGACGGACCAAGTATTTTCTATGGCAAATGCTATTGAAAAGGTGTTCCCATTGGCAAAGCATAGGTTGTGTTCTTGGCACATGTTGGACAATTCCAAAAACAATATTGGTCATCTTAGAGTATTGGGTGGATTTGTTGATAAGTTTGACCATGTTCTGATGAGATGTGATACAGAAGCAGAGTTTACCTTTTGTTGGCAGAGGTAAGCCCTGTTTGTGCTTGCTGATTTTTATTGTGCTCACCAAGTTATTGCTTTATACTCACTAATTTTTAGTGTCTGCTCACAAAGGCTATATGTTTTGCTCACTGGACTATGCCTTCTGCTCACCAAGGTTACATTTTCTGCTCGCTAATTTTTTTATTTTTTTTTGGTAACTGGTTTTGTGCGTTAGGTTGGTTGAAGAGTATAACTGTGCTAAAAATGCTTGGTTGGTTAGACTGTTTCAGTTGAAAGAAAAATGGTGTCCAGCCTATTGCAAGGATTTTTTCTCTGATGGCATTTTATCATCACAAAGAAGTGAGTCGACAAATGCTTCTTTGTCAAAGAGAGTCAATGTCACTTGTGGGTTGTTTGATTTTTACAATATATGTTGTGACGTTGTTACTGAGTGGAAGATTAAGGAGAAGGACGAGAATGTGAAAAATAAGGATGGATTTCCCGAAATGTACTTGCCATATGTTAGCATTTTACAGCATGCTTCAAAGATCTATACGAACAACTTGTACAAAGTGTTTGAGAATGAGTACATTAAATGAGAAATGTGTTGTCAAGATCTTCTTAGCTCAACTCAAATGTCGTACGGTACAAAGCATACATATGTTGTGTATGAGAATCGCCTTTCGAATAAGTTTGGCTTTGTGGTTAGGTTTAATCTACCTGACCATAACATTGTTTGCGACTGTAAAAAGTACAGTGAGAGTCGTATTCTCTACTGCCACTGCTTGTGTATTTTTAACGTTCATTGTGTGGCTAAAGTCCCTGATTAATATATTTTGAAACGATGGACTAGGCTAGCAAGACCCCCACAGGCTGTAGAAGAAGCTGTAAGCAGTAGTAATGCATCTGGTGTTCTCGGTTTTATATGGAGGGTTCAGATGCATAGGCAGTTTGAGGCTTTGCTTCTTGCAAGTGAATCAAATAGTCAAGCAAGAAAGCTATGTGAAGATGCCTCTGAACAGTCATTTTTGTCAAGAGAACCCTGTCAAGATATAGCATCTGCAAGAGAAATGTTCTTTATAATCAGTATGTATAGCTCACCAAAAGTTTTCGTATGCTCACTAAAATACACATTCTGCTCACTACAATGTATATTGTGTTCACTAAAGTATATCTCATGCTCACCATGACATATGTTAAGCTCATCAAAAGTTTTGGTGTGCTCACTAAAATACATCTTCTGCTTAATATAATCTATATTGCCCTCACTGAAGTATATGATATGCTCAAAATGAAATATGTTTAGCTCACCAAAAGTTTTGGACTGCTCACTTAAATACATTGTCTGCTCACTACAATGTATGTGGCGCTCACTAAAGTATATGCCACACTCACCATGACATCTGCTAAGCTCACCAAAAGTTTTGGACTGCACACTATAATGTATGTTGCTCTCGCTGAAGTATATGACATGCTCAAAATGACATATGTTTAGCTCACTAATTATATGTGTGTAGCTCACTAAATAAGACACTGTGCTCATTGAAACCATGATATTCTGATATAGTATAAAGAACTTACCATCAAGAATAGAATAGGGCCACCGAAGTTTGAAGCCCTCTTTTTGACAGATTCACATAATCTGTCAATGCAGTACTAACACCAATCAATTGATGCTATGTCCTCAACATGAGCCACATTCTTAGCAAAATAGGGTGAGCAATGTACATTCTTTGAACCATTGAAGAAGTATGATACCACGTACATTACAAAGTTTCTTTTGAAACTCTCCCCTGCATCAGTCTGGCTGAGAATGTATTGTGGCATTTGGCTTAGTTTAGGGGTCCCATCTTGCAGATTCTAGTCTTTTCTCCATGCATCAAGGACTTGATTATATGGAGTATCTTTGGGCTTTTTCCCATAATATTCCTCAACTTTGTTTCCACCAATGGGGAGTGCCAATGTGATATGCACATCCATTGGTGTCATCTCAATCCTTTTGTCTTGTGATATGTACAATGTCACTGAGTATGGATCAAACCTGTCCACTAGCCATTTGCATAAATCCCCTGGCAGCTCTGTGACCTGTAAGCAAAGGAATCCTCCAAACCCCATATCTTGTATTGCCTTTGTTTGTATCTCATTGAAGTAAGCAATCATGCCAACAAACCCTGATGGTGACATTCTTGATTGAAAGATCTTCTTGTGCTTTGTGTCCCCCTCTGCAAGCTTTGGTACTGATTGCACGGACTTGGGGCCTTCAACAGGTACAACAGCACTTTTTTGGACATGCTGCTGCTTCTTCAGGAATTTATTTTCTTTTTCATGCTTTGTAACTAAGAGTTGTGCACTCTTTACAGGAGGTTTAGGACTCGTTTTCACATCCTCCTTCTTCCTGGGTTGTGACTTAACACACTTTTTTACGCTCAGTTGCATTTTCTTTAGCCTGGACTTTGTTTCTTCTTTTATCTTCTTTATTCTCTTAACCAATACTTCATCATCAGAGTCTGATTCATCAACTTGTTCAGGGGGAGGCATTTTGTAAGTGGTGTCCTCTACCATGTCATCTGTTTCCTCATAAGGTTGTTGATGACTGTCAGTAATGGTTTTTTCAGAGCTTTCTTGTGCTGTGTTTTTGCTGTCCATTGTTTTCCTTTTTTTCAGCATGAACTTTAGTCTCTTCCCTGATGCTGTAGTGCCTGGTTGAGGTGAGATTGCTGGTCTCTGTTGTTGTTGTCCTCCCTCTTCCTGGTGAGTAGGCTATGATGGTTGTCCTCCCTCTTCCTAGTGCTTTTGTTTCTCATCTGCTGTGGGAGCTTCCGACTGTTCATCTTCTAAAGTAGGTGGACTACAAATATTTCTGTTTTTCCTTGTCAGCCTTCTCTTGGTTGCAGTAGTATTTGTTGAACTTGTTTTCCCAGCAGAGGTTGTCTCCATTGCGGTGGATAGGGTTTACTGATGCTTTGGTAGAGCTGTGTTGGTTGCCTTTGATGCAGCTGTACATAGTATATTGTACAAGTGAACAAGATTTATAAGTAAACAAATGTGTAATATTTAATGTAATGTGTGTCTCAATATATATATTTCAGCTCACTAAAATAAAAGGTATGGTATTATAGGTCAGCTCACTAAACACAGTTGTCTGCTCACAAGAATTATGTGTGACCTCACTAAGCGTAGTTGTCTGCTGAGTATAATTATATGTCAGCTCACTTAACATAGGTGTCTGCTCAGTACAATTGCAGGTCAGCTCTTTAAATATAGTTGTCTGCTCACTGCATTTGCTTATCATTTGACTAGACATTTGTATTGGCTCACCAGCCCATATGTCAGGGCACTATTTGACAGGTATTAACATAGAATATAATGTATAAAAACCTTGGCCTGACTTGTGAGGAATGTCATCTTGACTTGTTTGATTTCTTTTGTTTTGATCATTTGGGTTGCAATAAAAAGGAAAAGAAAATGTTAGCGTAGTGGACTGCACTGTGTTTGCTTTTTATGTATTTGAAGTGGTAATTACCTAATGTTCACTTGCTCACTTGAGATGTCTCTGACAATGTTCATGATGATGTCTTCAGGGCTTGTGATAGATGCTTCTGTCTTTGACCTATGTTATGAAATATTATTGAATATTATGTTAATATTGCAGGAAATGTGATAGCACACTAGAATAAAAGGTACTCTCACTAACAATTTAAGGAAGGTAGCACTAGGAGCTACATTATAAGCGAGAAGTCACAATAGGATGCATATGTTGTCATGGCTCACTATATTCAAGTCATAGCTCACTAAAATATATAGCACAACTCACTTGAGCGTGCATATGTTGACAGGTATTAGCACATAATATAAAGCTCACCAGATGTTTGTGATGGCTCACTATATACAAGCATTGCCTCACTAAGCATGGCACACTAAACATCAAAGTAAATGTGTTCATTGTAAATTTGCAGACAAAATGAAGAACAAGCACATATGGCTCACTAGTTATGCACGTTTGCTCACTAACTTTAGGTTTAAGAAGTTCTCAGGTTGTGAACATACCTCTTCTGATGAGTTTTTGATGCATTAGTAGCACATCCCTTCTTCGATACTAA
Organism: Selenicereus undatus; assembly: GCA_017589665.1. NCBI lineage: Eukaryota > Viridiplantae > Streptophyta > Magnoliopsida > Caryophyllales > Cactaceae > Selenicereus > Selenicereus undatus. The sequence goes on from JACYFF010031958.1 coordinate 62,857,485, forward strand.
TGATTCTTGAGCTTCCATCTGCAAACATTTGAAAAACACGATAATGAGTGTGCGATTTTGTTAAAACCTGGAATGCCAAAAGAATTCATCATTTTCTTTCGATCATGCCAATAAATTTCGAATTTGCTAAAACTTACCTCGATTTTGTTTGCTTGAAACTTCAGTAGCGATTTTGCGAAAGTTTCTTAAGAAAATCGGTGAGCAAATGTAGCAGAATTTCTCCAATTGAAGCATGAAGTTGAGTGGGCTTTGGGAGAGAGAAAGTGAGGGAAGTTTTTGGATCGTGGTGTTTTGAACTTGCAGCAGTTACCATGCTTTGTTTTATTTTTTTTTTTAGGCGGCGGGTTATTCACTTTTTGCATATTGGGGTGCCAATTAGGCAGTGGGTGGGCTCGGTTGTGCAAATGCAATTGTACAACCGGGTGGCTGGTATAATTACTAAGTAGATGAGGAAAAAAAGGGGGCTAAATAACCCTAGTGCCACATGCCCATTCAGTTAATCGCGACACAAGCGCCTGCTGCAGCCATTGCATAACACCATGCCTTTCTTCCCTGCAATATCTCAACAGCCAAACCTTCTCTACTTTATCTTCTCCATCGATTCCACTTATTGAACCAAAGAACAAGCGCGAGACTAGATAGCAAAAGTAGAATAACAACCGACAACAGCACACGCAAAAGAAAATCGAAACAAAACCGGGCAGAAGCAATTCTGGAAGAAGGGTTCGTGACCAATAGCCAGGGGAGAAACGAGACTTGACCCATCATAGAAATCGCCCATTTAGCCTATTAATCGAGTCCTTTAGTTTGGAACAAGGTGGTTGATTCTTAATTTCCAAATTTAATAGCTAATTTAGAAAGAATTTCCAATTTGTTCATCAATATTTGATTCCAATTTCGAGCTGTCATTTTAATGAATTGAGAGTTTAAGGAAAGAATTAATTGATTGAATTAATTACAAATAATTGGGTTGAAATTGAGACGAATTCGAGGTTATTGTGTGGGCAATGCCGACAAGAGGGAGTTCGGGTGTGTGTGTAAATTGACGAATTTGTGAAGTATATTGTTGTGATTCTAATTCCGTTTTTGTCACATACTAGTTGCCCCAAGTCTAGTTGTAGCATAATGCTTAACTGTTGTAGGTGTCCCTATTATTTCTAGTTCATGTTGGCTTTGTTTTTGCCTAGAAGTTGAGCGGGAAAGTAGGAAGGCAGCTCAACGGTCCAGCAAACATGAAGTGAGCGACGACTTGCTCATGTCCTACTTTACTCTCACTGGACCATACTTTCCCTATTTTTTCATTTCTAAGGCCTTGATTCATTGTCTTACCCGAAACCAAGAATAATGAACAGGTTCACAGAACCGCTCCGCTTCACCATTCATTCGGTTGAATCGTCAGCCAAAATGCTAAATGGTTACCCTGGTGAGTTAATAAAGCATTCTGTAAGGGTTCCTAGCATATTTTAAGTGCTTCATTTTCTGTAAAATCTGAAATGAATTTTAGCAAACATGAAGCATGTGTTCGATCTGCAGAACCAAATTGCTAAGTTGTTTTAAATGAAATTAATTATAAGGTAGTTACAAACTAGTAGCTTCTGAAATGATTTTCGACATCGCTTTCATTTGAAAGTGAATGTTCACTTGGTCAATTACTCGTTTACAAGCTTTCTTTGTCAAACAGAGTGGTTGCTATGCTTTTCACAAGTCGACTTTGTTGTTATTAAGGGGTTATTAACATTCTTGAAAGTGGAAATGTCATTGTTGTGATATAACAAGAACTTTGCTACTAAATGTGTTGAAAGTGAATTGTATTTGATATATTTTGGGCTCGGAGAATCGCGCTAATATAACGAACTCGGCCTCGAAAGTAGACCTTACGGTCCTAATTATAGTACCAATCATAGTTGTCACGATCCTAACAAGGATAGGAGTCCGTTAACTTTGGGACACTCCAGTGATACAAAAAGTCGTGAGTTGTGCAACTCACCTAATGAGGGCACTAACTTATGAATCCAACACCCTAATGATTTCGTTACCTATTATATGTTAAAAATCCTTGATTCTTCTTTATGTCAATGCAAGGATTTGAAAAGTGCAGGAACTATTTGAAAAAGGGTGCTCATCAATTTATAAACCCAATTCATTAAAAAGGAAGGCATTTTATATTAAAAAATGGCTTTAATTGGATAGAGCTTCATATTCTTTTGTGTGCTATTTCCGCTCTTGATTAAGGGAACTCAAGTCGTAATGTTAAACAGAATGCTTAACACTAAGCGCGTAGTTGGGAGTCAAATAGGCCACGAACCTCAATGATTAGTATGGATCGAAGGATGATTTGATTTTGGGTCCTTGTTTAGCTAACATGATAATAATAAGGTTAATTTCCATGTGTTTGGTACTTATTGGTATTGTATACAACAATTTTGTTATCTCGGGATTGAAAATCATTCACTTAGCATGTGGTAGCTATTTCCCTTTTCCAGGTTCAAGGTAATAAGGTATGAAGTTGTGTTGGGTGACTCACTTGGAGCTACTTTCATTTTCAATCATTTGCATGTTGTAGGATTTGTGTGCTACTATGTTGCTTTTGTAAATACATTCGCATACTATAATACGTATAGGAATATAGCTTGGCTCTAGCTATGTTTTTCTCCAGTTATATCTTAATGTACTTTTAATTACAAACTAGTTGTAAGCTATCTTGAACCTAAGTGACTCGGGTGTGTGATCCAAGTTGTGAATGCAGTTGCTAGGTTTTAATTTATTCAGGCTTTTAGGTACAATCAGCTTAAGTTCAACCTTTTTTTTTACCATAGTTTCAAGCATAACTCTAGCTGTTTCATTCCAAAACACTTAGACTTACCTTACTTTACGCTTTATGACTTACTGAACCACTTCAATATATCCTTTCAAGCATTAGGTTTCTTTAAGAGGCCGTGGAGATGTGACATTTTTTAGAGGAGTCAGGGCGTTACAGAAAGTATGTCGTAAGTGGGTGAAGTAATTGCATGCCCACTTAAAAGTCAAGCGGACCCATCGAGTGACCAACAACTTTCAGGAGGGGTAATAACAGGGTTTGATAGAGAGGTGTTGTTAGTCCTCATCATGCAACATCTTCTAATGCAGACATGGCTGATGTAAGTATAGGAAAGATAATTTCCTGTCTCGAATTCAAATCTCAACCTCTTAAAACATGTGCCCAATGGAGTTTCCACTACAAGGACCACGAACCCCCGGGAGCCTATCCAGGGTGCAATTCCCCAAGAATGGTCGAACTTATTAGCTAAGTACTTTGTTTTTTAAAAGCATATTTAATTTTTAATTGTTTTACAAAAGCAGTAAATAGAACTCAACTACAGCATTGCGGGAAATTGGACGCCCTAGTGGGTTTCTGTGCATGGGGACCAATTTCCTAACCTGAACACTGCTAGTAGCCTCTGCCTGACCCAGAATTCAAGTTTCTAGGCCAGCTATGAACCTGAACCGGAACTCTGCTCCAGACAAGTCCCGTCGTCAAGCTCTAAAGCTATCTACCCAATTCAAGAAGTACAGAAGAAAGAGAACAGATGAACTAACAAGAAAAAAACACTAAACTTTGAACTAATAGAGGTGCTAGTGAGTTTTAGGAAAAACTTGCAAACTAATTTTATTTTTCACAGTGAGCCATAAACCGATAGAGGCAATTAAAAGGGGCACCAAAAGAACTGCTAAATTGCTTCAAAAAGATTTTCAAAGGCCCCTAAACAACCCCTAGAGTGGGGACCATCTTAACTACATGGACTAAAACAGAGGAACCAGATTCAAGGGCGAAGGCATGGTAACATGACGGAGTGCATCATACCACCACCCACAATCACTAACGGCCGCTACTAATCAACACAGGAAATCAAAACTTAATCATACTATTACACAGTCATCCAACATTGTAAAATCATTCAGTCATATAAAATCAGTGTATAGTGTTCACCGAAAGAGAGTAACAAGATAAACAATTCAAATTTATTACAATGGGATGAGATGAAACTAATTAAAGGTTACATCTTTACTATACTGCAATCAACTAAATCAAACAAAAAGAAATAAAGAGAAACGGAAGAAGGTTTTAAAACGCATGCTTAGGATAACCCACTTGAATTTCTTAAACTGATGATTGATTTCACTCACTAAACCCTACCATCTTCTCCTAGAAAAGAAACCCTAGAGATCAGCTTCTTTTTTATAATGGTTGAGGAGGCTAAGTAAATCAATCGAGGAAAGGAAAACCTAGTCCTGCTCACAGTAGGCTTAATCTAAATAGGTTGACTTAATAAACTTTAATTCTAATGAGTTAATCAAACGAAATTAATCCAATTAGAACTTTATTTAATCAGACACACAATATTAAACTTAGTGGGGTGTCTATTTAACTAGCCTAATAGAAATAAGTCTTACTAAAGCAGAGGGGAAGGATTTGACTGAGAGCCTAGTTAGGTTCCCTCCATGGGGAACCCAACCGGGTTCTCCCTTAGACTGGCCCATTAGGCCAACCTTAATGCGGATTGCTTTATTATTACTTTTAAAAATGGACTCAATATGCCATTTGTAGGCATCTACATTGTGTTGCCGTAGTACCCAAGAACCTAGTTGGGTTCGCTACAATACCTCACACGTTTCAATATCTGGCTTGTTTCCCAGAGCACGGTTGGGGGTGTTGAATAGTACGACCATTTCCCTCTCTATATCGGCTGTAATTTGTTTTTATAACATCCGGTGTTTAATTTTCTTAAAAGACATCTTTTGCTTGAGTTTTGTTTTTGGGTTTAAAACATATTTAAGGGCATTACTACTTGGGTTTTGAGTGTTATTGTCGTTGGGAAGATTCATGGTGTTTTCATAATCCAGTTCTTGAGTGTGATAACTGTTTTTTAAGTAGTCATATTTAGTGGCTAAATCTGCCAACTTGAGTTAGGATTAACGACAATTATGCTTAGTTGTTTATGAATTAGCTCTAGCCAGAGTTGTTTTATGTTTGCATCATCAATTTTTGCTTGTCTTTCCATGCTCTGTGAGTTGCATGAAAGAGTGTTCATATATTTTTATTCAGGTTTAACAGAACATTGAAAGACGAACCTCTACCAAGCATGAGTTAGTAGATAATTAGGATTTACTATGAAAATTATTAGGATCCTACTTGGGATTGAGAGATTTTTTATCTTGCAATCCTTTAGCTTTTAATCCTATGAAAATAAGTCACCTTTGTTCTAGGATTAGTCTTTAATACTTGAAAGAGGAAGTTAATGAGCCTAATTGTCAATATATCCTTTCATGATGCTTCGCTAGCATCATTGTGTCTAAACTAACTATTATCATCTTATTCCTAAATTGTGTTCTTAATTGTTATTGCATTTCTAGTTATTAGTTAAATCTCCAAATCTGATTGGCCTAGCTTGAGTAGTTTGATTAGCCTTGGTACTTGGAAGCATGTTGCACATGGGATCGACCCATACTTATTGGTTTCTAGGTAAAGCTATGCCTTACACTTGAGATTTAACTATAACACATACTTTGGGCATACCTAAAGAAACATAAACAAACTAACTGCAATTTTCAACTCAAGCTCTAAAGGATTTCTTCCTATTAAGAATATGAGTGCCTTGGATGCATTTAATTTTTTATACTATCTAATCCAGTGATCTACTTTGGCTTGCAGCTGTTCTAGCATTTCTTTCCTCCTAAGCACAAGCTGCCAAAACATCGACGAAAGGGCACATCACAACTAGTTTTGCGCAAGACAATCTTTCACCATTAAGCTATGTAATACCCTTCACCCCTCTAAAGGATATCACATCCAGAGCTTCTTGAAGAAACCCCTGTGGCTTAAAAGGATTTATTAAAGTGGTTCAATAAGTCACAAAGTGTAACTTAAGGGGAGTCTAAGTATTCTGGAATCAAAGTGCTAGAGTTCTGCCTGAAACTGTGGTAAATAAAATTCTCAACTCGAACTCATCATACATGGAAGTCTCAGTAAATTAAAACTTAGCAACTGAATTCACACCTTGGGTCATACACCTGAGTCACTTACACTCAAGATAGTTTAAGCAATTCGTAATTAAAAGTCCGTAAGGTGCAAGCAGAGAAAAACGTACCTAGAGCCAAGCTATGTGCTTGCAGGTATTACAACATACTTATTTATTTAGAAAGGTAGCATAGTTACACGCAAAATCATGCAGTATGTAACTGATTGGGAACAAAAGTAGTTGCAAGTGAGTCACCCAACACAACTTCATACCTTATCACCCTGAACCTCGAGAACGGAAATAAAGAGGAGAGTGAGCTATCACACGCCCGGTGAATAATTCTCAACACACTTCCACTTTCAAGAAGTCCAATAACACCTTAATAACAACCAAGTCGACTTTTGAAAAGCATAGCAACCACTCAATTTGACAAAGAAAGTTTTGAAGTGAATTATTGACCAAGTAAACATTCACTTTCAAATGAAAGGGATATTAAAACCCATTTCAGAAGCTATTAGTTTGCAACTTACCCATAATGAGTTTCACTTTAAAAAACTTAGTTTGGTTCTACAAATCAACCACATACTTCGGGTTTGCTAAAATTCATTCCAAGTTTACAGGAAATGAAGCCTTTAAAACACGCTAGCAACCCCTACAAATGCTTTATTAACTCACAATGTAACGATTTAACATTTTCGACGATGATTAACGCTGGCCATATCGGCGCTGAGGCAGCGGGATATGATGGGGTCCACGGGGGCTTCGGTTTCGGGGAGAGAAATGCTGGAGGGGTCTCGGTGCTGGACTTTGCGGTGGCCTTTGATTTGTTGGTGGCTAACTCCTTCTTCAAGAAGAAGGAGGACCACCTAGTGACCTTCAAGAGTAGCTCTTGCAAGACCCAGATTGACTACCTCCTAACGAGGAAAGAAAATCGGAGATCGTGTAAGGACTGCAAAGTGATTCCCAGCGAGTTGCTGGGAACTCAACACAGGTTGCTGGTTTTAGATGCAGAGTTCAGGTATCCTAAGAGGTCAAAGAGGAGAGCCGGAGAACCTAGAATTAAGTGGTGGACTCTCACAAAGGAGAAGGCGAGGTTAATAGCAGAACGATTAGCCGAGGAGAGAGTTTGGAGGAGGGCAGAAGATGCCGATTCGATGTGGGACGCTGTGGCGGATTGCATCCGGAGGTCGGCTACGGAAACCTTAGGTCTTTCCAGGGGAGGTGGCAACAGGATGGAGGGCGCTTGGTGGTGGAACGAAGAGGTAAAGGAGAAAGTCAAGGCAAAAAAAGAGGCTTACGCGGAGTTCATGAGCAGTAGTTCGGAGGACGAGAAGGAGCAAAAGAAGATCGGATACAAGGCGGCCAAGAAGGTAGCCAGAAGGGCGGTGGCAGTAGCAAAGAGCCAGGCGTTCGATAGACTGTACCATAGATTGGGGACAAAAGAAGGGGAGAATGAGGCTTTTAAACTGGCTAGGGCGAGAGAAAGAAAGACTAGGGATTTGGGAGTAGTAAGGTGTATCAAGGACGAAGAGGGTAAGGTGTTGACTGAGGATGCTGAAATTAAGGAGAGATGGCAAAGGTTCTTTGCTAAACTCCTCAATGGAGAAGGGGGGGGAGACGACTATAGTAGGGGTGGAGGGGGTAGCGTTCAGCGTACGGGTGATTTGATAACAAAGGAGGAGATTCGGGGGGCCTTGAAGAAGATGGCGCATGGGAAGGCAGTGGGCCCGGACCAGATACCAGTGGAAGTGTGGAAGTTTTTGGGGGAAGTGGGTCTAGAATGGCTCACGGAGCTTTTCAATGTTATTTTCAGAACAGCCAAGATGCCTAGAGAGTGGAGGGCCAGCACAGTCATCCCACTGTACAAAAACAAAGGGGATATCCAAGATTGTAATAACTATAGGGGCATCAATCTGCTCAGCCACACTATGAAGTTGTGGGAGAGGGTGATTGTGAGAAGGTTGCGAGAGGAAGTGGAGATTTCAGAGAACCAATTTGGTTTCATGCCAGGCAGGTCGACTACTGAGGCGATCTACCTCCTCAGAGGGCTCATGGGCCTGTTCAGGGATAGAAAGGTGGATCTCCATATGGTGTTCATTGACCTGGAGAAAGCGTATGATAGAGTTCCAAGGGAGGTATTATGGAGGTGTTTGGAAGATAAAACGGTGTCGCCCGAGTACATTCGGGTAATCAAGGATATGTACGAGGGAGGACGGACGAATGTTAGGACACCGGGAGGGGTCTCCAAGGACTTTGCTGTTAGTTTGGGGCTTCATCAGGGTTCTGCCTTAAGCCCGTTTCTTTTCACATTAGTTTTGGATGAGCTCACTAGAGGAATCCAGGACGAGGTGCCTTGGTGCATGTTATTTGCGGATGACATCGTTCTTATTGATGTGACTAGGCAGGGGGTGAATGACCGGTTGGAGAGTTGGAGGCATACGCTGGAGGCTAGAGGCTTTCGGTTGAGTAGATCGAAAACGGAATACCTCCACTGTTGTTTCAGCGGAAGGTCAGAAGAGGGAGGAGAAATCGTACTGGATGGGAGAGCAATACCGAAAGTCGCCAAATTTAAGTATTTGGGCTCAATCATCCAGCAGGATGGGGACATTGACGAGGATATTAGCCAGCGGATTAGAGTGGGCTGGCAAAAGTGGAAGTCAGCGTCAGGGGTGCTGTGTGACAAGAGAGTGCCCATTGGATTGAAAGGCAAAGTCTATCGGACGGTAGTTAGACCGGCTGTTCTCTATGGATCGGAGTGTTGGCCTCTAAAAAAGACGCAGGTCCAAAGGTTGATGGTAGCTGAGATGAGAATGGTCAGGTGGACGTGTGGGTTTACGAGATTAGACAGAATTAGGAATGGAGTAATCAGGGGCTTAGCTGAAGTGGCCCCCATAGAGGAGAAGATGAGGGAATCGAGGCTCAGATGGTTCGGCCACGTGAAGAGGAGAAGTGCGGCCGCCCCAGTGCGAAGGTGTGAGACGATCACCCCCGGTGGTAAGAGAGGGAGAGGTAGACCGAAGAAGAGTCTAGAAGAAGTGGTTAGAGAGGACTTGAGAGTTGTTGGTCTGACGGAGGACATGGCTCAGGATAGGAGGCGGTGACGGGATAGGATTTTTGTCTCTGATTGTAGGGGCCCGGCTTCATAGGTGGAAGTAGCTTAGGCGGTAGTCTCTGTTTTTGTGCGTGTCTTGCAGGTCGCGCTTTTCTGGGTTGTGACAGCGCCAAGCGCCCCCTAATTTGTTGAGGTATGTCTCTGATCCCTCTTCATTTGCTATCCGGGACATTTTATCTTCCTTTCTCTCTGACTCGATAAATGATCTCGCATTCGTTTTCTATAAACCTTTTTCACAAAACTGTTTTTGTGGGTCTTATGGAATCAACCTCTCTATGGGTAGGATTACCGGTAGAGGTAAGGTTGCCTACAGTTGGATCTCCCCAAACCCCGCGAAAGCGGGACCCACACTGGGAGTTTGTTGTTGTTGTTGTTGTTGACGATGATTAACGCTACTAAACGGTTCGGCGAACCTATTCAATATTCTTATTTTAGGGTACTGCAACAAATCCAGGCCCTAGACACGACAAAATAGGGCAAGTATGTTTAGCTAAAGTAAAGCAGGGCAGGAGCAAGCCGCTGCTCGATTCATGAACCCGGTTCATTGCTGAACCAATTCGCTGAACCATTCACCTGATTTTCCTATTCTCCCGCTTAACTTCTAGGCAAAGACAGAGCCAATATGAGCCCGAAATATGCTACAACTAGGATTTGTGTAGCTAGCATTTGACGAAAACAGAATTAGAATCGCAACAATACACTTCCCAAATATGTCAATTTATACACACAAACTCGAACTCCCTCTTCTCGGCACTGCCCACACAATGACCTCATAAACATCTCAATTTTGACGTCACAATCTCAATCAATTCAATATGTTCATATTTTCCCACTAAACTCGCTGTTCTTGATAATTCCATCATAGAAACGTAATCAAATGCTCATGAACAAATCATAAATTGTTTGCAAATTAACTATTAAATTTGAGAATCAAGAATCACCACCTTGTTCCAAGCTAAAGGACCCAAGTAAATGGCCAAATGGGTGATTTCTAGTTAGGTCGAGTCCCATTTCTCCCCCTTGGCTGCTGATGGCGAAGCCTCCTTCCCAGAATTGCTTCTGTCCTGTTTTGCTTCTTCTTCTGCGTATGCTACTACTGCTTGCTGTACTACTTTTGCTTTACACTCTCGCTCTCTTTCTTTTAGTTTAATCGGTGGAATCAGTGCAAAAGAGAAGTGAAGAAGGCATGGCTATTGAGATGTCATAGAGTAGAGAGGCCTGGTGTTGTGCAATGGCTGAAGTAGGCGCTTATGTCGTGATTTATCTGACAAAGGGCCCCTAGCACTAGGGTTCTTTAGCCCGCTTTTTCCTCATCTTCTACAAGTCACCAAATGCTTAGGCCCGAATGGCAAGCCCACTAGTTCTAGTATCCTTAGCCCCCTCGATTCCGTTAATCCTGTTCAGTTTAACTGCCGACCATTTTCCAATTTTGTGCGTTCACAAAATAAGTCATAAAATTTTGAAACTGACTGTTATAAAATTATTTACTTTAATAAGCATACAAAAAACGAATTCATTCAACTAATAAAACAAAACTATGGATATCAAAATCATTAGTCAAATTAGTTAGCTAGAACCAAAAACAAAAAAAAAAAACACGGTTATTACACTTTCTAAGTCCACATGATACAGGAAATCAACTTAATATTCTATGCTTGCCATGCACCACATGGATGACGAAGTGGTAAGATCACGAAAGGTACTACTCTAAACATTACCAAACCTTTATAACATAGAACTCTTGTGCAGGTCTCATGTATATGATTGGAGTGCAATGTCTCCTTGCATAATTTAACTTTCTTAGCCCAAGAACTATACATTGATACTGTGAGTCTTAGGAGAGCCCGGAGTCGGAAAAATTGAGTCTAGGAATTGAATAAAGAATCAAAGCGTCTTTTACGCCAATTGAGACCTAAAAGGACTCTTCACCTACATCTCGAATAAGTTTTAATTTTTCCAATTTAAATTGTACATTTTGGGGAAAAAAAAGACCGAAAAAAGGCAAAACCTAGCCGGGTTATGAAAGAAAAGAGAGACAGGAAAAAAACAACGAATTTGGTGGCCTATGTCTAGGAATAGAAGTGATTCCATATTTGGCCCAATAAAATGTAGCCATGCTCCATTAAGGTTAACAAGTAAAATTTATCACGCTGCATGCGTAAGGTTTGGCGAAGAGTTAGAATAGGGGTGTAAGCTTTGGGCCTATTCAAAACCGGACCGGGATCTAATTAGAAGGTCAAGTCAAGTCCATGTACATTATGGTATGCATTCATGATCTAAAATGGTATTCCCGACTCTCAGTGTTAGATTACGTTCATAAGTCAGCATAGTTCAGGTAGGGTCATTAGTTTCTTCTTTCCTAAATAAAAGTATCTAGATAAGATAATCCTGAGCACTTTATGTTAAAAATTAGGATAGGGAACGCAAATAAGGTATACAAGTGAAGTCCACAAAGTAGGAGACTTCTATCATGAGAGTAATTCGAGGAAACTCCACCAACTGGGTTAAGGATAAGGTCCAAATCTAAATCCAAGTCCAATCCACCACCAATTCCAATGGCCGGGAATAACACTGAAGTTACTCAATTCATGAAAATGTTAGAAAAGATGTAAGTTAGGACAGATGAAAGTGACAAGAGAATGGAGACAATGGTTGCCGCACTCCTCTAACAGATCCACAAGTGGATTGTATAGGCAAAACTAGATAACGATGGCAAGGAAACTAATGATGAAGAAGATGGGAAAGATAAGAAAGGAGACCAAAAGGAACAAGAGAAGGGGGAAGAGGAGAAAAAGAGCACTCTTCCAACGAATCCACAAGTGGATCATATAGGCACAACTAATAACCGTCCATTTGTGGATGAAAAAGCCATCATAAATTGTAAAAAATTGGTCCCAAATAAAGTTTGTGACTGAGCTTATGACCGAATCCATTGGTCACAAAGCCCTTCGTCGAAAATTAGATTTGTGGCCATTCGGTCATAGATTGCGACAATATTTGTGACTAAAACAGTAGTTACTGTTTATGACAGCATTTGCAACCACTTTATTTTTTGAGGCCAATCTTAACACAGCTTTCTCTATGAGAATTTCATACAAACTATGACCGTATTTGTGACCGCATTGTTCTTGTGACTGAATTTTTGACAAACTTAAATAACATAATTTGTGAATAAAATTGAGACTATGGTATTTTGTGACCAATTTTGAGATCAACTTTTTTGAAAATTAATCTTTTTTGTGACCATATTTGTTATCAATTTTGGATAAAATAAGAACAATTTGTGACTGTTTTTGTGACCGATGTTTTGGTGATAGCTTCAAAAATGCAATTGTAATATGGGCGCCTCCCTGAATTTACAAAATTATAACACATATTCACCTGATAACCAAGCTTCATGCTTCTATAACAACCAAAGAGGTTCCAACATAAATATGTTAGTACTAAACATACGAACTAAAATTACAATATCTGGACATCATTGGACGTACTTCAAAACACAAGACAAAGCATATGATACTATTAAACATTGTTTCCATATCAATCGTTCATCAACCATCATCCTCATTCACATCCGCATGTGCATCGTCGTCCTCATCCTCATTCTTTTGTTCATCACCATCACCATCATCATCATCTTCACCATTATCATCATCACCTCCAACATTGCTTCCATTTCCATCACTTCTAACACTAACATTGGCGGATGTTAGAATTGCAAAATTCATTTGTTGCATCAGAGTTTTTACAAGTTCGATGGCCTCAAAAAATTATTTAGTGGTTTGGTCTAGTTGTTTGGTGGTATGATCTAGTTGTTTTTGAACTCGATTTAACCTCTTCTTTAACTTTTTATTTGATTGCTTCCCCTTTTGAAGATGTTTAATGGAAACTTTCGTGGAGTAGTGAACTGATAGAAGAAGAACATAAACCTTCCATTCTAAATCCATAAATTTTATCTTTGTTGGTGAGACCAAGAATCTCGTTTCAAATATTCATCTGAGTGTCTGTCGACAGTTGTGGAAGTAGGGTTCATTTAGAGGTTGAACCGACACCTTGAGTGCGTTCACCTTGAGTAGATGCTTATATCTCTGCAAGTCTTTTTTAATACTTATCTTATAGTAAGGAAAATTTAAATGTTTTTGCCATTTTAATGATAGAAAACGATTAAAAGAAATTTTTGGTGAATAAAAACTTTTCAAACGAGTCATTTACATATGCCTCTTTCGACTTGTCATCCATAAATGATTGATCTTTTTTCCTAGAGCACGTGCATGCAAATGATTCATCAATTATTAGCTCTGTTTTCAATTCTTTTGCCTACATACAATTAAAAGTAGAATATGTGATTGTATTAAGTATATATAATTTTCACTAGTTAGGTAAAATAAGCTTATACATATAAAAAAATATATGACCATTCTCCTTTGAATGGGGACTTAATCCACCACAATGCACAGATGAACATATCCCTAATGGTGATGCTCGACTAGTCTTGTGTAATGCACTTTTTCTTTTGAATTTATCAAACTCCTAATATGCACATAAGCCATCATACATGCCTTTACTTATCCACAAAGGTCATTTCCCACTTTTTTAGATCTCAAAAGTCATTCCTTTTACTCTTGATGATCCACAAAACTCGAAAACTTTCCTTATCTGATAAGCATGTTCCTCAGCCCAACAAATTTTTTTTTAAAAGTAAACCAAAATCATAGTTAGATATAAGTATATGACAAAGTATATATGAATGCTTTTTCACAATTGTTAGATAGCTTATTTTGAATTCACCATACCACATATTCTACACTTCAATTGGTATTTCCTTCCAAGTATAAAACGGTGAATCATACTTGCTTCTCATAATATTAGAAAGGACATGAATGACATTAGTGTGATTTGGATAAAATCTATCAAAAATAAATAAAGCATAGTGTTAAAATTTTGATTTTGTAATGTTAATAAAAAAAGAAGCATCAATCAATATAAAAAGCAAGTACTTACTCTTTTCATCTTAGGAAGATCTTCATTTGTTTTGTTGTTGGACTTCTTCATTAGGTTAAGAAACGTCTTGAAAAGCCAGAGAAGTTTTAGGAGTAGTTATAGGAGTACGAGTAGCTATTGGAGTGATTGTAGATGTAGATATATGGCCAAAAGAAGGTTGGGTTGGTTGAATAGTACAAGGATGGCTATGCGGTCAAGTAAGATTTTGAAGAGGTTGAGAGTTTGTATAGATAGAATTTTGAATGGGATCTACTAATGTAGGGGAAATGGTAGGTGATGGGGAAGATGTTAGACCCCATTGAAAAGAAGTAAAAGTAAAACGAAACTTTTAGTTGCTACGGCCTTTATCTGACATCTTTCAAGTGAAAAAAAAATTAATAAAACAAATAAACCCAACACTGATAATTTTCACACAAATAGACATGAAAGTAAACTGATAATACTAGTATCAACTGTTCAACATTTAAAGAAAATATGAAGAAAATAAAAAGAAAAAGAAGACATTGGATGCTCTTAAGAATAACATAAAATCATGCTAACATAAACACAAGATCACAAAAGAAACAAGATTGTCTTTATTAATAATAGAATTATAACCATGAAAATTATAGCAAATGACTAGTCCTCATCGTCCTCATCATCTTGATCATCCTCATCATCTTCAAAAGCTTTACATTATCTTCAACTTTGATGTCATTGTCGTCACCAAATTCCTCTTCCTCCTCCTATTCCTCCTCATTCTCATGAGTCATTGATATGGCATTTGTCAAGTTCTTCATATCCATCATCTCTAAGGTTATCAGTTTGAACAACATTAATATGCTAGTAGCATCAGACATACTCTCCTCTTGATAAACACGTTTTAAAGTGTACTTGCTATCCACTATAGATCTAGGAGTAGTTTTTATAACAACTTACCAATATGGTTGTCTCTTTTTCTCATATGATATGGCATGTAATGCCCTTGGGTTGCAAAATCCACAAATATGAGTGGATCGTATTTCCTATATTATCGAGTATATCTAATTTTCATAATAGCAAAATCTTTATGCATTCTAGTACCACTATTAGGAGTATTAGCAAACTAGAACAACTAAATAGAATCTCAGATACTCAATCTCAATTACATCTTTCAAAATCCCATAGAAGTCATTTTCTGTGACACTTTCTCCGCTTCTTCGGCACAAACTCCATAGTTACAGGTTTTCATCTCTTTATTCTAGGCTTCTATGGAACTTATTACCATTGACCACAGACATAAGTTATGCATTAGCAAGTCTTAGAAATCCCAATGCTAACTAATAAAAATATCAATGACATTTCATATCTTTACATTTGCATCCTAGCCACTTAATAAATGGGAAAACATAATTTGATTACTTAACTGAGCAATACATACAGATATGGTTAATTATCATTAGTAACTAAGCAATACATACATATATATATATATACATATATATATACATATATATATATATA
>JACYFF010031958.1:62873475-62885392 GCA_017589665.1 Selenicereus undatus
ATATATATATATATATATGTATGTATGTATACACATACATATATGCTAACTGGGCCTATTTAGTTAGGCCCGACGGCTACTTAGTGCTGCCTAGGGCAATAACCCTAGCCGCCTCCATAACCTATAAAGCGGGGTTTTGGGGGTCAGCCACAGCAGATACATATATAAGACCAAAAACAATATCTCACACTCTCTTCCCCTCCCCTCACGGCTACCTACCATCATTGTTGGGCTTCCGGATTTAGGACGTGGACACTCCTAAGGCTACTCTTGTAGCCGTCGCTCATCACTACATATGTGGACTACTCTTGACAGTTATTTCCATATCCAGGTCAGTCATATTTGTCTAATAATGGTGTCAGAGCCAAAACTGATTAGATTAGTCCCGTTCTAAAGAATTGAATGAAGTGAATAACAAGCATGCTTAGTTTTGAAAACGTGGTACATGATTAGGTGTTTAATTTTCGTAATTATGCAAGTTAATACCTAATAGCATGCCTCTGTGACTCGAACTGGCTAAAGATTAGAATTTTTAGTTATGATCAATGATGAAAATATATAATCAGATTGCCACTAAATTCATACACGCTATGTGATTATGTGTTAATCTGCTCATGCCCAGACCAGTATGCGTGAAACATGATCAGTTGTTATACAACTAAAGCATGCCTCTGTGGCTTTACTAATGAACGGACATGCCCATATTGTTAGTTAAATTCATCCCCAACATGTTTATATGTTACAAGTATGATTCATTATGCGTTTTTATGGGATTATATGTTAACCCTGCTTAGATTAATATGTGAAAAACATGATAATTAATTGATAACTGTTATTATGCATCAAAATCGGGATTCTTAGTGCAATTATGATTAGTCGAATACATGAGTGCACGATTAGTATGCGGCTATTTAATTAAAACCCATATCTGAAAGCCGTAATCCCATGAATTCTTGATACGCTTTGCGCCTGTTTCAGTAAGCTAAGATGAATCATATTCATGGATGCCTGTGCTTTGAATAATTAGCATACTCAGTTCATTATCTATCATCAAAAATACCACATTTTACAATTGATAACCCATGAATAAAACTGATTATGTGATTTGATATGCAAGCATGTTTTAATTCGAAACCATTAACATGCTACAAAGCCCAGACTCGAAACCCTAATCTCTCTAACATTAAGACCCTAGACTCAAAACCCTAACCCTAAACTCTGGCGCTAGTGCCTTGGTACTCAACGATTTTCGAAACATCTACCTCGACCCAAATTGAAAGAAAAAAAGGGGTAGAAGAAGCTTAGATCTAGAACTTACCCATCAGAACCACAAGGGGAAGGGCGGCGCGTGTGACGCACGTGGCACCGATGATGGCTCAGTTTGTCCTTCTTCCTCCTCCAACTGCCCTTTTGCATGCCGATTTATGCAACCTCGAAGAGAAATTTGCAAAAACACCATCATGGGCAGCCCGCGTGGCGCCTCAGTGGCGCGTTGGCTGCGTGGACCACTTCACCAGACTCAATTTTGGCCGATCTAAGCGGTGGTAGCATTTGTTCTCAAAAGGTTGGCTTAGATTGAAGGCGAAGGGGGGCGGTGGTTTTACGTCATTTGGGTGTTTTTTCGGGAACCAAAGTGGCGGCAGTGGATGCCGTGGTGGTGGCATCAAGAGGATGAGTAAAGAGCTCCGTGCTCAATTTCTCCAGCCACAACGCTGGAAAATCGAGAGGATTTGCTTTCGGGTCGATGGGAGGAGAAAGATAAGAGAGAGAGATTCGAAGGACGAGAGAGAGAGAGAGTAGAGTGTTTTAGGGTTAGTGAGTGACTGAGTGAGTCTAACGAGTAAAGTTACTCACTTATATGAAGGGCCTCAATTTGGGCCGATTTTGAATAAAAGGAAAAGTAAAAGGAAAGAAAGGGTCCCGGTTGTATTTTTTTGGGCCGGTGGTCAGCTTTCAATTGTTATTTGCTTTTGTTTTGGGCCCAATTTTTTTTTATTTCAGTTTGGGCTACTTTAAAAGAAAAAGGGTCGCAGTTTTTGTCATTATGGGCTGGTTTTGTTTTGGCCCAAAAAATGTTTGTTTTAAATTTGGGCCGATTTTGTTTTTGTTTCGATTTGGAATATCAAATATCTGCTCCCATGATCATATAAATGTATTTTATAGGTTGAAAGTGGCCATTATTTTTGTTGTACATTATATTTTTGGCCTTTATTCTCGTATTATTATTGTTAATAGTATGATATTTTGAAGTTCAGTATATCACTTTGTGTTATATATATTAAAGCAAAATGAAGTCATGTTAAATGAATTAGTTTCATAAAAATTATGTAAATATATATTTACATGATTAAAAGTGAATATCTTCGTGATAGTCACTGAATTAAAAAATGTTAATTAGTTTAACAAAATCCTTAAGAAAATTCTATGAACTTAAGTTAACAATTAATTAAAGAAGTTCCAAAGTTATCTATACGTGATGATTATGAGGTTAACAAAATTTTCGAACATATATTATGAATGATGGGGTCTTCTAGATAATTTAATTATTAAATAATATGTTTAACAAATAAAATATGCTTTCAGATATTGCAGCTAGAAACATGATAGGTTGTATGCAATCTGATGACAAACTGGATGGTTCAAATTATAACGTCTGGCATCTGAAAGTCTAGTTCTATTTAAATAATGATGACATACTGGACCTCTTGACCTCCTCTATGACTACTCTGGCTGAAAAGGATAAACAAGGTAGGGATATTACTACAACTAAGCAATACAAAGAAATCCTGAAGGTGTACCAAGCATGGTTCAAACGTGATTGTTCTGCACACTACACTATGCTGTCTTGCATGCAGGATGATCTCCTCGGTGAGTTTGAACGCTTCCACACTGCTAAGGACATGAGAACGCAACTTAAGGTTAGGTTCAAACAGACATCTGCTACAAGGTTACACACCTTGCAATTGAAATGGATGTAGTATACTATTGACTCCAGTCGTAGTATCTCCGAATACCTTTGAACTATTAGTGCTATGATTCGAGACCTTAAGGCTGCAGGCCAAGAGGTTTCTGAGGAAGAACAAGTCCTAAATGTGATTAGAGCTCTTCCCATTGACAATGAACATTGAAAGAGTTTTAAAGTATTCATGACACACAGTGAGCACATCAAGACCTTCGAGGCAATCTCCAAACATCTCGCGACGGAGGAAGAGCGTTTAAAATTATATGCACCTCCTAGTATGGCATTCGTTGCCAAAGGATCAGGGCCTAAGGGCAGGAAACCTTACCATGGTAAGAAACCTAAGAAAGGCCCTCGTCCTCCTCAAAACTCTCGCTCCAATGGTTCTTATCCCAAGAAACATAAGGCTAAGGGCAACAGAGCTAACGATATGGCACGTGTGAAGTGCTACAACTGTGGAAAGAAGGGCCATTTTGCTCGGGATTGTTCTGAGCTAGCCAAGGTACCTCTTTCCACTAAAACTCCCGAATTATATGTTTGTTCCCATGCATTCGTTGTTAATGCTCTTCCTCAATGGATTGTAGACACGGGCGCAACAAAGCACATAGTTCAGGATAAGGTTGGATTCGTGGAGTTCCATAGCTAGCCGGTGGGTTCACGGGCTATCGTACTAGGGAACGGCAGCGAAGAAGATGTCCTTGGAGTAGGAACATACCAGCTCAAACTCCCTGAAGAAAACAAGCTGCTTCTTCATGACGCCCTCTATGCACCTAGGGTGCGATGCTCCTTAGTTTCTTATGTTTCTTTAGTAAGATTAGGTTTTGGTTTTGGTTTTTGTCTAGACGGTTTAGATTTGTTCTACAATGGCAATTTGTTTGGCCAAGCAACTTTGAAAGGAGATTTCATTGTTTTGGATTTGGATGATAATTATAATACTATATCCTATGCTTTTATTCCATACTTTGACTCCAATTCTGAATCTATTAAGTGGCATGCTAGACTTGGCCATGTGGGCCAAGATATGATAAATAGGCTAGCTAAAGAAGGTCTCCTAGACCGACTCACTAGGGTTAAATTACCTAGGTATGAGTCATGTCTAGCTGGCAAGGGAACAATGAAACATTTTGGTAAGATCTCCAGAGCATCTAGTCCCTTAGAATTAATCCACTCAGACATATGCAGACCCATGAACATTAAAGTATGACATGGGGCCATCTATTTCATTACTCTCATAGACGATTATTCGCGATATGGATATGTGTACCTACTATCTCATCACTACGAGGCACTCGATGTGTTCAAATGCTTCGTAGCAGAAATAAAGACTCAATTGGAACTAGGGCCGTCAAACGGGTCGGGTCGGGTTGACCCATTTAATAAACGGGTCAATTTCATGTCAGCCTTGGAAATAGCTTAGATTTGCTCAAAATTGAAAAATAATAAGTTCTCACACTAAACAGTCAAATCGTGTCAACTTCGGGTCGAAATCGGTTCAGTTCGGGTCGGGTTCGTGTTTCTCTTAGTAAATTCGGGTCGAGTTATCGTGTCAGGTCAGACTTTGATAGCCCTAATTGGAACGTAGGGTTAAGATCCTTTCGAACTGATTGAGGTCGTGAATACCTCTCTGATATGTTCAAGGAGTTATGTGAGGAAAAAGATATACACAGACAGCTACGATTCCACGAACTCCACAACAGAATGGTGTTGCGGAACGCAAGAATCGTACATTGCTTGACATAGTCAGGTCAATGATGGCACATGCTAACCTCCCAATCAGTTTTGGGGGTGGGGGATGCGCTATTTACGGCAGCCTACATCCTTAACCATGGGCCGAGTAAGAGTGTACCTGTCACACCATATGAGTTATGGTTTGGTAAGAAGCCATCCTTGGACCAATGATGCCCATGGGGTTCGGCCAGCTATGTGCATAACCCGACCCACAAACATGGAAAGCTTGGTCCAAGAGCCACCAAAATAATGTTCATTAGGTATCCCGCACAATCTAAAGGATATATGATGTACGGGGAACACCCAAATGGTGGCATGACAAAAATAGATGCCCGCAATGTCCATTTTCTTGAGGATGAGTTTACGACCATTGGTGAAGTCAAGAAAGATGTCGAACTATTTAAGTTACAACAAAACATCCAACCATCATTCTATGAGGGGGAGAATTCGGATTCTAACTAAGTCACCGAAGATGGTATGCCTCCCCTATCCGAAGGAAATGGGGGAGACTTCTCTGCCTAGGAGAATGAGATTCGTCCTCGATCTCCTATACATGAGGAAAGTCAACATGCGAGTCAGGTCCATCATCAATCGCCAGTTTTCGAACATGCAGTTAATCCACATGTTTGGGATCTCACGTCCCAGATGGATAGTGGGAGCAACTCTCCACATGCTCAGGGTCCCACACCTCTTACAGAAACGGGGAGGGATGCCTCACCAAGGCAGAAAAACAATGAAGGCCCCAGGCTCCGAAGGAGTGAGCGTGGAAGAATTCCTCGACGATATTTCCAAATCAAAGAGGAAATATTCATATGCACTCCCTTGGAAGTTGAGTAGTCTACCTCTTATCAAGAGGCAATTGACTAACAAAACCACAAAGAGTGGATGGATGCCATGAGAGATGAGATGGACTTGATGGCAAGAAACAAGGTTTAGGAACTTGTTGATTTTCCACCCCAGCGTAAGCTTATTGGAAACAAGTGGGTTTTCAAGATAAAATGTCGGGCAGATGATTCGATCGATAAGTTCAAAGCCCCTTTAGTGGCGAAAGGGTTTACACAAATTGAGGGTGCAGACTATGAAGAGACATTTTCTCCTGTGGTGAGATTTGTCTCTATTTGCCTACTCTTAGCCATGGTTGCCCATTTGGACTTAGAGTTGTTTCAAATAGACGTAAGACTGTTTTCCTTAATGGTAGCCTTGAGGAAGAGATCTATATGGACCAACCCATTGGTTTTGTCTCAAATGGACAAGAGGACAAGGTGTGTCGTCTTAAAAGGTCCATATACGGTCTTAAGCAGTCTTCTAGATCTTGGTACTTAAGATTCCATGAAGTTGTAACTTTGTTTGACTTATCCATGGTTTCGGAGGACTACTGTGTGTATGTCAAAAGGTCAACCGGAGGGATTTTGTTCCTTACCCTATACGTTGACAACATACTACTGGTTGGGAACAACTTGGAGATGATCGAAGCCACCAAGAAGTAGTTGTCCTCTATCTTTGAGATGAAGGACATGGGTGAAGCCAGGTATGTCCTAGGCGCGGAAATAATAAGGAATCGTCCTAAGAAACTTTTACATATGAGTCAGGAGGCATATATCAAGAAAGTCTTAGAATGATTCTGTATGCATTATTTCAAACCCATAGACACTCCAGTTGAGAAGGATTTAACCTTGAGTCTCGACCAATGCCCAAAAACAGACAAAGAAAAGGAGGCCATGACCAATGTGCCTTACGTTAGTGCCGTAGGAAGCTTAATGTACGCCATGTTATGTATACGGCCGGACATTTGCTTTGCGGTTGGTTTGGTGAGTCGTTACTAAAGCAACCCAAGACAAGCTCATTGGCAAGCCGTCAAGAGAATCATGTGCTACCTTCGTGGTACAACCGACTTGGTCCTATGCTATCAAGGCAGGGACCTCAAGTTGAGAGGATATTCAGATGCCGACTGGGGTGGTGACCCGGATGAGTCCAGGTCAACCTCAGGGTTTGTCTTCACCCAGGGTGGGGGAGCCATATCATGGTGCAATAAGAAACAAGACTGCATAGCTCTGTCGACTATGAAGGCAGAGTATGTCGCATGTAGCCTAGCCACGCAGGAGGCAATGTGGGTCAGGAGTTTCCTCCAGGATCTTAACCTCACTCCCAGAGTTGATGATCCTGTAGAAATGTTATGTGACAACACAGCCGCCATCCAGTTTGCTAAAGATCTGAAGTTCCATTGGAAGACTAAGCACATCAAGAGGCATTACCACTTCGTGCGAGACGCCATAAAGATAAAGGAGGTTGCCATCAAGTATATATCCACTAACAAGATGATCGACGATCCATTAACTAAACTAATTCTTAGAGATGCTTTTAAAGCACATTCGTTGAGTCTAGGACTTTGTAGAGTTTAGTTTTTGGATAGAAGGTTGTTATGCATGACAGATACGCTCTTCTTGTAATGAGCATTTATGAAATAAAGATTGAAGGTTCTCTTTCTAAATGCTTTGTGACTTATTTGTTAGACATGTTGAAATGTCACAGGCTTCTTATTGGCCTAGTCACACAGGCAATAGCCCTAATGATTGAGTAGCGGGTAAGATGAGACAAAATCATATTAGCACTAGGTGTGCAATATTGATTGCTCATACTGGAAGTGTACGAATGAGAAATATTCTCCTTCGTAAGTCTAAGATGAGACTCGAGGGAGTCAAATATGAGACATGATTTCATATTGAAGCCTTAAAAGTCGAATCTTGAGTGTCAGGATTAGCATTTAGTATGTTAATCTAGTGGCTCAGGTTAAATTTTTTGGGTGAAAATCTAGATTGGCGATTCGCATAGCATATAGAGTGAAGATCCCAAGTAAGTGGGAGCTATGTCATGACACACATCTCATAATGTGTATGCTTAAAAGACGACCATATACGGAGTGACAATTGACCTCCCTATCTCTTGTCACTGTGCTACCCTGTGGACGATGACCCTTTGACTTAAAGCTATGGTACAAAGTCAAGGCTTGATGTTGCTACTTTAATATGTTTCTCAAGAACCATGATGTATACGGTTCAAGGAGAACATGTAAGAAAAGCAATTACGCTAAGATGCAATATCATGATTGTTTAAGGAACAGTCTATCCATCATCACCAATATCAGCCCAGACAATTATATTGAGTATATAATCATATGATATATCATGGCGTAAGGGATTGGAAATGCCACTAGTTATGTTTAGGATGACTTGAGGTATCGTATTTCGTCAAAGTGTTATGTTAGTTAGATGGTAATTTAATATAGCACTACTTGTTACTTTTCAGTCACACGTCCTATTCCCAGTATGAAGCGTGAGGAGTTGTGACTCGTGGAGAGCATGTGTTTGTGGCCTTCGTGGCCAAGTGGGAGCTATTAACCGGGCCTATTTAGTTAGCCCGATGGCCACTTAGTGTTGCTTAGGGCAACAACCCTAGCTGCCCCAATAACCTATAAAAAGGGGTTTTGGGGGTCAGCCACAGCAGATACATATATAAGACCAAAACAATCTCTCACACTCTCTTCCCCTCCCCTCACGGCTGCCTACCATCATTGCTGGGCTTTCTAGTTTAGGACGTGGGCACTCCTAAAGGGACTCTTGTAGCTGCTACTCATCACTACATACAATGGACTACTCCCGACAGTTATTTCCGCATCCAGGTCAGTATACATTATGCGTGCAACTTGGATTTGCATCCTGGCCAACTATTAAATGAGAAAATATTATTTTTTTATCTAGCGTTATTAGATTTTTTTCAACATAGATTCATCATAGGATATAAGCATTCAAAGGGGATGGAGGGGTAAAATGCGTATGTTCACATGTATTGAAAAAAATGGATCCTTTATTTATATGGAATTGAACTAATACACTTGGACTCAAAAAAGGATAGGACAAGATCGGAGGAACTCCTCGACTCGAACATGAAATTCAGTTAGGGAACCTCTATTGTTGATGTTGATATTTTTATATTGCTTTTGTCTTCATCTGTATGTAGTTTGAGCTAAGGTCTAAGGGCTAAGATGATCTTATTTTAAATCTATTGTGTAGAGAGAAGCTTCAAGGCATTGTCATTAAGCTCTTGCACTAGAGGTACAAAGGTGAACCCATCATCAATCATGTCTTAGATAAGGTTCTTCAGATTCCAATGCCTACCAATAGTGTGACTTTTAGCTCAGTGGATATCATACTACCTGGAATCATTCTAACTCCTAGGTAGTTTATTTAGTGGTGGGCTCAGTATGGATCAACAGGTTGAATGAGCCTTTTTGGTAGAGTAATTTAAAAGTTTCTCTTAACGTCATGCGTAGAGGTATAAGGATTGTGGTTAAAGAATTCGTGATTGTGAGTGTACAAGTTTTTCGTTTCTCTAGATTCTGGCCTTGTAGATTAGAATTTAATGAGCTCCTCACTGAGGTGTTGTCTATATAACTTGGTGCTCCTTGTGGGTTGTGAAACTGGTAATTAATGGATCATGTAGCTGGAGCTCCAGTATAGAAACATTAAGGTTGGCAACAAAGGCTTGGTGAAAGGGTAAAGACATAGGTAAAAATAAAAGGGTATACTAGATGAGAAGTTAGTCCAGGGATAAAAAGAAGAATTTAGTTAGTGTAACGCCCCCAATTCTAATGTCTGGTTACTCTAACTAATCATTTATGTACTATGATTTGCAGCAGAAGTCTTTTGATTGGAGGTATTACCGTCGTTCCATAACATAACAAGGCTACCTGAGATTACCTGCAACATTGTGAATACTTGACCAACGTTCAGCAAGATTGGAACTCTCGCTCATTTCTTGCTACCTACTGGCTCACCAGGAGGGAAACTATTCACTGATCCATGACCTAAAACAAAAACACAAAAACGTTCAAAATATGATTCGAAGCTCAGCACATACATCCCTATGCAGTAAAAATAGACTTGGAGTTGAAATAGTTGGGCGTCCGCATTTCAAAACATTTTATTTTGTAAACAGGAGAGAGATAATGTATAATTAAAATTGATTTGTCGGTTATTATTTGGAAGTGGACCCCTGTTGACGTCTGTAGCGATCTTCAGATAGGTGCACACCTTCCAAGCCGATCGAAGAGCCTGAGTTACAGTCGCGCGGGTAAATTGAAGGGCATAAGCCCTAATGTTGATAATTGATGGGGCCACTTATTTATGTGACCAAACATTGCATAAAATGATTCATTATATGAATATCATATTGATTGTGTATAACTTGAGAAACAAGTAACCTTTTGAAGAGCACAGGCAATGTACGTACCTGGTCTTTTGAGAGTCTCTCTCCATTTTATTGAAAATTGCTTGTTGGTAGCTTGAAGCGACAACAGTGGCCCCATTTTTGCTCCAAAAATGTCATTTTCTTTATTAGTGCGAGATTAAGAAATTTTATTAAAATTCTTGGCTTAATGAATATTTTAAATTCCCTCAACCTCGCTTTTTTATAATAAGTATAACAATTGTTACTAACTTAACTTGTTTTTATTTATTTTATTTGTTCCTTTTCTTTTATGCTTCCTAAAGATTGTTTAATGAATGTTATAGCGACGTAAAGGTGGGATTCGTCTCGAGTTTGTTAGTGATGGCGTTATTGCCAGTACCACTTGAATTATTATGGAAAGCCCGTAAACATCGCTATCTCGTTGCTCTTATTAAAATTAACAATGTTATCAATTGTTACTATTATTATTATTATAATAACTATTATTATCATTATTATCATTCTTATTATTATTATTAGTATCATTAGAATTGTGACTACCTTTTTCCTTCTTCTTTTTTTTTTTCTTCCTTAAACCATTAGTAATATTCACGTTATTGTTATGATTATTGTTTTTCTCCTCAGTAGGTCATCATTAGCCATTAAACTTTGGATTGTGATACGATTTAGGGTGATGCCATGAACTTGGTTCCGGGTTCAAAATGAGTCGAGTCGTATAATTATTCAGTAGCTAACATAAAATAACGTAGGCATGTTATGTTAGTAACTCCACTTCACAAGGCTACTTGTTCCTTTCTCCCCCTCCTTTTTTTACTTGACAACTAGTCATGCCATATATTTATACAACAACCTCATGCACATTCATACATATCCCCCTTTTTTTTTCTTTTATTTTTTTTCAATTATTGCAAAAGCCCCACATAAACACCCTTAAAGCAACCCAATTAAGCTTAAGATTCACCAACATCTAATCTTAACTCACCAACTCATCACAAATGCACACTAAATATACAAATTTTAACACCAATTTCTTATTAATCTCACTCACATAATCGTCATAACTCACTTTAAAACCACATATTTCAACTATAATCAAGCTTGTAGTTTTATTCCATTTACAACCCAATCACTAAGCCATGATCATCCCATAGCAAACACACATTAACCTTATACATATATATACATATTTCGATACCCAATCATTAATTAACTCATTTACACAGTAGTAATTCAACACAATTAACCTAAATATCATTTCAAGCCGTGAACCGTAATCCTTCAATCTCATGGTTACAACTCATCCATCCAACATGGTTTTAACTTTGATTTCATCGTAATAGACACTAAATCATTTCAACATCATCAAAATAACATCATCAAGCCCAATCTTAACACCAAAAATTACCCCCCTTAATACCATGTTCATTCCCAACTTCACTTTATCCATTCAATCTCACAACCAACCTTCAACAAAATCATAAATTGACATTCATCAAGGCCAAATACTTCATTTAACACAAAAATTCATATTGAAAACATCAAAAATTGAATTAGAGGACAGTTAGGGTTTTTACCTCTCAACCTCTCAAATACACACAAGGAGGTGAGAAAACCGGTCGAAGGCAACGGCACCGACGGCGGAAGACGGGTGGCGATGGGTTGGTGTGGGGCGTTGGACGGCCGGCGACCGGCGGTGTAAATGGGCAGAGGATCCAGCGAATGAAAACAGGGGAAATTGGGGGGGTGTCTGTCGGGTTTTGCTGGAAAGAAAGGGAGTTAGGGTTTTGGGTGTATTTTTGATATTGTTTTGTTTTAGTTTTAATTTATTATTTTTCCTTTTTTTGTTACCCCTTTTAATCTATTGACACCTAAATATTTTCTAGATATTTCGTATCTTTATCCACCCCTTCTATTATTATTATTATTATTATTATTATTATTATTATTATTATTATTATTATTATTATTATTATTATTATTATTATT
>JACYFF010031958.1:62885402-62908330 GCA_017589665.1 Selenicereus undatus
TTATTATTATTATTATTATTATTATTATTATTATTATTATTATTATTGTTATTTTCATTCATTATATATATAATAGTTTTGGCTCAAATTAATAAGTTTAAGTTTTGCATCTTTTGGGATGTAAATTTGGAGAAAATATTTTAATTTTTTGCATTTTCATTCATTTGTTTTTAATTATTAACTCACTCTTTTTATATACATATCGTGCCCCCTTTTTATTTTTGTTAGATTGTTATTAAATTAACTCGTATATTATTATCATTCTCACTTTTCATTTAGCCCTTGATAATTAGGCTCATATTTATTCATCGGGCAATTCAAATATTTATTAGCACTTGAATGAATTATTTACGAGGATAACAAGATCCATTTTGAGGCAACGCCATCGTTTCAACCTGCGTTGTATAGAAATATATATATACATATATAAAATGCTAAATTGAAATGCGGCGCCCAACTTGATTAATTTGTAATTACTATAATGCAATATAATTAGTTGGTTTTAGGTTCGCGCCGTTACAGCCTTCCCCCCTTAAAATAAGTTTCGTCCTCCAAACTTGCAGATTTAAAAGGAACCTTGACTGTACTTCAAATAGGTATGAGTATTTGGTTCTCTTGCACTCCTCGGTCTCCCATGTAGCCTGAGGTGAAGTATGGGTGGCCCTCAAGATCTTAATCACATGAATGCTTTTGTTACGAAATTGTTTAACTCTGTAATCTAACATTTATACTTGGGGCTGCTTGTACAGTAGGTTCTCAGCGAGTTCTATTGGTATTTGGAGTTGTGCACATGCTCAAGTTCTGTTGGTAACTCCAACCTGTAAGCCACAGGATTTAACTTCGCGATAAATTAATAAGGGCCAATGCATCTAGGGCTCAGTTTGGCCTTGAAGTTAAATCTTCTCACTCCTTTAACTAGGGATACCTTTTGAAAATACTTTATCTCCCACTTGATACTCTAATGGTCTTCTTTTTTTGTCCGCATAGTTTTTTGTATGCTTTGGGCTGCTTTGACATGTTCTTGAATCGTCCTTATCAATTCAGTGCTCTCTTGAATCAATCCAAGCCCTATGGTTAATGCTTCATCGAGTTCGCTCCAATTAACACAATGGGGTCTTGCATTTCCTGCCACATAGTGTTTCAAAAGGAACCATCTTAATAGTGGATTGCTAGATGTTGTTACAAACTTTCGTTGTAAGCCGAGCACACAGACTCTCAACATATCCTCTAGGGTTTGAGTCACTCTCTCCGGTTGTCCATTAGTCTTAGGGTGATATGAGCTACTAAAATTTAACTTGGTCCCAAAATTTTTTCATGGAGCTTGCCAAAACGAGCTTGAAACGTTTGGTCTCTATCACATACTATGGCCTTTTGTATGCCATGCAGTCAAACTGCTTCTTTGACATACAACTATGCTAGTCTCTTTATGCCCCAAGTGTTATGAATTGGCATAAAATGGGCAAATTTGGTGAGTTTGTCCACAATGACCCAAATAACATCCTTTTCTAAAACAAAGGGGGGCCAGTCCATAATAAAATCCCTTAAAATGGAATCCCTCTTCTAGGTAGGAATCTTTAAAAGCCTTAATTTGCCCATAGGGTGCTGATGTTTAGATTTCACCTTTTGACATGTCAAACTCTTATCTACATACTCTGCAATCTCTCTTTTCATGTTATCCCACCAACAGTATTGTTTTAGATCGCTGGCCATTTTGTTTCTCCTTGATCCACTGAATAACACGCAATATGGGCTCTTCCTAAAATTTTCCTTTCAATTCTTCTTTATTGGGAACATATAACCGGTTTCATGACCTCAAGGGTGCATCCTCATGTATCATAAAGTCATTTGACTTCCCTTGTATGACATTTTGCCTAAGTATTTGTACTCTGATATCCCCCTTTTGACTTAACTTAATCTTCGCTACTATTGAGGGTCGCACTTTTAATGCTAATGAAAACTCGTTTCTTGACCCATGTGATACAACTTCAATGGTCACATCCTCAAGGTCCTTGGCGACGCTAGATTGGATGACTATTATTGTGTTCAAACCATGATGAGCTTTTCATCATTGGACTAACCAAAAGTTTCCTATATATAAATTCGACTTTAGAGGTGAACATGTCCACAAATGAGAGGGTTAAAAATAGTGGTCAAATGAGTCATTGCCCATGGAAGAAATAAACAGTGAAGTTAGAGTTGTAGTGACAAGGGAGGGATTGTCATAGGATGACTAAAAGAGAGATGGCTAATAGAAGGCCACCAACATCATGGTTTGCATGTAAAAATCATGCAAGGGGCAACATATAGCTAACAGTTCCTGAATCATATTAGTGGCAAATATAATTATTCCACTCTATCTCAATTTGGTGGCGTAGGCAGCAGGTTGGCTTATAGATCAAGTTACATTGTTTATGAAATATGAAATGAAGTAAGGAAGAAGTAAAGTATTCAAGATAGGAAGACAAGATCATTCTCTTACTTAAATACTTTTAACCAAAATTATGATTGCTCGACCAAGTCGCTCGGACCCCTCCTATGAATAGAAATAAGCTTGGGGTTTTAGAGCTCTAACAGGAACAAAGGGGTGGACTGTTACTATAACTGCGACGCTAAAGTGTGGGTGAATGTCAAGGTCGAAAATATAGTACCAATATCATAGGAAATAGAATAATCACAATATCGAACATGGGGTAATAATAACGACAAAAGAGTTTTGAAGGGAAAAGATTTGATCCACTTTAGACGGGAAAAATGATTCGGTTACATTTGGGTTTAATCATTGAATTACTGATAAAATATAAGGAATGGAGTTTCAACATGGTGACTGTCTACCACCATTAACATGATGAAGCTGATAGATGCATTTGGATTTGAATTAGTAGAGTTTAAAATAGGCAATAGGAAACAATTTTAGGTAAGATAACAAAGTTGCATAGAGAAAGGCCGAGTCTATATTTTGAGGAATGGAATTTGAAAGCAAGAAAATTGTTGAGGTTACAACAGTCATTGTTAACTCGCACTAGTGGGAGCTTAACTGCATTTCTAACTCAAACAAGCTATATATATAGGCTTACTGCCATGAATAAACGAAGTGCAATATATATACATATAAATATGCTTTTAGCAAAACATGAAGAAGAGGAAGATGAAAGTCAAAAATATTAGAATATGGACAACCACTTAAAATCGAGCAAGAATGGGTTCAATAATTAGCCACAAATTTCAAAGACATGGTGGATAGTGCTGGAAATACGTACGAGCACTCTTGAGAAACGACTAGCATTCCAAAGGTTTGAAATTAAAAGTAGGATCAGATAACGTTGAAAGGAAGCAAAGTCTAAAGATGGGGTAGATCACCTTAAATATAAGAGACGATAGAAATAATATCATTAATGCACAGACAAATTAATCAGCAAGGTTTCGTATGCTAATTAAGATCTTCGAGAGAAATGCTCAGGGTCGAGAGGAGGTATCATAGCAAAGAGACAGTGTCAATGCATAAGTCGAGATGATCAAGGAAAAAGTTGATTAATGACTAAAAGTACTGAGAATGTTGCTGATGTAAGATTTTAATGAAAGGAACAGTTAACAAATTCCCTAACGATGGGTTAGTAAAATATTACATGATGCAGACGAAGTGGAAAATAACTATCAACTTAAACAGTTTAGAAATGGGACAATAATAGTCAGAGAGTTCCAATCGTCAGTTACCTAGGAACCAAAACATTGCACATAAATCCAAAATCCATACTAGTAGTAAAATAGCAATCTACATAATGATTGGATGTTAAAGGCAAGAAAGGTCACACCACTATTGAAATAATGGTTGCAAAAGGTAAGATGAGTAGAGGTAATTAGTGAAAGCAAGAGAGTTGTAACCCATCTTAATGATAGGACACCTTTTAAGACTAATGTCATGAGGAGATTCAATGAGGGAAAATGTATATAATGAAGTATTGCTGCGGTGATTAAATAGTTTTTGCAAAGCTTAAGATGAGTGAAAAGGAATTACAAATTAAATTATGTGATTGCATCATAAGGGGTGGCTAATTCAAGGGACTAACCAAGGAGGTCAAGAAAGATGCTAACTTATGCAATGATATCTGACAAGGGAGGTCGAATGTTTGTTGGCCAAAGGTCACTATAACCTAATGTAGATCGATACAGGGACTCATGCAGCTAAAGTTCCAAGGGTTTGACATACTCAAAAGAAAGTCACCTGGGTTTCAATCTGCATGCAAACATGTCTCAGATCTTAGTGCCCCACAATCCTCTATTGTTGTGCCTGAACTTGTGTCCTGGTAATACTCCTTTGAATTTGACATCTCGACCACATAGAATCACTAGTAATACTTCTATAGAGTCCATGTAATATATATATATATATATATATATATACACTCAAATCACCACTCCAAATTCCTTATCAACATAAACCATTGTGCATCAACAAGTGCCCTAATCAGTTTGACCATATAACCATTGTAATTTATTATACTTCTCCAAATATTATTTATCTCCCCAAATCTTATCCACTTTGGCAAAAATATAAATTATGTCTTCTAGAATCTCTGATGTACAAAAGTAACGACTTAGTCTACACCTACGACATTTCCTCAAACCCTTTTCCTTTGATAGTCATTTTTCACCACAATTATGTCTTCTAGAATCTCTGATATACTATAGATAGTCGTTTTTCACCACAATGAGCATGCTCAAAATTGTAGACTGTCACTCTCGCTACTTTGATGAATCCAATATCTAAGTACCCTTCTTCTCACTCTTTCTTTTCTATATTTATTTATTTATTTTTCTTCCTTTCTACCTAGTCCTTATTAATCCCAAGGAGCTTACTCACCGAATCACCTGATGCCCCACAAGGTAAGATCTTCTCCACTTAGTTTATTTTGCAGAATCTAATGCGTATAGCTTGATCATGAACATCCATGACCCAATCCAACATGATTAAGAGAAATTATTTATATCGTCGGCTTAGAACCTTTTACGAATATCTTGGAGCTAAAACCCATCCATAGTCATTTCTAGGCCTCTTTAGAGTTTGCTTTAACCTCATAATAAGGGCGGACATTATCGACCCTACCAAACTATGGAATCTTAAATCTCTAAAAGAGTTTTCCCCCTACATATTCCAGAGTTTTCAATGCCTAATATCGCCTAGATTGAGGCATATTTATTTATATGAT
Organism: Selenicereus undatus; assembly: GCA_017589665.1. Lineage (NCBI taxonomy): Eukaryota > Viridiplantae > Streptophyta > Magnoliopsida > Caryophyllales > Cactaceae > Selenicereus > Selenicereus undatus. The sequence continues at coordinate 62,890,607 of JACYFF010031958.1, forward strand.
CTAGGTCAAGGACCCAGAATCCAAACGTCCACCACATCCCAAGTCTAAATATCTTCTATCTCTTCATTACGTGCTACCTCCCTCACTACTTTATAATGACTTGTGCATGCCTAGCAGTCGGTAGCCCATATAAATGACAGCACTTCCTTCGCGTAACACCTTATCTTGTCACAAATAACCCATATGATATCAAGTAGCACCCCATAATCTACTAAATTGCCAACACCTAATTCTTCATACTAATTATTATTGCAAAACATCTATAACGGTGTCACAGGCCCCCCATACATTGACCTCATTGCACTATTGAAATTGCTATTTCATACTGACCAATCCATGAATATTGCTACATGATACATTTCATGGTCTAGCAAGTTAAATGCAGTTTGATACTACATTAATCACATGAGAGTTTACGAACTTCACCTTCTTGTCATGTCTTACACATCACAATACTCAAACATTCAGAGTTTTAGTATGTCTTGGCAAAACCACTAAATTGAAAACATCTTGGTAACTCAAATGTGCAATCCAAAATTCCACAAAATTATTGCTATGAGCTTAATAAACTTCTTTGGACTAATACATATGTCACCAAGAAGTTAACCACTTACGTTCTCGCTCGACTTTGATAACGATGAATTGCTTAAGATATTATTTAACTGTGTTGCTAATCCTAATACCAAATACTGAAAACCAGGTAAATGCTTACTGAAACAACCTCATGATGTGCACATACACATAAACTCCTAGTCAACATCTCGTTTCACTAGTCCAACACAACTCATAAGCATCCCTAAAATTCCCAATGGCTCTAAACCTCGAACGTCCTATGCTCATGGTGTTTTGCAAACCTGGCTCTAATACCACAACTGTAACGCCCCCAATTCTAATGCCTGGTTACTCTAACTAATCACTTATTTACTATGATTCGCAACAGAAGTCTTTTGATTGGAGGCATTACCGTCGTTCCATAACGGAACAAGGCTACCTGAGATTACCTGCAGCACTGTGAATACTTGACCAGCTAACGTTCAGCAAGATTGCAACTCTCGCTCATTTCTTGCTACTTGCTGGCTTACCAGGAGGGAAACTATTCACTGATCCATGACCTAAAAGAAAAACACGAAAATGTTCAAAATATGAGCTGAAGCTCAACACATACATCCCTATGCAGTAAAAATAGAGTTGGAGTTGAAATAGTTGGGCACCCGCATTTCAACACATTTTATTTTGTAAACAGGAGAGAGATAATGTATAATTAAAACTAATTTGCCGGTTATTATCTGGAAGCGGACCCCTGTTGACGTCCGTAGCGATCTTGCGATAGGTGCACACCTCCCAGGCCGATCGAAGTGCCTGAGTTGCAACCGCACGGGTAAATTGAAGGCCATAAGCCCTAATTATTGATAATTGATTGTGCCACTTATTTATGTGACAAAACATTGCATAAAATGATTCATTATATGAATATCATATTGATTGTGTATAACTTGAGAAACAAGTGAGCTTTCGAAGAGCACAGGCAATGTACGTAACTGGCCTTTTGAGAGTCTCTCTCCGTTTTATTGAAAATCGTTTGCTAGTAGCTTGAATCGACAGTAGGGATGGCAACGGAGCGGGGTTTCCCCGACCCCGTCGGGGGCCCACCCCGCAACGGGGAAAAATCCCCGGACCCGACGGGGACGGGGACGGGGGAAAATTCCTCCCCCGGTCGCGGGGACTGGGGCGGGGCGGGTGAAATTCTCTCCCCGTCCCCGGACCCGACCCCCGTCGGGGAAATTTACCCGTCCCCGAATCCGTTTCCCCGCCCCGAAAATTAACTAAAATTACATACATACCCTTAAATTATTAGTTCAATTTCTCACACTTCTGAAGGATATATACGTATTTTTAGATGAAAAGAAAAACCCTAGTCTACCACTCAACTAAGCCTTCAGTAGTTCAGTCACCAGTACCACACTACCACTTACTTACGCCAGTCTCTCTCTCCTCCATTGTTTTCAATTTCAGATCTGACTATCTGAGTTTTTCATCCCTTCTCCTCTCCTCTCAGTGTCGGGCTCTCAACGTGAATCTGTTTGCTGGTGGCTGTCGTCCACTCGTCCGTTCGGGTTCCAGGTTCTCGCTTTGCTCTGGCTGGGACGTCTCCTCCGTTGTAGTTTGGCTATTGTCTCGGTGCTCACTCTCAGACTCTTGGCTTATGTCTGCGACTCTGCCCGCCATTACTTTGTTCTTCCAATTTCTTTTGGCGATTCCGGTACTGTATTCTTTGACCCTTGCACTCATTATTTTTTTTTTGGGTTGGCAGCGTTGGCTAGTGCGCTGCTATGTTCTTGAGTTCGATTCTGCACTTGGCCCCTTCCCCCTTGCATTCAATTACTTGACTATTGCACTCAATTTTTTTTGCTTTGCTTATAATGCTTTTGCTGACATCTAGCTTTTATCAAAATGAAAGGGGATTTTTGGATCTCCTTTGACTAATACCAGTCTACTAGTCTAGGCAAGTGTAGATGTGATTAAAGGCTCTAGATTAAGTTAGCAGATCCTCTGCAATTTTGGGTGAAAAAAGTGAGGAAACAGATAGAATTTTTTATTGTAGTATTAATTGGATTTGATTTGATTTCTAATATGCTAATCAATATATACTAGCCTTTATTTGGTGAAACTTTATGGCTTTCTCTAGGATTCTGCATAATTATAATTTGATTCATCATTTTGAGGATTCTATATGATTTTTTTAAATTCTTCTTCAATTAAATCCTTGTAATTGATTCATTTGTAAATTATTTCTATATGCACAGATTATGGATAGTGGACCTAGTGGTCCAAGTGGACCGTCTCCATGTTCTACAAATAAAAACACAGACACCACAAATCCGACTCCGGCTCCAACATCTAATACCGATGTGAATGTTGATTCTTGTGGAACACCACATGCTACGGAGGATGAGGAGGATACATTAGTATTGGGAAAGCAAAGGAGGTTCATATCTAAAATTTGGAAGCATTATGATTATGAGGTTATTAGCGCTGTACCGAAGGCTATTTGTAAATATTGTAAGAAAAAACTTGGTGGTAACTCAAGGAATGGGACTAAGCATTTGAATGATCATTATGCAATTTGTCCTATGAAAAGACATAGGGACATTGCAAATGACTTTACCCAAAAGAAGTTGAAGATAGAGCCTTCTGGTGATAAAAAAGGGCAAGTTCTTTTTGTTAATGGGTTTGATGAAGAGCTTGCAAGGAAGGAGCTCGCGCATATGATCATACTGCATGAGGATCCTCTTTCCATGGTAGAGCATGTTGGGTTTAGAAGATATTCAAAGGCTCTCCAACCTTCTTTCACCATGATATCCAGGAATACACTCAGAAAGGATATTCTCAAAGTTTTTGACTTTGAAAAAGGCAAAACCATGAAGTTGTTGGGGAGTGTTCAAAGCAAGGTAGCCACTACAGATATGTGGACCGCTCAAAATCAAAAACGTGGTTTCATAGCCGTAACGGCTCATTGGATTGATAGTTCATGGAAGTTGCAAAATCGAATTTTGAGGTATGATAATTTTGTTTTTACTTTAAGCTCATTCATTACAAGTCATCGATATTTTTCCAACATGTGGATAAAATATTTAGTTATTGTATTATTTTCGCTTACATTTAATTTTTAATATAATTTTGATAAATTTCGTTATTTTTTAATAAACTTTCTCGCTTGTTTTTCTTTTAGGTTTGCATATGTGCCTTGTCCTCATACTGCTGAGAGCATTTCGGAAGAGCTCTTGAAGTGTTTTTTAGAGTGGAACATCAATAGAAAAATTTCATCTCTTACGGTGGACAATTGTTCTTGCAACGACGCAATAATTGGCATTCTTAAAGATCGATTGGATTTAAGGGCACTTCCCTTAAGGGGTAAGTTCTTCCATATGCGTTGTTGTGCACATATTCTTAATATCATTGTTAAGGATGGATTAAAGGTGATTGAAAGCTCAATTGAAAAGGTGCGTGATAATGTAGCATATCGGAGAGCAACACCTAAAAGGGAGGAAACTTTTAGAGAAGTTTGTGATAGCTTAAGTGTGCCTTACTCAAAGAAATTAAAATTGGATTGCAAGACAAGATGGAATTCAACTCTCTTGATGCTTCAAATAGCTTTGTTGTATAGAGAAGTTTTTCCTAAGTTGGCTAAAAGGGAAAGTAATTATAAATCTCTTCCTACTAATGAGGAATGGGAGAAGGCAAAAGATATTTGTGGGAGGTTACAAATCTTTTATGATGTGACTCAATTATTCTCTGGCACTAGCTTCCCCACTGCAAATATTTACTTTCCAAAGGTGTTTCAAGTTCGGCTATCTTTGAGTCGTTGGCTACATGATTCGGATGTGGTCATTCGGATCATGGCTCAAAAGATGCTTGATAAATTTTTGAAATATTGGGATGTCATTCATGGAATATTAGGAGTTGCTTGTGTTTTAGATCCCGGGTTCAAGTTGAAAATGGTGGATGTTTGCTATAGGAGGATTTTTGATTTTGATGTAGATGAAAAGGTGGAAATGATCAAAGATGTTTGTTATGCCCTGTTTAATGAATATCAAGAAAAATACAAGCATTTGAAGACTGCTATTCCTAATGCTTTTGGTGATTCAACTAAGACCTCTTCTAACGCTTCGGATTCTAGTGGAGGTTTGGGTTATGCACAAGATGACATCTTTGAAATATATTATACAATTGTTGAAAAGGACCCACAAATTCCACAAAAATCGGAGTTAGATTTTTACTTGGAAGAGCCGCTTACCCCAAGGACTGATAATTTTGATATCTTGGTTCATTGGAAGGCAGCTACAAGGTATCCTATTTTAGCTTTGATAGCTAGAGATATCTACGCCATTCCTGTTTCCACAGTAGCATCTGAGTCAGTATTTAGCACGGGTGGGAGGTTTATTAGTCCACATCGCAATCGTCTTCATCCAAAGATTTTAGAGGCTTTGATGTGTGGTAGAGATTGGCTTTCAACTACAATCAAGTCATCTTCAGAAGGTATATTTTTTATTTTTTGTTATACTTTTAGAATATATAGTGAGATTTCTTTATGTTTAAGTGTTATGATATTCGATAACTTGATTACTTTAACATATGTTTTATATTGTAGATGAGGACACCGCCTATTGCCATGGTACTTTTGATGAAGATTATGATGCTGAAGTTGATGAAGAATTTGATGTCTAATTGGCTATATGGTGCATTAAATTTCTCAAGGATATCTTCTCATATGTGGACTTTGCATTGGACCTTTGGTTTTGTATCTTTGAAGCTTGGATTTGTATTTGGATTGTGGTCAACTTCGGTTGTGTAATTTTTCTAGGACTTTGAGAACTTGATCACTTAGATCTTGTGTTGTCACTTGTTATCTTTGAACTTTCGGGACTTTGGATTGAACTTTCAAGTGGTGCTGTGTTTCTTGAGTTTTAACTTCGAATATTGGGCATTAAGTTTAGTGTTGAACTTCAATGCTGAACTTTCAATGGTTTAAGTTAGGTTTAATTTCTCTTTTTTATTTATGGCTTATTGTTTGATTATTTTGATATTGGGTTCATAATTTTTGTTCCAATTGGGCATGCATTTTGTGTTATCTCTTTACTAAAAATCGGGGAAGCGGGCCCCCAGCGGGGAACGGGTCCCCCACGAGGCGGGGACGGGGGGGAAATCATCCCCGACAGCGGGGGCGGGGATGGGGACGGGGGGCGGGGGGTGGGGGATATTCCCCCGTCCCCGACCCGCCCCGTTGCCATCCCTAATCGACAGCAGTGGCCCCATTTCTGCTCCAAAAATGTCATTTTCTTTATTAGTGCGAGATTAAGAAATTTTATTAAAACTCTTGGCTTAATGAATACTTTAAATTCCCTCAACTTCGCCCTTGTTATAATAAGTATAATAATTGTTACTAACTTAACTTGTTTTTATTTTATTTTATTTGTTCCATTTCTTTTATGCTTCCTAACAATTGTTCAATGAATGTTATAGCGACGTAAAGGTGGGATTCGTCTCGAGTTTGTTAGTGATGGCGTTATTGCCAGTACCACTTGAATTATTATGGAAAGCCCGTAAACATCGTTATCTCATTGCTCTTATTAAAATTAACAACGTTATCAATTGTTAGTATTATTATTATTATAATAACTATTATTATCATTCTTATTATTATTATTAGTATCATTAGAATTGTGACTACCTTTTTCCTTCTTCTTTTTTTTTCGTCCTTAAACCATTAGTAATATTAACGTTATTGTTATGATTATTGTTTTTCTCCTCAATAAGTCGTCATTAGCCGTTAAACTTTGGATTGCGATACGATTTAGGGTGATGTCATGAACTTGGTTCCGGGTTAAAAATGAGTCGAGTCGTATAATTATTCAGTAGATAACATAAAATAACGTAGGCATGTTATGTTAGTAACTCCACTTCACAAGGCTATAATTATTCAGTAGATAACATAAAATAACGTAGGCATGTTATGTTAGTAACTCCACTTCACAAGGCTACTTGTTCCTTTCTCCCCCTCCTTTTTTTACTTGACAACTAGTCATGCCATATATTTATACAACAACCTCATCCACATTCATATATATCCCCCTTTTGTTTATTCTTTTATTTTTTTCAATTATTGCACGAGCCCCACATAAACACCCTTAAAGCAACCCAATTAAGCTTAAGATTCACCAACATCTAATCTTAACTCACCAACTCATTACAAACACACACTCAATATACAAATTTTAACACCAATTTCTTATTAATCTCACTCACATATTCATCATAATTCACTTTAAAACCACATATTTCAACTATAATCAAGCTTCTAGTTTTACTCCATTTACAACCCAATCACCAAGCCATGATCATCCCATAGCACACACACATTAATCTTATACATATATATACGTTTTTCGATACCCAATCATTAATTAACTCATTTACACATTAGTAATTCAACACAATTAACCTAAATATCATTTCAAGCCGTGAACCGTAATCCTTCAATCCCATGGTTACAACTCATCCATCCAACATGGTTTTAACTTTGATCTCATCGTAATAGACACTAAATCATTTCAACATCATCAAAACAACATCATTAGGCCCAATCTTAACACCAAAAATCACCCCCCTTAATACCATATTCATTCCCAACTTCACTTTATCCACTCAACCTCACAACCAACCTTCAAGAAAATCATAAATTGACATTTATCAAGGCCAAATACTTCATTTAACACAAAAATTCATATTGAAAACATCAAAAATTGAATTAGGGGAGAGTTAGGGTTTTCACCTCTCAACCTCTCAAATACACACAAGGAGGTGAGAAAACCAATTGAAGGCAGCGGCACTGGCGGCGGAAGACGGGTGGCGATGGGCGACGACGATGTGGGGCGTTGGACGGCCGGCGACCGACGGCGTAAATGGGCAGAGGATTCGACGAACGAAAACAGGGGAAATTGGGGGGGTGTCTGTCGGGTTTTGCTGGGAAGAAAGGGGGTTGGGGTTTTGGGTGTATTTTTGATATTGTTTTGTTTTAGTTTTAATTTATTCTTTTTCCTTTTTTTGTTTCCCCTTTTAATCTATTGACACCTAAATATTTTCTAGATATTTCCTATCTTTATCCACCCCTTCTATTATTATTATTATTTTTTTTTCATTCATTATATATATAATAGTTTTGGCTCAAATTAATAAGTTTAAGTTTTACATCTTTTCGGATGTAAATTTGGAGAAAATATTTTAATTTTTGCATTTTCAATCATTTTTTTAAATTATTAACTCACTCTTTTTATGTACATATCGTGCCCCCTTTTTATTTTTGTTAGATTGTTATTAAATTAACTCGTATATTATTATCATTCTCGCTTTTCATTTAGCCCTTGATAATTAGGCTCATATTTATTCATCGGGCAATTCAAATATTTATTAGCACTTGAATGAATTATTTAGGAGCGTAACAAGATCAATTTTGAGGTCACGTCATCGTTTCAACCTGCGTTGTATAAAAATATATATATACATACATAAAATGCTAAATTGAAATGCGGCGCCCAACTTGATTAATTTGTAATTACTATAATGCAATATAGTTAGTTGGTTTTAGGTTCGGGCCATTACAGCTAGTGAGGTTAGCACTTATGCTGAGGGATAGTTGGAGTAGCAGTTGGAGATGGAGGACATATTGAGGCTCACATTTGGGTCAAAGGATAGGAGTTTCAGTGCTGTGGGCCTGTAATTGGCTATACTGGCACAGTGCGTTCAACTTGACTCTAGGATGGGAATGCAAGTATAATGGATTGACTCTAGGTTAAATCATACATAACGTGCCATTCTGATATGTATGAGGACTACGCTATATGGGTTAATATGTGTAGCATTGGGGTCGTTGCATGCGGGCAAGGACGGATAAGGTTCTATGATAATGATGGATTGTTCTATGTTAGGCCAACATTTATATAGAAGGGCTTGTGCAATTGTGTAGCACCCCATGTATGGTTAAAAAAAGATGGCTTAAAGGATTCAAATAGCTACTTATAACCCTAAAGGTGCATTTTTCCTTTTGAGGAACCTACTCCTAAAAACTCTTTAGTTAAATGTGCTTGCTGTGGAGCGGTCTTGGGATGGGCTTCCTTATAAAGTGTTTCCTATGTAGTTTGTGATTGAGGACAAAGCACGCGAAAAATTCATGTTGTTATTTATGGGGCTAGTGCACGGTCCTTAAAGCTACTACCCAAAATGCATCGATGCATTTCAAATGGTATTAGAGCCAACTTATGATCGTGAATTACGCCAGCGGACGGTAGAGCATTGCTGGGGTGATATACTTATATAGACTGTCGTTAAATCATAAATCAGTTTGTTATGAAGGGACAACGGGACTTTGCGCTCTTCATGTGGGAGTGATTATAACCATGTTGAGGTGATTGCAACACCTTATGTATGGTTATAAAAGAATGGCTTAAAATGATTTAAATGACTACTTATATCACTATAGGTGCATGTTTTTTTTAGATCCCACTTTTCACAACTCTCCAGTTAAGTGTGCTTATTAAGAAGAAGTCTTGGACTGGGTGATTGGTTAGGAAGTTTTTCCAGGTAGCATGTGAGCAAGGGCAAAGCACCTTGGAAGAGATTGTGATAATTATGGGGCCAGTCAATGACGCTTGAAGCTGTTCTGAATAAATAACCACAACCCAGGGGGACAACGGCATTACAAATGGGCTAACGAGTGTATGCAAGATAAAGTAGTAAGGGTGTATGCAAGATGAATCATCGGCTATAGACATATGAGCTATGATGGTTTACATGTTGCGCCACCCTAGTCCTGCAAGAGGTTTCCTTCAAAAGGTGCATTAGAAGGCTTTTTAAGCTATGGTTTCATGGAGTTATGTGGTGGGATGGATTCGAGCTTCAATTTTTGAGTTTGCCATTGTTGGGAAAAATTTAGAGTGTGACTAAAAAGAGCCGCAAGTGTACAGCTTTCGCTGTAGTACTTGAGGATCGTGTCCTCGGGAACAACGAAAAAAATTAAGGTCACTTAGCACGAAATTACGCTAATCTAACATCATTCTAAATTAATTAAAACAGTGAATAACTGAGATTAAAGTTCATAAACGAATTAAATTCTAAATATTCCCTAAACTTTACTAAAATCTTGCCAGATTTAACAACAATAGCAAACCTAGAATCTAATTCTGACTTCAGCTAGTCACACATCCAGGAAAGCCATATCATGTTCATGAAAACAAGGCGGGGGATTAAAGTAGCAGAGCCAGCAGAACAGTGTATAATGCAAGCCATAATTACAACCTAAACATGGCATACTCGAAATCCATCAAACTTCAAAATAATGTTTCAGATTCAACAATACAGAACCCAGCTTCAAAATCTGTCATACTGCTTAATCAAACCTCAAGCAAAATCAGGGGAAGGGAAAGATAACTAAACTGAGCAATTCCAAACCCAGAATCAATGCAATTCGAACCACAAATCGTCCAACAGTAATAGAGATTAACAAAGCTACGATGACCCACCAAAATTGAGAACTGAAAACTGCACCTACGATTCGAAGTCAAAACTGAAACCGAACCCTAAATTACGAAAATTGGAATGGAAAACGAAAGATACACTACAATTAAACCTAAAAAAACTTGAAACTGAAACTTAATTAAAACCCAGAATTGCCTATATTAGAGATTAAACCGGCCTAAAGCAAAACAGGAAACGGAGCAGCAGGGGAGGGGGGTTATTAGCCGAGGACAGAGCACGGAACTAAGACTTGAAACACAGGCATGAACTTCATAACTCCAACCGAAAGCAACGAACTTCCAGACCTGCTCAATCACGGCAGAACCACCAGAGTCGTGCATCAACGAAGAACAGGGGAGGGGGAACTTTAAAATTTCTAAGTATAACCGCATCCAATTCTCGCAAAATCGAACTTAAATTGTGAATTGCTACTAGAAAACTCGAAATTATAGCATGATTACAAGAAATTTGAACCCAAAACCCATTCTAACGTCAAACCCTAAAACGAATTAAAGCCTAAATTTTGAATGACTCGAACGAAAACAAAATTAAAACTAAAACTAAACCTAAATTAAACCTAACCTAAAACCCTAAAATTCCTAGTTACCTCCTTCAATGGCCGCTTCCTCCATTTTATACCCGAGCTAAGCTTCAATCTCGACCCTTCGATTGGAGGTAGTCGTGGACGATGGTGATGATGATGTGCTGGCGAAGTAGGCGTGGCAGTTGCTGCGTGAATGAGGGGATGGTGGTTCGAGTTAGAGAGAGAGAGGAGATGAGGAAGAGAGAGAGAGATGCAGGGGATCGAGAATGGGGTCGGTTTTCTGGGTTTAGGGCTTCGGGGGTTTGGGTGCCCATTTTACCGAGAAAAAGGAAAGAGAAATTGAGAGATTAAGGTGGGGAAGGTTGGGTCATACGAGGCTCACGTGAGGTGGGAAGGGAGTTAACAATCACGTGCACGGCACATGACTGGGCTGGGTAGTTTTAGGGTTTTTTTTTTTTTTTTTGCATTTGGGCCAACAACAAGATGACTTTTAGGCTGGGTTCGAGTCAATTCGGCCTAATTTTCCCGCCATTTGGGCCAACAACAAGATGACTCTTGAAAATAGCTCATTTCTGGCACGAACAAATACCCCAACACCAAGATTTTGCTCGTCCTCGAGTAAAATAACTAAACTAACTAGCTGAAAATGAAAAATAAGATAAGAAAATCCTAACTCACTGTTGCAAGAATCACGGTTGCATTTAACGTATGCAACAAGCCCTTTAAACCCTTCGGTGTCCCAAGTGGACGAGTGAGGTCTCAGGAGGGTTTCCAAATGAAATACCCACAAAATTATTTCAAAAATAAAGAAAAATCTTTTTGGATTTTTTCTCAAAACTAATATGTACAAAATTTGAGAAAAATATGCACAAATTCTAATCAGCTAAATCGCCTATGTGACCAAATTATTGACCTGCATATGCATAAAATGTACTTCAAAACCTTCTACCTCCTAAATGACATCAGAGTACTAATTTTTCATCCCATTGAACATTAAAGCTGTGAACCCATCCTACTGCTCGTATGCAAGTGTATCATCATCCCAAGGCTTAGACTTACCAGAATTAGACTCAATCCCACTTGGCTGATACAACTACATTATTATTATACTAACTTTGGAAACAAGTTTTCCCAGCAACAATATTGCCTCAAAGGGTAACACCTAGTAGCACGTGCCTCAAAAGATACTTGTCATTCCAAATTTTATTTTATTTCATTTTCTTTCTTTTTTCTTCTTTATTCATAATACACTTTTTCTTCAAAAAAATTTTCAAAGTAATTATGTTACAAGCTAGTGTGAGAATCATTCATGGAAACCTAAAACCTAAAAATAATAATGAAGGAATAAACAAGGACTGGATCACACAACCTATAATGAACAACTGGAGTTAGAATTAGGGCTTAGAATATCACATTTGAGGTCGAAGACTTTTCAAACACATCCTACTTATATACCAGCTAATAAATAAAGCGCATGAGATTCAAGCTAATCCGAAAGAGTACAAACATTCCCAAAAACAACAAAATTTTCAAAAAATTTCAAAATTTTTCAAAAATGGGCACCTTACCCCTACACCAAAACTTCACAATGTCCTCATTGTAGCAACTGCAGCGCTAAAAAGCAAGCACATTAGCTATACAACCATAAAACCACATGAAACCACTAATATATGCAAACTAGGACACAACCAAAAATCAAAAACAAAACCAAAAACCAAACAAAACCAAACACACACATATTTACAAAAGCCAAGTAAAACAAAATCATAAAAGAAAGCCAAAATCAAAACCAAAACCAAAGCAAACACACATATTCACAAAAATCAAAACAAAACCGTCTAAAACAATCCAAACCATTACATAACCAAAACCAAAATACAACCTAAACTAAAACAAAATAAGACCCAAACACAAAAAGCAAAAAGCAAAAATAAAGAAATAAAGAAAAATAAAACCCAAAACCTAAAAGAAAACAAAACCAATGAAGACCAAACCAACATAATCACCCAAAACAGAAACAAAACCAAACCAAAGACGTACTAAACACCAACCTAAATCAAAAGAAAAGCTAAATACGAAACAAAACACAAAAGAAAGAAAAGCTAAATACAAAACAAAAACAAAAACACTAAAAAACCAAAAAGGAAACAAAAAGAAACTATGAAACAAAAATTAAACGAAAGAAAAAAACAAACCTTACTAAATTAAAACAAAACACAAAACCAAGGAAAGAAAACACAAAATTAAAGAAACCAAACAAAGGAACTAAAGCATACACAAGAATAATCCTAAATATTCACAACTACTCACAATCCTAGTCCTAGATATCAACAACTAACAAACATTTACAAAATCATAATACAACCAAGGGTGATCATAGCCCACACGGCTCAACATATCCCAAATTTCTCCACAAGATTAATAAGCCGTATATTCACAATCCTAAATATCCACAACTAAGTACAAAAAAAGAAAGAAAACAAAGGAAAAAGAAAAGAAGGGTGGAACGATCATAGTAAGTTGGATACAGATTGTACCCAAACTGTGCCTCACAAAGATTATGCAACATGCGGCTTATGGAGCATCAGCCACTCCATATTAAGCTAAAAACTGCTACTCACATCAAAACTCGTCAAAGCACGTAACAGCTTATCAAACAAAGAAGCCCAACTCTCAATCGCATAGAAACAATGAAAAGTAGTGAGTTGGAACCAGGAAGAGTACATCCACATAGCCAATAACGCATTGGTAAGGGTCCGCTTCAACTTATCAAACAGTTGAGCCCAATCAGAAAGGAAATGAACATACTCAGAATAAGCCAATGTGGAGGTCATTGGCCTAGAAACTATATCAGTATGAACGAACAATCTAGGCAAAATAGGAGGTGCACATTTCATAAGTCTGTTAAGTCCAATATGCATATGAGTCTGGTATAAAGCAAAATTCTTAATGGCAATGATCTCAGACTCAGTAAATTTAGACTCGCAATATTCAAAAAGAAAGTCAATTTGGATGGGGTCAGAAGAGAAAGTCTCATAATTAGCACAATAACCATCATCAGAACTTCCATGGATATCAAACTCACAAAAAGATTCGAATTCCACATACAGAATATTATCATCTAATTTAAATAGATGGTCAGCAATGATGGTACCAAAAGATAATGATTCACATTCAAAATGAAAACTCACTTCAAGACCTTTAGTAACATCAAACCCATATGAAAAAAGATTCATATTCTACATAAGAATATCATCATCAAAGTCCAACATAGTGAGTTCAGTCACCTCATCACATAACTCCTGTGAAATAGCTTTCGAATCATCTAAATCATGAGGCTCAACTTCAGGTGTGACGCTCGTATCTAACTCACTAACAGTATCAGATTGTTTATCAGTGATGCCCTTAGGTGAGCTAGTGATGGGTGCAAAGTCAGGTGATAGAGACATAGGAAAGTCACTCTCTTGATCAAGACTAGGCAAAGGCATGTTTTTATTCAAGCCTAGCAGAATAAGAGAGTTCAAAATCATCATCAAGACTAACTGCATGTTCAGGAGATCTTAACATAGAGCCAGGCTCACTATAAGTCTTCCTATTTTGGTTAAAACACTGAGAATATTCAACAATTCTCTTGTTCATTGTCTCTACCATTTGATCAGTCATTTCATTGATTTTCTTTTCAAAACTTGCACATGAAGCATCAACATAAGCACGATAAGGACACGTATGAGCATCATGATTAGAAGACTCACAATAATCGCACAAAACAGAAAGCATATAAGAGTGAGATAGGACATGTGAATTCATAAAGTAGTCTAGAGGGTAAGGATGAGCATGAAAATCACACTTTCCATAAGTTGCGTATCTAAAATTATTTCTACCTTGTTCAAATGCATAAACATCCCAAGCTAGTTTTTCAAAGAAATCCCAAACACCATCTTGAGTCTTAGTGAATAAACAATCCAAACTCCTGGGGTATAAAGTCTCAACATGACCCCTGTATTCATCATTAAGACCCTCAAAGATCACTTGGCAAATTTTCCATTTGTCGAAACAATAATCACTGCATTGAACACAAAATTCATTCAATCTACTCAAATATCGCCAAACGACCTCATGCTCAAACTGAGGAAAATAGAAACTTGTCGTTTGGTTTTTGAAGTTTTTAAAGTTTTTCAATTCTTAGTGGTTTTCAAGTTTTTCTAATTTTTTTGGGTTTTAGGCTTTTCTAATTTTTTTGGATTTTTGGGTTTTTAAGAAAAGAGCTAAGTTAAGTAACAATTAATGACGAAATAAAGGAGGCAAATCAAGATCTATGCTACTAACAACAAAGTAGGTAAGAAAAAGAAAATGCGACCTAGTCTCATGCCATCGTCCCTGTCAACGGCACCAAAAACTTGTCGGGAAAAATTTAGAATGTGAATAAAAAGAGCCGCAAGCGTACAGCTTTCACTGTAGTACTTTAGGGTCGTGTCTTCGGGGACAACGAAAAAGATTAAGGTCACTTGGCACGAAATTACACTAATCTAACATCATTCTAAATTAATTAAAACAGTGAATAACTGAGATTAAAGTTTATAAATGAATCAAATTCTAAATATTCCCTAAACTTTACTAAAATCTTGCCAGATTTAACAACAATAGCAAACCTAGAATCTAATTCTGACTTCAGCTAGTCACACATCCAAGAAAGCCATATCATGTTCATGAAAACAAGGCGGGGGATTAAAGTAGCAGAGCCAGCAGAACAGTGTATAATGCAAGCCATAATTACAACCTAAACATGGCATACTCGAAATCCATCAAACTTCAAAATAATGTTTCAGATTCAACAATACAGAACCCAGCTTCAAAATCTGTCATACTGCTTAATCAAACCTCAAGCAAAATCAGGGGAAGGGAAAGATAACTAAACTGAGCAATTCCAAACCCAGAATCAATGCAATTCGAACCACAAATCGTCCAACAGTAAGAGAGATTAACAAAGCTACGATGACTCACCAAAATTTAGAACTGAAAACTGCACCTACGAGTCGAAGTCAAAACTGAAGCCGAACCCTAAATTACGAAAACTGGAATGGAAAACGAAAGATACACTAAAATTAAACCTAAAAACACTTGAAACTGAAACTTAATTAAAACCCAGAATTGCCTATAACAGAGATTAAACAGGCCTAAAGCAAAATAGGAAACGGAGCAGTAGGGGAGGGGGGTTATTAGCCGAGGACAGAGCACGGAACTAAGACCTGAAACAGAGGCATGAACTTCAAAACTCCAACCGAAAGCAATGAACTTCCAGACCTGCTCAATCACGGCAGAACCACCAAAGCCGTGCATCAACGAAGAGCAGGGGAGGGGGAACTTCAAAATTTCTATATAAAACCACATCTAATTCTCGCAAAATCGAACTTAAATTGTGAACTACTACTGGAAAACTCGAAATTATAGCATGATTACAAGAAATTCGAACCCAAAACTCATTCTAACATCAAACCCTAAAACGAATTAAAGCCTAAGTTTCGAATGACTCGAACGAAAACAAAATTAAAACTAAACCTAAACCTAAATTAAACCTAACCTAAAACCCTAAAATTCCTAGTTACCTCCTTCAATGGCCGCTTCCTCCATTTTATACCCGAGCTCAGCTTCAATCTTGACCCTTCGATTGGAGGTAGTCGTCGACGATGCTAATAATGATGTGCTGGCGATGTCGGCGTGGTAGTTGCTGCGTGAATGAGGGGATGGTGGTTCGAGTTAGAGAGAGAGAGGAGATGAGGAAGAGAGAGATGCAGGGGATCGAGAATGGGATCGGTTTTCTGGGTTTGGGGCTTCGGGGGTTTGGGTGCCCATTTTACCGAGAAAAAGGAGAGAGAAATTGAGAGTTTAAGGGGTAGGGGGGAGGTTGGGTCATGCGGGGCTCACGTGAGGTGGGAAGGGAGTTAGCGATCACGTGCACGACACGTGACTGGCCTGGGTAGTTTTAGGTTTTTATTTCTTTTTTTTTTTGCATTTGGGCCAACAACAAGATGACTTTTGGGTTGGGTTCGAGTCAATTCGGCCCAATTTTTCATTCCCGGCATTTTCGTCATTTTTTTCCCGCATTTCCTTCCATTTTTCCACATTTATTCAAAACCCACAAAATAAAATAAAACCAAATAAAAACCTTAAAAATACGATTATAACGAGCACAAAATAGGTGTAAAAGTACCTTAAAAATAGCTAATTTTTAGCGCGAACAGTTAGAACATTTTAAAGGTAATGTACATACCTATTATTGTATTGAAAATCCTATGTTTTGTATCAACCAACTCCTCAAACCGAAGGTACATTAGTGGGACAGAGAATTTGATTTTCAAGAAGGAAATAAGTTTTTTTTTCCTATAGGATCATAATCCCCAGCATTTTAAATGGTGATTAATAAGAATGACTTAATGTTGTATCATGAAATGGTGATTAATAAGAATGACTTAATGTTGTGAACCATGATACAGGACTTGGGGGGGATGTATGATTCATATGTGTGTTTTAACAGCGATATCTACTAGAAATAAATTCGTTAAAGCCTTAAATTTTCCGATTCTATGCAAGGGATGTTTTTTTCAAGATTTTGTTCTTGTTTAGCAAACAATTTTTGTCTTATTTAGTGAGCAATTATGAAGAAAATATTTTTGATAATCTCTTTTTTGCACAAGCCATATAAAGGCCACTGAGCACATCATGTATTCAAGCCATCATACATACGAGGTTTGACCCTTAAACCTGTGTTCGAGAAGGGCATTCCGCACAGTTAGTGATCATAATGTCCAACTATGACAAACGAGACTCTTTTTATTTCTAAAGTGATCTGCATTAAAGAGTCAGATGGTGGTTCTCTATTAAGACAACACCACACCCAGATTGGGAGGGGCTAACTATAATAAAGAGTTTCACATCTAAGGGTCTGTTCTTTTTGTGGGTCAATCCACTTTTACCCACTTCAACCTACTTCAACCTACTTCAACCCATTTCAACCTACTTCAACTCACTTGAAAAAAAAATACCAACTTCAACCCACTTCAACCAACTTCAACCTACTTCAACCCACTTCAACCAACTTCAACCCACTTCAACCC
>JACYFF010031958.1:62928330-62982534 GCA_017589665.1 Selenicereus undatus
GGGTTGAAGTGGGTTGAAGTTGGTTGAAGTGGGTTGAAGTAGGTTGAGATAGGTTGAAGTGGGTTGAAGTTGGTATTTTTTTTTCAAGTGGGTTGAAGTAGGTTGAAATGGGTTGAAGTAGGTTGAAGTAGGTTGAAGTGGGTAAAAGTGGATTGACCCACGAAAAGAACAGGCCCTAAATGTTAAACGGTTTCAGGTTGAATTTTTCAACCCGTTTATTAAACAGGTCAGGTTCAGGTCGGGGAATTTTCAACCCGTTTAACTTCGACCCGAACACGAACCCGACCTGACCTATTTGACAGCCCTACCAGTATTATTGTAACGAAGTTTTCACCACTTTAAGGAATTCAGCCACAAACATCTACTGAAATATTTACTTATCCAATAGTAGACTCCATCACCTTTCTAACAAGTCATAGATCATTAATTTTTTAGCCCATTTGATCGACAAAACACCATGAAAAAGTGGGCTTATGTGCTGGAATTTGATGACAAGTGTCTTTTTGGGTAGATGGGACCATCTTCATGCCTCGATGCCGTGTCTAGCGAACTCTCTATGTATCATTTACTTAAACCAAACTAAGAACTTGTAAGAAAACAATTGATCTTAAGGAAGTTGTTCAGGTTTCAACAAGAGCCTTTTAAAAGGGTACATGCCTTTTTCCAATCCTTTGCACTAGCATAGTACTCAAAAGAGGAACTTTCAACTCATAAAAGGTGATGAACTCTCCTTCAGGGCATTGGATTCATATGTCAGTACTCTCATTAAGTGAGTAATATAACCCACAATATTTTGTATCCCCAGTACAGTCTCAAAATCTAGTCAGGGTAGTGACATTGAGGATTCTCGCTCAATTCTAGGTCCTTAGGTCTACTCCTAAGACCGAGTCCTCTACAATTAGCACTATCCTTCTAACCCAAAACATTTTAAATGCAAATCGTTTTCAAGCTCGTAAGAATAGTTCACATTTATTAAAATGAATCTTAGAACATTGAGTAATTGATTACTAGGAAATTTGGCAGCATTTTTCTCAAGAACGTCATAAAGGTCCACTTTTTCCTAAAATCAACCTTCAAATCGTTTATAATGTAATGAATAAAGACAAGTAATCTAAAATTTTAATTCTATTTCAACTCAATAAGCAAGTTACAAAATTTTGGTTGATCCAAACTGCTCCAAAAGATGCTTAGCTAAAGGTACACTTTTAAACTTGTCTCAAACGCAACATCCACAGCTTAAATCACTTTAAGGTTTGGCTCACCTTTATCAAATAGACAGGTTGCACTTTCCCATATAGACTCTTTTTACATTTATTTTTGAACGCAAACACTTGATGCAATTCCCTTATCAAGTAAGGCGACATTCAACCAAATCGTTTTTAGAACATAATCGAACCAACTCAGCCTGATTAAAAGCCAATTTAAGCACGCAGCATCTTCAAGTTACAGCTCGAGTCAAGCTATTTTAATTTAGGGGTTTTAGACAGCTAGGGCATACTCACCTCAGGCATTCCAGGGACCAACAAGAGAGGCACAGGCAAACAAGGACGACAAAGCATAGCATTAGCAATCAACTCAGGCGGTGATGCCACGTTTATAACACGACAATAATCAATCAACTAAACAGGAATAGCTAGCCCAGAACATACGGTACTTCTCAACATCATCAGTTCACCACTAATAACCCAAGCTCCCTCATCATAATCACCCCAAATTAACTTCGAAATTGCATTCAATTAGCCCGATTACCTCATTCAGTGCATTCAATCTCCATTCCTCTATCATCCCACTATCAACCCCCAATTCTCATTTCAAACCCTAACTTTGCCAAAGCTGCTCAACTTCAAAATCATTTCAAAATTAGTAATAATTTGGGGATTGAGAATTATCCACCTTAAATCCAAGCGAATAGGAGCCCATTAAGGGTTGGGTTGGGCGAATACGAGTCGAGTCCTCCTTCCTCACCCTCTATCTCGCTCTTGCGCTACTCC
Source organism: Selenicereus undatus (assembly GCA_017589665.1). Lineage (NCBI taxonomy): Eukaryota > Viridiplantae > Streptophyta > Magnoliopsida > Caryophyllales > Cactaceae > Selenicereus > Selenicereus undatus. The sequence goes on from JACYFF010031958.1 coordinate 62,930,322, forward strand.
CAGGAAGCAGCCTGGGCACTGGGCGTGAGTAGGTGGGTCGCCGCTACTTGCATCGATCGCGCCGCCTCCTGCCACTACTGCATTCACCGGCCCCCTCTCTCTCTTGTACGGTGGCTACAGGGGCACGAAGAAGAAAACCCCCCATCCCCGTGTGTGTCTGTTGTGCGAAGGGAGGGGCTTGAGCCCTCTTATCCCTTTTTTTTTTCTACTCCTTAAACCAAACCTGAGTTTGTGTCTAATTAATCTAATCCCAGTTCATCACGACCTCAATTATCCTAGTCCAACTTGCCAATTTCACGTAATTACACGCCGACCTAATTTTTAAGGAACCCACTAAATTTACATAATCACATAATAAGTTAGGAAAATTTATAAATTACTTCACATAAATTATTACACTCTATTAGCATGCAAAAATTAGTCTAACATAGCTAATTTAATAAAACATAGCTAATGAAAATAATAATCTAAATAGCTAGAGCCTAAATTTAAAAATCCTAAGCTATTACCACCCCCCCCCAAACAATTTCATCATTGAAATTCCGAAGTTTATGCTACAGTAAAACACAAGATTCACATACACATGGCACAGGCCATGCAAACTCAACAGGAGAATCTACAACCTTACTTTACTATTAAATATATATTTCAAATCAAATTGAAAAAGTTTAAGATATCCAACCTCCTCCTCACCAATCCTCCTTAAGCGTCTACGCATCTTGTTAAGACGCCAAGGGTAAATCGCATATAAGAGAGGCAAATGAGTTTATGTGGATAACCATATTAACTTTATTTTAAACAAACACCAATTTTCAATGTTACACCCACACAACTACCATAATGACTATCCATTCATGTATCAATGTCGAGTGACATCAAAAGGATTTTGCATCTATAACAATCAATAGCACAAACAAGTGATTCAGTTTCATTCTAAGGTATGAATAAATTGAATTGTTCCAGAATCTAGTCTATCGGCAAGGACTTTCAAATCACGACAAAATAAAAAGGGCATCGCATAGTATCACATAGCATCATACAAATGTTAACAACACTTAAAGGACGCCTAGACTATAATAACATAACATACAACAACACTTAGAACTCTGAAAGTTAACAATCATCACAACATCAATCAATGTTATGTGTATATAATGTCGCTGGGAGAGTACGCAGAAATATAGAAGCAGCACATAGAACTAACTAGGGCAAAACAGCACGTAGAATAACGAGAACATTGCACAACACTAGTCCAAGCAATAACAATCACAAACTAATGCTGACACTAACATCGTATCTGACAAAGTCTTGATGTATTCTTTCCCGTTATAAACTTAAGCCCAAGCTTGTGACCTCCATGTGAAACTGGACATATGTAAATCATATGTGTAGGAAAATAAAATAAAACAAAATACTCATAGACATTACGCTCAACTATCATTTTAGGAGTCAATGTCATTTGGAACTAATTAAACTATGCAAAATAAAATCAGAAAGTATGTGATGTGCAACACCTCAGTCACATTATGTCAAGCATTAAGATCAGACATGACCGCACTTGTATTTCCCAACTCATTAGTTGAGTACGTATTTCGAGCTCCTAGACTAATGCCTCAGGTTATACTTACAACTGCAACTAATAAAACGAAAGATCTCTAGCCAGAATGCAATGTTAAAAGAACAAGCAGATAGGGTAATCATGGTAGCTTAGCTGACGGGAAGTCCTATCCCAAGGTCTCTATATAAAACTGGTTGTATCTAAATCAGTGAAAAGATGCAAATAAATGGACATGTTCACAGACATGTAAATGTTAATCCATGGTTCGAAGAAGAGTGGTGGTAATATGCAAAATGATAGTGTGAGGTTCCAATAACAAGGCCACCAGGATAAAGGAGAGGCCACACATAATAACCATGTTATAGCAAAATAGCAACGGCACTAAGCATAGTGAAATAAATCACCATGGAGTACACAGAACTTACCCCGTAAAACGTAATACAAGAGAGCTTAGTCATGTCATTGCACCTGTATGAACTATGTCAACCATTATCTAACATAGCTTCCCTAACGAGTATAGGGTTAAGAATTCAATTATGATAATGGGTAGTTCTATTAACTATAAAAATTACATAGGTAAACACATGAGCGCATGGTCACAAGCTCAAGTTATTTGATATAAGGGTAACTAATCATCAAAACTATAGCATGTAGAGAAAATAGGCTTGCAGCTCAAACAGTGATCACAACCATACCATGCAATATAATCAATCATAGAAGTCAATTAATTTCACGAAATTCTTATAGTCCAGGCCAAGAAGATAACAAAATCGCTTTCACTTAGCAATTTGGGTGCAAAACACATCAATGACCCTTTTCATAACAAATCGCAATGGTTACATAGGCTTCTATGCTTTGCATCACGCGTCATCCTACATTGACACTTTGAAACACATATGGTCGCATCATTATTACAAGAGAAGGCACTTGGACGACAATATGTAAATGCAAATTGTAGGAGGCAACTTATGATCAAGAGGTAAGCCTAGTAACATTTCTAGAATAATTAGAAGCTAGTCATCAATAACAACGCTAGATGCTCGCGGGACAGCTCATAGTTTATTCACTATGCAGAACAATTGCAACTTCAAGGTGGGCTTTAAGGCAATGGTAAAGTGTTCCAAAGCTACGATTCACTTGACTAATAATTACGTTGACATAGAAATGGCAGGCCTCCAACAAGCGGGCAATTACTTTGAGCCTCGTGGATATGCATAGATGATCTACGGAACACAACTGTCCTATTATGGCGCGTGGGAATTTTAAGGACTCAAAGTATGGAAGGGAGGTTCAAGAACCTAAAAAGAGTTCTTGCTTCTTGGCTTTGTATTAAAACTTAGGGAAACACTACGATGTATGGGTCATTCACCCTAGCATGTCATATACATGGGTAACAATCCCAAAGTCTGTTAGGTTCTTTCTCTCTTTTTCCTTCTAGTTGTGTTGAACTTTAGTCCAACCAAAGTGCATAAGCTGCTAACCCCAGAACAAGAATAGCAACCCACACGACAAATCAAGCTAACACTTAGCTAACTCATATGAGTGCAAGTCATTAGCGCAACAGGAACACATTGCATCCTAAGTTACACTGTATAACATATCATTACTCAAGACGTACCTAGACAACTATATCTAAATGCAAGACTAAGGTCGTGTCCTATGGTCGCAGAACCCTACTTTGATACCATTTCAAACACCCCAACCCCTAAGACTACAAGTGTTAGCAAATCCTTAAATTTTAGAATGAAACAGACAGAGTTCCACCTAAAAATTAACTATAACCTAAGTGCAAAGCCTTGTATTGAGGTCTTGTAATTAAGAAACATAAAGGACACAACCAAACAAACTCAACGGCTGTATGCTAGAGACCACAATTCTACAGGGTCCATGATCAGAGTACCTAAACCATAAGGCTAAATAAATGAAAGAAATAAATAATATAGCTCAACGGATCACACATCCAAAGCACTAGGGTTTACATCCCGAGAATAACTCATTCAAAGTAAACAGGGCTAACTACTTAGATGCTTGGCCCACACAGCCATTCAGAGTGACCATGAGACAGTGAGCAATACATGATCCAAGGTACTTAAATTACATTTGCACAGGTACCAATGAAACAATCACAAAGCTATAGCATATTCTCACATATAACCCCTTTTATAAGGCAAATGGAATACCTCAACTCGATTTATGTGAACTGAGGACTCTTACCTGTCTTTCACGAATAATTACACTTGGAGAAATAGGGGAAATGAGAGGGGGTGAGCCATCACATGCTCAGTGGATAACCTGCATCCCGAAAAATTGAAATACTAACATACGATACAAGAAGTAGCAATCACACTGAAATTGGTATTTAATATCAACATATTAAATATATAAGTTCATCCACATCCAATAATACCTGAATAGCACGATTCATCCACATTTAATAATACGTTAATAGAATCCCTGAACATAAATGGCATCCGTTGCCATCTTTGGTTCAACGCTCACAAACCTAGACCTTGACTAACCCACAAATTTTGTACCTTAGTGGTGATAGCAACACATAATTCTTACTTAATATCAACATATTAAGCATACATGACTTAAATAGCAAACTAAATCTTTTTAAGACCTAGGCATTAAGGGTAGTAGGTCGTTAGATTCTTAATTAAATCCTTAACTTCAAACAAGTCATATAGAATTACCCTTTTGAGTTCTTTTAGCAAGAAAATAAAATTTAACACATAAAGAGGCAAGAACCTTTACTTAAACCAAAATAAGCACTTATAAGAGAACAATTGCTTTCTAGGAAAGTCATTTGAATTTCAAAAAGAGCCTTTTTAAAGAGTATATGCACTTTTTCAAACCTTTGCACTAGCATAGTCCTCAAATGATGAGTTTTTAACTCATAAAACGTGATGAACTCTCTTTCAGGGCATCGGATTCACATGTCAGTACTCTCACTAGGCGAGTAATACAACCCACGACTTTTTGTATCGCCAAGGGCTCCCAAAGTCAACGGACTCCTACCCTTATCAAGGTAGTCACATTGAGGATTCCCCCTCAATTTTGAATCCTTAGGTCTACTCCTAAGACCGAGTCTTTTACAATTAGCACTATCCGACTAGCCTAAAATATTTCAAATGCAACTCATTTTCAAGCACGGAAGAATAGTTTACATTTATCAAAATTAATCTCATAAATTAATCTTGAGTATCGATCACCAAGAAATCTGCAGCATTTTTCTCTAGAACGTCTCAAAGCCACACTTTTTCCCCAAATCAACCTTGAAATCATTTAGAATGTTACAAATAAAGATAAGTAATCTCAAATACTAATTTGGTTGATCCAAGCGACTCCAAAACATGCTCAGCCAAAGGTACACTTTTAGACTTGTTTCAGATGCAACATTCACAGTGTAAATCACTTTAAGGTTCAACTCACCTTTATCAAATAATGAGAGGTTGCACATTCACCATATAGAGTCTTTTTAGATTTATTTTTGAATGCACACACTCGATGCGATTCCCATATCAAATCAGGAGACATTCAACCAAATTGTTTTTAGAACTTAATCAAAACTCGACCCCTTGAATCTAACTCAGCAAGATTAAAACCCAATTTAAGCGCACAGCATCTTCAAGTTCTTTTTGAACTGTTTTTGCACTATCTCAAATAATACAATGTAATAATTCAGAAAGCAACTTATTCCAAACTCATTAAAGGTAAAACCACTTTTTTAGGCATTAGATTCACTAATTAGCGCTTTCTTTTAGTGACTAGTACAATCCACAACTTTTTGTATTCCCAAGCCTCCAAATTCAATAGACTCCCACCCTCACTAGGGTAGTAGCAACTAAGATTCACGTTGTATTTAGAATCCTAAGGTCTACTCCCAAGATGGAGTCCTGTCCTAACATTATCCTTCTAGCCCAAAGTATCTCAAGCGCAAATTTGTTTTCAAGAATCTAGAACCAAATTTTATTTTATAAAAATGAATTTTGGTGGTAATAAGAATTAATTACAAGAAGCTAGCAGCAACTTGGTCACTAAAAGATTTACAAAAAGGCTTCCAATCACATAAACTAACCAAAAACAATCACAAATAGAAACAGACTCCTATCAAAACCATTTTGCCTAAGTTTTTTAAATAAAAATGGTAGCATTGTAAGATTCAATTATAGTTTCGTCAATCAAAAATTCTAATGTTCTGTACAGCACACAACACGCACATCCATCTCCTAAAATGAAATAAAGGGGCAGATTTGAAGTGGGAGATAAGCTCATGCCCAGTTCAGAGACCCGATCCACAACTGGAATGGACTGTTGCACTCGCCAGCTACACCCCCTCCAACCCTGTCACGATTACACATACCTGACAAAACTTTTCCGCTAAGTCCCAAGGGTGCTATTCTAATTAGCCTACAAGCTGTATTTGTAGCCCCAACCACACAATTCGATTTGAACACACAAAATCATATCACATCCATTAAAAGCAATAACAATCAACAAGCACTCACCAAATTTAATCCCCTATGTCCCTCGTTGGGCACCGCTCAAAAAATTCAACCTCAAAACTTCCATCAATGTCAATGACGCGATGTCATTCCATCTTAGATCATTTAACTATATCAACAATTACATTCCACTCAATTCTAATCACATACCAAGCCCTAGGTTTTGCTACAATAAATTAAATTCCATGGCTAGGTTCAAAATAAATTGGGAACTAGTACTAAGTTGAGGATGGAGGGCTACCCACCTTAATTTCAAGGCAAATAAACCTGATTTTGGCCCAATCTGGGCGAGTTAGGTCAGGCTTTAGCCTCCTTCTTCCTCCTCTAGCTCGGCTCTGCCTTCTTTGCTGCCTATTTCAGTTTTTATTCCTCTCTTGCACCTCCTAGTGTTGTTCTACTCTGTTCGTCTTCGTTTTTGTCGGCTTCTTTCTCTTCGCTCTCTTTAACATGGTGAGGTGGTGGTGTGGATATGTAAAGGTGCCAGGTGGAAGGTGATTTGGATTTGAGAGATGTTTCTCTAAAGCACTAGTAGCCAGCGACTCGCGTGTCATAGGTGGGGTCCGCGAGTAACACACGTGGGAGGGGTCTACTGGCAGCCAGGGAAATGTTGGGAGGCAACGCGTGGGAAAACGCACGTGCGTTCTACCCTGCATTGCTTTGTTTTTGTCCGTATCTCAGTTGAAGTGCTGCGTTTTGATGAGGCAAGGAACATGAGGCGCTGCGTTTTGAAGTATGGAAAAAAAAAAGAAAGGAAGTTGACCGTTTGGGGCTGGGCTATTGTTCTTGGGTTTTTGGGCCAAAAGTAGCCGTTGGAATTTGGGGAAGGTGTCCAACGGATGTTTTGGCCTGGGGACATTTTCTTTATCATTTTGTTCATCTATAAATATATATGGGTAATCTTCAAAAATTATCTCAGTTTCACTCTCTCTCCCATTTCTAATTTCCCATTGCTGAATTAATTTTGAATTGTGTGAGTGTTGAAAGAAGTTGAAGTTCCAAGATGAAAAAAATTGTGTACGTAACTGTTACTATGTAACTATATTTAGTTGTTTTAAGTAAATATTTTGACTTATAAACTTAACTCATCAATTTTTAGAAACTTTAAAATAAATTAATATATTTTTCGAAAACATAAATTACATATTCTTTCATTCGGGAAATAAAAATTATTTTTATCTTATACAAAACCCAATATGCAAAAACAAGTTTGACAACATAAAATACAATATGTTTAGTAGTGGGCTCCATCAACAAATATTAAATTATTTGTCCTGAAATGGATTCCATTGGCTGGGAAAATGAAGGAATGCAAGTTTCAGAACTGTGAAACTTTTGCTGACATGGCATGCCAGAATTCCAGTAAAAACTGAAACTCTGATTGGGAATGCTCTTAGGCCATTCGCAGTCCAATTACACGCGGGTAAGGTTTGGACCCGCATGTAACCCCCGTCGGCCCCAGCCCATTACCCGCGTGGCTGCGAACGGGGGACGGATTCGTGTACAGGTCCGTCCCGCGTTCTTTTTTTTTTGGTCGGCTAGTGCATGTGAAACGCGTCGTTTCGATTGCCTGGGCTGAATGGAGCGCTGCGTTTTGATCAATTTTCTGGCCAAAAAACAAGGAAGCTCGGGAACTAGAAATGTTGGGGACTTGGGCCAATTTTAATGGGCTAGCTGTTGTGAACATAGCCGTTGCACGCAAACTGTGGGTTTTGGGAGTTTTGTTTTTTTTTTGATTATTTAAATTGTGTTTATAAATATGAGTTATTTGTTTGGAAAATGAAATGTAAATTATCTCTCTCATTTTTATCTCAATCTTAAATATTGTTTGCTGCTATTTGAAGAAAAGTCTTTGAAGTGAAGAGGAAAAAATTCTGGTAAATGGTAAATAATTTTATTATTTAGTGATGTTTATTGATTTAATTAAATTAATTATATGTAGTTGTAATTTTGAACTAATTACTTTTATTTATATGGTGTTGCTGTTTAGATATTTGGGAGGTGGATTTGTGAGCTTGAGAAGAATCAAGATAAAGTGAAGTGAAGTGAAGAAATTTGTAAGAATTTTTTGTTGTACATATTTTATGTTTTTAGATGTTACATACAATATGATTACATTTTAAATCACATGATATACATATTTTATGTTCTTAGATGTTATGTATAATATGATAACATTTTAAATCTCATGATTAATTTGAAGAAGCTAATGTGAAAATTTCAAAACTTAACACTCTGATTAGGTTTACGTTGTTAGATATTATGTTTAATATTTAGTATGCAGCCTACCTTCGTAGAGTGTAATAGGTTCATAACTCATACTTACATGCACGTCTTCAATCCGACTTGGTCAAAGAAATATGGAGGCGACACACGGCGCGAAGAACATCGCAAACGTAGTTTTTTCTGTTACTTGGCGATATTTGGCTATGTAATTTTTTTTATAGAAAGTTGAACGTTCGTGATGTGTTTTTTTGAATGTGTCCCATCTTCAATTGTAATTTGTTTTCAATTGCGATCCTTCATTTGAATTAGGTTTTAATTGAATTGTACTTTCAATCATTTTTTTTACTTGTTGGAAAACAAATACCAAAAAATAATAATAGGAAAAAATATAATCAATTTATACATTTTTATGTCAATAAAATAAATATTCCTTTCTCTCGAAAAATAACAACATTCACACATGTTAGAAAAGTTAAAACACAAACACAACATAAAAAATAAAAAGTAATAAGTTAAGTTCAAGTTGTGGGCTCCATGACAATTAATTGTCCTAAAATCAGTTCCAGTGGTTGGAAAATTGAATGAAATGCAAGTGGAACTCATGCTGACGTGGCAGACTTGAGTTCCAAAAAATGGAACTTGAGTTGGGGATGCCCTTACAGCATTCCCAGCCAGAGTTCCAGGAACTCTGGCCTGCCACGTCAGCAAAAGTTTCACAATTTTGGAACTTGCATTCCATCATTTCTTCAACCTATGGAACTCCAATTTTAATCATCCAATAAAAATATTTATCATGGACCCACCTTATAATACACAATCTATTTTTTTAATTATTTAAAAATTATTTACTTACTCAAAAAAAAGAAAAAAGAAAAAATACATTAAAATAACCAAAAAGTTGCAACGCGGGGAGACACGCACAGGCGTTCCTCCCCGCGTGCAGCTCTTCTCTCTCTCCTCTCATTTTGTGACATGTGGCAGCAATGGAGCCCGCGTTTCCCTTTTTCATGTCCGCTGCTACTGCTCTAACCTTTGCCTTGAAGCTCTCGTGTCATGGCTCCAAACTGGAGATTCAGCTACTTCCCCTCTTTTTGGTCTCAATTTCCTTTTGTTTTTTTCCTTTCACTCACTTACAAATGTTAGGTTTCGGCCTGAGATACTAGACAACTCTAATTACCGACCTAGCACCAAATAATTATACAAATCCAAATAACTTAACATAAACACTCAAGAAAATCATCAAGTTGATCCACTTAAATTACCACATTCAATTGTCACACACAATTAATCTAATAAACTAATTAGACTAACTAACCCAAGTAGCTAATTCTAATTAAAATAAAAATCCATGGTTCTTATGATAAATCTTCCAACAAAATTCTGAGTTAGTAGGTGTATTTGATGCGAGTATTGCACCTCTGTTCAAAAAAATGGTTCAACGACTAGTATGCACACTGCACTAATTACTACAATCATCATTCCTATGATACTTGGGGATCATGGAGTACTATGGTCCTCTTTTCTGATAGATCTGGAGTTGGTGGTATTAGATATCTAGTCAATTCAATCCTTCCAATGATCCCATCATGAAACCTTGGGAATATGGATTGATAGCTTATTTTATGAAAACCCCTGATCCAGAGTGTCCATTCTTTTTCAACGTTAAGTAAGTTTCAAAAGTATATGCTTAATAGAATGCACCAGATTTGCAGATTTTCTGAATGATTAGGAAGAAAACCTCAATGCAAAAGTCTGCTTACCGTACATTGCACATGCTTTTATAGAAAAATAAAAAGGCAAAACTAGCTGTTTATCTTGTTTAACTAATTGATCTAAATGAACCTGATGTGCTACGACAAGAATGACTTCCAGAATGACAAGGAATAGTCAAAGATACTTCTTTAGCAAGAGCCAATGGTTGTTATGACATTTATCATCAAATCTGCACAATGAGAATGAGTAATGATACTAATGTATTATAGAAACACCACTTTCATCTACTATACTGAGTTCAATAAGCATATGAAGGTGAAAGGAGATGTTTCAAAACATAGTTTTGATTATCTTTTTGATGATATATTTGAAAAATCCTTGTCTGACAAAGAGAAGAGATATCTAAGTGGTTTATTTTTAAAATAGGATCCAAAGCATCTTGTACTTGACGAAGATTTTGATGAATATCCAAAAAAATGATGGACTTCAAGACATAATTGGGAATGAAGACATGCAGAATCTTAATATGGATGACTTATCTTGTCCGCGTTTAGTGTTCTGCAAAAGTTGTTGTACCATTATATATTATCTTGTCATTGTGTGAAGTTAGTATAATAATGTAGTTTGTTGTAGTCATTTGAGGTATATTAGTGTGTATACTATAGCCACTAGACATATTATGTATTTCTTCTCCTCTATAAAAGGAGTGGTTGAGTGTTCAGACATGACATGGTTGTTTAAGCATTCTTAAGCGAAAGAGAAGTTGGGATTCTTAATTTCTCTAAGAGCAAGAATCTCTTATGATTTTAGTAGCTAAAGTCCCTCTTAGATCTTTTCATTTTAATTTTTTTACTTTTAAGATTTCAATAAAAGAAGTTTCCAACAAGCAATGTTATTCTAATAAACTGCATGTCTTAACTATTATAATTTTTTGTTAAAGTATGATGATCCCTTAAATATATAATAACTTAATTAGTGATAATAGTTTAAGGAAGGACACAAAATAGATCTATGTTGCACCTTATCTGAAGAAGGTGTGGTGAGAATTAGCAATCTCTGTAAACTGAAACCTAGTAGAAAGCTAGATTTTGACGTCAACTAAGTTCAGGTAAGGGTCAAAATGCTCTAGTTAATCTATATTATTTTGCTAAGCATGGCGGAGTCATTATATTATAGTTCATGGTTTACCTAGCTAGGTAGGCAAAATAGACCGAATCTCAGCCCAATGCCAAATTTGCTAAAACTCAAGTCCATATTGCACCATAAAGCAAGCAAAAGACTATCCACCAAACTAGGCCTATGTAGCACAGTAGGCCTAAGGTTTTTGGCTCTAGGATTCCATTGCCATTTTGCACTATAAAGCTCTGGACTCTAGGCTTCATACAAATGAGTTTTGTGCCCCATTATGTCTAGCTCTTTTTTATAATTAGTACAATCAAATAGAAATTTTGTGCTAAAATTATTTCACCCCTTGTTTTCAACTAACAATCAAAGTCTTTAATTGATAAAATTATGTGATTTTTGCTTTAAAAAACTCTTTCACTTGTTTCCCCTTCTTGTTTCCATTTTTTATTTTTTAGTTAACAAAGTCAGATGCAATACTAATGCTACTCATTAATTTGCACAACTAACATATTCGCGTCCTTTTTGGTAAATAAGGTGTACTCTTCAATTACAAAGAAAACTTCAATTTTTTTTCATGCATAACCAATCTATGTAGGTTTGTTTGTATTCATTGCCTAATTACAAGTAACTAATTTTTCAATCTATGTCATTTCTTTTCCATAATTTTTAGCGCTTCTTTCCTATGTGTGTTTTTCTAATAACTAATAATTATTTTACCTTCTTATTTTTACTATACAAATAACTAAAATGCTTGCATGCAAATAGCAAAATGCTAGTCTACACATATAAAAAAATGTCTACATAACATGTACAAACAAAAAATATAGCACAATTCCAAAGGTTGATCTCCAAATAACCAAAATGCATATCTAGTTACCAAATACATGCTCACCATCAATGTGCATAGATCACCTATAATGTCGTGAAGGTAAGCATTATGGTTCATATGTAGATGGCAAAGAGCACTTATCTGGTATGTAGATAAGCGATTTGGTTCTTTTTACATACAAATTTTACTTAGTGTATTTTGGCTTATCTTTGAAGTTAGTTTTAAATAGTTACATGTCAAAATAAGCATTCATTTTATATATAAAAAAAATAATTGTTTATTGTTTAGGTAAGCATTCATGTGTATGCATATGCATGTTACAACAACTATATTATTTAATCTTCTCAATTTTATTTTATGAACAAATAGCTCCTTATATACGCAAATTATAAAGTGCTCACCTTCACAATTAAAAAATGCACACACAATATCTATGAGCCAATTATGTAACACAATTCAAAAGGTTGATCTCCAAATAACCAAAACGCTTATCTACACAGTGTAGATGTTCATTATCGATGTTTATAGATCAACTAAAATGCTATAAAGATAAGAATTGTGGCTGATATGTGGCTTCAACGTTAGGGTAAATAATTTTGTAAACCCATAACTTCAGCAATGATTTTTCAGCCCACCCAACTTTGGGGCAAATAATTTTTAGGACCAAACTTGACGAAACTAACTTAAATTATAGTACCCTAAGTTTTTGAAAATTGGATTTCTAATCCCAATTCTTAAAAACTTACTTTTCAAAATCTTAAATATGTGCATGTGATATTCTTTTCACAAGTACAACTCAAAGTCCTCTTTCATCTGGTATCAGAACCATGTTATTAAAAATAATTAAGATAATTAAGTTAATGGTTAATTAAGCTAATTAACTGTGTATAATGCTTGAATCATCATCTGCTTGTGCTACGTCCAATTATTCACATATTGTGCACACTCCAGAAAGAGCCACTTAAGTAGCACTGCAATTAAACTATATCACCAATATAGTTTTATAATTAAGGGAGGAATTAACAAAAATTAAGACTGAAGTTTAGGAAATAAAGAAGCAATTATCTGTCATCCATCTTTCTTTTATCAACAAGATTAGACATAGTGAAAAATTCGATTTAAGTATTAGTACTCTATTTCAACATAAATATCCTTTCCAGAATCTAAAAAACAAGAATTAATTTCTTTTGCATGGTACAAAAATTCAGAAATAAGTAGGAGAAAATCAACTAAAAAATCAATTGAAAAATCATTTGAAATGGCAGAGAAAGAAGAAGAAGGTGGAGTATAAATAGTATAAGGTTGAGGAATTATAGAACATGTTCGATAAAGAACAAAACCTAGAAGAATTAAACAAAATCATGGGTGCAATAGCTGAAAAACAAGATGTATTATCTGAGGACAATGAAGCAACAAATAATATCTAGTTATAAAAAGAAATATATCGGCAGATGAATCTAATTAGGCTAGAGGATCTTAATGTTGTTCATTTCGGAAAAAAAACTACGAGAAAACTGGATAAAAAATTTAGTAAAATAGTATGTGATGGTGAAATCAATGAGATTGGTGAAGAACTCAACATAAATGAAATTAAGTTCAACCTAATTAATAACGTAATCCTGAAATCTAAAGAATTTGGTGAATCATCTAGAAGAAATACCCATTTCATGACACCTAGGTACGTTCCAGTAGGAATTATAACCAATTTGTCCTTTGAGTTCATTTCAAGGAAAACCACATCCTTCGAAAAAATTGACCTTACCCCAATTAGCCAAATGAGGTACATCTTAAACATCGATGGGGTTCGTAATAGAGAACAAATATTAAAGAGGTATAAATAGTGTTCTAAACTTGAATACTACATGGTCTGCTGGGAATTTCCTAAACTATATCGAACATGGTTTTTCTAGAATTGCAGCTGATTGGTATGACTCACTAGATGTGGAAGGTAAAGATGTATTAAGAACGATGGAAACACCAGCTGCAATGTTCAAAAAATTATGTAAGGAAATCGAAACTAAATTTATCGGAGCTAAACTTGATTGCTGGAGAATGGCAAAGGAAAATTAATAACATACAGGTTATTAGGAAAATGACACTTCTTAATTTAGTTAATATTATAACAAAATTGGGCATAGTGAAACTAATCTTGACATGTTCTATGACAAATTACCATATCTGATAAATTCCATTATCAATGAAAAGTACATTGTATGGCTTGAGAATGTAGATGTTATTGATACCCTTAATACAAGAATCTCTTATTTCAGAAAATAGGTCAATGATCAATGTCTTGATCTCCAAAAGCAAAATAAAATGATCGAACAGTTTCTAGCCTGTTGGGGTTGTCCTCATCAATAGGGAAATGAACCGGAAAACAGAAGAAAAAGAAAATTCTATAAAAAAAAGAGTTTTAAAAACTAAAGAGGTGAGAAACATAAAATAAAGTATTACAACAAATTGAGTCCTAGAAAATGAAGAGTTTTTAGAAAAGCTTCTTATTGTCCTATTGGGAAAAAAAATTTAAATGCTGGGCATGCAGAGAAGTAGATCATTATGCAAATGAATCCAAAAATAAGAAGAACAACAAGTTTATAGAAACCTTGGATGGTCTAGATTATTTTGAGCTTCGTGAGGAAGAAGCACTAGATCTAGCCCGAAAAAATGACAAGAGAATTGTTGAAATTATATTGGGCCATTAATATGGAGAAATGATTATGAAGAAACTAGCCACATGATGGAAAGTAACTCAATTAGTCTTGGTGATCTTCAAGGAGAAGAATTTATGGTAGATAATGAAGGTGAAGATGTCAAAGGAGATTGGGTCCTTCCTACAATTCAAAAAGGTATGATCTATAAAAATTCATCTTTAAATTAAAGTGCTAAAAGACTATGAGTATGATGTGGGAGAAGTTAATCTCGTTAATTGAAAAAATATCCTTAAGCATAACAAAGATAGAAAGTACACGTATATTCATGTTGGCAGTGTCCAAGTAATTTGTACTCTATTACAGTATTATGGTAAAGATATTAATCTTTATATTTTGCTCTATCATATCAGGCATGCCAAATTTAATAATCAAATTATCACGGGAATTAAGACCAATTCATATAATGGATCAATAGGGTTCAATTTTCGGCCTAGATATTATGTAAGCCTCAAAGATGAATTTAGCAAAAACTTCATATCCCTTTATATAAAAATAGTTAGGATGGACATGAAAAGAGGAGGATATCCACTAAGGATATTTTGAAAAATAATTTACAAATTAGATAATACTATAGATCCAAAGACTAAGATAACAATGATAAAGGCAAAAAAAATTGAGAGCCCTACTCCAATACAAAAAATTCAAAGGATAAAATTCAATCCAGAGGAGATAAAAATTGATAGGTCTTGGATATCAACCTTTGCCAATCCCACAAAGATCAATAAGAAAAATGTAATAAAAATTGACGAGAGTGATAAAATTACCATTAAACTCTAATTATTAAAAGCATGCTTAAAGAAGATGATACAATAAGTGTGACCAATGAAATGGGTAGAATAAGTTTTGAACCCTTTAGACACAGTGTAGACCTAACTATGAGTCTATATAGAAAAGTCATTGGGTATAAAACAAGAACTATTAGTAAACTAATATATGAGGATGAATTAGTCAAAATATGACTATGGAAATATGCTATGAAGTCTCCAATGCAAACCCTAATAGCATTTATATCCAAATGCATATATGCTTAGAGGGATATAATAGATATGACTTATGTGCCTACATTAATAGTGGTTGTTCTATCCATTTTCAAAAAAGATATTTATTTGTAGAATTTATGTGAAAAAAGCCAAGACTCTTTCACAAGTAAGGATGGTTGATATATAATAGCATAATGAGCTATAACAAAGCCATAGAAGGGTTATCCATACAAATAGGAAGAGTCCAATGTATTATACCAGTCATATAGACTACTGATTAACCCTCTTATGATATAATTATTAAAAATAATTTTCAAATGCTGCATTCTCCATGCACACAAACCATATACAAAATCATATTTACTATAAGTGGTCTCTCAGTTCCTATTAATAAATTAAATAAAGCATACACTCATAAAAAAAATTGAGTTTATGCGTAGCTAGCGTGGTGAGAATGCAATTCCTGCATAACATAAGATAGCACTAACAATCTCATTACCTAAACTATACATTAAAGAGCAGATTGTTGTACAACAAGAGCAATTATGCAAAGAATTGTACTCTGATAGTCCTCTAAGATTTTGGTACAAAAATAAGAAATTTGCAAAAATTACTTTATTAAATCCCGACACTATTATTCGAGTCAAAGAAATGGTGTATACACACAAGGATATCCAAGAATTTGATAGGCAAATCAAAGAACTTTTGGATAAAGGTTAATAAAAAATAGTAAGAGTCCTCACAATAGTCCCGCTTTCATGGTGAGAAATCATATTGAAGAAAAAAGAGGAAAAGCTAGAATGGTAACCAATTACAAAAAACTTAATGATAATACTGTCTTTGATGGTTATTATATTCCTAACAGAACGATCCTTTTGAATAAAATTCAAGGAGCTTCTTGGTTCTCGAAGATTGATTGCAAAAGCTGAT
Organism: Selenicereus undatus; assembly: GCA_017589665.1. Taxonomy (NCBI): domain Eukaryota; kingdom Viridiplantae; phylum Streptophyta; class Magnoliopsida; order Caryophyllales; family Cactaceae; genus Selenicereus; species Selenicereus undatus. The sequence continues at coordinate 62,946,899 of JACYFF010031958.1, forward strand.
ATTGGCAAATAAATATGGATGAAGAAAGAATTCCTTTGACTACTTTTAGTGTCCCTCAAGGACATTATGAGTGGATAGTAATGCCCTTTGGTCTTAAACATGCACCTTAAATATTCTAAAGCGGAATGGATAATATCTTCAAAGATCTTAATCATTGTTGTCTAGTTTGCATAGACGATATCCTTGTCTTTTCTAAAACCATAGAACAACACAAAAATGATAGCCTAGCGGTCACACAAAGATGCATTAATCATAGTATTATTCTTGATAAGAACAAGTGAATCTATGATGAACAAAAAATTGAGTTTTTAGGTCTAGAAATAAAAGCTTAACAAATTATCCTACAAATGCATATTTTAAAAAAAATAAAAAAATATTCCAAAAAGATTGAAGATATGAAGCAATTAGAAATGTTTCTTGGATGTCTTATCTATGCTTCACATTTTATTAAAGACCTATCCAAATTGAGAAAACCATTGCAGCAAAAACTCAAGAAAGCAGTAAGTTAGACATAGACCCCTAATGATTCAAATATTGTTCAAAATTTCAAAAAGATGTGTAAAAATTTTTAGGTGATTTAATTATTGAGACAGATGTCAACAATGAGCACTGGAATGCAATGCTCCAAATCAAAGAAGGAGAAAAACTCTGCAAATATTGTAATTGGAGTTTTGATAAAGCAGAAACCAACTATCCCATGCTGGAAAAAGAAATCCTTGGCAATTATAGCTTTTATCCCCAAAACCTTTTCGTATTCGAATTGATTACAAAGGAATACTTGGATTTATGAAAAGCATGTATCAAATATGCAAGCGCAAGGGCAACTCCTACATTGGCAATTATAACTTAACTAGTTTTCTTTCTTTGTTGAACATATATGGGAATAAAAAAATTCTTTGGCAGATAGTTTAACTCTTGAGCTTACCAATGATGATCATCAAAGCAAAACTCTTGCCAGAAAAAGAGGAAATCCAAAATGAAATGCCATTACTACTAGAATGGGTTTCTCCTTCTAGTAGAGTCCTCACGGATATTTTGGAATTTCATACAAAAAGTAGATCATGTTTTGATTTGCTGTCTTCTGCCTATCTAATAGTGCAAAGATTCAACCTTTTAAAGTTACAAATAAATTATCTATGTTCTTATGATATTCGGGAAAAAATAAGTTCCCATGTTTAAGAAAAATGGTTTAACGAGTGGTATGTAGCCTGTATCAAATACTATCATAATTATTCTTATGAGATTTGGGACTCATGGAGTATTGCAATTTTCTTCCTTGATAGATCCGAAGTTGTTGGTGTTAGATTCTTAGCAAATTCAATCTTTCCAAATGACCCTTTCATCAAAGCTTGGGAGTAAGGAATGATAGCTTACCTCATGGAAATCCCAAATCCAATGTACCCATTCTTCTAAAGAATAACCAAGTTTCAATAGTGTATATTTAAAACGATTCATTGGATTCTTACATCTCCTGATGAACCAGCAAAAACTCCATACAATAAGAAGTCTGTATGTTCAGGTACATTATGCAGTAATTGAGTATGAAAATGGAAAGGCCAAACCAACTCATTATCTTATTCAATTAGTTGATTTATACGATCCCAATGATCAATGAGAAGAATGATTTCTAGAACGACAAGAAGTAGTCTATTTGATGTTGGAGCTGAAAAATTCTTATGCGAAAAAGAAAAATATCTTCATGAAGGAGCTACTTAATGAAGATTTTGATGATTATTTGGATAATAATAAAATTGAAGACATTATTAGAGATGAAGGCATGCAAAATTCCAATATGGATGACTAGTCTTGTTAGCATTAAGAGCCTTGAAAAGTTGTTGCATTACTATTGTGTTATTTTTTCAAGTATCAAGTCAGTAAAATAATACAGTCTACTGTAGTCATATGAGGGTAGTTGTTGTTATGTAAAAATATCAGTGTTTGTATTGTATCCATTAGAGCATCCTATGCAGTCCATCCTCTCTATAAAAGGAGAGGTTGGGTGCTAAAAAGGGATATGGTCGTTTGAGCATACTTGAGCAAAAGATAAGTCAGGTATCTCCATTTCTCTACAATTAAGCATCTCTGATGATCTTAGTTGTTTAAGTGTCTCTTCAAATCTTTCCATTGTAGTATTTTCACTTTCAAGCTTTCAACAAAAGATGTTTCCCAGTAAGGAACGCTATTTAATCGTACCTTATGTCTTAAATGTTACGATTTCATGGTTAAAATCTACTTTCCTTAAAATTATAAAAACTTGATTAGTGACTATGATCTGATGTAGGAAACAAAACAGATATGTACCATGCCTGATCTAAGAAAAGTGGAGTTAAGATTAGGAATCTCTGTAAACTAGAAGTTAGAAGAATGTCAGGATCCAACGCCGACTAAGTTCAAGAAATACCGAAAACTATTTAATTAAGCTTTAGTTATTTTGCTAAGCATGGTGGGCCTCTAATCACAAAAAAAAATTATAATATTTATGATATAAGCAGTAGATTGTAATAATTAGTATCAGTAAAGTCATTATAAGAAGTTCAAACATTAATATAACCTTAGTTTTCCAAAAAAATCCAAAAATTTGAGTTTTTGTACTTTGAACCACATTTGGGTGAAGAAAGACATTTCATAAAGTTCTAGGTCATAAAAATAAATATTTATCACCTAAAAATCAGTTAACATAAAGAGTTGTACCCTAAAAACCATTTACATAAAACTTAGGAGCCCCAAAAATATTTTTCCAAAAACGTGTGGTCACACCAAAACTTCAGTGGTCTAGAAAAGAATTCCCCCTCCCCCCGATATGTAGAGGCAATGAGCCATTTATTTGGCATTTAGATAAGCATTGACATAAGCATTTTGGTTGTTGCAGCTAAGAATTTGATAATTGTATTTGGCTTGTCAATGAAGTTTGTTTGAAATGGCAACATGTTAATATAAGCATTTGTTTCATAAATTGGAAAACAATTGTTTGTGTTTAGATAACCATTTATTTGGCATGCATATACATGTTATAGTAATTGTTTCCTATTTTGTCTTCTAAGTTCTATTTTACAAACAACTAAAATGATTATATGTAAATTACAAAATGCTTATGTACTGATTTAGAAAATGCTCATATAACATCAACAAACTAACTATATAACACAATTCAAAAGGTTTACTTCCAAAGAACCAAATTGCTCATATACATACCAAACAAATGCTTATTATTAATGTCAACAAATTAACCATAATGCTACAAAGGTAAGCATTATGGTTGATATGTAGATGACAATGGGCATTGGTTGAGTGTATGCGTTAGCATTTGGATTGTTTTTACATAGGCATTTTGTTCATTCATGGATAAGCATTTTGGCTAGTGTATTTTAGCTTCTTAGTGAAGTTAGTTTCAAATGGTCATATGGAAGCATTTGTTTTGTAAATCGGAAAACAATTATTTGGTGTTTACATAAGCATTTATTGGTATGGGCATGCATGTGATAGTAATTATTTATTATATGTTACCTTCTCAATTTACTTTACAAACAACTAAAATGCTCATACGCAAATTACAAAATGCTTATCTACACATTTAGAAAATGCTCAAATAATAACTGCAAACTAATTATAGAACACAATCAAAAGGTTTATCTCCAAATAACCAAATACTTATCTGCATACTGTTATTATCAATGTCCAGATCAAATATAATTAATGCTACGAATGTAAGTGTTATTTTTTTATTTTATATTTTTGGTGCGGAAGAGGGGCATACAAAAGAGATTTTATTAGAATCTACCATGTCGGGGCCAATAGACGCCCCCAACATCTGTTAATAATACATCCTTTACTTCCATAGGCGGAAGGAAATAGTAAGTAACTCCCGATCCCATTCCAATCCCCATATTGACTAATCTATCCGCTATTTGATTAGCTTCGCGATAACAATGTGAGATATAAATATCCCAGTTACTGTCTTTGAGGAGGGCTTTGCATTGGTGAAGCAAACCGACATGCTTAGGACACCAACTCATATTTTCTTGTAACATACCCACCACCACCATCGAGTCAAGTCGTACCCATAGCTTACGGATCTTGAGTCATTTCGCCAGGCGAAGCCCTCATAGTACTGCTCGGATTTCGGCCTTCACAGCTAAACAACGTCCCAAGTTTTCCGAGAAACCTCCCCGCCAGCCACCCTTTTCATCCCTTAGGACACCACCGGCCTCGGCAGGCCCTAAATTTCCCTTTGCTGCACCATCAGTATTAAGAGTTACCCAGCCTTCTGGGGGTGCCTCCCATCGCACTAGCTCCTTTGATTTCGGTTCTGCCCAAGAGGCCGTAGAATGAGGGCTAAAACTTTCTAGTGCTTGGATGATATCATAAAACCGTGCTACAAGAAAGCTACCCCGATCTCCAGGTTCCTCCTCCACTGTCCCAAATGATGCTGTACATCTCCATTTCCAAAGGTACCAAGTGGTGATTAGGAATTTAGTTTGCCAGTGAGGGTCTTCGTGGGCTTTCGTGGCATTAAGCTTGAACCATTCTCGGACCCCCAGTTACGGATCCGCGAGCTTAACGTCCTTGAACTTTAGCGCTTGCCACACACTTAGTGCTCGTGGGCATTGACGCAAAATATGGTTGATGTCTTCTATTGCCGCATCGCATGCAACACAATTGGAGTGAGACACCATATGGCGTTTGTACCTCTCAGCATTCGTTAGTAGTTTATTGTGAGTAACAAGCCAAGCAAAAAGCCTTATTCGTTGGGGCACCTTAGCCTTCCACACCCACTTCCAATCAAGACCCTGTGGTGTGTGTTGCTCATTCTGAATGATGGCCAAGGCTGATTTGATGCTGAAATCCCCCGTTTACTGGCAGCCTAGTAAAGCGAATCCTCTACTCCTTTTGGCACAAGCTCAAATGAGGTGAGACGTTGGGGTAATTCTGGGGACAGGTAACCGATTAGTTTATCCCAGTGCCAGCCTAAATCCCCCTGCTAGTAGTTGCGAACCAAGAGCTTATGCTGATCATCGGGTACATCACAAATTACTTGGGGGAGTATCTCCTTTCCGTCTATCCATTTGTGGGTCCAAAACTTTGTTCGACGTCCATCTCCAATGGCATGCCCCACTCCTTGCTTAGTTAGATGGAGATTCTCCATAATCCCCCGCCATGTGTTAGACATTGGGCCTCGCTTCCCTAAGGTCTTGACATCCCGGTTTTTACCGTATTTCATCCTTAGGATTTTCACCCACAGCGAGTTTGGTTCAGTTGCTAACCTCCAGCCCAATTTCATAAGATAAGCTGAGTTTAACTGCCGCATGCTCCGTAGTCTGAGGCCACCGTTCTCCTTTTCTTTAGTAACGACTTCCCAGGCTACGAGATGAAGCTTGCATTCCAAGGTTGCCCCTCCCCATAGAAACCTCCTTACCTTTTTGTCTAATTCATCACATACCGATTGTGGTATTCTCGTCGTTTGCATGGTATAAGCCAGAATCACAGTAACCGTGGCCTGTATGAGGGTCGCCCGTCCAGCCAGGGAAAGGCACTTTGCTTTCCATCCAGCAAGCTTGCGGTCAACCCGTGCGATAACGTCTTGATACATTGCGTTGGCTACTTTGTCGTTAATCATAGGGACTCCCAAGTATTTGCCAAAATCATCAGTTCGTGATATACCCAGCACGTTACAGATTTCGGTCATGACTGCCTCTCCTGTGTTGGGCGAGAAATAGACTCTCGACTTCTGATGACTGACTTTCTGTCCAGAAGAGGAACAAAAAATATTAAACCAGTCCCGGATTGCAGGTGCTTGGTCTAACGTTGCTTCAGTGAACAAGACCACATCATCGGCAAACATGAGGTGTGAGACTTTTGGCCCCCCACGACTCGCTTGAAGGGCCTTCCACTGACCCGTTCGACACTTGTGCTCAATAATGTGTGATAACCTTTCCATGCAAGCTACGAAGATATACGGTGACAGCGAATCTCCTTATCGTATGCCCTGGGTAGGATGGAACGTTTCAGTGGGTTCTCCATTCCATAAGACATTTAAGGAGCACGATGTGATGCACCTCATTATCGTGGAAATCATACCCGTAGGAAGCTTCATTTTTTCAGGTGTGTCCTGGATAAAGCTCCATTGCAAACGATCGTGGGCCTTCTCGAGGTCTCACTTGATCACCATCCGACCTTGCCCACCCGTCTTTTTACGCATGGAATGTAGGAGCTCTTGCATGATAATGATGTTATCACTTATCTGCCGTCTTGGAATAAAACCTGATTGCATAGGCGAAGTGAGCTCGGGTAGTATACGTTTGAGTCTATTGACTATGCACTTAGTGATGAGTTTATAGATAACGTTGCATAGTCCAATGGGCCTAAACTGCGATACCACCTCGGGATGACTGGTCTTGGGGATTAATGTAACAAATGTTTCATTTAGGCCCAGTGGGAGCGCACCCCCATGGAGGACCTTCAGTACAGTTTCACAAACATTGGTTCCAACAAGGTGCCAGAAACGTTGAAAGAACAGTGGTTGAAAACCGTCCGGTCCTAGTGCTTTAAGGGGCCCATATCGTTGAGTGCATTGAAAATTTCCTTGCCCATGTAATGCTCTTCAAGTTGAAGAAGCATATCTGCTGGGGGAGTTGGGAACCAATCAGTTAAGCTCACACTTGACTGGGCACCCTGCACCGATGTCGAGAACAAGGTCTTGAAATGGTTGACCACTAGGTTCTTCACTTGGTTTGGGTCATTGCACCACGTGCCATCATGCCTTTGCAATGCTTCAATGCGGTTAAATCTTCTTCAAATGACGGTCATTGCAATGCATAATATGTTGTGTTTCGGTCTCCATCACGTATCATCTCCACCCGGGATTTTTGTTTGCAAAGCGACTCAATTTGGGTCAAAGTTGTGTCCAGTTCTTTACGGAGTTTAACCTCCAGCTTCCGTAGATGGCGCGACCCTCCATCAGCTAGACTACGTTGAATGCCTGTGATTCTGGCCCAAAACTTCCGTTTCCTTCATAATAGATTGCCGAAGACCTCCTTGTTCCAATGGGTGAGTTCAGTCGCTAGTTTGCTCAGGTTGGCCCCCAGCTGATCATGATGGTTCCAGGTTGCCCGAAGGACTGTGTTAAAATCACTGTAAGTAGTCTAGGCGATTTGGAACCGAAAAGGCTTGCGTGTTTGGGCGAGGTGTGAGGAGCCCCTCAACGTGATTAAGAGAGGGGCATGATCAGATTGGGCTTGCAGCAAATGCTGGACCGCCCCTTCTTGGAATTTTAATCTCCAGTCCGTATTACATAAAGCCCTATCAAGTCGGGCCTGTTTTATAGTATCCCAAACTCGGCCTCTCGACCAAGTGAATTTTGGACCTGAGTATCCTAAGTCAATTAGCCCATTATTTTCGATCCAGTGTTTGAATCGAACGCATCTCCGCAGCACGTATGGGCCTCCGTGGTTTCTTTCATCTAGACTGATCGTCTCATTGAAGTCCACAGCCAGGAGCCATGGGTAGGTGCATTACGAGGCAAAATGGTGCAGCGCCACCCATAATGCGTCTCTTTGGGCCACATGTGGACTGGCATAGATGACTGTAAAAAACCACACAACAGATCGTCCATGATTCACTCGCATGGTAATATATTGTTCATGGTGTTGAAAAATAGTCACGTCCACTCCCTCTGGCTTCCACAAGACCCATATACCACCTTGGAAGCCCCGAGCTTCAACTCGAAAGCATCTCCCAAAACCCGTTTTATCACACACAGTTTGTGCTCTGTCCCCGGCAATGTGTGTTTCCAATAGTGCCAAGATCGAGGGTCATTGTACTTGGATGTGTTCCTTGAGAACGTTCATGAATTCCGAGCTTCCAGTTCCTTGGAATTTCCATACCAAAACCTGGACAGGGTAGCCCCCCATCCTCTCCTGGTTCGAGGTATCCACATTCTGGTTAGTGTGATTCATGATAAACTAAAGAAATGGATACTTCGACCTATTAACCCTAATTAGGATGATCGAGAAGCGCTAGGAGGCGCCCTCCTAGGTCCAACAACCTCTCGATTGTCCTCAAAATGCGTCGGCAAACTACCAGTCTAGGGTTGGTTCGCGATAGCTTGTTCACGGTCTTCTAATGTCTTCCCCTCATTTTACGAGTGTCTCGAAATGGGCCCTCTATCCGGGGGCTCATTGTCAAGCAGTTGCAGTCCCTCACTACAACCTGGAAAGCCCCTTGGTCCCGATGGCAAACTCATGGATTGGCTTATTGGCCGTGTTGTGGAGGTGGATCGTGTAATTGCAGTGGGTTGAGAAGGAAGTCCCTAGCTTGATTGCTCTACACGGTTGGGTATTCGTTGTACACTCAACTGGGTTAATTGGGCCAATGCTATGTGGTCCAAATCATGTAACTGTCCTTCAAAGGAGGCCTCAGGCATGTTTTCCTTATCAGTTGGGAAGTCTTTCCCGTTCCTTCTTCTTTCACCTTCCAAGTTTGCCTGTTGTAGATCTTTTGCTAGATTTGGGTGGCTATATTCGCAGGTAACATTATCCCGACGATCCCGTAATAAATCTTCGTCCATGCCATTTTCCAAGTGAGCATTCAAGTCAATCTCTCCTAACGCCCGAAATCTCGACCCAAGATTTTGGGTTGCAGTAGATATCCTTCCGCTATTACCTGCTGGATTCGCTGTGCTTCCCAAACCCGGCAGGACCCGGTTGGGTTCTGTTTCATGTCATGGCCGGTTCAGCCCTGACCGGTCCATGGTTCTGTGCCCAGTCTAGTTTGGCAGCCTCATGTTTCGTCTCCTCACCGGCTTCTTCACCAACATCCAGTTTCCATAGAGAGCATCTCCTTGTGGTTCCCTGTGCATGGTCATTCCAGGATCAGACCTTTCTTCCAGAGGTGTGTGGGACTGTTCCGTTTGCTTATCTGAGGGGCATAACTCTTCCTTGTGGCCTTGTCTGCGGCATTTGAGGCAAATCATTCGGAGGCCTTCATATTGAATTCCCAGATTTTCCCGTTCAGCTTGAACTTAGACAATAATGGCTTCGTTAAATCTACCTCAACACATAATCTTGTGTATTGCCCTCGTTCAACGTTTGCAGTGGTACGATCTACCTTTAAGACTCGTCTAATTTTCTGACCAATTTTGTATAATAGGAAATTTTTGTTGAAACATTCCACACTTAGCTTTGGGATGTGCACCCATGCTGTCAATTTAGTGATTGTATCTTCCTCCAGGACGAAGTTTGGTATCCATTCCCGAATCACAAGGTAGTTGTCACTTATCATCTAGGGTCCATTTAAGAGCACATGCTCATAGTCCTCTATATTAGTGAATCGGGTGACATAGCAGTCGCATCCAATGTCAATCAGCGAGAAATCCCCCTTCAGAGCCCACTTTCATTTGAGGTGTCTTTTGAGTTATCCATAGCCAACACCCTTGTCTAACATTCGAACAATTAGGGCTTTGTGCCATGGGTCTCAAAGCATTCTTTTCTCGGCGGCTGATAATAGAATTGTCGGGCAAGAAGGGTCCTCCTCCTCTGTTGGTTCATCATCCTCAGTCAAATCACCATAGTCCGCGTCCGCCCAGATCAGGTTGTCACGGGTATCAAAGGTCGAGTTAGGATTGTTCCGTTGCAAGGTATCCCTGTAAGAGGTGTTCCACGGATTAGGGGGTTGTTCATCGATCTCCTCATTGGTCTCAGGCACACGCGGTGAGCCTAATTCCATGTCGTCAGCCTCCTCAGTGTATTGCGCATCCACCATGTACGAACGTGTGCCCCCTCGCTTCATCTTTTTTGTCGATCTAATAAGTTGGTCATTCTCCTCATGAGAGAGTTCTGTGTCTCCGTTTGCCATCATCCCTCCTATATTATGGTATGACTACTAATTAAGCAACTAGTGGTAGGACTTTCGTTATATGAACTCGTACGAATGTAAGTGTTATAATTTATATGTATACGTGATGAGTAATTATTAAGTATATACATAAACATTTTCATTTATTTACATAAGTATTTTTTATAGTTTGTAGATAGGCATTTTGGCTAGGAGATATTCAACTTTGTCTTCCTTGACCTTTTTTGAGATAACTTTTTAACCTTTCAACTATTGATATTAATTTATACCCATCTTGGAGCACATGATAATTTATAACATCACTAACGTTTGTGGGTTATAATATAAATAGTACAATTTCAATTAGAAAGGTTAAATCGTATAAAAAAAATGTTGCCTTATTTGATGGAAGTGTGCAAGGGAAAGCAAGGAAGAATGAAGAACACAAGCTAGAACTTAAGGGAGCTCACGGCTTCAAGGAGAACCCAAAGCTAACTTAAGGAACTTTAAGTGTTTTCAAGTGAATTTGGAGAGTACTAAACTAGATGATTAGATAAGATACACCACTAATCACTAGCTTAGGGCCCTTAATCTTGGATTAGGATAAGATACACCACCTAACCAAGGATATAAGACTCTCTTTGATCACCACTTAGTTCGGCCAAAAACTAAGATAAGTAATGAAAGTGTTTAAGCAAAATCAAGACACAAAGTCTTTTCTTTTCATTCAAAGTCAAAGTATATATTACAAAATGAACAACTAAGGCTTTTATATGCCTTAAAAATACACGAAAGGAGCTTTCCTTCTAAGCTAGCAAAGTTATTAAACTAACTTAAGCTAATTAGTACACGATTAGAACTTAAACAAGCATAAACCAAAAGTTTAAGGCACAAAATGCTAGTTTTCATTCTTAAAAACCTTTCCTAAACATTAAGGAACCTTGGTGACTCAATTTACTCTCAAAGGAGGTAATCTCCTCACGGCATCCACCACAAAAAGCTGAAGAATACACGGCTGCCATGTGGTGCTTGAGTGGCTGGTTCAATGCTTGCAAAATGGAGGCCTCTCCTTGCTTCCACGTGTCTTGCTCATGTGTGGCTGGGTGGAAGCTTACCAAGAAGATAAAATATGACCTAGTAGGCAAGCAAACGCCTCTAGCAAACCCACCTAGGTAGGAAAACCAACTTGCTAAGTAGCCGGGTATCTAGGTGCCGGTTTGTGCCCGGTTTTATCCTCCTGAGTTGACACTTCAAATGCTGAGTATTTTGGGATTTTCTTGCATGGAAGGAAACCTAAAGATGTATAGAATACCCTTTATTTGGAATCAAAGCATTTGGACATCAATTGCCCCTTGAAAAAGGCTTAATACCCAAACCGTGCATAACCGAGTGCAAAACAGCATTGGACTGAAAAGTATCTTCGTTCCTTAACCAAATGACCTCCAAGCCGGATAATTCCAATTGGAGTTGAAATCTAAGACCTTAAAATTGTAATAACACCAAAAATTGAACGCTTAAACTTGGATTAAGCTTGAGAAATCAACTAGCAAAAATCGGGTAAAAATCTGGATGAATAACCGAGTGCATCATCTTGAACGTTCTTCATTAAACAACTTATGGCCGTGCACTCGGACTTGATTTCGTGATTATTTTGGATCAATTGAACATTAGTGGACCTTGTGGATGGACCTCAATCATTCTCCCCTTGTTGGAAAGATTTGATCCTCAAATTTGAAAGATAATCATCTGCTTCATAAGGACTTAAATCAGCAATGTTGAATGTAGCTGATACTCCATAATCTCCTGGTAAATCCACCTTATAAGAATTATCATTAATCTTCTCCAAAATCTCAAATGGACCATCTTCTCTTGGCATCAACTTGGTTTTCCTTTTGGAAGGAAAACGTTCTTTGCGAAGATGTATCCAAACTAGATCACCTGGCTTGAAAAGCTTTTCTCTCTTATGTTTGTTAGCTTGGGCCGTATAAGATAGTGTAGTTTTCTCAATCTTGGCCTTCACTAGCTCATGTAACTTCTGGATTTCTTCCACTCTAGCTGCAGCATCTGCACTAGGCTTTTGATTTAATGGTCGTGGAATAAGATCAAGTAAATTTAAGTGATCAATCCCATAGACCACTTTGAAGGGTGAAAGACCAGTAGCCTTACTTGGAGTCTTGTTGTATGCAAACTCAGCATGTGGAAGTAACAGATCCCAATAGGGGTGTTCATCGGTCCAGGACCGAACCGGACCGGCTGGACCGAGGACCGAAAATCTGCCAGACCTTGGACCGAGGACCGGACCGGTCTAGAGTCGGTCCTGGACCGGACCGGAACGGACCGAACCGGACCGACTCTAGACCGGTCTTCTGTTTCGATTTGTTCCTCTTTTCCCCCTTCCCTTTCCAGAATTTTTTAGAATTAAATGCTCTAATGCAGCCAGAAAGCCATGGATGACCAAATTTCCAACACAAATTCACAATCAACCCCTAAACCATAAATCCAACAAACACAAGAACCTTATCCAACAAACACACGAACCCTAGCCTCACCACTCTCGACCAGTCGACCAATTTCGCAGATTCAATTAATTAAACTACCCAAAATCTCAACAAAATCATAATATAGATAGAAATGAGAAACCTAAACTGTACCTTAGAGTCTTCAGACTCGAGTCGAGAGGGAGGGCAGTGAAAAGAGAGAGTTCTGACTTCAGATTGCGAGCCCGAGAGGGATGCTGTCATGCTGAGAGAGCAAGATCGACGACCGACGCAGCGCAGTGCCGAGCTCGGCGCCGGAGACGGAGACCGAGTGAGAGCCTGAGAGAGTGAGAGGGGTAGGCGAACCGGGAACGAACGAATGAAAGAGAAAGAGGAGAGGGAGTGAGCTCAGGTCGCGAACTGTCGAAGTGAGGTATGGACATGGAAATTGCAAAATTGAAATATAAGTGATAAGGCAGCCACTCATCCAAACCCCCAGAAAAAAAAAAACCCCTAACTCAGCTCGGTCCACGGTCCGGTTCCGGTCCAACCGGTCCTGGACCGGACCGGACCGAAGACCGAAACTGGAAAGGGACAGGACCGAGGACCGGACCGAATAGCCTCGGTCCAGTCCGGTCCGGACCGGTCCAGGTCGGTCTTCGGTCCGGTCCGGTCCGGGACCGTTTAATAAACACCCCTAGATCCCAAGCCTTTGCTTGATTTTTAATCAAAACCCTTAAACGAGTGCCAAGGGTTCGATTAGTAACTTCTGTCTGCCCATCTGTTTGTGGATGACAAGTGGTACTATACTTGAGTTTAGTACCAAGTTTCTTCCATAAAGTGATCCAAAAGTGACTTAAGAATTTGGTATCTCGATCTAAAACAATGGAACGGGGAATTCCATGTAGTCTCATAATCTCTTTAAAATAGAGCTCAGCAACATGAGTAGCATCATTAGTTTTGTTACAGGGAATAAAGTGAGTCATCTTCAAAAATCGATCTACCACCACGAAGATAGAATCCTTATTCCTTTGTGTCTTTGGTAAACCAAGTATGAAATCCATACTTACGTCTACCCAAGGCATGGTGGGAATAGGTAGTGGTGTGTATAACCCTTGGGGAAGTGAATGACTCTTTGCAATTTGACATGTACTGCACCTTCTAATGATGTCTTGAACGTTCTTCTCCATGCCTGGCCAATAATAATGTTCCCTAAGCATGATTAGGGTCTTGTCTTCACCAAAATGACCAGCTAATGAACCAGCATGGACTTCTCGAACCAGTAACTCACGAGTGTTGCATTTAGGAACACATAATTGAGCACCCTTAAAGAGAAAGCCTTCTTGAATTAAAAAATCGCCTTTGGGATGCTTTGTACACTCAGAATATAACATCCCAAAGTCTTCATCATCTTGATATAGTCCCTTTAGATGCTCAAATCCAAGGATACAAGCATCTAATTGGAATAATAATAGACAACGCCGAGAGAGTGCATCGGCTCCTTGATTTAACTTGTCGGACTTATGCTTGATTGTGAAGTGAAAGGACTGAAGAAATTCAACCCACTTGGCATGGCGTGAGTTTAACTTGTGTTGGCCTTGAATATACTTCAAAGCCTCATGATCTGAATGCAGAATGAACTCACGGGCAATCAAATAATGATTCCAATGTTCTAAGCATTGAACGATGGCATAGAACTCTTTTTCATAAGTTGAGTATCTCTTTCTGGTATCACATAGTTTCTCACTGAAGAAGGCTAAGGGACACCCTTCTTGAGTAAGAATACCACTAATACCAACTCCAAAAGCATCACACTCAACTTCAAAGACTTTCTCAAAGCATGGTAGAGCTAGGACCGGCGCTTGAGTTAGCGTTTCTTTCACTTCTTCAAAGGCAGCTTGGGCTTTAGGATTCCAACTGAATGAGGAACCCTTGAGAACTTCAGTAATAGGAGATAAGATGGTGCTGAAATTGTGTATGAATCTCCTGTAGAAAGAAGCTAAACCATGAAAGTTTCGGACATCATGTATACGTTTGGGAATAGGCCAAATCCGAATAGCCTCCATCTTGCTTTCATCCGCCTTAATACCATCTTCAGAAACAATATAACCTAAGAAGGTCACTTCATGGGTAAACAAGGTACACTTCTTAAGATTACCAAACAATTTCTCCTTTTCAAGAAGGAGCATCACTTGAGTTAAGTGATCTTGATGCTCTTGTTCACTCTTGCTAAGCACCAAGATATCATCAAAGTAAACGACCACAAATTTGCCCAAGTATGGTCGAAATACTTGATTCATCAATCTCATAAATGTACTAGGGGCATTGGAAAGACCAAATGGCATAACCAACCATTCATACAATCCTCCTTTGGTCTTAAAAGCAGTTTTCCACTCATTACCCTCCCTAATGCGAATCCGATAGTAACCACTCCTCAAGTCAATCTTGCTAAACACCTTATAGCCATGTAACTCATCCAACATATCTTCAAGTCTAGGTATAGGATACCTATACTTGATAGTAATTTTATTTATGGCCCTACTATCAACACACATCCTCATACTACCATCTTTTTTTAGAACCAAAAGAGTCGGGACAGCACACGGACTCAAGGAGTCACGTACTAACCCCTTGGATATCGACTTTTCAACTTGGCGTTGAATCTCTTGGGCTTCTTTTGGATTTATCCTGTACGCTGGCTTATTTGGTAGAATGGATCCAGGAATAAGATCAATATGATGTTGTATGTCACATCTTGGGGGTAAACCCGAAGGTATTTCTTCTGGGAATAAGTGACTAAACTGATTCAATATGACCTTGGCGATGGGATGGGATGGAAGTGGTGTTTCTGGTTCATCCTGTACTTGTAATATCCACTCCTTTAAAGCCTCAAACCCATGTTAAGAGACCTTTAAAAGTGGTTCTCCATACGTCAAAAGCAAGTCAGATTGAATTTGGGTTTTTTGTGGTTTTATTTTGTGGAGTTCGGATGGTGACATAAGATTAAGGGTAATCTTCTTGCCATTTTTGGTAAAGGAATAGGTGTTCAGGTAACCATTATGCATGACTCTCCTATCATACATCCATGGTCTCCCTAGCAGAATATGGCAAGCATCCATGAGAACAACATCACACTAAAGTTCATCTTGGTAGTTCTTACCAAGAGAAAATGAAATCAAGCAACGAGAATTAACTTGTAATCCATTGCCTTGATTTAGCCATTGAATGTTGTAGGGGTGTGGGTGTGTCGTGGCTTGAAGGTTTAATTTTTCAATCATACTCAACAAAACCACGTTGACACAGCTTCCTTCATCGATGATTAAAGAACAAACTTTGCCTTGGACTGTACACCGTGAATGAAAGATGTTTTCATGTTGTTCATCCTTAGCAACTCGTTGAGTGCTCATTACCCTTTGAATTACTAGCATCTCACCTTCATCTGCATTTTCTATAAACTCCTCTTGAGCTTCCTCAGAATCTTCTTCAACATCTTCCTCCTTTTCCTCCTCCTTCTCAGCAAACTCTCCCTCTGTGGCTTCCCATTCAGCTAAAGTAACCACTTTTCAACTTGGACAATCAGAAGTGATATGTCCTAAGCCTTGACACTTATAACACCTTCTTTGGCTTACGAGATATGGGTTTGGATGTTGGAGATTTGGTTGTGGCCTTTGAGGAGCTTGGTTCTTTTGTGGATTAGTTGGAAATGGGGTAGATGGTTTAGGCTGAGGTGTGGTACTCCCCTTGTTTAAGGGTTGCCCACGGTTTGGTGCTGAATATGGCTTGAAGGAATCACGAACAAACATCTTAGATTTCCTTTGTTGCTCCACCTTATGTGCTAGAACACATATCTCATCAAAGGTGGTGTAAGCTTACAATTCAACTACGTTTGCTATCCTAGGATCAAGCCCTCCTAGGTAACGAACCATAGTTTGTTCTTCTGGCTCATGAATGTCACATTTAATCATGAGTTTTTCGAACTCACGAGTATATTCTTCCACATTCATTTTTCCTTGAGTAAGATGGTGAAAGAGCATGTAGTTATCTTGGACATATGTAGATGGCAAAAACCGTGCCTTCATCTTGGATTTCATCTTGTCCCATGTATTGATTTTGCTCTTCCTTTCCCTAGTTCTCTTAGCATTGAGGTTAGTCCACCATAAAGAGGCATATTTTCTCAGTCGAAGAGCAACCAGCTTCACCTTTCGTTCATCAGGAATCTCCTTGTATTCAAAAATCCGTTTAACAGTTTGTAACCATTCAAGGAATTCATCTGGGTCTAGCTTGCCCTCAAACCCAGGAATTTCAATCTTGAAATCATTTGAGTTGAAAGTAGGTCGTGCTTCTCTTCTTACCCTCTCAAAAGGTACTTCTTCATCAGAAAAAGATGACGCATTGCTAGCTTCTTCTTCACCTCTATATTTCGTTCACCAACTTCATAAAGCTTTTGCTTCTGTTTCATATGATCTCCAAGCTGTTTTCTCAAATACTCATTCTGAGCTTTGGGTTCTTGATGTGCAATAGACATCTCATGCATTTGCTTGGTCACAGCTTCAAGCTTTTCTTCCACGGTCATATTGGAACTCATTTTGAATGTGTGAATGGAACGGTTTGTGTTTGAGTTTTGGATTCATAGATGAGCTAGGAATGGCGTGTGGTAGGTTCCATGCAAGGTTGAACCTGCTTTGATACCAAAACTTATGGAAGTGTGCAAGGGAAAGCAAGGAAGAATGAAGAACACAAGCTAGAACTTAAGGGAGCTCACGGCTTCAAGGAGAACCCGAAGCTAACTTAAGGAACTTCAAGTGTTTTCAAGTGAATTTGGATAGTACTAAACTAGATGATTAGATAAGATACACCACTAATCACTAGCTTAGGCCCTTAATCTTGGATTAGGATAAGATACACCACCTAACCAAGGATTAAGACTCTCTTTGATCACCATTTAGTTCGGCCAAAAACTAAGATAAGCAATGAAAGTGTTTAAGGAAACTCAAGACACAAAGTCTTTTCTTTTCATTCAAAGTCAAAGTATATATTACAAAATGAACAACTAAGGCTTTTATATGCCTTCAAAATACACGAAAGGAGCTTTCCTTCTAAGCTAGCAAAGTTATTAAACTAACTTAAGCTAATTAGTACACGATTAGAGCTTAAACAAGCATAAACCAAAAGTTCAAGGCACAAAATGCTAGTTTTCATTCTTAAAAACCTTTCCTAAACATTAAGGAACCTTGGTGACTCAATTTCCTCTCAAAGGAGGTAATCTCCTCATGGCAGCCACCACAAAAAGCTGAAGAATACACGGCTGCCATGTGGTGCTTGAGTGGCCGGTTCAATGCTTGCAAAATGGAGGCTTCTCCTTGCTTCCATTTATCTTGCTCATGTGTGGCTGGGTGGCAGCTTACCAAGCAGATCAAAGATGACCTAGTAGGCAAGCACATGCCTCTAGCAAACCCACCTAGGTAGGAAAACCAACTTGCTAAGTAACCGGGTATCTAGGTGCCGGTTTGTGCCCGGTTTTATCCTCTTGAGTTGACACCTCAAATGCTGAGTATTTTGGGATTTTATTGCATGGAAGGAAACCTTAAGATGTCTAGAATACCCTCCATTTGGAATCAAAGCATTTGGACATTAATTGCCCCTTGAAAAAGGCTGAATACCCAAACCGTGCATAACCGGGTGCAAAACAGCATTGGACTGAAAAGTAGCTTCGTTCCTTAACCAAATGAACTCCAAGCTGGATAATTCCAATTGGACTTGAAAGCTAAGACCTTAAAATTGTAATAACACCAAAAATTGAACGCTTAAACTTGGATTAAGCTTGAGAAATCAAGTAGCAAAAACCGGGTAAAAATCCAGATGAATAACCGAGTGCATCATCTTGAACGTTCTTCATTAAACACCTTATGGTCGTGCACTTGGACTTGATTTCGTGATTATTTTGGATCAATTGAACATTAGTGGACCTTGTGGATCGACCTCCATCATTATTCCTAACGAGTCCTATTGTAATGAAAACAGAAGTAAAAAAAAAAAAAAAAAGCAATCGAAGAGTTTGAAGAGGCATTTAACTGAAAGGGGAAAAGGATTTAGGACGTCTCTAATTGTCTTCCTTCCATGTTCATCTTTCTTATACTCTTTTTCCATTGTCTTCTTGAAAGGATAAGACATAGATTCTTTTTTGTTCTCTTCGTCAACAATTGAAGCTTCAAGCACTTCTATAATGATGGAATTTGGATCTTTTGATTTGCAAACAATAGATATTGAAAAGCTCAATCTTTCTCAAATAACAACTTCCTCTTCAGCTTGCTTTTACTTTCAACATACCTATAACCACTGCAACCATTTTTAAATGCAAAAGAAGAGTTGCATATGAGGGGACTGTCCACTGTTAATTGTTATGTGGTTTTGGATATTAAAGGTGTCAAGAATTAGTTCATCTTCCCATAAGCTTAGGGTTAGCATAATGATTTTTAAAAAGAAAAAACTGACGAAAAAATGGTCCTTTCACAAATAGGTGAGAATCTACCTACTTTTGTTGGCCTAAAATTAATTATATTTAATGTTAAGCATGTAAAAATTAATGTCAATAGCTTGGGGGTAAAAAAATTATTTCAGAAAAGGTCGAAGGAAGTAAAGTTGAATCTCTTTTGGCTATTGTATGTTAGCTTATCATTAAAATTAATTTCAAACAGCCATATGACAAGATAAACAGTTGTTTATGAATTGGAAAACAATTATTTGGTGTTTAAATAAGTATTTATTTAGTATGAGCATCCATGTTGTAGTAATTATTTCTTATTTTATCTTCTGAAATTTATGTTACAACTAACTAAAATGCTTATATGCAAAATACAAAATGTCTTTCTACACGTTTAGAAAGTGCCAATACAACATCTGCAAGCTGATTATAGAACACAACCAAAAAGTTTATCTCCAAAATTAACCAAAATACTTATCTACACACTATAAAGTATAAACGCTTATTATCAATGTCATGATCAACTATAACGCTATAAACATAAGCATTGTAATTGATATGTAGATGGCAATCATCATTTATTTGGTTAATTTGTAGATAAATACTTTGATTGTTTTAACATAAGCATTTGGATCGTTCGTAGATAAACATTTTGGTTATAGTGTATTTTACCTTGTCAGTGAAATTGGTTTTGAGCAATCATACGTCAAGATAAGCATTTGTTTCATAAATCTTTTTTTTTTGTTTACTACAACAAACCAATCCATTTTAAACCGAAAATTTTGGTCTCAAAAATATAAAACTCGATCTCCATTTAATTTTTGAGACCTAACAGAGACCGAAAATGTCGGTCTCCAAAAGCTTAGTAGCCATTCAAATTTTGAGACCGAATTACACACATCGGACTCTGAGATCGAATTTTGAGACTAAACGTCCTCGACCTCCATTGGAGTCTGGGGCAGTTTGGTCTCTATTAGAGACCAAAAATTCTGGTCTCAATTAGAGACCAAAGTTTTTGGTCTCTGATTGAGACCAAAATGGGTAAGTCTCCATTTGAGACCAAATATTTCAATTTCCAGTGGAGACCGCTGTCCTCGATCTCTATTGGAGATCGATTCTTGTTTTGGTCTCAATCAGAGACCGGAGCCTCTTTTTTGCCAATTTGGAGACCTAGATTTTTGTTTGGTCTCAAACAAAGACCGTGATTTTAATTTCGGTCTCTAGCCTTTTTGCAATAATTCTGCCCATGTGAACCTACCACCTACATTTTACACATCATGCTATTTACATATCCAGACTACATTTGCCCCTAAATACAATAACTCGAAGTACGTGCCACACATTTGGCATCACAAATCCCAAATTACACCAAAATTTCCGCAGTTTTGCATTCCAAAAATTTGTAAAACCACGTACAAGAGTTTCGTGTCCAACACTTTCCACAACACCACCCAAAATTACGATTCAACGCTTCCACATGAAAGCGTTAACCATCAATGGTTATCTAGCATACATGAAATCTCAAGACCAATGTTCCACATTCTAGCATTCAAGTAATTATAATTACGCATCCAACTAAACTAAGGGGTAAAACCATACATACCTAAACCTATGAGGATGTCACAGAGTTGTCGGTACGTGTAGGGTGGCCAAGAAGCACCGAAAAGCTGTCAAACCGAGCATTAAGCTCTATTAGTCCAATTCTTTGCTCATCCAGTTCCTTCCTAGTAGACCTGGCAAATGGGTCATTCGGTTCGGGTACAGATCGGGTCAAGTTCGGGTTGGGTCATGTTCGGATTAAGTGACATTTCGGGTCGTTTCGATTTCGGTCGGGTATGGTTCGAGTCGGGTCGATTTGGGGTCAACCAATTTTTGGTGAAATACGATCGTCATGCCAAAACAAGCAACTTTGTTGAAAATTTCGGATCGGGTATGGTTCGGTTCGGGTCAATTCGGATTTCGGGTCCACTTTCGGGTGAACATATTTCGAGTGTCGGGTCGGGTATTGGTCCGGGTCATTCGTTTCAGGTTTCGGGTCTCGGGTCAGTTTTGTCAGGTCTACTTCCTAGTAGCTTCCAACTCCTCCCTAATACTCCTCAGCTCCTTCTCTATCGAATGTAGTCAAGCTTGGGTCGTCTGCAGCTCATTTTTGCGTCTTCTGCAATTCATTTTGGAGTTGGGTAACTAACGGGGAGGAATATACAGACAAAGTGCTACAGGTACTCCGCCTAGACTTGGTCGGTCTTTCAAACATGGCCTGACCCTCTCTACCAAGTCCATATAGAGTGCCCTTCTCACTCCAACCACCACAAAGCTTAAAGAAGAGGTGATTATTTGCTGCTAAACCGACTTGCACATCGGTAACTGCTTTCAATTGCTCATATTTTTCCTTGCACATCGGTAACTGCTTTCAATTGCTCATATTTTTCCTGCATCGGCAGAATGAATAGAAAATGTCAAACAAGTAGCTTGTGTACAGATTTCAGTCGTCTAACTTTAAACCGAATTATTGCTACGGTGTTTACATAAACACTCTGTGTGAGCGTCACACCAAATCCGCTGACCATTCTCATCAACCTTTGAATGAGAGGCAGCAAATAACTCAGCAGCCGAAGGTCTCCTTTGCAATTGCTTCGCCTATCATACAAGTATACAACAGGTCTCTCTCTACATTAGCAACATTGCAAAGTTGAAAACCATGTTTTCAAATAATGTAGTTCACATTTTCATGCCAATTTCTCGACCCGCATTGTAGCCGATATTGACCCATAGTTGTACCCAATCTAAGCCTTGGGCCCCTCTGTCTTGCTCTTCTTGTTCTGCATGGATGGCTTCTTGAACTCTTCATTAGCTTCCCTCTTGTACTTCAATGATGTGCGAACATCGTCCGTCATCCAAGGAATGATCTTCTCAGAAGGTTCCTTTGCGGCCTTGTTCGCCAAATCTTTCACCCTTACGCGCACCTTTTCTTGCCATTCTTTTATGACTAGTGCCTCATACTCGGGATCCCATGTGAATCGTTCCTGCACATAAAATTCCCCTAAAAAAAATAAAATTGCATTGTGTTAATAAGTATACATAAATGCCTGTATATAAGTATACATAAATGCCTGTATATAAGTATGTGTGTATAGAAGTGTTAACATATATATATAAGTATGGGTGTGTGTGTGTGTGTATATATACATAAGTATGGGTGTACATAAGTGTATATATATGTGTGTATGCGTACATATATACTTGTATATGTACTAACATGTAAGTATACTTATATATATGTGTGTATGCGTACATATATACTTGTATATATGTGTGTATCTATACTAACATGTAAGTATACTTATACACACACATAGAAATATACTTATATATACACACACATATAAGTGTACTTTTATATATATATATATATATATATATATATATATATATATATATATATATTTCTGGAAAGAAATAGACAGAATTCTGCCTAAAAATTAACCATATCCCAAGCTTAAGGCCATACATTACTTCCCTACAATAAATAAAAGTACAAAAGACATCCACACGCTCAACGAGTCACACGCCCGGAGTATACCAAGTGCAGAGTACAATAATAATGAAGAAAGTATGAGATATATCTCAACGGATCACACATCCTGAGTACTGGAGTTTACATCCCAAAAATTAAGAAAAAAGGATCAACGTTTATGTCGCATACATGGTCGATGAATTTGAGGGATTCAATTGACGTTTAAGGCTTATGTACTCCTCATAAACAAAAATGTGAAAAGTGAAATTCCTTAATTTAACCATCAAATATTTATGCGATTCATCAACCAGAAATAATTCCAACATTTGGAAACTTATAAATAGAACATGGTGAAGGTCAAAATGCAAACAATACTTATAGGAATCCTCCCAGTCCAAATGTCAACAATCACAACTTGTTAGCAACATACATGTTCTATTTCCTAAATCAATGTTAGTATACTAACCATTATACC
Source organism: Selenicereus undatus (assembly GCA_017589665.1). Taxonomy (NCBI): domain Eukaryota; kingdom Viridiplantae; phylum Streptophyta; class Magnoliopsida; order Caryophyllales; family Cactaceae; genus Selenicereus; species Selenicereus undatus. The sequence continues at coordinate 62,969,674 of JACYFF010031958.1, forward strand.
ATATTGTAAAGCGTAAAATATTTACCTTAAAACAATTCCACCAAAACAATTCCACCAGTCTCGGATATGGCTAGTGCTACATCTCGATGACCAAACATACGATGGAGCATTGCCAACGAATTATATCAAAACCCAGTACGCCTGAGGTTCATGGATTTTGAAAGTGAATAATACATACCACATTTTGGTGTTAGGCACAAATCATTCCCTTGTCAATAGTATGTTAGGGTCCTCCAATGGAATCTCCGGAGGTTGCGTCTCCTGAAAGCCGTACTGGGATGTGGATCTGCCTGAACCATCAATGCATACCTCATACCTAATCCTGCACAATGTTGGGATCATCTACTAAGTCTAACCATATTATGGTCATGCTACCTTTACTATCCATTCTTGGCTATAGGGTTTTTTCGAGATTGAGGAGATACATAAGGATTCTTAGGAATGACATAGAATTATTACTAGGAGTTTGAGTATTTGTTCTAACTGGTGCTTTTGCAATTGCGAATGGCTGCCAACCTTAGCTTGAAAAGTTACAAACTTAATAAGATGTCATCCTTGGGCACTCTAAAGTCTCCAATATGATTTCTTTAGGCTTGCCCCAAAAATATTCACCTTTCAATGAGAGTGATACATAGGATAGGGCTAACCGACCTTATCAGAATGTAGAGCTAATCACCACTTGGTTGACTAGTATGATTTCGACGCTTAAGATAGTGAGTACAAAGATGATAACAAATTCAGGAATAATAATTGGCTTAAAATCGTCCACAAGAAACAAGCATGTGGATGGCCTAACAAGAATAATAGGGAACAACTAATTATAATAACTCTTAGTTGAAGAGAACAAAAAATAATGGAGAGAGGAAATACTTTTCCTTCAAGGGTTTGTGATTTAAGTGTTGAAATATTAAAGCAATAATGGTTATATAGATAATGAGTATTCATGAGTTCATACAGGGAACAAAAGTACTAAGTTTCAAGGATATACTATGGGTGAGGCTACATCGATAAATACTTTCAGAATGCTAACTCAAATTCGATTGGAAAGGCTAAAACTGTATATATATATTTGTAAGTAAGACATGTCACATACTCATTTATGAAGTATTAATTTTGAGTTTACATAGGCTACATCTATAAATACAAATAATACTCTTATAAGAATCAATGTTACTCAAAGGTGATAACTAATCAAGGCTATGCAACTGAAGATTTCCTTAGTAAAATGTCAACTAACACTTACAATGAAAATCATGCAGGAAGAGTTGTAGATTTAAAATATAGAAATAGAATTACTTTTCAGATAACTAACACAAATGTTGCTAATGTTTCCCTCAAAAACCATAACAATCATATTATAAATAATCTCCAATGACTCTTACCATTGATAAAGGAACTCACTATTCATGTTATAGTGATTTGCAAGTCAATCTTAATCTAATATCAAAAACCGCACCATTTAATCACACCATAATTATCATTAAAAGAGAGACTAATAACTCTATTAAGGGTGGAAAAGTAATTTTATAGAGTGAAAGGCAAACTTTGTCGATAGACAAACTAATACTCTGCAAGCTACTAGTGTAGAAATCTATGAAAATAGGTATTATCATTGATGAAAAATCATCATGGTAGCCCTTCTTAGACAAAAGAATGTTGGATGCAAAGGTTTTTGGAAAGAGAGGATTGACAGAAGATATAGTGAGTTAGGGTATATATCAGGAATGGTGTTCAATGCAGTTGTTACATCTTTACAAAAGAATATTGACGCCAACCATTATGCAGCAACTATACACGTATCAGTCAAATAGAGCAAGGTTGTATTGACGAAATCTCCTCACATATTGATCCAAGTCAATGAAATAAAATAATAGATCGTCCAGTGCTTTCATGAAAATAATAAAAATTAGACAGTCATGCATTTGGCCAAAAAGCATAAAGTGCAAAGTCTACTATATTAGCAAACAAGAAGTACATCACAACATATCTATGCATCCACTTACTGGGCACACTCGGCAAGTTTACGAAGAGTTTGATTATCCAATGTTGTAGTGAAGAGGAAATTAAGAGCCTTGGCCGAAAAGCAGTCAAGTTGTCAGAGCCAAAGGAGATACTAAGGATCATTTAAGGCTGCCAAGGACCAAATCTCCAGAGGCCTCGAGGAGTCGAAGACTATCCAGGATGCCAAGAAAGACAAGGACACTGCCAGAATCCAGAATCCAAAAGAATTATATCAACTTTTGGTATAAGACATCAGCCATGTAAAAGAATAATCCAAGTATACACTTATGCAAAACCTTGTGATAAGTTAGAACGTTTCACTCTGTAATTAATAATACTCAATAATTGTTGATTTCATTTCAAGCAAGCATTTGCCTGTTAATAAATGTTTTTAACAAACTGCACAAGTCATCAGATGGATAGCCCAATAAAGCAAAAAAAAAAAGCAATGTAATTTCCATTAGCAAAGGGGTGTCATTACATTCGTCAGAAGCCATTAAATGAAGCGTCAAACATCTGGTGTCACTGAAACCGAATCAGGATATGACCTCAGAAAAAATAATTGGCTCAACAGATATACATACACATTTCAACATGTTGCCTCAATTGAAAATTTTAGCTCCTCAGTTTGTTATAGGATAGGAAAGATTCAGAACTACAGATTTATTCAGCTAGGTTCAATCAAATTTACACAAACACATCACTCACGTATCATCGGAATGCTTTACAGGCAGGAAATCCCTCACTAACCAAGCACATACGAAGCTGCATTTAAGTATGAAACGGAATAGGGGCAAAACCAACCAGCAAGGGCAACAAATTGACATAAACCATCAATGTAATCTACTGCATTTCAGTAAAACACATTTGGTTCCTCAGTTGGAACCCTAACTCACCAAACACTTTCAATTGATTGTAATTGATAAAGCATGATGAGTATACTTGCCTCACAATAGCGAATGATCAAACAGCTCGCCGGAAAACACCCAATCGTGGCTACCCCGAATGTTGCATTGCAAACCCTAATTAACTTGCGGTTGGTCTCAAAGAGAACACAGCAAGGCCGTGAGTAATAATTCTTGGGACATACAGAAGCTCGCGAGGAGGAGATGAGGCGGAACACCCACCTGATTAACGGAAACCGCCCAGCTGTCGGCGAGATTGCGAAGGAGATGCGCACGAAGTGAAGGCTGGAAGAGAAGAGGTGAGTCGAGGAGAAGAGGCTGGTCTCGACGCGAACAAAGGTTGAGACCAAAAAAATTTTAACACTTAAGGCCTTGTTTAGTGAGGGAAATTGGAATGGAACTTGAACGCTGAGGGTTTAAGTTCTTTTCCTTATTGTTTATGAGTGTTTTAAAGGAAAGGAACTTAATATTCCCAAATTTTAAGTTCCTCTCCAATCCTCAAGAACTTAAACTCCCCCAATTTATGAGAGGTTTCAAGTTTCCAATCCTCTGGGATCAGTTTTATTTTTTAAAAAAAAAGAAAATTTAATTGACTGCAGCATCTGTTCTCCATTCTCGTTCGTTCTTTACTTTCGTTCCTCTTCATCTCCACACAAAGGACCCTAGACATTGTTGCATGCTGCTGCGCGACCACTCACCGTCGACCGGCGCCCTCCGCCAACGGTCATCGCCGGCTGGCGCCCCTTCGCCACTGGGCTGTCGTCGTTCGCTGCCTCCTCCATCTGTCCTTTCGATTTTCGTTCACATCTCAATGCCACATGACAAACGCTGCTCCACCACCACCGCGACTGCCGCCCTCTGCCACCATATCGTCGTCAACCCTGACCTTCTGCCACCGGCCACCGAAGACGCTGCCTCCTCGCCGCCATTACAGCAGGTTCGACCCTTACCTCTGCGAATTTTTATTTTATTTTTTTGGTTTCAATTCATGAACTACCCATTGATTATTTTTCCAGATGTGTTAATTAGTGTCCATGGGTTTCAATTTATGATTATAGATCTCAAATTAGCTTCTCAATTTTTTTGATTTTTTGTGATGCACCATGGTTGTTTCTCAAGGTGGCAGTTCATGTTTTTGAGTTTGTGTTGGATGATTTTTGGTGTGAAATGCCTCAAATTTTGCTAAAAAACTAGTGAAAGTAAGATATGCTGATGAATGTTATGCCTCAAATTATGTTGAATTTTCATTGTTCGTGGTCGTGATTATCAGAAATTTGGATGAACATAGGTATTGATTTTGATTTGTAGTGAGGATTCTTTTTTGTGTTTTGGAGCATTGTTAAGGAATCATGCTTTGAAATACTTGAATCTTTGCATGCTGTGTAAGGACTAAGGAAGGGAGAATATGATGCCATCAAGGGGAGGAGAAAACAAATGAGTTTGGATTTATTTTTTTTTGTAATTTTGTTTGCTAATAAGTTCATGATTTGAAATCATTTGGAAAAGTTTAATGTCTGCACTTTGTGATTTCACATGCTATTTTGTGGTATGTAATATTAATCATTAATTTGTAATGAATTGTCAAAATGATTTCAATAGAATATGGCTCCATCTCGTCAATTATTGCTTGTAAGGAAGAGGAAGAAAATGCAAATGCAATTGATCGTCACAATTATGCTTGTTATAAATGCTGTACTTTTGGTTATATTGATATGGTTGATGATGGCTATTTGTTATTCATGAAACGCAAAGAGCGAAGTTGTCCTATAGAGAAAAGAAGCGTCGTAGATTAGTGAATTTGAATAAGTTAATTAGAGATAGTGACTCTACTTGTAAGAGCGAGCTTTGCATGAATAGGCGTACTTTTAATATCTTATGTGAAATGGTTAGGGATATTGGCGGTTAACTGGTACTAGATATATGTCATTGGAAGATATTGTTGCAATGTTTTTGTATACATTGGCTCATTAGTTCAAAAATAGGACAGTAGGAAGTTATTTTTATCGAAGTGGAGAAACTATAAGTAGAAACTTCTATCGTTGTCTTCTAGCGGTTTTGAACTTACATACGCACTTGCTCAAGAAGCCTACGCCTATATCAGAAGATTGTGAGGATAGTAGATGGAAATGTTTTAAGGTAATGCAGCTTATATGTTTAATTCCTAATAAACCTAAATATGCCATATGTGTCTAAAAAGTTGTTTATCTATGTTGTCTTGTAGAATTGCATAGGCGCATTAGATGGTACATACATTAATGCTCACGTACCGGTTGAGAATAGACCAAGGTATCGGACTAGGAAAGGCACTCTTGCAATGAATGTGTTTGGTGCATGCACACCTAATATGGAATTCACCTATGTGTTGCCGGGTTGGGAAGGATCTGCACATGATGGTCGTGTTCTTCGATATGCACTTTCTAGGCCTAATGGTTTAAAAGTTCCTCAAGGTAACAATTAAGCCAAATACAGTAGTGATCTTAATATTCTCACGATAACAAGTAACTCTTTTTTTCTCGTACTTGTCAAGGTACATATTATTTGATAAATGCTGGATATACTAATTGTGAGGGATTTTTGGCACCATATAGAGGTCATCGATATCACTTGAAAGAGTGGGGGGATCGACAACCTGTAAGTGCAGAAGAGTACTTCAATATGAAACATTCTGAAGCTAGAAATGTAATAAAGCGATGCTTTAGAATATTAAAAGCAACATGGGGCATTCTTAGATCCCCTTCGTACTTTCCTATACGTACTCAAGGTCGTATAGTTTTAGCATGTGCTCTATTACATAACTTGCTTCGAAACTATATGCCAATGAATGACAAGGTGTTTGAGGATAAAGATGAGGAAGAAGTTAGCGATGATGATGACACTGATGATGAAGTTGAGTATGTTACTCACATTGAAACATCTGATGCTTGGACGAATTTTCGGAGTTCATTGGCCCAAACTTTGTTTAATAATTGGCAAGTTAGGCCACATAGGAATAGATAATGCATTACAACTACTTGCGTTGAACTTATGGCATTATGATGTATGATGTTCTAAACTATGATGTATGATGTTTTAAACTGTAGTGTACTTGTCCAAACAATGGTGTATTTGCTTCAACTATTGTGCATTTGTTTCAACAATGATGTATTTATTTTATGTCTTTTATACGTGATTTAATATGATATAGGATGGAACAAAGTCAAAATTCTCAAGGTGGTAGTAGAATGGATGTAAGTCAAAGTTCTCAAATTGGAAAAGGGAGAAACAAGCGATTTTGGACTAAGGAAGAAGAGTGGGCTCTTGTTCACGGATTATTAGAGTTAAGCGCCGATCCTCAATGGAAGACGGAGGGGAACTTCAAAGGTGGGTATTTGGTAAAGTTAGAGGAAATGATGACTGCAAAGTGTCCTGAAAGTGGTTTAAAAGCGTATCCTCATATTGATTCAAAGACCAAATGGTTTAGAGACAAGTATAATGTGTTGATGGAGATGTTTCGCACATCTGGATTCACTTGGGATGACACTACCAAAATGATCAAGTGTGAAAGACAATCTTATGATGATTTTTGTATGGTATACTTGCTAATAATTTTCAACTTTGCGTTTATTGTTATCTTTAATATGTTTTTATTTTTGAAATGTTATTTAATATTGCAGAATCATAAACATGCAAAAGGACTTTGGGGTGTCCCTTTTCCCTTTCTTGATGAGTTAGGGAAAATTTTTGGTGCTGATAGAGCTACTGGAGCTAGTTGTGAGGATTATGTTGAACCTGTGGATAACTTGCATAATGATAATGAGGCCATTGATCTTGACAAGGATGGAGAAGATGAAGAGGAGGAGGAAGACGAGTCAGTTCAATCAGCTCAAGCATCCCCACAACTTTCAAAAAGAGCAAGAAAGGAGAAAACTTCAATGGGCAAGGGCAAAAAGAGAATGTCAGAGGTTATAGACCTAACTTCTACTTTCACTAATGTGTCTTATAACATATTTGCTTTTATGAGTGGTATGAATTCTCATCTTGAAACAATTGCAAGTGCTTTCACTACTACTCAACAACATGAGCAAGTTATCATGGCTCGTGAATTACATCTTGATCAAAAACAAAAGGAGCTAAATGAAAAAAAGAAAGGTTTGTTCAATGAAGTGATGAAAATTCCCGGGCTCACCAGAGTTGAAGCAATGATGGCAGTGAAGAAGTTGGTTTCCGATGAGAATAGCTTGACCATCATCTATGAATGTCCAGATGATGAGTGGAAGAAAGATTTCATCCTTAATCTTATTCATCCGGACTTGCCTCCATTTAACTAGAGTTGACTTGAATTTTCTACTTTAGATTATGTTTACATTGTTATTAGATGGCACATTTGGATGTCACTTTGTAATTTTGTGATGATTGTAAGTGCAAGGTGAACATAAACCTAGTTTGTGCATTTTTTTCTATGTTTTTTTTTTAAATGGCTTTAGATGTCATCTTTTTATGTGAGTAGTAGAAGGTGAACATGAAACTTATGCGCTAATATTTGTTTTCAATGTTAATTATGTTCTTGGTTGATGTGTAATGCGTATTGGTTTATTAGATTGTGCTTTTTCAAGTTTATGTGCATGTTGATGCAGAAAAAAAGAGGAAAAAAGTACAAAATAATTATTTTAAAAAAAATACAATTAAATCAAACACTCCCAAATGGTTCATGAATAACTTCTTAGAACTTCATTTTTAACAAAACAAAATAAGAAAAGTTAAATAATATTCTTATTTGCAGATAATAGTTCTAAAATAAAAACAGAGTTGATTTCATTCCAAAACTGCTCACCAAACAACAAGAAATGGGACCTAAGTCTATTTCAGTTTTCATCAAACAACTGGGTTCAGGATTCAAGTTCCATACCCAACCCCCCAGGATTCAAGTCCCGATTCAATTCCATTACAGTTTCCCTCACCAAACAGGACCTTATGGAGTTGGAGACCGAATTTAGAATCCGCTTTCAAATTTGGTCTCTGACTGAAACCAAGCTCACAGTTGGTCTCTAATAATCGTTTCTATTTGAGTCCAAAAATAGTAGTCTCAGTAACCGATCTCCATTAGAGTCTGCTTTTGCAGTTGGTCTCAAAAATTAGTTTCAATTAAAGACAGTTTGGGTCGGTCTCTGAATTTGGTTTCAAAAATTAAATTGAAGACCGACTTCACTTTCGGTCTCTAAAATTCGGTCTCCATAGGACCAAATTCTTGTAGTGGTTGGTCATTTAGATAACCATTGGTTGTGTTGAAAATAAGCGTTTTTGTTGTTAGTATTATAGTCAGGCTATAAATTTATTTTGTGTGCACGCAAGTATTTTATTTGCTTTCTTATCCCCAAAAAAAAAAAATGCACTTTAGTTGCTTATAAATTATTATTTTGGTTATTTGCATATATAAATAGTGACTTTCTATGATTTTTCTCCTGAAATAAGATGAGGAGGAATATCATGCCTGATTCTCAGATTTAAAATCGAATTCAGAAAACTTATAACTGAATCTAACTTAAAGTATCAATATATGTAAAACAATGATAAGAATTAAAAGAAATAAGAAATGTCAAGTCTTTCCTTCGTCATTAAAGTATTTTGGGTGGTCATGAGAATGAATGAAATTGCATCGCATTTTGTTAACTACAAATGAAAGGGAGCAAGAAGTAGGAAAAAAGGAAAAGAAAAAAAAAACTTGTGGTACTAGTTACAAGGCCTGGAAGCCTAAACTAGCAATCCATGTGTAGAAATCCTAAGAAATATATCTAAAACATTTAAAAATAAAAAAGAAGTAATTTTAAAAAATTAAAAGAGAAAATAAAATGATCTTGAGAAGGTTTGGATTTGGGCAAGAGACTATGCAAGTTGGCTTAAACTAACAATGCAACACTCTTTTTTGACGAATATGTATGACTTTATGTCATTTAACTAATTTCGTTGAACCTATTTACCTACATAAACTCACTTAAATAAAAATCAAAAAATCAAGCCTATATAACAGTGCAAGCCCAACTGTTACAACCTACATATGAAATGGGTGGCAATTAAGTAATTTAGAACACGAATGACATCATATAATATTAGCCGATTCGCCTAGCTACTTAAGACCAGACGTAGGGTATAATTTTATGGCATAGTAGGCCCATAATCACTAAAAATATAATATTTACGAGATAATTAGTAGATTGTGATCAATACTAATAAAATCATTATCAAAAATTAAATCATTTACAACTAGCATATTTATCTGAAAATACCTAATGTTAGATTTCTTAAAGCTCACATTGAGTTTTTTAATACGTTTTGATGAAACACAAAAAGGGTTTAATCAATTGGTATATTCATCATGTTATAATTAAATGATCTTAATAATTGTTATTGTTTAAATGTGATATATTTTTGAAGTGGATGTTGGAATATTAATATTACTTAGTTGATTTTATATTAGGTGTTACAATATCTTTGAGATTGTTTAATATTCAAATTTGAACATGTTATCATTATGATATTATATTGTGTTATTCAAATTTGAATATAAGATTGTGGAGCTATATTTATCAATGTCAAAGATTTCCTCTTAATATGATAATATCTTGTGATAGAATATCTTGGAAGATTATGCTGCAAATTATGAATGGTCATAGAAGATTCTCAGTCAAGATATTCAGCCAAAATCAAGGAAAGTAGCCGTTGGAAGTACTTGAGCAAGAATAGAAAAAATCAAGGGCTTGAAAGGCCAATTCAAGGCCTTGAAATCAGGCATGAAGATTGGATTTTCACAAGATGTGCAACGGTCATTTGTCATATTTTTCTCCACTCTTCTTTGCACCTCTCATCTATAAAAGGGGAAGAGATTGAAAGCAAGAGAACATAAGAGAGAGCAAGCACTTATTGGCATACACATTACTCGAGAACTTATTGGCATACCTTGAGCTTAAATTTCCTTCCATATATTACATTTCATTGTATTATTCAAGTTGTAATTTCGGTGGGATCATAGAGTTGAATGGTCAACTCTACCAACGACTTGTTGAAGGGTCAACTTGTAGCTTGGAAATTAGAGTAGGTGTGCTGTAGAGTTGTAATAATCCCTCAAAATGAAATTGGGTTAATCCTAGAGTTAGGGAACTCTAGACGGGGACTAAGCTTGGTTGATGCTAACTTCGTTAAAAATTACTCGTGTCTTATCCACGTTTATCTTTCCGCTCTTTACTTGATTAATTTGCGATATTGATCATTACCCTCTATTCAACCCCTTCCTTTAGGGTAATTTAACTAGCCAAACCGGTCCAACACCTAAAAATACCAAAATTTTAAAAAAAAATCTATTTTGGATCAAAACTATAATTTCTAAAAGTCTCTGGCCATATTAATAAGAAAAATGACCTAAGAGTTAATTGCCTTAAAACACAGGTATGTAAAATATATTTTCAAAAACTCAGAGGTGTAAAAATAGCTGTACAAAACAATTGCAAATTGTATCAGATGTGCCAACTTTCCAGTAATAATTCATAGTAAATTAGGTAAAATAGTTTTTTTAACCAAATTGTCCTCTAATTATTTTGTTACGTAGTAATGCCTTTCCAATTTGCTCTCTCCCTTCCTGGAAGGCATCATGGATCTTCCATTGTAGCTACCATCTTTCGGCGGCCTATAGAGGCCCGGAATGACCCCTTTTTTTTGTTGTTCTTGGCTTTTATTGATTTTCTTTTACTCAATTTACATGCTTTGTTGTTCTTTCAGTCTTTGTCTGGATTTGTCTCCCTAGTTATGAGATTCATGTATTTTATTATCTAATTGTCTGCACAATTGTGTTGAAGTTGTTAGTTCTTTGTTGGTTGTGTTGGTTTTTTGTTACTTCGTTTGGTACTTCTAGGATGAACTATCTAAAGGTGACAAAAAGGCTACTCCAGTGACTTTTGTTGAATCAAGTATAATCTTTTATATTAGATTGATATATCTCATTCACGAAATATACACTACATTATTAGGTTCACATTCTAAAGAATTGGATCTAATGATCTCATCCCAAACTATACTAGCAGAAAACAACGGTTGATATGAGATGATAAATGTTCAGTCTGCAGCAACTTAGATTTTGTTTATTTTAAGGGTAAGGGCCTGTTTCTTTCGTGGGTAAATTGGGTGGGTCAAAAGGGTGAAGTGAGTTGAAGTTGGTTGAGGTGGGTTGAAATAGGTTGAAGTTGGTATTTTTTTTTTTAGGTGGGTTGAAATAGGTTGAAGTAGGTTGAAGTGGGTTGATGTTGGTTGAAGTTGGATGAAGATGGTATATTTTTTATGTAGTGGGTTGAAATGGGTTAAAATAATGAGAATGTAATTAATGTGTGATAATTTATCAAGTTATCCAAATTTTGTGAAATTTCTGTTTGTTATTTTTGATTTTTGATTTTTTTGATTTTTGATTTTTGATTTTTAGTTTTTTATTTTTAATTTTTAATTTTTCGTTTTTTTTGGTTTAACATTTTTATTTTTAATTTTTTTTTATTTTTTTATTTTTTATCTTTATTTTATTTTTATTGATTTTTATTTTTTAGTTTTTTAATTTTTTAATTTTTAATTTTTAATTTTAATTTTCTATTTTTAATTTTTTGGTTTTATTTTTTATTTTATATTGTTTTATTATTTATTTATTTTTTATTTTTTATTTATTCTTATTTTTTTATTTTTTTTATTTTTTATTTTTTATTTTTTAATTTTTTAATTTTTTAATTTTTAATTTTTAATTTTCTTATTTCTTATTTCTTTTTTAATTTTTTTTAAATTTTTAATTTTTTAAATTTCTTATTTTACACCTTTTTATTTTATATTTTTTATTTCCTAATGTTTTTGGTTATTTTTTAAATTTTTTTTATGTGTTTATGTGTTTATTTTTTATGTTTTATGGTTTATGTTTTATTTTTTTTATTTTTTTTTTACTTTTTCATTTTCATTTACTTTTTATTTTTTATTTTTTTATATTTATGTTTATATTTTTTTATTTTTTTATTTTTTTATTTTTTTATTTTCGTATTTTTAATTTTTAATTTTTTAAATTTATTTTTTCTTTCTTATTTTTTAAGTTTAGTTTTTATTTTTTTATTTTTATTCTTTATTTTTATTTTTTTATTTTTATTCTTTATTTTTTTTTACTTTGTACTGTTTATTTTGTTCATTTTTTATTTTTTATTTTTTATTTTTTAATTTTCTATAATTCTGTGTTTTTTATGTTTTTTTGTTTTTATTTTTATATTTCTTATTTCTTATTGGTTATTTATTTATTTATTATTGTTTATTTTTTTATTTTTTATTTTTCATATTTTATTTTTTATTTTTCATGATTTTATATTTTATTTTATATTTTTCATTTTTTCATTTTTTATATTTTAAGTTTTTATTTTTTATTTCTAGTAAGAAAGAATAAATAAATTTTAAAAATTAAAAATTAAAAATAAGAAATTTAAAAAATAAGAAAATACAAACATAAAAATAAAAAAATTTAAAAAAAAATAAATGAAAATGAAAAGGTAAAAAAAAAAGTAAAAAATAAAACATAAACCATAAAACATAAAAAATAAAAAACAAACACATAAAAAAATACAAATTAAAAAATAACAAAAAAAATTAGGAAATAAAAAATAAAAAATACAAAATTAGAAAATAAGAAATTTAAAAAATTACAAATTAAAAATAAAAACTAAAAACTAAAAACTTAAAAATATAAAAAAATAAAAAATAAAAAATAAAAAATAAAAAATAAAAAATAAAAATAAAAACTAAAAAATTTAAAGAAATAAAAAAATTAAAGATTAAAAACTTAAAAAATAAGAAATAAAAAATAAAAAATTAGATAGAAGAAATTAAAAAAATAAAAAATAAAAAATAGAAAATAGAAACTAAAAAAAAATAAAAAAAAATAAAAAAAAAATAAAAAACTAGATAATAAAAAAATAAA
>JACYFF010031958.1:63043630-63065332 GCA_017589665.1 Selenicereus undatus
GAGGTTTGGGGTCTAGGGTTTCAGGGTTTCGGGTTGAGGGTCGGGGAGAGAGAAGCAGATGCGAGGAAGAGGGAGGAGAGAGAAACATGCGAGGAAGGCTGTTTAAAAACGCTGAACCGGTCTTCAGCTGAACCGGCCGGTCCGGTTCAACTGGGCCGGTCTGGTTTCTTTTTAATTTTTCTCTTCTTTCTTTGGCCGGTTTTTCATCGATTTTGGCCCGGTTCTTCAACCTCCGACATTTCTTCTATTTTTTCTCGCTTTTTCCGCCATTTAAGTCCATTTTTCGCATTTATTCAAAATCTGCAAAATAAAATTAACTCAATTAAAAACCTAAAATAATATTATTAAAACGAGCATAAAATTGGTGAAAAAGTACCTTAAAAATATCACATTTTTGGCTCAAACAACAAGATACGGACAAAATGGTGGCAACCAGTTAGCAGCCAAAAAGGACCATCAAAGAATTGCCCTATGTTTGTCAGTCACCTTATCTCAAGGACTACAAGGAGGCTAGAGAGCAGCTGAACTCTGATGAGCTAGTGGTGGTTGATTACGTTTTTCTCCCAGTTGACGAGCAACATCCAGTAACATAAGCCAAATTTGAAAATTTATAACTTTCAGTATACTTGCATAACCTCATATATCAAAGAGATATGTTTACATCCATAATGTAGATAGTTTACTAAAATGACTAAACTTGTTCTTTTACATTTTTCATACTAACCAAATAGTTACAAATATGGCAGTATGGTGTGTTCATGAACTCTCTTATAATTATTCACCTTTAATGTTTTGGTAAATGTCTGCCTCATACCCTCTGTTCATTGAATCTCTTATATTTGTTAACCTTCAATGATAGCTTAATGCTCCTCACACACTACAAAAAATATAGTAAACATTTAATTTACTAACTATTTTTTTTTTGTTGAATTAGGGAGCCATTATTTGAATATGATACTTTGGTAGATGACCACAAGCTATGGATCAATAGACAAGGTTTCGAAATTGTAGCTGGTGCTGATCAAGACTTGGAAAACACTATTATCGATGTCTATTGCCTCATTCTGAATCATGCACAAATAAGAAGAAATCCAACATGTTTAAGAAGAATGTTCTTCACAATCAATGTTTATGTGAGTAATTATTTATTTAAAATATCATAAATATATTCAGAATAAGATGTCAATTTCTTTTGTTTCTTATTAACGCTTCTTATCAATTTTAGATCACTATTGCAGATGTATGAGTCCCAAAAGAAAGATACAAGGCTTTTGAGACAATAATGCAACTTGAGGTAGCAAGAAATAGATGGCTTATAATAAACGAAGCACAACTAGTAAGTTTGACACATTCTCAACAACTCTTCGAACTACCTAACTTGTTGATTACTATAAAGCTCTATACGAAAACCATTCTAGCATCTGTTATACAGGTTTTTTTTCCCTATTGTGAGAGACCATCACCTTTTTGTTATATGCTTCGGCTTCATTGACCAAAGAATCCTCATCATAGACAATTGCTCGCCCCCGAAGAAAGCTTCATTGGCATATCGAGATTGTCCGTTAAAGTTGGTACAACGTGTTCACATATACACTTATCTAACTAATTGCACATTTTATATAGTAACATGCATACTTTACTTTTTTAATAGACAAATTAGTTTGCAACCTATCTATCCAGTCATGGGTATCAAGCTAAGGGAGCTATAAGACCATTCCAAAAAATATTTTTAGGATTGGAGTGACAAGGATAACAAAAATGAGCATGAGTGTGGCATTTTCGCAAAATTCATATGGAGACATTCACGGCTGGCAATATCGATAGATGGGTGTCTGGTTTTGAGCAAAACAAGGTAAAACTGACTTTCAACAAGCAAATATAAAAGACAAAGAATGTCGTTGAACCTCAAGTAGCAGTTGCAATTTAGTTATGAATTCTACTTGTTCAAGAATAGTATTCTAAGAAGCACAATGGTCATCTTATACACGTTATGTATCGAATGGTTTACACATTGTGTATCGAATGGTTTTATTTCTTTTCTTTTTTTGGAAAACAAGATCTAATTCCTATTCAGTCACATGTCAGCAAGTTACATTGTAGTTCTAAATATGAAGGCATAACAGTCACTTTACTTGAAAAGGTGAAGTTATGGAATTTGATTGAAAAGCATATTTGTTCACTTCTTAAATACAACTATTTGATCACATAAGACCAATGGGTTGACTCATGAATATTCCTGCTAGAACTACTGCTCTTCGATGATATGCATTTGCACTTCCAGTCCCATTTTTTCGTCCACTACCTCCAGTGGTATTTGAGATTGTATAGCTGCTGGAAGAACCTCATGAGGCCACAACTCACAACCCATTTTCTAGCATTGGGACTCTAAGTAATTTATAGTCATGCTATCTATAATTTGATGTTGAACTGTCAGCATTTGTAAGTGATTGCAGCAGAGGATAATATGAACAAGTTGTACTCCATTCATCTTGGAAAGTTGATGAAAATGAACGATTAATTTTCCAAACCTACTGAGAGTAAATTTTGGCAATTATTTTAGCTTGCAAATGCAACATATCATAACTGATCGAAGTAAAGGGCCTTAACAAAACCGCATGTACTTTTTGTGGCCAAGGACAAGCTAAGTAGGTACATGATGCTATTTGAAGATAGAACTAAATGAATTAGTACATATGTAATTAATGAATATCGTGCTTCTAATATGAACACTGCCCTCCCTATGTGGTAGGAGCAACTTGACAATGTTGACCTAGTTTTGTTAGTTCAGAAAGATAATATCATAACTATAGTTTTCAGGCCACACTTTCAACGGTAGTGCCCCAGCCCTTGAATCCAAACTCTTAGATGCGTAGAGTCAGCCTTTAAATGTGCATCTTCTACTAATTGTTTTATTAAAAATATTGAATAGTTCATTGTGCATACCAAATGTGTTCATTTTTGTAATAAATACTTTTTAAAATAAACACTTAATTTAACCAATCAAGTAGTATTACCAATTAATTGTCTACATTACTCATGGGTTTTAGTAGATAGATTCAAAACTTAAGTTCAGCACTAAAGTTCATTTTGTTCATTATGTTAATCAAGCTTACTCTTTGTAGGAATTAAGTTTGTTGACGCCACTCATTCACACATGATCCCTATAAAGCCTAATGAATAATAGTCCTTGGATTAATGAAGTTTTATAACTCATTTATTTTATGTAACAACTACAATTTACAAAACTAGCAAATATATCCTACATGTAGAGTCAACCCTGCACTTGTTTCAAAATAGTAACCCCAAAAGATTATTGTATAGTACAATATGTGCAAGATATGTAGATTTGAGATAGTGTGAAAAGCAAAATAAATAAATAAATAATCAAACTACTGATATTCTACTGCTTTGGGGGACATATGTGGTTTAACGTTCATCGCTTTTATTGCTCTTTCTGAATATTTCACTGCATAGCTTGTGAAGTTTGGATGCTAGGAGGCTATGCTAGAATATCATTTGATCTTCTGAAAAGGATGAAGTTACATTTTAGTGAACAAGTTCAGTACGACTAAAGACCCTAAATTTTCTGAACGAATTACCATGGTTAGTGAACAATTTGATCATATGCAATTGACTTTGGATGAAATCTCTGGGGTATGGTTGGTGATGACGTGGGAGGAAGGAGCGGGTTTATCTCACAACTGGCGTGCAACACCTGGTGTCATCTTCTTAGAACGGCCCCATCTTCAACAAGGGCAACCCCGGGGTTGTGGACCGGGGAACGCCTCTCTGACGGTCAAGTTAGTTTGGGTCCACGTTAAGGGTAAAAATAGAGAGAGATAGAGAAAAGAGTCCAGTGAATGAATCTGCCAATCCTTTTCGCGAGGAAGATCTGTAGATATTTATAGTCCTCCCGGATGAAGGGGCAGAACAGTAATCTTACCTGGAACGCCCGCATGGGCTGCCAGTCTTGGAGTGGAAGGGCCCAAATGGGGGGGGGGCTCTAGGGTCGCATCCTGGGGCCCATGAGCCAAGGTATGGGCCCTGAGGAACCCCTAGGGTGATGTTTTTGGGCCCATTATTTCGCGTATGGGATTGGCCTGTAAGTTGGACTTGTGTGGGTCGAATTAGTGAAAAATCTGATTTTTCCGTAATCACTTAGCCCCCCACATTTTACCTACATGTCGAGTTGAACGAGTAGTAAGGTAGAAAGTGGAGCACCGGTGATGATCGGTGCACATCCAAGGGTCCTTGGAAATTGGGCCTTTGAAATGGATGGACCTGGAGCCACTATCTACAGATGCACATGTGCCAAGAACTGAAGGGCAATCATACGAAACCATCGCTTTCCTCATTATAAAAGGCGACTGACGGGGTAGGTTGTTGCACACTTCCTTATTTGGCAGTAGGTTCCCCTTCTAGTGATGAGGAATAGTCGTAGTTTTATTCTGGATCTTCTTTTGTTCTACCTTGCCCTCCGTTTGTTGTTTGTGTTAGCGTGCTTGCCGCAATAAAAACAGGTCCCGTATGACTTGCCTTATACTTGTTTCCGTATGTTGTGAAAGGCTATGAAGCCATGCTTATGGTCCCTTGGCACTCGGGGGTGCACAAGGGTGCGACGACCGACCACGAGGCCCTTAGCCCCTGGTGGGGCCAAGAGTGTAGCGATCGGCCATTAGGCCGTGCTTGAGGACCCCTGGCCCCCAGTGGGGCTAAGGGTGTATCGGCCGGCCATGAGGTCGTGGTTTGAGACCCTTGGCCCCTATTGAGGCTAAGAGTGTAGCGATCAGCCGTGAGGCTGTGCTTTGGGACACTTGGCCCCCATTGGCGGCGAAGAGTGTAGCGGCCGGCCATTAGGCCGTGCTCGCGAACCCTTAGTCCCCACTGGGGCTAAGAGGGTAGGAACGACTGTTAGGCCGTGCTCGCATACCCTTAGTCCCCAGTGTGGCGAAAAGTGTAGCGACTGGCTGTTAGGGTGTGCTCGCGAACCCTTAGTCCCTAGTAGGGCCAAGAGTGTAGCGGTCGACCGTGGGGCCGTGCTTACGGATACCTAGCCCCTAATGGGACTAAGAGAGCAGCGAATGGCCGTTAGGCCGTACTTGAGGACCCTCAGCCTCCAGTAGGGCTAAGAGTGTAGCGGTCGACCGTGAGGTCGTGCTTACGGATACCTAGCCCCTAATGGGGCTAAGAGAGTAACAAACGGCTATAGGGCTGTACCCGAGATCCACCAGCCCCTTAGGTTGGGTATACAACGACTGGCCACTCTGGGGTGCCTCTGGAGACCCACTCCTTGACGAGATCCCTAATTTCTGTCGATGACGTGGTGGTGACGGGTCACCATGTGGCGTCAGTTAGGAAGAGGTGTGCCTATTGAGCTTCATTGGGAGGTGTGTCGCGCCTTTTTGTTCTATATAAGGGTGTGTAGTCGTTGCGGGAGGGTCATTTGCTCTCCCCACGTTTCCACCCCTTAGAGAGAGAAGTAGTTTTTTAAAGAGAGAAGCTCTATTTCCCTTCTCCTCGTTGGCCTTCAAATTTACTGTAGCGCCTCAAGCTACCTCTTCGCATCTTCAAGGGCTTACTTGAACGTTCATCATTATCTTCAACCAGCTCCCTTGAATCTTCATCTCTTACAAGTGCACCTCTGTGCCCCCTCGAAGCACTATTTGTTGTATATTATGTCGTCGTCTTGCTTATCCAGTGGGGACCTTCATGACGGGCTAACCGACCCCCAAGTAGAGGTTTGGCACCCACAATTCCCTAACCTCCTAACCTTTGTTGATGGCTAGGTTGTAGCCGGTATCCCCTGAAAGAATAAGCATGGGAACCCAAAAAGATTCCCTATGTTGTGTCCCTTTTTGAACTGGGGGCCCCCTCATTGTCCAGCTACGAGTACTCTTCCAACCCCAGTGTCCTTAGCCCTGAGGTGGAGATGATGTATCCGTGGGAGATAACCATAGCTAATTATATGACTAATTTCTAGGTTCGTAGAATGGCGAGAACCAAGTCCACCCCTGGCATCAGATCCCTCGACGAGTTGCTGGCCGAGGGCACGCAAGGTAATCACTGCTCAGCTCCACTCGAGTCCAATATGAAGGCAAAAGTGGCCTCTACTAGTTCTAGTGCTACCTTAGGGATGGGCTCATTCGGCTCCTCCTCTGAGAGTTCATCGAGTAGTTCGTCCTCGGAGAGGGCGTCGTCGAGCTCCTCTTCTTCTAAAGCATTGTTGGGACCATGCCAATCGGTACTTAAACGAAAGGGTCGTACGCTTACGGTAATAGAGATCGTGGCTGAAGGGTCAGAGTTCCCCAAGGCCCCAACCTGCTCGGACCCACAGGATGGTCCCAGCAACCACTTCCCTGATCCAAAGGTCGTCACTAAGTTAAAAAGATCGGCCCTCGAGAAGCAATACCTTCCGCCTATCGGGTATACTTTTCTGATTCCCGAGGCTGACGCTGCTGTGAATGAGCCGCCCGCCAGTGCATAGCGCTTTAATGTGCGACCCTAAACTACGGTCTCCGTTTCCCCCTTTCATGCTGTGATTGTGGAGATCTTGAATAAGTACGAATTGGCGCCCCCGTAGATGGTGCCCACCTCTTGGCACAACATTTGTTCTTTTATAGCAACTTGCGAGTTGCGCGACCTTACCTGTTCGGCTCGGGCGTTCAGTCTCGTTCATATCGTTCAAAGGCTCGCAAGGAGACCGGGGACCTGGGTTGGTATTGCTTCAACAACAGGTCGGGCTTCATGACGGCCATTGAAAAGAAATCAAAATTGATGCATTGGAAGTATGATTTCCTCTTCTTACGCTGGGAGTTAGGTTGGGGGGATGTTCTTGACTGGAATGAGGGAAAACCCATGAGGAACTCCTTCGGGGAGCCCACGGCCGAGGAGAGGGGGACCGCCTGCTACTTCCAGTTCTACGTACACAAGGGCGATAAGCCTCAGCCTATCCCTAAGTTCATGGCCCAAGCCATTGAGTCAATGAAGGGCCCCGAGAGGAGTAGGAGCAAGTCCAGTGAACGGGAGCCTTTGAATTAGCTCCCTAAGTTAAACTTTTTTGCTAATAATTTCTTCCTCGCCACGGCCGGCCTCCTGATTCTTAAGAATTACACCAAGGATACTTAGTAGTCCCAATGCTATTTAACTGTATATTTGGTGCTGACCTGACTTCCCTTTTGTTTCATGCAGATCAAGCGAGGTCAAGGTTGACGGTCTTCGAGACCGAGGACGTCACCCCAGAACAGGTGGCGACCGATGTCGAGCGTCGGCGGGAGGAGGAGAGGCAGCGCCTCGTAACCCAGCAGGCCAAAAAAGTACAGTGCACAACCTCGTTCTTCCCCAACCTCTTTTTTATAAGTTTTGGATGACACTGTCCTTTTCCTGCAGGCGGCCTCTCTCGTCCCTCATGGGAAGAAGCCTGCCTTAAACCCGCCCGTCTGAAAACGGCAGCAGACTGTGGGTCAGTCAGATGAGGTCGTGGCTGCCGGCCCATCGCAAGTGGGGGAGACGGGAGCCGAATGGTCAGCCCCTTCTCGATCAGGGAGCCGGTCCTCCGGAGACCGCACCCCCACCATTCGAGAGCGCACCGCCCCTTCTAAAGCTATTAGGGCCACTTCCCTCGTAGCCGGCGGTTCCTCTCCATTCTCCCAGCGGCCACCTACCAACTTCATCAAGGCGGATCCTGCCGCCAAGCTCTCTCTTGTCTAGGACTTGGTTAAGTCCTCGGACCTGATAACTCCTAGAACATCGGATCCCCTGACGGTAACTGAGGAGGAGATGGCCATGGCCGAGGTCTTCGCTCGGGGGGTGAGAGAGGCAGCCAATTGCTGAAGATTGGAGGGGCTCGTCGCGCTGTACCAGCGGCGTTGCGAGAAGTTGCAGGCCGATCTCGATTCCCGTGAGGCTGAGAAGAAGGGGCTACAACATCAACTGGAGGAGATGCTGGTGAAGGCTGGGGCTGATGTAGCTAAAGCTGAGGAGCACAATTACCAACAAGGTCGTTCTGACAACCATGGGTACCTACGCAAGGTCGTGGTGACCCTAGCCAGCGATTTCCAGGAGGATAACTATTTTGAAGCTTACCTCCACTACCTGGATGAGCGTCAGTGGGCCACCGATGAGGACCGTGACCCTAAGGAGGTGGAGTTTATCCCTCCTCCCATCGAGGGTGAGGACGCTGGGGATGAGGCCACCAACCCTATGGATGCCGAGGCTGGGGCTTCAGAGGAAGAGGAAAAGCATGAGGACAGTGGGGAGCCTGACGTGTAACTCCCCGCTCCCCTTTTTGTTTTTTGTTGTTTTCTTTTTTTTTTGTAGAATTGGTGGTTGTATTCCTAATCTGTTAATGAAGAACGTTCACATTTGTCTGGTAGCTTCTTTCACCGTCTGCTCTTTTGCCCTATGCTTGTTGTTTTGCCTAACTTATACTTGTTCTTTTTCCTTAGCTTATACTTGTTCTTCATGTCTTCGTGTGCCGTGGGGCAATAGTAGCCCCACAGTGAAAGGACAAGGAAGGTGTTAGCTGCCTAGGAGTGTAGCGATCGGCTGCGAGGCTATGCTCTAAGACCCTTAGCCCCCATTGGGGCCAAGAGTGTAGTGACTGGCCATGAGATTGTGCTCTAGGACCCTTAGCCCCCATTGGGGCTAAGAGTTTAGCGGTCGGCCATGAGGCCATGCTCTCGGACCCTTAGCCCCCATTGGGGCTAAGAGTGTAGAGACCGGCCATGAGGCCGTGCTCTAGAACCCTTGCCCCACATTAGGGCTAAGAGTGTAACGACAGGGCGTAAGGCCGTGCTCTAGGACCCTTAGACCCTATTTGGGCTAAGAGTGTAGCGACCGGCTGTTAGGCCGTGCTCTAGGACCCTTGGCCCCTAATCGGGCGAGGAGTGTAGCGACCGGCCGTAAGGCCGTACTCTGGGACTCTTAGCCCCCATTGGGGCTAAGAGTGTAGCAACTGGCCGTAAGGTCGTGCTCTGGGACCCTTAGCCCCCATTGGGGCTAAGAGTGTAGCGACTGGCCATAACGCCATGCTTTAGCACCCTTAGCCCCTATTGAGGCAAGGAGTGTAGCGACCGACCGTAAGGCCGTGCTCTGGAAAGTACTGGGGCTAAGAGTGTAGCGACCGGGCGTAAGGCAATGCTCTGGTACCCTTAGCCCCCATTGAGGCGAGGAGTGTATTGACCGACCGTAAGGTCGTGCTCTAGGACCCTTGGCCCCCATTGGAGCTAAGAGTGTAGTAACGGGCCATGAGACTGTGCTCTAGGACTCTTAGCCCCCATTGGGGTTGAGAGTGTAGCGACCGGCCGTGAGGCCGTGCCGTAGGACCCTTAGCCCCCATTGTGCAAAGAGTGTAGTGACCGGCTGTGAGGCCGTGCTCTGGGACCTTTAGCCCCCATTGGGGCTAAGAGTATAGCGACCGATCGTGAGGGCGTGCTTTGGGAGAAAAAGTACGCTCTATCAGTGCAAAGATAGTCGTCGTGGGCCGCTCGTTTTATTGCTTGTATGCAAAAGTGTACATCTGAGCTGGAGATAAAGAGAAACATAAGCTTAAGTGTAGTACTTGCTCAGGTTGCTGGTATTCCAGGTCTGCGGTATTAGAGAGCCGGTGAGGGTCTCAAGGCAATATGTCCCGGGGTGGATTTGAAAAGCAACCTTGTAGGGGCCTTCCCAGTTGGTTGTTAGCTTTCGATGTTCGCCTGCCCGCGCGACAGCCTCCATGCGTTGAAGGATGAGGTCTCCCACCTGAATAGGCTGTAATCGAACCGCGTGGTTGTGCAGCCGTGCGATTCAAAGTTTGTAGAGAGCTTCCCGAAGGAGAACATTGCCTCGGATTGAGGGGAGAAGGTCGAGAGCTTCTTGGAGCGCTGCGTTGTTCAGCTTCTCTTGGAACGTAGTTAGCTCGTGAGTGTGGAGGGCGACCTCCACTGGTAAAATGGCTTCGGAACCGTATGCTAGCATAAAAGGGGTTTCGCTAGTAGCAGTTTTCTCAGTGGTGCGGAGAGACCATAGGACGCCATGTAATTCGTCGGCCCACTTTCCCTTTGCTTCATCAATTTTCTTCTGTAGGCCGCGGAGGATAGACTTATTGGCTGGCTCGGCCTAGCCATTGGTATGAGGGGGAGCCACAGCCGTGAACCTCGCTTGGCAGCCCAGATTGCTTAAATAGTCCGTGAGCTTGCTGGTATCAAATTGTCTGCCGTTATTAAAGATATTGGTCCTAGGGATGTCGAAGCGGGTGATGATGTTTCTCCAAATGAACCTTCGTACCTCAGCAGTTGTTATAGAGGCTACGGCCTCGGCTTCTATCCATTTGGTGTTGTAATCGACTGCCACGAAGAGATACTTACGCTGTCCCGTTGCTTTGGGAAAAGGACCGAGGATATCCATTCCCCAAGTGGCGAATGGCAGGGGGTTGACAATCGGTGTCATGGGCGTGTTGGGAACCCACTGGATGGGGGTGAACTTCTGACATTTGTCGCAAGTTCTGACTAACGTCATGGCATCCTCCCGCAAGCTGGGCCAGAAGTAGCCAAATCGCATTGTCGTGACAGCTAGGGCATGACCCCCAGCATGCGTGCTACACATGCCTTCTTGCAATTCCTCCATTACCCTTTTTCCTTCCTCCGGGGATATACATCGTAAGAGGGGATGGGCAAAAGATCTTTTGGATAGGATCCCCTCGTATAAGATAAACAAGTTTGATCTCTTCTTCACCCTATTCGCTTCTTTGGGATCCGGAGGTAGGGTACCGTCCGTGAGGTATGCGTGGATGGGATCCATCCATGTTCGAGCTCCTGTCTAACCATAATACCTCATGTGGATCAATGTTTCTCTCCGTGAGGGTCTCCCACTGAATGTTTTTGGGCTTCCTGTCATTGGACGAGCTTGCTAACTTAAAAAAGGCGTCAGATGGCGGTTCTCTAATTGGGGTATGTGCATGATTGCAAAATATTTCAGCAACTTGGATGCTTCCCGTACCTGCCGAACGTAGGCAGCCATAGTGTCATCCTTCACTTCGTATGCGTCGTTTAGCTGGTTAACGACTAATTGGGAGTCAGAGAAGGCTTGGACGGAGTCAGCTCCCGCGGTGTAACATAACTCTATCCCCGCAATGAGGGCTTCGTACTCAGCTTCATTATTAGATGACTTAAACATGAACTTGAGAGCATGCTCGTACCGTGTCCCCGTGGGACTTTCAATGATGAGGCCGGCACGAGTCCCATCTTTAGCGAACGAGCCATCCACATACAGGTTCTAAGGTCGCATGCGTGAATCCCCTTCTTCTGTAGGCGTCGTGCTCTCAGCTAAAAAGTCAGCCAACGCTTGGGCCTTGATGGCCTGCAGTGGCTTGAAGGCCAGGTCATAGCGGGAGAGTTCGACGGCCCATTTCTGGAGTCGTCCCCAAGCATCCAGCTTCTGAAGGACATTCCTCAAGGGTTGATCTATTAGGACTAAGGTCTTGTGAGCCTCGAAGTAGAGCCTCAGCTTCCGGCGGGCCATAACTAAGGCATACGGCGAATTTTTCAATGAGAGGGTAGTTCGCCTCCGCCCCTGCCAATGCGTGGGATCTGCTCCTTTGCCCGTTCGATCATGAGACAGCGCTGACCGCGTGCTCTGAGATAGCCAAATACAACACCAAGACCTCCCATTCCAGGGGACTGGCGATTTTGGGAAGCTGAGCCAGGTAGGCTTTCAACGTCTAGAAGGCCTTGTCCGCTTGCTGATCCCAATTGAATTCGGTCTACTGGCGTAGGACGTGGAAGAACGGATGGCACTTGTCTGCGGATCGGGACATAACCGTCCAAGGGCGGCTATGCAACCAGTTAGGCGCTGCTCCTCTCGGATATTCCGGGGTGTTTTCATATCGAGGATAGCTTGGATTTTGTCTAGGTTAGCTTCGATGTCGTGGCTACTGATCATGAAGCCAAGGAACTTGCTCGACCAAACCCCAAAGACACACTTCTTTGGGTTGGGCTTCATGTTGAACGCTCGAAGTATGTCAAACGTCTTTTGCAGATCACCACCATGGTCCCCCTCTGTCTTACTTTTCACAATCATGTCGTCGACGTAGACTTCCATCGTTTGACTAATGAGGGGCTCGAACAATTTGTTGACCAGGCGTTGGTGGGTGGCCCATGCGTTCATTAGCCCGAAGGGCATCATTTTATAATAGTGGAGGCCGCGGTCCGTAATGAACGCTGTCGTTTCTTGGTCTTCTGGGCAGAGGGGTATTTGGTGATACCCAGAGAAGGCGTCCATGAAACTCAGCAGGGCGTGTCCCGCCGTGGCATCTACCAACTTGTCAATCTTTAGCAGTGGGTAACTATCTTCTAGGCAGGCCTTATTCAAATCCGTGAAGTCCAGCACATTCTCCAGGCCCCGTTTGGTTTCTTTACTAACACTACATTCGAGATGAATTCGGGGTACTGGCACTCTCAAATGAAACCAGTTTCTAACAGCTTCTGAAGTTCAGCATTGGTTGCAGCCACCCTCTCCGGGCCCATATGGTGCTTCTTCTGGATAATAGGCTTGTGACGGGGGTCTACATTCAACCGGTGCTCCATCACATTTGGAGCAATGCCAGGCATTTCCTCTGGTCCGAATGCAAAAACATCCTTGTATTCTCATAAGAGGGAAACCAGTGATTGTCGATCAAGGGCCGTGATGCCGCGATCGAGCTGCATAGTGCACTCAGGCTGCTCCTCTTCGAGCGAGACGTGCTCCATCCCGTCCGTGGCTTCTGGTCGAGGCCGCGGAAGTTCTGATGAAGTAAGGGTGTAGATAACCAAAGCCTCTGAGGCCAGAGTGCCTGGTCCTGCCTTTGGCTTCTTCTCCATTTAGGACGGTTCAGCGGGTTCGCGCTCCCGAATCCGTTCTATGAGGGGTTTTATGCTCACCAGGTAGCACTCTCAGGCCGTCCGCTAGTCCACTCACATTTTTCCCACACTGCCGTCATTCACTTCGAACTGAAGCTGAAGGAGGTACAGGGCGATGACGACCTTCACCTTGTGGAGGGTTGGCCGTCCTAAGATTACATTGTAGGCCATAGGCGCATCAACGACCAGAAAGTCAACCTCAAGGTTCTTGGACTTGGTCTTATCGCCGAAGCGCACTGGAAGGCAGATCATTCCCGTGGGATTCACTTCCTGCCCACCGAAGCCCAGGATAAGTTGCGCCAAGGGGACGATGTCGCGTCCTGGGTGCGCGAGTTTCTTTAAGCAATCCCGAGTTATGATGTCCACAGAGCTACCCGTGTCTAGCAAGATTCGCCGCACAATCGCATTGGCTATCTTCATTTCGACGACCAGAGGGTCATTATGGGGGGAGGTGAATTGCGGGGCTTCCTTTCCCCCAAACACCATTGTGGGCACCGATAAACAAGGTCCCCTCTCTGCGGTGAGCACTTGCTACGCACTTCTAAGCTGAGCTTTCCAAGCTGACCGAGTTATTCCTTCCGCATAACTGCCAGCTATGGTGGCCACGACTTCCGTCGAGCACTCCTCATCTCGTGGTTGAGGTTGAGTGGGCTCTTACTCCCATCAAAGGAAGCACAGTCCTCTTTTTAGAAACCGATCAATCTTACCCTTATTCGCCAATTCGTGAAGAGCTTTCTTCAACTCTCGACATTCAATCGTGGTGTGTCCAGTCTGCTCGTGGAACTCACAATATTTCCCCGCGTTCTGCGGCTTAGGAGGTATAGTCATAGGAGGCGGTCTTCGAAGCATGGGGTGTCCCCTCACCTCCATGCGGATGCTCTTGACATCAGTGGTGAACCGAGGATCAGTCGCCTCGAATGCGGCCTCCTCTCCCGAGGGGCGGGGTTCCTCTCTCTACGATTAAATTTCTTCTCCCCCAGGGTCCTACTCTTCTTTGGGGCATCGGAGTTGTCAGCACATATTTCAGTAGTGCGAATGAAGTCCCCGACCTTCCTCAGGGCTTTAGCCAGTGTCGTTTCCTTCTATTCAGCCAATGAAAACTTGAAGCAGCCACTCTTGAGACCGTTCAAGAAGGAGGTGTAGGCCACCCCGTCCTCCAGATATGGGATCAGTACCGCTTCCTGGTGGAAGCGCTTGACAAATTCGGTGAGGGACTTTTGCGGGCCCTGCTTGATCTTCGAGAGGTGGATGCTGGTCCTCCTTCCCTATCACCTGACGATGAATTGGCTAACGAATTTGTCAGCCAGGTCTTGAAAGCAAGCGATGCTCCCCGGTGGCAGACCGTTAAACCAAGACTGCGCTACTCCCTTTAAAGTGGTAGGGAGATAGCGACAATAAGCGGCATCGTCCATATCCTGCACATACATCTGTGCCTTATAGACCCCTAGATGCTCTTCAAGGTCCGCCGTCCTATCATAGAAGTCCAATGTGGGCATTTTAACTTTCCCATAGCGTGGAGCGTTTATTATGTCCGCGCTGAATAGGGTGGAGAAAGAAAGAGTGCTCGGCCGAGCGGCCGTGCTCGACAACTTCATAGGGGTTTCAGGTTGACGCTTGACCTCAACGACAGAAGGACTCGCCCTCCCTAGTCCATGCCTGGAAGATCTAGGGGGTGATCGGTTCTTATGGTGTGGCTCTTGAGCGCACGGTTCCCTTGGGGGCGGACTTCGAGTGCGCTTCCTTCGTATAGGGCGTTCCTAGTTGGCCAGGTGCCTACCCGAGACTTCCCCCCGAGACCTAGAGGTCTGCTCTTATTCCTCATACCAAGCGGTCCGCCAGGAGTGGGTTGCATAAGGTGTGGAAGCAGTTATTGATTTGGCCGTGGCCCCCTGCGCGGAGCGGCCAGTTGGTCCTAACGTCGCGCGTCGACTTAATGGCTCCTCATAAGTCCGACCACTCCGGCTTGATCGAGACACTTCTCGCCCCCACTTTGTATGACGAGGGGACGATATTCGCTCTGGCCAGTAGGAGGGGTGGCCACCATGACCCGGTACGTAGTCAAAGTAGGGAAGCGGCCTGGCTGAGTTAGCCGACTCCATTGCTCTTCTGACCTGTTCTATAACTTGGCGGGTGATGGCATCCGTGATGGTGGACATGAAGCTTTTTAGAGCGTCCACTGTGATGTAGGCCTCCCGTGTAGGAGGAGGCAGGCTAACCGCTTGAGGGTTTGCCCGTGAGCTCTCAGAAGCATCCTGCACCTTAGGAGGCGCAGAGGTATTACTTGCGAGGGCCTTGTCTCTGCGAGTCCGTGCCCTGGTTGCCTTGCTCACTACCATTGCTACTGTTCCTTCCCCACAGATGGCGCCAATCTGATTCCGAACGAAATCTCTAGGGTACGGTTGGTGATGATGTGGGAGGAAGGAGCGACTTTATCTGACAGCTGGCGTGCAACAACTGCTGTCATCTTCTTAGAGCGGCCCCACCTGCAAAAAGGGCAACTCGGGGTTGTGGACTGGGGAATGCCTCTCTGAAAGTCAAGTTAGTTTGGGGTCCACGTTAAGGGTCAAAAGAGAAAGAGATAGACAAGAGAGTTCAATGAATGAATATGCCAACCCCTTTCCTGAGGAAGATCTTTAGCTATTTATAGCCCTCTCGGATGAAGGGGCAGAACAGTTATCTTACCTGGAGCTCCCGCATGGGCTGTCGGTCTTGGAGCGGAAGGGCCCAAATAGGGGGCCTCTAAGGTCGCGTCCTGGGGCCCATGAGCCCAGGTATGGGCCCATGAGCCCAGGTATGGGCCCTAAGGAACCCCTAGGGTGATGTTTTTGGGCCCATTATTCCGCGTATGGGCTTGGCATGTAAGTTGGACTTGTGTGGGTTGAATTGGGGAAAAATTCGATTTTTCCCCAATCAGCAATGAATAAATGAACTATGACTAGTAAGTGGTCCTTCAGGGCCTTTCTACATACTTGTAAACAAATTCCTCTTGCTGAATGAACAACTTTAAGGTATTAATTCCCATACATGATAGATCGATAATGTTGAGATATTTAGTACATAATATGAAATTCAAAAATTTATTTACTCAAAAATAAATAGTGATGTTTTTGTAAGGGAAGAGATGAGCAAACTTGAGTGTCGCATTCAAACAATATAGCAAATCTAATAATCCAAACTATAATAAATAAAAAAACCAACTTAAAAACCACAATCATAGTATTTGATGTCCAAAAGACCTGAAAATAACGAACCATCTGGTTCGACAAAGAAAACCTACAAAATTATCGTCCTTAATAAGAAAACAGAAATATGTAGAGGTACATAATATCACTCCTGATCCTTGGGTTCAGCATTTACAAGAAACTAACTAAATTGTCTACCCATTAGCACAAAATAAGGAAAGTATGGTTAAACCATCACTGGTAAATCTGGAAGACAAGCACTTCTTGGATCAACAAAATACGATGGTCTACATGAGGTTGACAAAATCATCTCCTACAACATATGACAATTACCAAAAGAAGAACTTGTAAGTGCCTAATGATTTCAAATGCATATTGTTCACTACTGAACCCTTGTCTAGATGATAAGTTTCACCATAACAAGATTAGCTAGAAGCAAACGTAGCATGAACATACACCAAATATATACTTACTCCAGTAACCAATCCATGAGGTTCCAAGCTTGTATATGATGCATTGATGATGGACATCGTTACATCCTGTAAAGAATATGATGTGAGTACTTGTAACTAAATACATAATATAAACATTTTAAAAAAGGTCATTACCTATCCAAATAGTTGAGTATAATTTGTAGCAGCAAAAGGTTGATTGCTTTGGAACACTGCCTCTTGCTGCAAAAACAAATTTAATAATAGACATATCTACTTAATATCAAATACGTAAGCACATCCGCTTCTTATATGATAACTCACATTGGCAAGTGTTAGATCATTGGATATAATCTTAGTTCACAAAGGGAACAACCTAAAGACATATATTACACAACAACAAAACATAATACATATAAATGACTCAAGTGACTACCTATTGAAGCATTGTAGTTGCATCTTCATGTTGGCTCAATACCCCTTGTTACACAACATTAGGACATACCTATAAATGAATGCATCCAGTGAATCTCTTATATAAAAATCAATCTTATTCATTACTAACTGCAAGCATTTTTCATCAAATCTTATATATTCACTGACTAGTATTAACTACTTACAAGAAATAAGAACAATTTTTATGAAATTATACCTGAGATACTAATCAAGAAGTACTTCAATCATTTGAAGACAACTTCTCTCTTTTCCACCCCTTGGCTTGATCAGATTTATTTTCAACTATGCTCTTCAGCCTATTATTTATTACCCCCTTTTTTTGATACCCAGGAGGATTTACACATTCTTCGACGAATCCAAACCTTTACCTTAACCATCGTCTTCATAATATATTGAGCCCACCTCCATCTCAACTAATTGCCTCAACTTATCAAAGTGCTCCTCACAATGAACACTCGATTGTTTATTCAATTGGCTTGCTGCAATTAAAGAATTCATTTTCGTTGTCATTTGCAACCTTCATACAGAAGAGCAAAGCATTGGCTCTTTTTTTGGAGCCTTTACTTGTATAATCATTACTTTGGCCATCTTTTACACCCTTACACCATCTTTGCATTATGTACCTATCCTGCATCTTTTGAACACAAAGTATATTCATTACTCTTAGGCGATGTGAGTGTAAAACAGTGAACTCTATAAACGTCTTTCAGTTGCACTTAATTAGATCTTGATCCGTATTGAACAATACAGTATGTCGAAACATGTATTCATTGTCTTCACCTAAATCGCTCATACTCTTTGCACCCCCACCTCAAAAACCTTATTATAGTTCTCTATCCCTAGTTCCTTATGGTAGTAGCCAGCACCAGTAATGTACTCTTTTTCAAATACCAAGGAAGCTTCAATTGTATAAACAGATAAAGCATGCTTAACTAGATTTATTAAAGAAAAAACTATCTCCACATTACCGTTGCTACATCTATGATCTTCACCATTCTCTTTAGTCCTCCATTCTGACACCACATCACAAAGGATATTGTAAAAGCCACAAAGGCCAACTGTTGCATGTAATCTCCTCTTCAAAGACTTGTTTGTTGTTTCACTCCTTTGTGTAGATAAGACTCCTCCCGAGAAGTGCTATTTTGAAAATGCTGGGCACCACTTTTTCCTCAAGCTATAGAGGTTACTTAGCCATCAATTGTCACCACAACTATATTTTGCTATCATCCTACAATACCATAAAACAAATACAAAATAAAACTCATGCGAAAAAAAAAATGAAAAGCATTTGCAATAATTTCAAACATATATAGCAGAATAAATCCTTGTTCATTGCTTAAGGCTGAGGTCTGTACCATCTTTAATGACTAACTAATAGACATAGTTTATGATGTTTTGATATACCCATACTATAGACTTTGAAGCTTGTTTACAAAATAAGAAAAATGTTGTAGGAACAGTGTGTATGTACATACAGGTTACTTAGTCATCGATTGCCACTGCAACTATATTTTGCTATCATCATGCAATACCATAAAATCTTATAAATACTAAATAGAACACATTTCACAAAAATGAAAAACATATGCAATAATTTGAAACATATATAATAGAATAAATCCTTGTTCATTACTTAAGGCCTAAGTCTATGCCATCTTTGATGACTGACTAATAGACATAATTTATCATATTTTGATATACCCTTGCTTTATACTCTGAAACTAGTTTATCAAAATGAGAGAAAAATTACAGGAATAATATTAAATGGTATAAAACACCAAAAAAGCCTGAACTCTGATTTGCCTCATACGCGTTTATTTGGATTTTTATAGAAAATTCCTTCATAACTCTAACAAACTAGGCACTTTAAAAATCATTCTTATGTGCATAGTCAAAGAAAACACTAATCTCAATTCTTTGTTACCTTCTTATCTTCTAATTGATCACCCTAGAGTTAGACCTACTATACAATTAAATTAAAAAAATTCAACTATTGTTGTAATCCATGGATCATATGAATCATGTAGGCACATATATTTTCATCTTTGTCATTGAAATAGATTCATAAGCTGCTACCATAAAAATGATTGACCAAAATTTTAATAGAATACGACTGAATACTAGTCTTTTAGCTTTATTCAAATCCAAACTAGGAGAATGAAATTCATTTGTTACATTAAATTTGTTAACTATAATAGTATTTCATTATTTTTCTCCCTCTACAAGCCTATTGTTTCCGAAACTACTCCCAAAACTACTATGCATCTACATTTTCGTTATGTTAACCATGTAGCATATTTACGACATTAATATTAACCTATTCACCAAATTTAACAAATTATGCATACTAAATATGACTTATAAATTAATTTATCTAAATAAATAGAACAATCCAAAATAAGAACCAAACATTTTAAATTTACCATTTCCAACAATAATCAAACTCTGCTTCCGTGGCACAATCCATCAACACTTTGTTAAAGGCCTTGATGAGCCCTTCTTTTGCTCTAAGTGCTCCAATATTCTTCTTAGAATTTTAAATAAGATGCCAACAACACAATCTATGGCGAACCCTCGGGAATACCTCCTCGATTGAAGTGGCCATTGAGAATGCTTCATCAGTCATGATCATAGATGGAAATGTATACCCATACTCTCCAAGAACACTCGAAACAACCACACAAATGACTCAATTTTCTCACACGTCACAAACCCACAACCAAATATAACATTCTGTGAATGTTGATTCATACCAACAAATGGGACACATATCATCTCATACTTGTTCGTACGATAAGTACTAGTGTCAAAACAACAAAATCCCCAAATAGGATGTAATCTTCAAGCATTTGTTTGTCACGCCAAAAGAAGCTAACAAAGCAACCATTTGAATCAACCTTAGATTTATAGAAAAAATCATCCTCATTATCACATCATCCCCTAAAGATTTCAATAAGGGAATTTGCATCCCCCACCATCAAGCATTTTATTGGACAACTCGGTAATCCTATTATACATATTTCTTATGTCATAACCCAAGTATGGTGAACCACTAGCTTGTTTCATCAACAAAATGAACGCATTAGCAACTCCTATTCCTGCCGCCTTAAGTTCCTTAACAAACAATATACCCTCATCTGAGACTTCTCGATGAGAAGGCGAAATATGGCGTTTACTCAGGCAACACAGGGGATGATTGTGGTCAACACTGTGTCTAGTAGCCGTCCACTTTCCATCCTTGTAAATATT
The DNA here is from genome assembly GCA_017589665.1 of Selenicereus undatus. Classification (NCBI taxonomy): domain Eukaryota; kingdom Viridiplantae; phylum Streptophyta; class Magnoliopsida; order Caryophyllales; family Cactaceae; genus Selenicereus; species Selenicereus undatus. The sequence continues at coordinate 63,063,824 of JACYFF010031958.1, forward strand.
GAATTTTATAAATGCCTTACAACCAGTCCTTACATCTAAGTTGTGTGATTCTTATCATGATAACCCTTATTCCGTTTAAACTCCTATTTTCAACAATGGAACTGAGGCATACACAACTCACCCGTCTTTGCTCTCTTACGTGCCTTGTGAAATCGAACACTGAAACCCATCCTACATGCATAGTCATTGTAAATATCAAAAGCTTCACGTTGTGAGTAAGCTATACACTCTACTAACTCCTCCCTAATGTTGGCTCAAATTCAATTATTTCATGACTACTAGATGCAAAATCTGAAACGGGAAAAATGAATATATCATAAAAAATGGCACTAGGACAATAAAATATACAAAAAAAAACTTAATAGAGCCCAACTATCTAACATTGTAATGTATATGAGTGAACAAATCAACAACAAAAAGTGAACAAAATACCAAAAAAAAGTGAAATAATATAATCAACACTCTAATAATCTATATATCACTGATCAAGCCAACAATAGAAAGTAAGCATAATACCAAAAGGAAAAGGAGTAATACAATTAGGAATACATGATAAACAATCTTACACCAACAACTTGATAAAATGCTTAAAAACAATCACAATCTCAACACTCTAACATTGTAATATGTACAAGTGAACAAATCAACAATAGAAAGTGAACAAAATGCCTAAAGAAAAAGGAATAATATAAGTGACACTCTAACATTCTTATATATATTAGTGCGCAAATCAATAATGGAAAGTGAATATAATGCCAAATGAAACAGGAATAATATAACTAGAAACACACAAACAACTAAACATTGATATTCAAAATACATGAGCTAAGAAATACTGCAACAAAAATAAAGAATCTACAAAAAATATGATCATAATTACATTAATGCCCATACAAATAAAATCTAAATGGGCCAAAAAAATAAACCATTAGAAATGGCACAGCACAATAAAATGCAAAAAAGAAAAATTAAATAAAATTCAACATTCTAATAGTGTAAATATATAGGAGCGAACAAATCAACAATAAAAAGTGAACAAAACATGAAAAAAAATATATAATCAAGACTCTAACACTCTAATATGAATCAGTGAACAAATCAATAATTGAAAGTGAATATAATACCAAAAGAAAGTGGAATAATGTAATTACAAACATATGATAAACAACCTTACATTGACATCCAAAATATGCAATATACATGAACCAGCAAATACTACAACAAAATAAATAATACACAAAAAGCATAATCATAACTACATTGATACCCATACAAAATATGAATGGGCAAAAAAAAAAAAAAACAAAAGGCGCAGGATACGTGATAAACAACTTTAGATTCATATCCAAAATATGCATAATACGTGAGCTCATAAATATCATAACAAGAACGAATAAAATATCAAAAAGATAATCATCATATTTATATTGAAACTTATACAAAGTATAAAAAAGACGTGGCATTAATACCGAAAAAAACATAACTAGGACTCTAATATATATATGTATG
>JACYFF010031958.1:63070332-63082157 GCA_017589665.1 Selenicereus undatus
TTTTGTTTTGGATAGTTTTGTACCAGCCTTATTGTTTCATAGAACTTGAAGAACTTGCCCCAAATAGAGTGATACCAACGTGTTTATGACCATCCATTCACCCTGGTAGAAGGCATTGCAATTATTTTTTTCCCAATTATTATTAAGCCAATAGGCTAAAGATAAAAGTACAATGGACTCAAAGATCACAAAAAAAAAGCATCATAACTTGAATAATAAAATCACGCGAAAACAACAAGTGTCGTAGCCTGAGCAGTTTTTTTCCTTAGTTACTTTTTCATAAACCCGAGGCCAGACAAATTAAACCAAAGTTGCATGGAAGGGATCAAATCACCAAGAAGGGCAACTACCATGTTTCCTCTTTTGATCTTGTAGTAAGATATCTCTTAAGTGTCTTGCCTTAATTAAAGGAACATATTAAATGTTTTAATATCACAAAATTTTTAATTATTAGAATCACTTATGAGTGATAAAGCTCTAATATTTGTCGGACATGTCGATGGATACAAATGATACCCTAATTGAATCAACCCCATCAGCAAAAGTATATCATACTATATTTTTCTAATTGTGCAAAAAAATAAATATATGATTTCTCGCAATTTATAAGTAGTAACACCTTCACTATTCAATCATACCATTTTTTTAAGGATTTAATACATGATAATATATATAATTTTTAAGTTCAAACAAGACACTTAGGAACTGTCGTATAGCAAGACATTTATCATTTCACGTTGATCAATAGCATACTGCTGCTGTAAATCAATTTACAACTCTTTCTACCTTTATCTTCCACCTTTTAAAGATTATGAATCATCTCTCATTGTGTATTACTCGTATTGAGTGTTACTACCATCCCTTTAGCCAAAATATAAATATTAGTCGGCTGAAGAAATATGTTAAAAACCACGGTGAAGCTCCTGCTAACTTGATGGGTTGGTAGGGAGCTCCTTTTTTCATGCATTCAACTACTTGCTTTCCTTCATTCACTCTTTTAGGCTTTGTTTGGTCTGTAGAAAATATGGTGGAAGGAAAAGTTGAAAGGAAAAAAATGTGAAGGGAAAAAAGGTAAGAAGAAAGTGAGTTTTTTTCTCTTGTTTGAATTGAGGAACAAATACAAGAATTTGGATGAGAAATTTGAATGTTGATAAATTACTTGAATCATGTTGATGTCATCTAAGTAGTGCAAGGTTGGAGGATGTTAGTAATTCCTTTGGAAACTTTTTTCAAACTTTCCTCATAATTTTATGAGGAAAATTTTATTACTTGTTTCTAACAATTTTTCCACCTAATTTTGCTCCATTTTTTTTCTTTGTGATTTTCTCTAAACCAAACACAAGAAAAAAAGTTACTTTCGTAAATTTTTTTCTTTCCACCCAATTTTCCAAGGTTAAAACAGAGCACTAGAGTATCACCAGCAAACCACATCTTTCAACAAATATTAGTGTAATTTCTCTTTACAGAGTACTGCCATTAAATTTCATGATACAGAATCCAGATGAAGTTCTAGGCTACTGAGAATGCTAGAGCGTTAGATGAATGTTTCTCCTTGCCATCTGCCACGTCCGCCATGTTACGGTTTCGCCTTAATCCCATTAAAGAAATAGACTATGCAAATGATACAGGGAATCTTACACTTTATTGCCAATGCGTTTTCGTTCCTTATTCTCCATTGTATAATGCTTGAAGCAGTAATTCTAAACATATCCAACTCTTCACTACTGTAGAAGGTTCTTAGCATCCATGATTTGAGTGCCTTGATTTCTTCACTTTCTTGCCTTTTTGGGGTCTCTGTGGTGCTTTCCTCAACTTCATCTTCACCCTCAATTATAACAACACCAATTATCTTGCCCAGCTTTAAAGACTCTCCTTGCTATTTGCCCGAGGTTTTTGTAGCGTTATTTGAGCCTAGGAACTATTGCAAAGAGCTGGAGATTCTTATTTGTTGCGAGGCTACCTTCTTGATCACTATTCCTTGTTTTCTCTGTTCCTTTTCCCACATTTTTGTACATTCACAAGTCCAATTGGATAGGACCATACACCAACTCAAACCCCCTGTGGAGCTTGTGGCCCTTCACTTTCCCCTTATTGTTAGTGTTGGAACTTCCAATTATGGTTCGCAACAGGGCAGTTTGGGAACTAGGGCATATTCGTCGTCCCCATCCCTACTCTGTTCCCTGCCCCACGTCCTCGCCCTGTTCCCTGTTTGCAGGGAAAAAATTCCTCCCAGCCCCTGTCGCCGGTAGGGATTCAATCCCTGACGTGGTCCCAACGGAGATTTTTGCCCACAATTTTTGTCCTCCATACGTGAAAACCATATTATAAGTTGGATCGTGGATGAAAGACCAAGTTGCTCATCAGACCTTTCACAACTAATTGTACAAAACTCTTGTAGACTTCGTACAGCACAAGTTTAACAAACTTCATGCAAGTTTATAATCCAACCTAAATTAAAGTTTAATAAGTCAACGCTAGACAATTCTAACGTCAATGCACAAATTACACAACCCAAGAAAAGTCTATGAAAGTTGTAGGATAAAATATGACTGACCTGGATGCAGAAGCGACTGTTGGACATCGTCCACGAATGAGCGATGAGGGGGCGGCTATCAGAGTCGCCTTAGAGGTGTCCATGTCCTAAACTTGAATGTCTGGCAGCCATGGTAGGGCAACCGTGGGGAGGGGGAGGAGAGTGTAATTGATGTGTCACGTGTGTATCACTGGCTGACCCTCCCAAAGCTCCTTTTATAGGTTAGGGGGGGAGCAAGGGTTGCCTAGGGCAACAGCCTTGTGGCCGTCGGACCTCACTTAATAGGCTTGGCCAATAGCTCACACTCGGCCGCAAAGGCCGCAAAACACATTCTCTCCATGAACCATGACTCCTCACGCATCATGCTGGCAATAGGATGTGCGACCGAAAAAATAACAAATAATCCTACATTAATCTACCATCTTACTAGCATAACACTTTCATGAAATGCGATACCCCAAGTCATCCTAAACATCACCAGTGGTATTTCTAATCCCTTATGCCATGATATATCATTTGATTATACACTCAATATAATCGCCCGGGCTAATATTGGTGATGACAGATAGACTTTTCCTTAAACACTCATGATACTACATCTTAGCTTAACAACTTTCCTAACATGTTCTAACTGAACCGTATACATTGTGGTTCTTGAGAAACATATTAAAGTAGCTACATCAAGTTTTGACTTCGTATCATAGCTTTAAGTCAAAAGGGTTTTCGCCTACAGGGTCACACAGTGACAAGAGATAGGGAGGTCAGTTGTCACTCTGTATATGGTCGGCTTTTAAGCATACACAGTATGAAATGTATGTCATGACAGTGCTGCCACTTGGGATCATCACTCTATATGCCGTGCGAATCATCAGTCTAGATTTTTTACCCAAAAAATCTAACATGAGCTACTAGATTAACATACTAAATGCTAATCTTGACACTCAAGATTCGACTTTTAAGGCTTCAATATGAAATCATGTCTCATATTCGACTCCCTCGAGTCTAATCTTAGACTTACTAAGGCGATTATTTCTCATTCATACACTTCTAGTATGAGTTACCAATATTGCACACCTAGTGCCAATATGACTCTGTCTCATCCTGCTCGCAACTCAACCGTCAGGGCGATTGCCTGTGTGACTAGATCAATCAGAAGCCTGTGACATTTCAATATATCTAACAGATAAATCACAAAGCATTTAGAAAAAGAACATTTAATCTTCATTTCATAAATGCCTATTACATGAAGAACGTATCTGTCGTACATAACAGGATTCTATCCAAAAAGTAAACTCTGCGAAGTCCTAGACTCAATGAATGTTCTTTGAAAGCATCTTTAGGAATCGGCTCAGTTAATGGATCAACGATCATCTTGTTAGTGGGTATATACTTGATGGCAACCTCCTTTGTCTTTATGGCGTCTCGCACGAAGTGATAACGCCTCTTGATGTGCTTGGTCTTCCGATGGAACTTCAAATCTTTGGCGAACTAGATGGCGGCTGTGTTGTCACATAACATCTATACAGGATCACCAACTCTGGGAGTGAGGTTGAGATCCTTGAGGCAACTCCTAAGCCACATTGCCTCTTGCGTGGCTAGGCTACATGCGACATATTCTACTTCCATGGTCGACAGAGCTTTGCAGTCTTGCTTCTTACTAGACCATGATGTGGCTCCCCCACCCAAGGTCAACACATATCCTGAGGTTGACCTGGACTCATCCGAGTCACCACCTTAATCGGCATCTGAATATCCTCTCAACTTAAGGTCCCCACCTTGATAGCATTGGACCAAGTCGGTTGTACCACGAAGGTAACGCATGATTCTCTTGACGGCTTGCCAATGAGCCTGTCCTGGGTTGCTTTGGCAATGACTTATCAGATCAACTGCAGAGCAAATGTCCGGTCGTGTACATAACATGGCGTACATTAAGCTTCGTACGACATTAGCATAGGGGACATTGCTCATGGCTTCCTTTTCTTTTTCTATTTTTGGGCATTGGTCGAGGCTCAAGGTTAAACCCTTCTAAACTGGAGTGTCTACGGGTTTGGAATAATGCACACAGAATCATTCTAAGACTTTCTTAATATATGCCTCTTGGCTCATACCTAAAAATTTTTGAGGACGATTCCTTATTATTTCCACGCTTAGGACAAACTTGGCTTCACCCATGTCCTTCATTTGAAAGACGGAGGACAGGCACTTCTCAGTGGCTTTGATCATCTCCAAATTGTTCCCAACTAGTAATATGTCGTCAACGTATAGGGTAAGGAACATAATTCCCCCGGTTGATCTTTTGACATACACACAATCGCCTTTTGAAACCATGGATAAGCCAAACGAAGTTATGACTTCATGGAATCTTAAGTACCAAGATCTGGAAGACTGCTTAAGACTGTATATGGACCTTTTGAGACGACACACCTTGTCCTCTTGCCCCTTTGGCACAAAACCAATGGGTTGGTCCATATAGATCTCTTCGTCAAGGTTACCATTAAGGAAGGCAGTCTTTACGTCCATTTGAAACAACTCTAAGTCCAAATGGGCAACCATGGCTAGGAGTAGGCGAATAGAGGCAAATCTCAGTACAGGAGAAAATGTCTCTTCATAGTCTACACCCTAAATTTGTGTAAACCCCTTCGCCATTAAATGGGCTTTGAACTTATCGATCGAACCATCTGCCTGGCGTTTTATCTTGAAACCCCACGTGTTTCCAATAGACTTACGCTGGGATGGAAGATCAACAAGTTCCCAAAGCTTGTTTCTTATCATCAAGTCCATCTCATCCCTCATGGCATCCATGCACTCTTTGTGGTTTGGTGAGTCAATTGCCTCTTGATAAGAGGTAGGCTCCTCAACTTCCAAGGGAGTGCATAGGAATATTTCCTGTTCGATTTGGAAATATCGTTGAAGAATTCTTCCACGCTTGCTCGTTCGGAGCCTGGGGCCTTCGTTGTTTGACTGCCTGGGTGGGCATCCCCCCCTTTCTCTAAGAGGAGTGGGACCCTGAGCATGTGGAGAGTTGCTCCCACTATCCCTTTGGGGCATGGGATCCCAAACATGTGGACTAACTGCATTTTCAGGAACTGGAGAGTGAGGACGGACCTCACTCATAGGTTAACTTTCCTCATGTACAGGAGATTGAGGACGAATCTCATTCTCCTGGGTAGGCGAATCTCCCCCATTTCCTTCGGATAGGGGAGGCATACCATCTTCGGTGACTTGGTTAGAATCCAAATTCTCCCCCTCACCGAATGATGGTTGGATGTTTTGTTGTAACTCAAACAGTTCGACATCCTTCTTGACTTCACCAATGGTTGGGAAATCATTCTCGAGAAAACCGGCATTGAGTTTATTTCTGTCATGCCACCATTTGGGTGTTCCCCGTACATCACATATCCTTTCGATTGTACGGGATACCTAATGAACACCATTTTGGTGGCTCTTGGACCAAGTTTTCCATGTTTATGTGTTGGGTTATGCACATAGCCGGCCGAACCCCATAGGCGTAAATGGTCCGTGGATGACTTCTTATCAAACGATAACTCATGTGGTGTGGTATGTACACTCTTGCTTGGCACACGGTTGAGTATGTAGGTTGGCGTAAGCAGTGCATCTCCCCAAAAATTGATTAGAAGGTTAGAATGTGGCATCATTGACCTGACCATGTCAAGCAATGTATGATTCCTACGTTTCCCAACACCGTTTTGTTGTGGCGTGCATGGAACCTTTAGCTGTCTTTTTATACCTTTTTCCTCACCAAACTCCTTGAACATATTAGAGAGGTATTTATGACCTCGATCAAGTTGAAGGGTCTTAACCCTACATTCCAATTGAGTCTCTACTTCCGATATGTAGCGTTTGAACACATCAAGTGCCTTGTAGCGATGAGATAATAGGTACACATACCCATATCGTGAATAATCATCTATGAGAGTAATGAAATAGATAGATCCATGTCATGCTTTAACGTTCATGGGTCCGCATATGTCTGAGTGGATTATTTCTAAGGGACTAGATGCTCTTGATGCCTTACCGAAAGGCTTCATTGTTGCCTTTCTAGCTAAACGTGACTCATAACTAAGCAACTTAACACTAGTGAGTCGGTCTAGAAGACCTTCTTTAGCTAGCCTATCTATCCTATCTTGGCCCACATGGCCAAGTCTAGCATTCCACTTAGCAGATTCAGAATTGGAGTCAAAGTAAGAGACATAGGCAGAGGTTATATTATTACAGTTGTCATCCAAATCCAAAACAATGAAATCTCCTTTCAAAGTAGCTTGGCCAAATAAATTACCATTGTAGAACAAATCTAAACCGTTTAGACGAAAACCAAAAGCAAAACCTAATCTTACTAAACAAACATAAGAAACTAAGGAGCATCGCACCCTAGGTACATCCGGGGCGTCATGAAGAAGCAGCTTGTTTCCTCCACTGAGTTTGAGCTGGTATGTTCCTACTCCAAGGACATCTTTTTTGCTGCCATTCCCCAGTACGACAGTCCGTGAACCCACCAGGTAGCGATGGAACTCCACGAATGCAACCCTATCCTGAACTATGTGCTTTGTTTCCCTCGTGTCTACAGTCCATTAAGGAAGAGAGTTAGCAACGAATGCATGTGAACAAACATATAATTTAGGAGTTTTAGTGGAAGTAGGTACCTTGGCTGGCTCAGGACAATTCCGAGTGAAATAACCCTTCTTTCCACAGTTATAGCACTTCACACGTGCTATATCCTTAGCTCTGTTGCCCTTACCCTTATGCTTCTTGGCAACACTAGCATTGGAGCGAGAGTTCTGAGGAAGACGGGGGCCCTTCTTAGGTTTCTTACCACAGTAAGGTTTCCTGCCCTTAGGCCGTGATCCTTTGGCAATGAATGCCACACTAGGAGGCGCATATAACTTTAAACGCTCTTCCTCCATTTCGAGGTGTTTGGAGATTGCCTTGAAAGTCTTGATGTGCTCATTGTGTGTCATGAATACTTTAAAACTCTTCCAATGTTCATTATCATTGGGGAGAGCCCTAATCACATTCAGGACTTGTTCTTCCTCAAAAACCTGTTGCCCTGCAGGCTTAAGGTCTCGAACCATAGCACTCATAGTTCGAAAGTGTTCGGAGATACTACCACTGGAGTCAATAGTATATTGCATCGATTTCAGCTGCAAGGTACGCAACCTTGTAGCAGATGTCTGCCCGAACCTAACCTTAAGTTGTGTCCACATGTCGTTAGCAGTGTGAAAGTGTTCAAACTCACCCAGGAGATCGTCCCGTACGCAAGACAACATAGTGTAGCGTGCAGAACGATCGCGTTTGAACCATGTTTGGTATGTTTTTAAGTTTTCTTTGTACTGCTCAGTTGCAGTAATATCTCTCCCTTGTTCATCTTTTTCAGTCCGAGGAGCCATGGAGGAGGTCAAGAGGTTCATCATGTCATCATTATTTAAATAGAACTGGACTTTCAAATGCCAGGCATCATAGTTCGAACCATCCAGTTTGTCATCGGATTGCATACAACCTATCATGTTTCTAGCTGCCATATCTGGAAGTATATATTTTATCTGTTAGACATATTGTTTAATAATTAAATTATCTAGAAGGCCCCATCATTCGTAATATACATTCGAAAATTTCGCTAAGCTCATAATCATCACGTACAGTTGCGAATTTTGGAGCTTCTTTAATTTAATTATTAACTTCATAGAATTTTTTTAAAGGTTTTGTTAAACTAATTAACATTTTAATTCAGTGAATATCATGAAGATATTCACTTTTAATTACGTAGATATATATTCAGTTAATGTTTATGAAACTAATTCATTTAACACAACTTCATTTTTGTTTTAATATATATAACACAAAGTTATATAATCAACCTCAAAATATCATACCGTAACCAATGATAATATGCGAATAAGGGCAAAAAATACAACTTATAACAAAAATAATGGCCATTTCCAACATATAAAACAAATTTATATGAACATGGGAGCAGATATTCTATATTCCAAACCGAATCAAAATCGTCCCCAAATAAAACGGTCCAAACATTTTGGGCCAAGCAAATAAAAAACAAGACCTCATTTTTCGGGCCAAGCAAATATTTCTGGGCCAAAACAAAAAAAAACAGCCCATAAAAAAAATGAACCCCCTTTTATTTTTAAACCAACCCATATGAATTAAAACCCAAAAAAAGGTTCAAAAACAAAAATCAAGTGACCAAAAAGGGGGGGGGGGCGCCTTTTATAAGTGAGTGAACTCACTTACCCCCCAAACCCTAATCCTAATCTGAGTCTCTCTCTCTCTTCATCTTGGTGTTCCTCTGCCTGTATTCGAATTCTCTCTCCACTCTCTTCGACCTCTCTGCCCATCTCTATCTCTTTGGCTCTCCCAGTGTCATGGCCATGGAAATGGGGCACTAAGGTCCTTCCTCGGCACCATGAGCACGACAGCCACAATCGCCGTTCTGGGTTTTCTAAAAAAAACACCCAAGTGATGCAAAAACCACCGCCAACCCCCATGAGCCTTGATCTACTCTAATCCGGTGAGAACCGAGGGCACCAAGGTGTAGATCGGCCTAATCTGAGCCTGAGGAAGACGCCCACGTGCCAGGCACGCCACTGAGGCGGTGGCGCGTGGTCTCACGCGCGTCCTACAATGGTGTTTTCTGGCCCTGTTTTCTCAAGGTTGCGTAGATCGGCGATCAGGAGGGGCTTTGGCAGGAAGAAGATTGTGAAATGACCTCCGTCGGCAACGCGTAACGGTCACGCGCCACCCCTCCATGGTGTTTGTCTGATGGGTATGGGTCGGCTCACTTATTTCCGTTTTTTTTTTTAATAATCTGAGCCGAGGTCGAGAACTAGGCAGAGAGGGGCTAGGGTTAGGGTTTTGGGTTTGAGTATGGCCTTTTAACAACTATCTCAGTTTAATTAGGCACTTGCATATATCATAAACATATCAAGAATTCATGGGTGATGGAAACTAATCTCAGTAGAGTTGCCACAGAGACGAGTATTATTCATGAAATCGACATGTTATTATTTAGCGCAGAATCTTGATTTGCATGTCTAATATCGATCATCAACTAGCCATCATATTTTTCACATATGATCTGGGTAGGGTTAACATATAATCCCATAAAAAAAACGCATAAAGGGTCATACTCGTAAAATAATCAATCTGGGCACATTCACATTCTTAAAACAAAAAGAAGTTTCAATGTATAAACCTTTGAGCACGAATTTTGTCTAATGTTCCGGATTCATGAGTCATGCATAATTTTGAGCAATTCATGATGAACATATCATCAGTCATAAAAATAAAGTTCAGGACATAGAAACAGAACATCTATGAATTTCCTTGACCAAAATTTTCAATCTTTTAGTCGATTCAGGGCATTATTATCAGAAAAACATGCTATTAACCCAGTAGGATTGCATAATCAGTTTGAACCATTGATTGGAAGTCGAAAAATCGATAGTTTTGGTAATATGGGATCTACTGGGCACACAGATTTCACAAAGGTATAAATATTCAGGAATCTAATTTATTAAAACTCAATTTGTTCTTGATGTTGGACGCAGACACATAAGCATACTATGAATTTGCACAATTATGAAAATTAGGCAATTAATCATGTGAACGAGCATGCCTTAACAAATAAGATTATTAACCTATTAATCGGGACTAATCCGAATAGTTCTAGCTCTAATACCACTGTAGGATAAAATAGGAGTGACTTGGATGTGGAAAGGACTATCGGAGATAGTCGACGAATTAGTGATGAGGGGGTGACTACCAGAGTCGCCTTAGGGGTGTCCACGTCCTAAACCCGAATGCCTGGCAACGATGGTAGGGCAACCGTGGGGAGGGGGAGGAGAGTGTAATTGATGTGTCACGTGGGTATCACTAGCTGACCCTCCCAAACCTCCCTTTATAGGTTATGGCGGGGGGGGGGGGGGGGGGGGGGGGGGGCCCCCCCGCTAGGGTTGCCTAGGGAAACAGCCTTGTAGCCGTCGGGCCTCACTTAATAGGCTCGGCCAACAAAAGAAGAGATGGATTATATAGATAGGGTTTTTTTTATGCAAGTTTCTCTATTTAACCTTGATCTTATGTTCACAAATAAAGGATTTATATATAATTTTAATTACAAACGAGAGCGGGGATGAGTTTTTTCCCCAATCGGGGATGGAGAAGTGGGGATGAGGACGGAGATTTTCCCTTGGGTGGATAAGCAGAGATGTGGACAACATAAAATTTAACCCCGTCCACGTCTCAGTCCCCACTCAGGGATTGAATGTCGTCTATCTCCCCGAATGGAGATGGGGATTATTTCCTAATGAAGGGCAGGGCCCCGGTGGGGACTCGGATTTGCCCCATTGCGATCCCTACTTTCAATGGATGGTCAGGCACTGCTAGTAGTTATCGCACAACCTGACTGGAGGTGTTGTTTTCACTATGCTTGATGCAAGTCATGATTGTTCTAAATTGAAATAGTTAATTGTCCAGGAAATCTTGGGACCCTAGAGTCAATCAATTTTTTTAGAGACTTTTGCACTCCCATCTCCGTGGGCTTGTCCACAACATTCACCTCTTCATTAGCGAGCACCACATAATCAAAATAGCTGTACGAAATTCTGAAAATTCATACTTATAAAGTCTCTTAATTAATATAATGGCGTTATTTAATCTTTAAAATTTGTCGTTAGCTCACTTGAGCTTGTAGCTTACTATTTAGTATTTGGGCCTTACAAATTAGTATTTTAAGCCAAGCTCAAATTCCTTAATTCCTTGTCCGACCGAAAGCTTATAATAAAATAAAATAAGATATTAAACAAAAATTCTCCTAAATTAGGATTTTAAGCCAAGCCCAATTTCCGTAATTCCTTGATTCTCTTACCAACTCCTATCAAAACAAAATCAAGAATTAAACTTAAGTAGGTTAGTAATTTTGGAAGGGATACTAATGTACCCAAAAATCTCACAATCAACTCAATTATTCCAAAAAAATCTCTCCCCTCCTTTCTTGTTTGGATGTAGTCAGCAAACTAAAAATTCAGATTTTATTTCTCCTAAATTCCTCCCATTTCAACATGTAAAATTTTAAATCCATTCAATTATTTGGAAAAGGTAATTAAAAATGCCCCAAATCCTAAAATTATTCAAAAGAGCCCAAAATTACTCCCACATTTCCAACCTTGCCGTGATATTACGAAACAATAAAAGGAAAAATATTTTCCTTTTTCATGCAGAGCAGTATCACCAATTCAATGCCTTTCACCAGCTGTCATGCTAT
>JACYFF010031958.1:63092157-63108866 GCA_017589665.1 Selenicereus undatus
TATATGGGGGAGGGTTCAAGTAGTCAACTTTTTTGGATGCTAAGAAAAGGCCATTGAGTTTAGAACTTCTTGCTTCTGGCAGTGCAGAACGGTCACTGAGTGACCTTGACTTCACGAACCATAGTCACCAGCCAGGCCGTCCTCGGCAGGTCGGTTCCTCCGCTTGCTCTTCTTGTACGGCGACTTGGCCCGGTCAACATCACTGTTGGCTGCTGCGGGAGGCATTCGTTTTTTCGGCGCGTTTGAAGGTAAGGGAGTCTATTTCCCCATTTCGATCTAGAGTTGTGAGGGTTCGTATCACTTCGGTTCTGTTTTTGACCCCTTAGCCGTAAGGTTTATTTCAAAGTAAACATTGTTTTCGCCAGTTTCATAGCCTGTTTCTTCTGGGTTTGTGTTTCGTCTGAGTTTTGTGGGTTTTGGCTAGGTCTGGCGCTTTTGCTGGGCAGTTTTTCCGGTGGGGCTTGTTTAATGTTCTGGTGGTCGATTTGATTATTGCTGGATTGTTGAATTGTAGAACTCCCCAGTGAGAATTTGTATTTCTTGGGGGGGAGGGTTTCTGGGTTTTGTCATTTAGTGCTCCATTGCCCCGATTTTGCAATTGTGCATTGCTTGTTTGTTAAATTTTTTGTCTTATGAGTGATTTGTGGTAATAATTTTGGTCTGTGAGTTTATCTTGGCTTCCAGTCAGTGGATTATTGTCCCACCCTTGAGTACTTACTGCCAGGGATCTTGTTGCTAATATTCTAGTGTTGCTTCTATTTTCAGTCTTATTTAATTTTAAGTTATTTAATTTGGTTCTTTTTAAACCGAATCAAGTTCAGTGGCTGTATTTGGGAATTGTCATTTGAAATTATTTTTACTTGATTCTGATTCCACGTACTGGCTGATCCAACTTGCCCCCTTAGACATTCCCTTTGGCATAATTACCCCTTTTCTGTCAACTTGAGAAAAGGGCACAGCAGTTGGAGAATTTTGATAGCATTGGATCATTAGGTATTAAATAAGCAACTGATTTAATAAAAGCCTTTCTCTATTGTTTTATAAGGTATAGGTTAGTTTTTATTAATTGCCCCCTTGACTTTGAGCGTTGACTCTTGAAAAGCTTGATCATTGTATTTTAGATTTGGGGAGCAGGACTGCGCGTACTTGCTATTATTATTTTTATTTTTGAGTATATTATTGGGGTAATCGAGTTTTGTTTCCTTTGGCGTGGTATATTATTTACTCCGTTTATTTTGTTACCATTGTTAGTGCGTAGGGCTATTGGTTCATTGTATTTGCTCATTCATTCTTTTGACTAGTTGTGTATTCTTGCCAAGTAGAGTACTAGTCTTGTTAACTAATTTTGTCTTTCTAGTTAGCGTCTCTTTGCCCTTTGGTTTCATTACTTTGTTCTTTTCTATTAGTTGGGCCTACCCAGTTATTCTTTTGGTGTGTTTTGACTGTTCAATCCCCCATTACTATTGAGTGCAAACTCACTTTATTATTAGCAGTCCTATCTATTATTAGTGTCGTTGGAGTTGGTATTGGGAGCTTAGCTAGTGGCGAGCAATGTAGTCGCTTCAGCCTGTCCTCTGGGGATAAATGGGGGGAGGAGGGGTGTAGGGTTTCAGAAGGTGTGTCTAACGTCTTGGAATATTGGGTCACTTACTGGTAAGTCAATAGAATTAGTTAAGTCTTTGCATAGACGTAGGATCAGCATAACATGTGTACAAGAGACTAAGTGGGTGGGGGCTAAAGCTAAAGACGTTGATGTGTATAAGTTGTGGTATTCGGGTTCAAGCAAGGTAAGAAATGGAGTTGGTATTGTGCTTGTTAAGGAGTTGGTCGACTTTGTTGTTGAAGTGAGGCATAAAAGTGATCGAATTATGACCATTAAGGTAGTGGTGGGTTCAGAAATCCTTAATGTGGTTAGTGTTTGTGCACCTCAATAGGCTTGTCAAATAACATTAAGAAGCAGTTTTGGGAGGATTTAGATATGGAAATTCAGGACGGTCCTCGGAGCGAGAAAATTTTCGTAGGAGGTGACTTCAATGGACATATTGGTGTCAAAGCAGAAGGGTATGATACGGCTCACGGAGGTTTCGGTTATGGGAAAAGAAACAATGGAGGGGTTTCTGTCCTGGACTTTGCGGTCGCCTATGATTTGTTGGTGGCAAACTCCTTTTTTAAGAAGGAAGACCACTTGTGACCTTTAGGAGCGGTCCCTTAAAGACTCAAATTCATTACTTCCTGAATAGGGCAGATAGTAGAAGGTTTTGTAAGGATTGTAAGGTGATACCAAGTGAGTATTTAGGAGCTCAGCATAGATTTCTAGTGTTGGATGTGGAGCTCATATGTTCAAAATGGAAGATGAGGATTGTTAGGGAGCCTAGAGTTAAGTGGTGGAATCTTACTAGGGAGAACGCCATGAAACTAACACAGAGGATTGCTGAAGAAGGTGTTTGGAAGAAAGTAGAGGATGCAAATACAATGTGGTAGGCAATGGCAAAATGTATTCGAAAGTTGGCTACGAAAATCCTTAGTACATCTAGAAGAGGTGGCAACAAAATGAAGGGAGCCTGGTGGTTAAACGAGGAGGAAAAAGAGAAGGTCAAGGAGAAAAAAGAAGCATTCGCTACTTTCATAAACAGCGGAACGGATGAAGAGAAAGATATTAGTAGAGTTAGATATAAGGCAGCAAGAAATGTAGCCAAGAAAGCGGTTGATGTAGCAAAAAGCATAGCTTTTGATGGGTTATATCAAAAACTGGAAACCAAGGAAGGTTAGAAGGAAGTCTTTAAACTAGCGAGGGCTAGGGAAAGAAAAACAAGGGATTTGGGGGTCATGAGGTGCATCAAGGATGAGAATGGTAGGGTGCTATTTTAGGAGGCAAGAATCAAGCAGAGATGGCTGACGTACTTCTCTAAACTCCTAAATGGCGAAATGATGGAAGATTTTCGAAGTAGGATTAGAGAGAGTAGTGAGAGTCAACTTGATCCTCATTTTTGTGAACCAATAAGCAAGGATGAGATTAAAGAGTCTTTAAGGAAGATGACAAATGGGAAGGTGGAGGGACCAGATCAGATACCGGTGGAAGTGTGGAAGTGTTTGCGGGAAGAGAGACTGAAGTGGCTAGCGGAGCTTTTCAATGTTATTTTTAGTACAGCTAAGATGCTAAGAGAATAGAGGTTTAGTATAGTCATCCTATTGTACAAGAACAAAGGCGATATTCAGAATTGCAATAATTATAGGGGTATAAAGTCGCTGAGTCACACCATGAAATTGTGGGAAAGGGTGGTTGAGAAAAGGTTGTGGAAGGATATCTCAATAACAGAGAACTAATTTGGTTTTATACTTAGCAGGTCGACCATAGAGGTGATTTACCTCCTTAGAAGGCTCATGGGATTATACAAAGATCGAAATGTAGATATTCATATAGTGTTCATTGACCTGAAAAAAGCATATGATAGAATTACTTGTGAGTTGTTATGGAGATGCTTGGAAAATAAAGGAGTGTCACCGGTGTATATTCGACTTATCAAGGATATGTATGAGGGAGGAAAGATGCGTGTTAGGACGCCAGGAGGGGTTACTGACGACTTCTACGTTGGTATGGGCC
This sequence comes from Selenicereus undatus, assembly GCA_017589665.1. NCBI lineage: Eukaryota > Viridiplantae > Streptophyta > Magnoliopsida > Caryophyllales > Cactaceae > Selenicereus > Selenicereus undatus. The sequence goes on from JACYFF010031958.1 coordinate 63,095,759, forward strand.
TGCATCAGGGTTTCGCTTTAAGCCATTTTCTTTTCACTCTAGTTGTGGATGAACTTACAAAAGCGATTCAAGATGAGTTACCTTGGTGTATGTTATTCGCAGATGACATTGTTCTTGTTGATAACACCAGGGAGGTAGTAAATGGAAAACTGGAGAGATTGAGACATACACTGGAGTCTAGAGGCTTTAGAATAAGGAGATCGAAGACTGAATACTTTCATTGCTGTTTCAGTGGAAGGGAAGATGCGAGGGGAGAATTCACCATTGGGGGGTTGCAGATACCAAAGGTCGAGAAGTTTAAATATCTAGGCTCGATCATTCATTATGAAGGGGACATTGACGAAGATATTAGCCATCGCACAAAAGTTGGCTGGTAAAAATGGAAGTATGCTTCAGGTGTGCTATGTGATAAGAGAATGCCTGTAAGATTAAAAGACAAAGTTTATCGTATAGTAGTTAGAGCTGTTGTGTTATATGGATCGGAGTGTTGGCCTATAAAGAAGACTCAGGGTCAAAGCTCAATGGTAGCAGAGATGAGGATGATTAGATGGATGTGCGGTTATACGAGAATGGATAGAATTAGTAATGGAGTGATCAGAGACTTAGTTAAAGTGGTTCCAATCGAAGATAAGTTAAGAGAAATAAGACTCAGATGGTTTGGTCACGTGAAAAGGACTGTGGATGCTCTAGTGAGGAGATGCGAGAGAATTAACATCCCCAAAGGTAAAAGAGAGAAGGGACGATCAAAGAAGAATTTGGACGAGGTTATTAGAGAAGACTTGAAAGTTGTAGGGTCAACGGAGGACATGGCTCAGGATAGGAGACTATGGCGGAATAGGATTAAGATCTTAAATCGCATAGAGTTAGCCTTGTAGCTGTTACTCGATCGCAGTAGAGCGGGTTTGGATGTGACTTTTTTTGTATGTCATGTTTGCATGCAGGTAGTTCATGCGTCTGGGAAGAGACATTGCTTATCTTCATCTGTTTGTTAAGATACGATATCTTCCTCTACCCTGTTGCACTTATGCTTTCATAATTAATGCCACTTGATTTTTGTTTTTTGTATTTTTTAGTTCATTACCTATGGCTTACCCTTAGTTTTTCTCCATAAAATGTTTGCACAAAAATCTTCTTCTATAAAATGTTCTTACAAAATTTTGTTTTCGTGGGTCTCTTAGAATCAGCCTCTTTACAGATATGATTGTCGATAGAGGTAAAGCTGTCTGCATCTGGATCTCCCAAGATCCCGCAAAAGCGGACCCACACTGGGAGTTGTTGTTGTTGTTGTAGGGTTCAAGTAAGCACCCTCTTTTAGGTAAGCACTTCTTAGCAGATAAGTACTTTCAATCTAGATGGTTGAATCGTGATGGAAGGGGATAAATTAAAAAGCGGATTTTGAACAATGTAAAAAAAAAAAAACCCTTAAATTTTTGCATCAGACATAGGTGGTCGAGGTTTTATCGACATTGAGATCTTCCCTCATTCCACACTCCTTCCCCTCCCCACCTTTCTCTGCCCCCCTCTTCTGGCGTTCGAATCCAGCTCCGACAAGAACGTTGCTGAAGCAACGAACGCTTGCGCACCCGACTCTCTTGCCAGCGAAGAGATTAGCTGTGCCGCATTACTCATTGACTCGAGATAGCCGCTTATATAAATGGATACCGATGAAGTCCAACGCAGAATCCACGCCCGAATCTTCCTTAAACATCGATACCCCAGGTTTGCATCTCACCATCATTACGTCAGCCTCCACCACTACAAACATGTGCTTTGTTTGGGCATAACTGCATGTGTCTTTTATAGATTTATTTTTTGGGGGGCTGATGGTGAATTGGATGATTTTAGGGGTTCCTCTTTGTGAGTTCTCTTTCTCATTTGCTCATCTCTCTAGTTTTCTTTTTAGAAATTAGAGTTTTAATTGTAATGGTCAAATCGAATTATGTTTGGAGAATTGGCGATATTAGTTATAGTGGCCAAATTGAATTGACTTATGCCGAATTGGTTGATTGAATTGCGCAAATTTTTTTTATTATGGGTCTTTCTTAATATGTCATGCTTGCTTGATTGAATTACTCTGAGTTTGCTATTTGCAGAGGCTTTCAAGTGTATGTTCAATCTCATGTGAATGTAGATAAAAAGATGATATTTTTGCATGATCTAAGAGTCAGTTGAGTAGTTCACAAAACTGATTATTGCTAGATTAGTTTAGTTGGTCTGTGAATTGTAAAGTTAATAGGCAAGATACTTTTGTTTTTGGCAAAAGAGGTAATGATCTTCATTGCCACAATCCACATTGTAAATACATCCTATAAGGTCCTATGGTCGGAACAGAACCGTAGCCTCCCAGTTTCTACTAAAATAGATCATATATACATGCTTGATATGTCTGTGACAAATGACCTCTATCTGTGGATAAAAACATGAGATTTTTGCATGATCTAAGAGTCAATTGAGTAGTTCACAAAACTAATTATTGCTAGATTAGTTTAGTTGGTCTGTGAATTGTAAAGTTAGTAGGCAAGATCCTTTTTTTTGTGGCAAAAGAGGTAATGATCTTCATTGCCACAATCCACATTGTAAATACATCCTACAAGGTCCTATGGTCGGAATAGAACCATAGCCTCCCCAGTTTCTACTAAAATAGATCATATATACGTGCTTGATATGTCTCTAACAAATGAGCTCTATGCAAAACCCTTTGTATGATCCACTCCTTAATCCGTTTGACAGCAAAATCTGTATTTACTGCAACTCCTTTAAAAATGAGTTGATTTCTTGCCAACCAGATGTGACAAATAACAGCATTAAAGATGGCAAAACAGGCATTCTTTCATATTTTTGCCTTCTTTACTGCAATGAAATGCTGAATCCATGCTTCCCATGTGCTGCGTTGTTTGACATTTATGCATTTTGCTATTGTTTCCCTAAGCAAACCAATAGTTACAAAAAAGATAATCCTGTGTTCCCTCTGCATCATGGCATATCTTACATTTACTATCCATGTTAATGTATCTGGCATGTCGGCTTCTTACCGGTAACTTTGGCTTCTTTAGTAGCCAGCTTCCGAAGTAGGCAAGATCATTCAAATGGTTCAAACGGGGGCACATAGCAATTCTAGAAAGGTCAAAGGTAGAGCAAGATCATTTATGAGAAGCGTTGTATAGTTGGGTTAATTAGAACATCTTGATTACAATGTTGATGGCCTATTCTCTTAAAGCAAGAGCAACATGCAATGTGCATGAAGTTGTGGGTTCGAATCCTACATAGGCTGGTCTATGAACTTGCAGTTGTTGCTCAAAGTTATTAACTGAAGGTTGTAACACTAGAGATGTATTGGATCTTTTTTAAATTTTCTGATCATTCTTATGCACCGATTAGATAGGGATGCATATGTTTGATTTAATACTTTATTGCCCCATATATTGATCAACTAATGAAACAGACACATGCACATAGGCTATTGATCAAATGGGTACTTCTATTGGCGAAATGAGCATTGCTCACTAAAATTTATACTTTTTAGAGAACATGTATTCCTGATGAGGGGTTCTTAAAATCAAATTTTGTATCTAAGCAAGTCTATTTCAGTGGTAGGATTAAGTACCAAAAGGTGAGGCAACGATTGAAAGAATTATCTCAAATAGGTTCTACAATCCAAATTTTTTGGACTACCCCACTAGAATAATATGTATTCATATAGGCTGATGGAAACGGAACAATGTGTCGAACTTTGGATTACAATTCAAAATGCCCATGTGGGATTTGAACCCACAACCCCCATACAATTGTACAAATTCTCTCCCAATTGAGCTAATTAGGCTTTAGTTACATATATTTGTTGTGATTCTCTTTTGGTTATATATTTTCAAGACAACTCTGCCCAAGCTTCATTCATTATGAGCATAGACAATAACACAACCAAATAGTTTAAAGAGTTAATAAATTACATTCATTAGGAGCACTAGTTTTCTGGGTCAAACACAACTTTCTCCCAAGCATTAGGCAATCCTCAGTTTGATAACAAAAGCCAATAATGAGCACTACAAAACATAACCCCTTTTCCTAATAATGTGCTCTATGTTTCGAAACCATTGACTTGAATACTCATAAACTCATACTAAAATTCTAGGTAGTATAATATAAACAATATTTCAACCATGTCATGTGCCTAAAATCCAACATAACTGCAGAGCAATAACCAGTGATATTAGTCCAGAACAAGTAGCAAGAAATTAGGCAATAGAGATAATAGATTGTAATTTTCGGGATGTTGAGCATATTGAATATAAAATTTTAACCATTGCTGGGTGAATTCCCCTGCTGTGCTTCTATAATCATTCTGATCCATCACGCAAAGCACAATTTCTAACACAGTTGCAATCCCAAATCAATAACAGATACCAAAACCTCCTTAAAGCATCAATTTGTTCTCTAAAAATCAACCACCAACTCAGAATTGATCTCGGAATTTCAAATGCTTCAATGACAGATATAAAACCAACCTAATCTCATATTAAATTCTAGAAACTTAATGAATCTCAATTCTGAAATCTCCAAATAGGACTATGCAACTAAATTATCAGCTAGTAACCGATCACAATGCAACATAGAAAAAGGGAAAAGAAAAAAGCACTTGACTGAAATGGTAGAGTTCAACGAATGTCTGTGACGAGATGAGAGAGAGTTAGATTTTGTGAGGAGATTGGCATGACAGGGAAATTTTTAAAAACCCCTTAGTTTTTTCATCACATTGTGCATGACACATTGTGTGAGAGATAAGAGAGATAGATGAGAGCAGAGTTGCACGCTGGCCGTGGACGTGGATAACGTGGCTGTCAGTGACTGGTGATTCCGGCGAAGGAGTACGATCAACAGGTGGCAGAGATCAGGAAGCCGATAGCTGTTTCGAGTCAATGAGTAATGCGGCGCATCTAATCTCTTCGCCGACAAGAGAGTCAGGAGTGCAACTGTAAAACCCCCAAAATTCCCATCATCATAAATATTCGTTTTTCTTTTTTTTTTTTCTAAGGTGGACCGACTTAGAGGGCTTAAACTCGTAAGTTGAGATTTTTTTGGGTAATTTATGGACATATTGTAGGTGTTAGTTAAGTCAATCCAAGCAAAAACAATATTTATTTTTCAATTCTTTACACCCAAAAGTTTTGGAAAATTTAAAGAAAAATTATTTTATGCAAGAAAGGTTTTTGAATTAGGAAAACTTCTTCCCCTTCTAGCCGTGTTTAACAAAAAAATAAAAAGTTTTATTTATGTCTCTTTCTCTTACCTGTTCCATCTTCTCCCTCCTCCCACTAAACCCTAATCCTAGAGAGTGTTCCCCACTCTTAAGTAGCCCACACACACCATCTTCTCCCTCTTCCTCATGTTGCTCACCCCTTGCACACCCTCCCTCCCTCTCTCTCTCTCTCTCTCTTAGTTTCTCCCTCTCCTGTACACTCTTTCCCCTCGCCCGTCGCCACCGAACAAGCAGCCCGGTGCCGTCACTATTGCCTTGCAACCAGCCGCCCAACTGCCCGAATAGCCGTCCAGCTACCTAGCCGGCCCTCTCCCTCTCCTTCTTTTGGTTGAGTATGGCTGGGGTTTATGAAAACCCTAATCCAAGCATATTCCCTTCTTTTAAACATTCTTCATAAATCTTCATGTTTTGATCAATAAATCTGTGTTTTAATGTTTTCCTTGATTTTTCATATTTAAACTTTCTTGAGTTGAAGAATTAAAACACCCCAAGTCTCTACTTTTTCCCAAAAACTATCTTTCAGGGTAAAGTTTGATCTTTGACCCTCATAATGTTATGGCTTGGATTGGATGAAGGGTTGGGATTGGTGGTGGAATGAGGATGACATGATACAAATGCATTATGAAAAATTTGGGCAAGTGACGATAGTATTTTAGACCAAAACATAGGAGATTACCACCCCAACTACAATTAGAACATAGGCCAACTTTGAGAAATTACTGGTTAATATCGGCTTCTTACAAAATCAGGAAATTTATATGCTGTATAGATCTATGAGTTCTAAGGAATTTATGGGCCATAATTCATTATGTTAAATTTTGGGCTAAGGACAAAGGGTAACAAAACCACCTTTGGAAATTTGCATAGGCCTAAGTTAGAAATTTGAGCTGAAGCTTAGGCATTGCTTTTGATAAGGTAACAATCATGCCCTAACTCCCCTGAACGTCGCTTTAGAAATGTGCTTTGTGGGTTAGCTTTCAAATTGATTTGAAATGATGTTCGGGGGATCTTCATGAATAAATTGGTGTGATGAGACTTTGCAATTATTATTGAAGTTTGGCGTGTAATCTTGGATTGCTTGAACGTACCTTTTAATGTCTTGTTTCGAACATGCTTTTATATGGTTTTGAACGTCTATTGGGTCAGGATGGGCTAAATGCAAGTTTGAGCACATGACCTACTTTTAAGTGTGACAGCTAAGTGAATTTAGGCGAGACGAAGGAAGTTCCCTCCTGATCGTAAGAAGGCCTCACAGCCTTTCTCGGGTAGTTGCATGCATGTTTAGTGGCCACGTACCACCTTGTTGATGGACGTGGGGTATGTTATCTGTAACCATCCAAATTGACGGTAGGCCATGAAGTGGATAAGCGGCTGCATTTAAACTAAGTGCAAGCCATGAGACCTAGTAAGGTCGCTTGCTCTTTTATCTTGCAAACTGACCTGAGAGAGACTTGGATGAACTTAGAGTCTGGGTTAGACATGGTTGGGTATCCTTTTATAAATCTTTTAAATTGTCTATCTCCACCCCAGGAAATGTTTGAAATGAATTTAATGTGTTTGACTGTTACAATGGTGTTACTGGGCATTGTTTCAGTCTTTAAAGTGTTCTATTTTAAAGTGGTGATCATGAGCATGGGGATGAGACTTACATTTAGAACGAGGTCGTTAACGAAAAGAAATTGTAAAGTGTTGCCTGAATAAATTTTTCTAGAGTTGAGATTTGGCTTAGACTTCTCTGCTGGAGTTGACTTTTGTGGTTTGATTCGGCATCTAATGTTCATTAGTGGATTTCCTGTGATACTCAGCATTGTAATTTTTAACATGAAATATGGTAGTAATGCCCCGTTAGGTTCTCCACTAACTTATAGCTAGGTCAAATATTAATAATTAATTGAAATTAGAAATTTTGGGGTGTTACAAAGTGATATGAGAGCTCATGTTTACGTACTTGAAAGCTCACCTGAGAATGCTGTAGTCCAAAATAAAGAGTTTAAAACCTATAGGTTTAACAATTGCGTGTACTACTACTACTACTACAAAAAAAAACAACTGCGTGGAGAGTGAGTGTTGAAAGGGTGAAAAGGGGATGTATGCGTCAACATAAATGTATTAGAGTATGTGTCTTATTTGCAACTAGTTGCGTATAGGATGAACGGTACACAACATTGTCTTTGCATGGCCGTCGTTATCTCCACGAGAGAATAGAAAAGAAACTTGGGGTTGATATGGTTGACTATATTCAATAAGTCGAGGTGGTCATACATAGGTATTTAAGTTATGTGCCAAATAGCTGCGTAAGATTTGTGGAAAACCAAGCCCTTTCTTCCTCTTGACCCTTCGAGGTCACCCGGAATGGCACCATTGACTTAATGAGTTGCACCGTAAGGTTCGAATGTGTTATGAATGGAGGAGGTGTTGCTGGTATGATTGGGAGCCTATTGGTATGAACTTAGCAAAATTAGTTGATCGATTACTTAATGGAGGCCTGTATGACCAACCCCCTACACCAACAACTGTGGATGAGACACCACTATCCCTTGATGAGGAGGATACTTAGAGTTCCACCCTTAAAATCCAAACAACCTAGGGAGGACGAGAAAGATCCCGTAGGGGAGGAAGGCCTTGGGAAGAACCCATAGAGGAGGAGGGCCTTGAGTAGGAAACCATAAAGGAGGAGGACCCTAAGGAGGAACCTATGGAGGATGATGAATCTAAGGAGAAAACCATAGAGGAGGAGGACCCTGAGAAGGAATTTGGTGAAAATGAGGACCCGAAAAGAATAATGAAAGATGAAGACCCTAAGGAAGAGCAGGCAAAAGTTGAAGATCTTGAAGAACCAAATCTAGATCAAGGATTGGAGGGGAAACTAGTGGAAGAACCTAAGATTCAAAGTGCACTCACAGCTGAGTCCGAGCCTAGACATGATGTTACTCATTGGAAGCTGGGAGGGTGTGGTAGGATGTGTTGGGGGACATGTCCATTAGATGTTCCTAGGCAGTAGATGGTGGATGATTTCTTAAGGCCAATAATAATAGGTTTTAAAGATTGTATTGTTTTTCCTTCTTTTGCTAGTACAGGATGAAGTAAGGAAGTTGTTGAACTACTTATATAATAGTAATAGTGGTGTAAAAAAAAACATTTATCATTTCTAATTGATGCATTGGATTTATTCACTGAGCTTTCATGGGTGCGATTGGGTATATGATTATTTGAAAACTCTGTTTGATCTAAGCATGACAACTGGTAATGTTAATAGAGTGTGTATAAGACATGTGGTCGTGTGCCACGCGAACTTGGCTTTGTAAGTGCTAGGCCAATTGGCCATATGAATGATATAAATAGATGCAACTATGAACATTACTGCATATCTATTTAATGATGGTGATATAAATCAGGCTGCATTGTTAAAATGTTGTAAAATACATGTCAGAAACTATTAGGAATGGAACGAAAAGACTCTTGTACTACGCATTCTTTCATTTTTGCTAAGGTAATTGAGGCATTGCCTGACATCTAAACACTCTCTATTACTTGTGGCCCTTCCTGATGGGAAGACGGTGAGGTGTGATGAGCTATATAAGGATTGCCCTATCCAACTTTACGACCATGAGTTCTTAGCTGACTTGTACAAATTTGGGTTGACTAATTTTAATTTAATTTTGGGTATGGACTATTTATCAAAATACCAAGCACAAATAAATTGACCTAAATACCCTAAGGGAACCTAATGGAGAAAAGCTAGTTCATAAAGGGAAGGTCCTAAAGTGTGGAGTACGACTGGTCACAACAATAGAAGCCCAAAAGTTCTTATGCAATGTGGTAGATACACAAAACCCTAAGCCATCCCTTAAGGACATTCCAATTGTTCATAGTTCCCTTATTTCTTCCCTGAGGAGATTCCAGGCATGCCACCACTTAGGGAGGTGGAATTCTACATTGACTTAGTGCCAGGAGCAACACCTATCTCTAAAGCCCCTTACCAAATGGCACTAGTAGAACTTAAGGAGCTAAAAGTCCAGCTTGATAGCTAGTTGGAAAGGGGAGTCAGCGCTGTTTGTGAAAAGGAATGACAGAACCTTAAGATTATGCATTGATTACAGGGAGCTTAACGTGATAGCCTTTAAGAACCGCTATCCTTTCCCTCGGATGGATGACCTCTTCGATGAGTTAAAGGGTATGGGGACTTTTTCCAAGATAGCTCTTCAATCTGGCTACCATAAACTCCATATCAAGGGGGATGACATACCGAGAACGGCATTTCACACTCAATAAAGACACTATGAGTACATAGTGATGCCTTTTTTGGCTTACAAATGCCTCGACTGCGTTTACAGGCCTTATGAATAGAGTCTTTAAACCTTATTTGGATCAATTTATACTGCTATTCAAGATGACATATTAATCTACTCAAGTACACTAGAGGAACACACCTATCCACCACTTAGAGGATAGTCCTATAAGTGCTACGAAAAAATGACTTGTATGCTAAACTAAAGAAGTGTGAGTTTTAGTTGGGGAAAATGACATTTTTGGGGTATATGGTGTCCAAAGATGGAATCTCCATGTATTCTCAAAAGATAGAAGCTATAATGTAATTTCCTAGACCCAAGAATGCAACTGAAGTGAGTAGTTTTCTGGGATTAGCAGGTTACTATCACAGATTTGTTTAGAACTTCTCTAAGCTGGCATCACCCCTTACTAACTTGATGATGAAAACCACTAAGTATGAGTGGACTGACAAGTACGGGTAAGCCTTTCAAGAAGAGCTTAAGAAGAGTTTAACCAGTGCACTTGTATTGGCATTACCAACCATTGACTATAATTTTTTGGTATATAGTGATGCATTTAAAAACGAAATAGGTTGTGTGCTGATGTAAAACAACCATGTCATAACTTATGCCTCCTGACAACTAAAGGCCCATGAATGGAACTGTCTGACGCATGACTTAGAACTAGTAATAGTCTTTGCATTGAAAAGTTGGATGCAATGTTTGTACATGGTGCACTGTAAGATCTTTACCGACCACCAAAGTCTAGAGTGCCTATTTTGACAGAGGGACTTGAACCTGAGGCGGGAAAGATAGTTAGAATTCCTTAAGGATTATGACATAAACTTTCAGTACCACCCACAGAAGGCAAATGTGGTAGCAGATACGTTAAGTTGTAGACCATTTAACTACTTATTGGCGTTACCCATAGATTTATGTGAAGACGTTAAGAAGTTGGAGATCAATGTGGTGACAAGGAGGGACAAACCCATGCTTTATACCATGGAGGTATAGCCTACCCTTATCGAGGATATTCGGGCTGCTTAGAATGCTGACCCGCGGTTGGAAAAGATCAGGGCGGAGGTGCTAGTAGGGAAGGCGGCTAGCTTCGTGATTCATGAAGATGGGGCCTCAAGATATCAAAATCGGGGTATATGTTCCACCTATGGAGGAACCTAAGAAGAAAATTCTAGATGAGGGACACAACACGCCATGCTAAGTACACCATGGGGGCAACAAATTATATAAGACGTTGAAGTGGACCTTCTGGTGGAGCAACATTAAATAAAAGGTAGCAGACTACGTGGCTAAGTATATAACCTATTAGCGCGTGAAAATGGAACACGAAAGACCTGTGGGGCTTGTACAACCAGTGGAGGTTTCTAAGTTAAAATGGGACTCAATCTGCATGGGTCTTGTGGTGGCCTTACCACCTACCTAGAGAACGAATAATGCAATTTGAGTCATTGTAGATATACTCACAAAGACAACACATTTTATTTCAATGAGGAACAGATGAACTTTAGATCAAATGGCCTGTGGCTATTTAGAGGAGATCGTTTGATTATATAGGGTACTAAGTTCTATAGTTCCAGACCGGGACACCAAATTTCAATCCAAATTCTAACAGAAACTACAAGAGGCGTTTGGGATGCGATTACATTTTAGTACAACCTTCCACCTAGCTACGGATGAGCAGATTGAGCGAACGATTCAAACCTTTGAAGGCATTTTACGACTTTGTGCTATGGACTTTAAGAAAGTTTGGGACAAACAATTGGCAGTAATCGAGTTCTCCTACAATAATAGCTACCATGCCAGTATTGGGATGTCTCCTTATGAAGCATTGTATGGTCGAAGATGCAAAACCCCACTATGTTGGCAGAGATAAACAATGTGTTGACCATTGGACCCGTCCTAATGGAAGCTACTACCTAAAAAGTCAGGGTGATCTAAGAACGAATGAAGGCACTCAGATAGAAGGTGTAGGCCTCTAGAGTTTGCAGTGGGAGACCATGTTTTGCTTAGGGTGTCGCCAACCAATGGCATCATGATGTTTGGTGTGGTAAGCAAGGTTAGGCCTAGATACATTGGACTATATCCCATCATTCAACGAGTTAGGGAAGTAGCCTATCGGCTAAAGCTACCACAAGAATTGTCAAGCATACATAATGTCTTACATGTATCACAATTATGCAAGTTTATCCTTGACCCCTCCCACGTCCTCCAACCAGACCTCGTGCAATTGCAAGAAGACTTGTCTTGTGAGAAGAAACAAATTAGTAAAAGCTAGTGCCACTGGTGAAAGTCCTTTGGGCCAACCACTAGGCATCGGAAGCAACCTAGGAAGCAGAGCAAGAAATGCAATCCAAGTACCCTTACATGTTCCATTACTCAAGTGTGAGTAAAGTTTTGAGGACGAAACTTGCTTTAAGGGGGGTAGAATGTAAAACCTCGAAAATTCCCGTAATCATGAATATTTACTTTTCTTTTTCTTCCAAAGTGGACTAACTTAGAGGGATTGAGCTCGTAAGGTGATTAGATTTTTTTCACATGGGTAATTTAAGGGTGTATTTTTAGGTGTTAGTTAAGTCAATCTAAGCAAAAATAATATTTATTTTTCGATTCTCTACACCTAAAAATTTTGAAAAATTTGAAGAAAAATTATTTTGTGCAAGAAAGGTTTTTGAATAAGCATAACTCCTCCACCCCACCCCACCCCCTAAGTCGTGTTTAACAAAAAAAAAAAATTCTCTCTCTTTCACTTTCCTTTTCCGTCTTGTTCCTCCTTCCACTAAATCCTAGCCCTAGAGAGTGTTCCCCCACCCTTACGCAACCCACACATACGATCGGCTCTCTCTTCCTCGTGCTGTTATCCCCTTGTACGACTCCCCTCCCCCTCTCTCTCCTTTCTCTCACCCTCTCACTCTATCTCTCTCTCTCTCTCCCCGCTGCACACTCTCTCCCAGCACCTATAGCCACCGGACAAGCAGCCCAACACTGTCATCACCACCCTCTAGCTAGCCACCCCTTTTCCTGTCCGTCTCCTTCATTTGGTTGAGTATGGCTAAGGTTTATGAAAACCCTATCCCAAGTATTCCTTTCTTTTAAACTATCCTCACAAATCTTCATGTTTTGATCAATAAATCTGGGTTTTAATGCTTTCCTTGATTTTAAAGATTTAAAATTTCCTGACTTTAAAAATTAAAACACCCCAAGTCTCTTCTTTTTCCCTTAAGCTCTCTTTCAAGATGAAGTTTGATCTTTAAGCCTCATAATGTCATGGCTTGCATTGGATAAGGGTTTGGCATTAGTGTGGGAATGAAGAGGACTTGATACGAATGCATTATGAAGGATTTGGGCAACATATGATACCATTTAGAACCAAAACAAAGGACACTACGGCCCCTAATAAAGTTAGAACATATGACAACCTTATGACATTATTGGTTAATATGGGATAGTTGCAAAACAATCAAATTTACACTGTATATATACACATATATACATATATATATATAGAGATATATATATATATATATATATATATATATATATATATATATATATATATACGTATATAAAT
>JACYFF010031958.1:63113866-63189872 GCA_017589665.1 Selenicereus undatus
TATATATGTATAAAACATGGGAAGCACCAGGACCAGCCTTTTCCTGGCGTGAGTTTATTGGTATGCAGATTGTGATTTTTTTCGCTAGTGGAAATGAAGAAGCTTTTGTATCGATTCAATATTTGAATGTTTAGATCTATCTTTTGTCCAATTTTGGCCATTTTTGTTGAATTTCATTTTGGAGTTAAGGTTTTCATGAGTTTTTTTACTTGAACTTTGTCATAATTTCATGATTGAGTGTTGTTGTAGAATTGAAATTTGATTGGTCCGAAAGAGAAGGGGATAAGGTGCGTTGATTGTACTAAATGGAGGATGGGGAGGGGCAAGAGGGTCGGTTTGATGGTGCTTTTGGGCTTCAGGGCTTTGTGAAGAATTTCGACCCATCAATTTTAGATCCAATAGATCCTCAAAGGATCTATATCTTAAAAGGGTCTATAGATGAGCTCATTGCTTAGATCTGGATGTGATCTGTTAGACCCGCTACACTCATTACTCTTGTGATCTATAAATCAAACAAAATAAATTTTTTGAACCCCCCATCCTTAGCACACCATGCATTATTAGTCTCCATTTTTGGGATGAGCATGTGTATCCATGAACAAATGTCCAACCTTACCCACTCAAATTTCATATACCAATTAGTAGTATTAGAAGAAAATATTACTATTACATAATTATTTGAATTGCAATAGCCCACTTTTGAATCTCTCCCTTGCGAGGCTGTCTGAAACTTAGGGCCTGTTCTCTTCGACAAATTTTTAGACTGAATAGGTTCAGATAAGTTTAGTTCAGAATAAGTTTAGTTTAGAAAGTTCAGAATAAGTTCAGATAAGTTTAGTTCAGAAAGTTTAGAATAATAAGTTTAGTAAATAACTTCATAAAAAATTAAGAATAAGATCAGATAAGTTCAGTTCAGAATAAATTCAGACAAAATAAGGCGAAGAGAATAGGCCCTTGGTAGAAAAATCTAACTTCAACAATTTAGGCCAAAACATGACTATCCGGTGACATATAAAAGAAGCTTGGATCTAAATTTTGAGTTCAAAAATATATTCGTATATTTAATATTTATCTTCACTATGATGACACTATCAACATATATCTCCATCATGCCAATTGTGAAAGTAGAGATAAATGTTAACCAAATAAAATAATTTGGAGCTCGAAATTCATATTTGAGGTTTTTAATATTTCCCATTAGATGATAATTTTTTATTCAAACCATTGAAGTTATTTTTATAGCGAAAAATATCAGCTGAATTATTTTATTTACAAAAAATGCTAATTAATTATCATAACGGAGATAAATATTAAGTAAATGAAAAACTTTTGAGCTTAAAATTTTTATTTGAGCTTACTAGTTTGGGCCCGTGCTTTGCACGGAGTATATTCAAATAGATATTTTGTAGATATGTTATCGAAATAATAAACAAATAGTTATGGTAGACATAATTAATATTATAATTTAGAGGAGATAATAGAAAAATTCAATGAAAAAGTTAAATATGCAACTTCGTGCATAACTAATTGGATTAATAATTAAAAAAGTATATGATTGTGACAAAAGTCTATATAAGTATGATAGAGACAGTAGATAGTGAATTTGTCACAAACCATGCTAACACCCTGTTCTGTTCGTTGGAAAATCAACCCAACCCACACTCACTCACTCTTTCCCTCATCTTCCCACTCCTTCCCATACTTTAAAAAAAATATCACTCCTTCCCACACTCACCCACTCCTTCCCACACCTACATAAAATAACAATTTCTCATATTTTGAAAATTTTTACAATTTATGTAATTATGTGTATGAATAATCTAATAGCAATTATAAGCAGTTTTAATTTTTCGGATGTCATGAAATAGTTTTATTTTTTTTGTTTTTCATTATTTTTATAATTTTTCATTATTTTTTACTTTTTATCTCTATTTTTTATTTTTTATTTTTTATTTCTATTTTTTACTATTTTTTATTTTTTTAGTTTTTTCTATTTATTTTTATTTTTGTTTTCATTTTTTATTTTTTTATTTTTTATTTTTTATTTTTTAATTTATTTTATTATTTTATTTTTTTAGTTTTTATTTTTTATCTTTAAAATTTTAAAATTTTAAATATTTTGCATTTATTTTTATTTTTTATTTATTTATTTTTAAATTTTTAAATTTTTGTATTTTTTTTTATTTTTTATTTTGCTGTATCTATTTATTTTTTATTTCTTATTTTTTTATTCCAGAAAAACAACCAACGAAAAATTCCCAAAAAAAACAAAAATAAATACAAAAAAATAAAAAATAAGAAAATTAAAAATAAATACAAAAAAATTAAAAAATTAAAACTGAAAAAATTTAAAAAATATAATAAAAATTAAAATTACAAAAATTACAAATTACACATTAAAAAATAAAAATAAAAAAATTTAAAAAATATGAAAAATTGAAAATTAACAATTAAAAAATTAAAAATTAAAAATTAAAAATTAAAAAGTTAAAAATTAAAAATATAAAATGAAATAATATAAATACCAAAATAAGAAATAAAAAATAAACAAAATAAAAAAGAATGAAGAAAAATAAAAAAATTTCATCATCATTAATTACTATCACAATAAAATTATTACATTAGAAAACAAAAAATTATTAATAAGCAATATTTCAACTTCATTCAACTAGATTCAGCTATCACCCACACTCAATTACTCATCCACTCCTTCCCACACTTAAAAAAAATACCACACCCACCCACTCCTTCCTCCCTTTTCCCACACCCACTTACCTCACACCCCTCATTTTCCACTGAAAAGAACAGTGCCTAAATTGGGTGATGAGAAGTCAATCTGTTATGCCAATGATGAAAAATCTACCTTCTCCTCTTGTTGTTGAGCAAAAATTTATGAAGTGACTAATTGTCTAGTGAATTTAGGTATAAACTATTTTGAAGTCAGTTTAGTTTCAGTTTTACATGTAACAGAAATAAAATTTGTCTTTCAATGAAAATAATTTGAACATTGTATATATGCTAATACACAACTTTTTTGGCTATTTAAAATGGCCAATTAGGGGACACTAATATAATTAAGTGTTCATACTTTGTACATTTGGCTTTCAAGTCAACTGAATAGTTTCATGGATTTTGATATAAACTTCCCATGCCCTTATGTTGTCTTGCAAGAGATGGGTTGAGTTTAGATTTGTGGGTTGAGATATTTCTTAGTTTGAAGTGTTATGGCAATTTGGGGTATTTTATTTTAAACGGTAAAACATTAATTATAATTTTAGGTGTTTTATGAAGAGAATTTGATTATTGGATTTGTATGGTTTAAAAGAAAACGAAAGTGATTTCAATTTTTCTTGTGCGTTAAATAGATTAGATTTTGGTCAATTTATTTGAAATGTTAAAAAATTAATTATACGTTTAAGATTTAAATGAATTAAATTTAATTGTAAGATATATATGCTTTGAAACAAAAAGAAAAATAGTTCGTTTATTTCCTTCTGTTAAATAGATCATATTAAATGTGAAAGAAGTTCAGTTTCATGGGCCTAATATGATGATTGTGTTTTATTTTAAACTTTTTTTATATTTCACATTCAACCCTTGCAATATGTTATATCATGCTTACAATATGTAATTTTTCAGCACAACCCTTACATCTATATGATCATAATTAATATTGACTATGTTACCAAATTCAAAGAGAAAGATAACAGTGACGATAACTACAATGACTACAACAACAATAGTAAGAATGGAAATAATCATGGAAATCATATTTATATTTATATTATCTCTAATAATACATGCTCAAATGTACATTTGTAACGAAAAATACAAAATAATAATAATAATTATGGAAATAATTTTTTATTATTATTTCTATATAAATTTGTATATTATATTATGTGATAATAATAAGGTGTCACCTAAGATTTTACGGCTTGTTCAGTAATTACAATTCGGTTTCCTTAAGTTAAAACTTCTAAAACATGAACTTATTCCATAATAATGAAATAATAAAAACTTTTATATCCATTATACTCCCTTAATCTCTCTTTGATAATTAGGTGATCATAATTAACATTGACCATGTTATCAAATTCAAGGAGAAAGATAAAATCGTCGACAACGACAATGACGACAATAACAACAACAATAATAATGGAAATAATCATGGAAATCATAGTTATTTTTCTATTATCTCTAATAATACATGCTCAAATTTATATTTGTATTGAAAAATACAAAATATTAATAATAATAATAATAATGGAAATAAAAAATATTTATTGTTTCTTTATAATTGTGTATATTATATTATGTGTTAATAATAAGGTATCATATAAGGTTTTATGACTTGTTCAGTAATTATAATTTCGTTTCATTAAGTTAAAACTTCTAAATTATTAATGTATTTTATAATAATGAACTAATAAAATTTTTTATATCTATTATAATCTCTTAATCTCTCTTTGATAATTTGATGATCATTATTAATATTGACTATGTTATCAAATTCAAACGGAAAGATAACAACGACGACAACGATAATGACGACAACAACAACAATAGTAATAATAGAAATAATCATGGAAATTGTATTTATTATTCTATTATCTCTAATAACACATGCTCAAATTTATATTTGTATTGAAAAATACAAAATATTAATAATAATAATGACGAAAATTAAACACGTTTTGGTCCGTAAAAGCCACAATGGGCAATACAATATAATGGGGGATGAGGGAATCGAACCTGAGACCTAATGTGCCTAGTAAATAGTACAATACAATGAGGGAGGGGGGAATCGAACCTGAGACCTAATGTGGCTAGTAAAGATAAATCCAATGGCTAAGATTGTTTAAGATTTTGATCCAACGGTTATGAAGCAACATATACCCTAAATTTACTCCCATGTTAGCATTTTTCATTTCCTCAACACTCAACCCCTTACACATTCTAGCATTTATAATATAAAGATTTTATTCTTTCACGTCAATTAGTTAAGTTTTAATCCCAATGGTTAAGGTTAGATTTTCCTTCTAAATTTTAGTGGTTCACATCTCTTGCACTCACTTGTGGTTCTAAGTATTAGATATTAAACATATAGGGGTAGTATTTAAGTGGGTAATACTCATATAACTAGTATCCTTGTGGATATCAAATGCTATGGGTTGCGTATGACTTGGGTAACAATATTTTCGGAAAAAATGTGGGTATTGGCATACCTTATTTATTTTCTCCCAATGCCCACCTTTAGCCTATTTTAGATATGTGGACATCTCCGTAGAATCCCCTATCTCCACCTTGTGTCTGCCATTATCACTACTACAAAACCCTAGAAAATCTTCACCATTAATTTTAATGTATTCTTTCCAACCGCGTAGATCTCCTCGGCATATTGGAGTCCCACTCCAAAAGTCTAACTAGAATTAAATGACAAAACTAAATAGTAAATTGCATTCTATCTTAGTCCTTCTCAATCCAAGTAGTTATAGTTTCAATAGCCTTTCACTAATTTTTACATCTTGTGACTTAGAGCTTTAGATTGGCTTTGGGTTACAATGTTTTTGGCTCACAACATGCAAAGTTTTGGTCAACTACTATTATTTCTATGGATCTTATGACTATCATGGAACTTGTTTTTGGTATTTGGTTGCTGGAATATGGTTTTGACAAGACTTGGTTATGAAAAGTACTATTATAGTTGTCAAATCTCAGTGGTAGGAAAACTAGTGTCAAATCCACCGTATATTGGAGTCCCATGCCAAAAGTCTAATTAATTAACCGACAAAACTAAATAGTAAATTGCATTCTACACAGTCCTTCTCAATCCAAATAGTTGTGCTTTCAATAGCCTTTCACTAATTTTGACAACTTGTGACTTAGAGCTTTATACTGGGTTTGGGGTTCCAATGTTTTTAGCTCACAACATGTAAAATTTTGGTCAACTATTGTTAGTTTTATGGATCTTATGACAATCGTGGAACTACTTTTGGTATTTGGGTTGGTGGAATATGGTTTTGAGAATACTTGGTTATAAAAAACACTGTTATAGTTGTAAAATCCCAGTGATAGGCATACTAGAGTTATTATTATCTTATATCTCTTTTTTTTAGCCATTGTCTTTGTTAAAAATTCGGTTAATATGTTTATTGAATGTCTACTATGTGTCTTTAAACTCCTAGTATATTTGTGTAGGATTATGGATCGATTTAGGATACGTTTGAGATTCATAGGTCCAATGGGTTTGGATTGGTGTAAGCATAAATTTCGAGCGTAAAATAAATTAGATAAGAAATTGAGTAACAAATTGAATTTTTGTAATTATATCAAAGAATGGGTACAATCTCTCTATAACTATTACTAGAACAAGTATAATAAATCCTTTGATTCAATCTCTTTGAATAGTCGTGAATGAATTTGATCTTGAGAGAGAGCCTAGGAGGTTTAATCTCAATCAAGATATGGATTTGATCTTCGCGAGTAGACGACACATGTTTAGAGTACTTATTGTCTTCTGCAAGAGAAAAATAAAGATTCTTGAGCTCTTATGAGTTCTTGTAAAATGTCGACCCCTCAATGAGGGGGGTAGCTCCCTTTTTATAGGAAGTCAGAGTTAGTTTTTTTTCTCATTATCTCTGTTAAAAGAAATAATCATTTATTTTCTGCATCATTCAGGGTACATGTCGCTTTTTGATTGGCCGCAATACATTTCCATTAAACATTTGATTTAATGGAACGCCATAATTGATTTAACACATGGCGTGCTGCAATTGGCCAAAATAAAACTATTTAATTTTCCACATGGCAAACGTTGGTTGCTTTGAAATTTTTTGCATTCCACTAATGCCCCCTTGAGGGTTTGTCGCATCCACAGTTTTGGAGTGTTTAGTCGTTGATAGGTCCTGAAACATAAATGTTAACAAGAGCACTTGCATAGCTTGAGTTATTATAGCACCCAAGACGATCTTAACTTTATAGAGTCTTCAAATAAGATTCTTTGATCAATTTTTGTATCATTATTTTTTTTAAAAAATTTTGCTTGACTTGTCGTGATGCTAAATTCATCACATGTGAGTATCTTCCGTAATGTCCTTATTTCTTTTTTGCTTTGAATATGAGTATCAGCCAAACGTCCTAAACTTGGTTGAATCTTCAACTTTGGGAAGAAGAAAGCATAGGAGATAACTTCACTTTCCTAATTGTGACTTGGATGTCCCTATGAAATGATGGAATTGAGTGCGTTTAAACATCCAATTGCTTTTACGAATGTCTTGAAGCATTATTCAAATCTCCAGGTAACACCTATGCTACCCTTATGTTGAAACTCTGATCTTTCCTGACACTGTTGCTTTGAATTGCATCCCATTCCCTTAATTTTACTCTTGGAACAACAACAACAATGTCGACAACAACAACATCATCATCATCAACAACAACAACAACAACAATAACAACAACAACAACAATAATATTAATAATAATAATGATGATGATGATGATGATGTCAATAAAGCAAAGCCCAACTTGCTCGTGTAAGGCAAAATCGTTGCTTGGCTATAGGGAAAGGCGTGCAAATTTTGTCATGACAGCATTTGATTTTTATGAGTTCCTGGCTGTTTCATGATAGTTTGGAAGGAAGGAGAAAGAGAACGTCAAACTTTAAGTCTTTGCTTGTTTATTACTTGAAAGGATATTGGTGCTTGATGCGATTTTCTGCCTGAGTTTTTGTTTTCTTTTGAAATCAGGTCTAGCCTTAAATCTGCATCAATCTGTAATAACCTGACCCTAAATCATATTTAATTGTTTAATTAATCCATGTTATTCATTTTCCACGTTTATTTATCTCATTTAATCATCCTGGTAGGGAGAATTCACTTTGGGCTCCACTTTGTAATTCGAGTTTCATTTACGTAACAATTTTGGCTGAATCGATATTAGGCCCTGGTAAGTATGCTTCAGCAATAAATTATCTTTCATAATGTCACAAAGATTTAATTTTTAACCATGCCAAATTTGGGCCTAAATTGATTTAGTTTGGCCCAATTCATTTGAAACCGGATTTCGGCCCGATTCATTTTGGGCTCAAATTGTGGCCTGAAAATATTGGTGCAATTAAATTAAGTTAATCACCATCATTTGCACTAAAATTTGATTAGTAAAAAGATACTTTATGGGAGGTTAAAAGGTAGCCAAGTTATTTTGGTTCATTTCTAACCAAGCAAAACGCACATACACATCTCTCTTCTTCTCTCTCTTTTTCAAGCTCAAGTAAGTAAACCTAACTTTGTCTCTTTGGATCTTTTTCATTTTGATTTTTGTTTATATGATTTGAGTTTCGATCATGTTCTTCGGATGAAAATAAGAGTTATTTTGATGTTTGTAATTGTTGATTAACTTTGGAGCATGCTAGGGTTTAGGGTTATTCATGATCATGCAAGCTTAAGATTGGAAGTATACTTTTGTTGGATTGTTTGTATTTGATTTAGTGGTTTTAATCTCTAATAATGTTTTTGAGGGTGTTTTTGGTGATTTTGGATGAGATGAAGAGGAAGTAAGTTGGTTACAAGCTAGGGTTTTGGCAAGTAATGCATGGTTTGAAATATTTTGGCATCAAGCATGTTGTTTGATTATATTTTGATGCAAAATGAGTCTTTGATGTATTCTTTGACTTGAAAAAAATGATTCGGTGTGATTTTTGCTTAAAGAGGTGAATTACGAAAATTTCTCCAATTGATTTAAAAGTGGTTCATTTGCTCATTTATGCAAGCAAAGGTGATTATGGGTGTGTTTGGGGTGATTTTACAAAGAGAGGAATTGAAGGACATATGTAAACATAATTATGGAGTATTGCGAGGTAAAATTGTTATGTAAGAAGATGAGAAAAACCAAGTATGGTTTACTGATCTTAAGGACTGATTTCATAGGGAAATCATGCGGAAAACAATGGGTGAAAGCATGGACAGTAGGTTGTGGACAGACCGAAAGTAGGGGTCTGTTTATGAGCAAACTGGAACTATTTGGGAAGTAAAAAAATTGTGACGTTCAGTGGGTAGATAGATCAATGAGTTATCTTTCAAATTCCATTTGAATCACCTCATTCCGAGTTCTGTGGAAAACGTTATCGCTATTTTTCTCAAACTGCGCAAGATAGACCCGAGCTCTGCACAGTTGTGATTAAGCCCAATTTTAAGAACCGTGTTGTGGTAGTTGGGTTTTTGACTGTAAATGAAACTGTCGTGGGAATCTGGATCTTTTCATATTGGGGTTTTATAGCTCAATTGGAGGTTACGGGTGAAAGTTATGAATTCCCTAAGTGGACCTTGAATCAGTAACAACTTTGATTGTACTTAGAAACTTATTTGGTTTGGAAAGCTAAGTTGTATTGTATATGTAATGAAATTGAAGAAGTGAGGGCATTGATAAATCAAGATCAGTGTTTGTTGGTCCAAACCGGTGTGCTTAAAGTTATTCTAAACCTACCACCACTCCAGTTACCTTCAAACTTGTGTTACCTATCTCAGAAATATCAAAAATTTGTGATCAATTATAACCATCAAAGTCTTCTTTTATGATATAAATTATTCTACCTTGATCAGTTTTACTCTAACGGTATTTCACTTTGAGTTAAATTACCCTAATTCATTTAGTTTTCAAAACATGTTGGTAGAACTTATCTTCTATTGAATTATTTGAGTTATGGCTGCTTTTTAATGAATTCCTATTACAATCACAAATTATGAAAGTCAACATTGTTTACTAATTACATATACCTATAATTATATTTCTTAAGTTGAAATCAGGGCATAGTCTACTGTTTCCCATTGTGCATAAGTATTATCAAGTGAGATCGCATTTTAAAGAGTTTAGCCGCGTTCATTGCTTGTATCTTTATAAATCAGCATGTATTTATTAAAATTATTGTATTTTGGAAAGTACATCAACAAATCAGTTTAATCAGTGATTTGTCACATAATTAGTAACCCCATCAGTTATCAGTTATGGGGCGTTGTCCTTCAGTTACCCACGCGGCTTTAGGCCAAGTCCCCCAATTGTCTTGGCAGGTGTACACCTATCCATAGATCATAATGGTATCAAGGGGGTTCAGTATCAGATAATAACTAGCAATTGCAATTTACATTCATCTCATTAACTGTTTTGACTTAAAGTGAATTACAAAGCGGGCGCCCAACCAATTTATGCACTGATCATTTGACAATGTAGGAATGCATGTATTGAGCTTCGGTTCACAGTTCGAAATGTTTTGATGTTTTGTTTTAGGCAAAAGCTCAGTGAATTGCCCTCATGCTAGCAAGTCAGCCGAAAAGCATGCGAGCGAGTTAGCCGAAGAGAATAAGTAAGCAAGGGCAACTTTGATGAATCAACCGTGATATAGACCATGCATACTTTAGAGCTGTATTTTGTAATCTTCAATATATTGAGGTGTAAGCTCTATGGTGAATTGCTTTAATGTAGTGTATAAACCTTATTGTTGGTTAATTAGTGAATTCATAGGGTTGAAGTTATGCCTAACTATGTTATCTCTAGTACACTTATAGCAAGCCTTGTCCTTATTGAAAGGCGGTAATGCCCTGATCATTGGGTTTATCAGCTGTAATTGAGGAAATCATAATAGTAATTGTAAATAGTAAAACATGCTTAATTAGGGGGCGTCACAGAATCTCTCTTGGAGAAGTTCATAAAATAATAATAATAATAATAATAATAATAATAATAATAATAATAATAATTATTATTATTATTATTATTATTATTCAAGTCATGGTATGCATGTACAACATTCATATGGGTTTGCGTGACGACTTTTTGCGATTTTACAAAGCAAAAGTTGTTGTTGCTGCTGTCACTATTGAAAGGAGGGAAACAAGGGGTTGTCCTTGTAAGCAGCTTGTTTCAATAACACTTGCAGGTAGTTTTGCCATAAGCCGGGACACCCTTTCCCGGCTTTCTTTGCTCTTTTTACTTTCCTTTCTTTGTTTTGTTGTTCCTCTCAGTCCTCCTTTTTTCATTTTCTTCTTTAAATGTGTATTGGATTTCGCTTTCAGTTAACCTTTGAATGTTTAACTTTTTTGGATATATCAACGGGTTAATTGTCTCAAAGAAAACTTTCCAAAGGTGAAAATTCCCTACAAGGTGAATTTTGACTTAATATTAGTTAACTTTTGAATGTCTAGCCCTTTTGGATACGCCGACTAGTTAACTTTGAATCTTCCTAGGCGAAAATTCTCCACAAGGTGAATTTTGACTTAAGATTAGTTAACCTTTGAATGTCTAACCCTTTTGAAGTAGGTCAATATGTTAACTTTGAATTCTTATAAGGCGAACTTCCAAAGGCGAAAATTCTTCACAAGGTGAATTTTGACTTAATATCAGCTAACATTTGAATGTATAACCCTTCTAGGTGCATCAACTAGTTAATTTTGAATTCTCCTAAGGCAAGCTTCCAAAGGTGAAAATTCTCTAGAGGCTAATTTAATTTAATTATAAGTTAATCTTTGAATGTATAACCCTTTTGGGTGCACTAGTGGGTTAATCTTGAGTTTTGCTAAGACAAACATTCCCCAAGATGAGATTTCTCCAGCGGCGAATTTGATTTAATTACTGGTTAACCCTTGAATGTATAACTGTCTGGATACATCAATGGGTTAACCATTTTGTTTAACAACCCTTGCTTGCATTTGTTCCTATCGTTTTTTTTTCTCGTTCTCTAGTGGCTCTATGTCCAAGAATTTTTTTTGCCCCCATTTGATTTTTGAATTGCTATGATTACCAAAGGTGCAAGTCGTAGAACTCAATTTCATTTATTTTTACTATTACTATAGTGTCTATTTGAAATGGTTACTTTTGTGGATAAAGCCACTATGGCCGACACTATCTGTACATCCAACCAAGTAAAAATGACGTAGATGGGGAAGAGACAAAGTTGCCTATCTGCAGTTCTATATCATCCTTGTGCAAGTCTAACTGCGTTTTAGATCCTCCAAGCCTTCCTTGGTGGTCTAAGGTGAATTTGAAGATAGGTGAAACATTTTTGCTGTCCAATCACGTTAAAGTAAAAGAGAATCTCCTGTCTTACCAATGGTTATGTCATGCCATAGAGTCTGGGCACAAATCATGGGCTAGTTTACCATTACATGGGGATTTTCTTGCGAGCCACTTTATTGAGAGTGGTGGGAAGATATTCTTGTTTGTTACAAAGATAAAAACAAGAAAATTTCTCTTTCTCTCTCTCGCTCTCTCTCTCTGTTTAGTTTGGTCGTTCACAATTTATACTCTTGTGGGCTAGGAGTGGTATAACTTTTTTGATTTATTTTATTCATTTTGAATAAATGTGTAGTTTAGGCCCTTGCTTAGGAGCTTACAAGTACCGATACATCAAGGATAGTAAAGCTTTAAAAACTTGCCATTTATAGGCTCTACTTGCTTTCCATAAGTGCCTACTATACTATAAGCATCATTTGTGTAGACTTCTCGAATCACACAAGGACCATATCACTTGGAAGTGAATTAGTGCGAGATAATAATTGGCCTTTTACCGCAAGAACTTGATCTCCAATCTAAAAGGAACACAGTCATACCTTTTTATTGAATGCTCGTGATAAGTGAGCTTGATAACATTCCAATTTTTATTGTGCTCAAAGTCTGTTTTCATCAAGAGCCTTGAGCTCAGCCAAGGGAAGCTTGTCATTTTCATCTTCAATTAAGTCTTCTTGTATGGGAATGTGGAGTAAAGGGATTTGAAGTTCCAAAGGTAATACTGCTTCAACCCCGTACACAAGAGTAAACGGAGCCGATTGAGTTGACATCGTGCATGTGTTTTTGTACGCCCGAAGAGCCTCTCCTAAGCTTTCATTCCAATCCTTCTTTCACTTTGCCACTACTTTGCATAATAAGCTACAAAGCATCTTGTTGAAAGTCCTTGCCAATTCATGTGCAGATGTATTGTACATTGAAGGTTTGCGTTGAACAAACTTAAACTTTTCATAGGGATTAGTCACCAGCTTGTTGACAAATGTTTTCCCATTTTCAGTGATAATGTATCAAGGCACGCATACTAGTAGATGATTTTTGTCCAAATAAAATCAATGACCTTCTCCTTCTTGACTTCTCTTAGCGAAATTATTTCTCCCTATTTTGAAAAGTAGTTTGTTACTGCCAAAATGTACAAATGGCTAGCAGAAGACGTTGGAGTGATAGGTCCCACCACATCAAGCCCCCATGCTTCAAATGGCCAAGATGCAACAGTTAGATGGAGTAGTTTAGGAAGTTAATGAGTAAATTTGGCATAAAACTAGCAAGGTTCGTACCTCTTTGCTTGCACCATAGTAGGCCAGTAGTAATTCATCCTCTTAACACCATTATACAATTTGGGCCCTGCCTGGTGTGCACCACATACTCCTATATGTGATTCTTTTATTCTTTGTCTTGGCTCTTCCTTATCCAAGTATAGCAACCAAATACCGAGGAAGAAATGTCGATAAAGAGTCCCGTTGAACTAAAGGAAGCGCAGTGCTCTTCATTGAATTTATGTCTTATGCTTTGGATCATTAGAGAGCTTCCCATGCTGCAAGTAATCAATGAGTGGTTGATGCCATCGATTGCACATGGGGACATTCATGTTTTCATATAACCCTAGTGCCAAAGTGGCTACAAGATTTGCATGTGCGGTAGCCTTTCTATTAACACTCCCACAACCATGCTCTAATTTGATGGTTTTAAGCTTGTTTAGCAATCTTAAGGCACATTTTTGGTATGAAATGAGATCATCCCTTTTGACTTCATGCTTTTCAAGAACTTGTTTGATGACCAATTACGAGTCAGATGTCTTAATTCCCACTTCAATAGCCATTTCAAGCCCAAGATTAATGCGTGATACTTAGCCACGTTATTTGAACACAACTGAGTTAGCACGAATGAATAAGAAAGGACATGCTTTTAAGGGGAGATAAACATTACATCTACAGCAGCCCCATAATTTCTCGCAACTCCGTCGGAGTACATTTCCAAAGGTGGGAGGATATCGACGAATTCATCCTTACCTGGTAAGTCATCGTTTAGCTCCCATTCATTAGGACTTAGGTGCTTTGCTAAGAACTCCGCTAGCACTTGCCCTTTAACTGCCTTCTATGGCACGTAGATAAGATCATACTACTTCAAGATCATAGCCCACTTCGTAAGTCGCCCACTGAGAACTGGTCTTGACAGGATATACTTGATGGGATCATTTTTAAAAACCACTTGCATTGTGTACGCTAGCATATAGTGCCTTCGTTTTTGAATGACAAATATGAGCGATAAGCAAATCTTTTCTATGGGAGAATACTTTAATCCAACCTCAATTAGCATATGACTTAAGTAGTACAAAGCCACTTCTTTTCCTTCCTCATTCTTTTAAACATACAATTCTCCCAATGATCATTGTTGAGCCACGATGTAGACTATAGGTGGTTTGCTTGGAATTGTTGGTGCTAACTCCAGAGGATTTGATAAGTACTTTTTAATTTACAGGAAAGCTTTGGGGTAGGACTAGTCCTATTCAAAAGGTACTCCTTTTTTCATGAGGTGGCTAAACGGAAGACAACAACGAGTAAGAGTTGATATGGACCTTCAAATATTTGCCAAGAAACCTTGATGACACAAAGCTCTTTGAGATTCTCAGGCTCAGGCATCTCTTGGATTGCTTTGATCTTGGACTGATTAATCGCTATCTCTCTATGGTGAACAATTCGTGAATGATAAGGCCTCATGTCCTATAGTTGAATCGATCATGAGCTTAGTGACGGGCAGCGGGAAGTCATCTTTCAGACATGCATCGTTGAGATCCCGGAAGTCTGCACAGATGCAATGTTGTCCATGTTTCTTTTGCAAACTAGGTTGGGTACCTTGCCTTACAAATGAACCAATGCTATAAGTTTATTGACTTCTTTTTCAATTTTAGGTACCGACTCTGGATGAAAACGATGTTGGGGCTACTTTTTCAAAAAAGCACCCCTCTTGATGGATAGACAATGGACTGCAACTTTGGAATCAGAACTTGGCAATTCCTTGTAACTCTATGCTAACATGTCCTTACACTATGAAAGGATATTGAAGTACTCGTTTTCTTCCTCGGGTGTAAGAATGAAGTTACATTGATATGGTGAGGTTCCTCGGTAGTTGTAAGATTTAATTCCTTTATATCATCGACTGTAGCTTTCCCCTTGTCCTCAAGGGTCTTAGGGGTCTATACAAGCTCTATCTCTATGTCTAATTCTTGTGTTCTCAAACTGTGATATGATGAGAAGAAGTTGCCTTGTCTTGGTCTTCTTCCTTGGTAGAGTCAAAGTTACTTTGCTGACTAATGAACATCACAGTGCACGTTTTCACTCTCAATGAATCCTCTGTCTTGATGTCTAGGTTTGAGCATTGCTTCATTCGTGAAGGGATAGAACTTTGTACCTCATTTATAACACCTAGATGATTGAATACTGAACTTTTAAGCTCCTGGGATGGTACCTTTGCGGGCTTTGTTCCTTCTTTGATCCTGGTGTACGCTGAAGGCTACGGTTGTGCCCACTTCTGGTAAAGACAGATGGACGTCTCTTTGAAGTGGACACTTGTAATCTATTGAATATAGAAGTGCTGGTGCTAGGTGGATAATCCTCCTCTTCACTCCCATCTATCTCTTTAGCCGACCCTAGATTTTGATTAGCTATAGTGATGCATAGCTAAGTTCGACTATAGCGACACCTATTGAGCCTCCTTACTGTTGGATCCTTTTTTGAGTTTTATAAGACCATGAGGCTTGGCATCGGTTACATTTCCTAATGTAATTGGATTTGAAAGTCAAAATAAGCTCTTTCCATAAGCTTGTATGCATTTGGATTGAATCCCTCTGTGGTCCGTTTACATGGCAAGTGCTCTTTTTTCAACAAGGCTTTAGAGGAAGAGACAAGCGCAGGGAGGGGGTGTCTATTCACCTTTGGCTGGTATATCTTTCATGTTGGCAACATGGTACTTCTCTTATGGGCTCCTAAGCTTGCCTCATTAGCCTTCCTGATAGTCTTACCTTCAGCCTATCTATTTATAACTCCAATAAAGGGAGATTCCCCTTCTTATGACGGGATTTCAGAACACACCTCAAAATCGATTTCTTGGAGTCTGTTGAAGCACCCACATATTTTGCAACTTGCTCAGTAGACTAGATTACGCGGACTTGTTTATCGTGCTCTTTGTACTGTTGTTACTATTTCACATCTTTATTTCTCTTTATCAGTTATACGTGCTTGGTAAAGAGGAAATTGTTTATAACATCATCTAGAAGCTTCTTGAAATAATTTAGCTTCAGCAAAATGTGACTCAACCTTAATGAATGGCCTGACGTCACCGCTGGTCTTCTTTTCTCCACCACGATAGCACTTGAGACATCACCTATCTTTAGTTCGAGGTGCATCTTATCAATCATATGCTGACTCTATACGCTAAACCCTTAGATCGCCATTTGGCTTTTAGAAAGCTTTTCCACCCTGATTCCTAAATTATTCATTATAGACTTAGGCATCATGTTAATAGCTGACCCTCTATCCATAAGGATCTACTTGACTTATTGTTCCTTGATATAGCCAATGATGGGAAGAGGGCAATTGTGAGGCTTGTGGCAATGTTGCAAGCACCATACAGAGTATCATCTTTCATTGATTGGCTAACATCCTTGCTCTTGTCAACATAAAGCTTTGGGTGTTGTAAGGCAATAGCAACACGATGATGTATCCCTTCTTGCAAATTAAAGATTTGCCTTCAATCCTTACATATTAGTAAAGTCTCTAAGATAGTTAGAGTCTTATCGTCATCTTTTAGAGGTTTCTCCTGCTGCTCTTCCTAGGGATGTTCATCTATCTCGGACCGGAATAAACCAGACCGACCTAGGCCAAAGACCAATTGAGGACTAGTCTAAGGACTAAGGCCCCGACCGGTTCAAAATAGGTCTGGACTGGTAAGAACACAGGCCGAATTGAGACCGGACCAAGACTAGACGGATTTGGATCGAGTCCGCATGGCCCAAATTGAAATGAAAATGACAACTGGACAACTACTTGGTTAAAAAAGGCCATAAAAATTCTGCTTTCCATCAAATTCCCAAATAGAAAACACAAAAATTAAATTTTACAAATTCTGCCCCATTTCCAGATGGGAAGGAGCTGGGCATCCTAATAACCATTTCACTTCAGTGGCATCCCCCTTTCTGATTTCACCTTCTTTTTCTTCTTTTGTTTTTCTCCCTTCAATTTATCCTAACACCCCATTTTAATTCATCCACGTTTGCTTTGATTTTAATTTTCTTTCCCCTAGAAAAATTATAAATTTTCGGTTCAAAAAACTTTAACCCAACTTAGACCATGTACATAGACATAATATAATTAACCATTATTCTATCGGGGCCCTTCAGTGTCTCTGTTCATTAATCCATTGTTTTGATTCTGCTCTACATTTTCCCATTCACTATAAATTTGAGATTCCTAGTTTCTACATAGACTTGGAATCGTAATTCATAAATGTAATTAAAAACTAAAAAGTTAACAGTTTCTTACATTACAAACGCATGTCGCATCACAGGAGCGTCGGGGCTTGGGAGTACAAGTTGGACTCCTGGGCCGGAGAGGCCAAATGCCATCAACTGAGAGGAACAGAGGGGTGAAGGATGAGAGAGGGAGGGACTAAGTAGCGGTGAGGCCATGAGGGGTCAAGGAAGTGAGGTCTAGAAGCAAGTTACTAAGAGTCGCGAGGCCTTATATAAGGTCTAATATTAAAAACTTAAAATTTAAAAAAAACCCTATATTTAATCGGTTCACGGTCCAATTTATCGGTCCACTTGGTCTGGACCGAAGACCAAAACAACAAAAAAGGAGGACTGAGGATCGAATTGACTTAGCATGGCCGATCTGATCCAGGCTAGTCTTCGGTCCGGTCCGAGTCTTGACCGAATAACGAACAACCCTAGGTCTTTCTCCTCATCTTCCTTGTCCTCCAGCTCATAACATGAAGACATGTTAATGGTGACCTTCTAAAGAATTCCAATGGCAAGAATTCTTCTAGCATAACAGCAACAAGTAACACCTGCTCGAGTTGCTCAACGGACTGAATTTCCTTCCTCAGCCTCTTATTTGTTTTTGACTTCTTCTTGCCTTTTGCGCATTGAGAATTCTTCTTCTTCCCTTGTCTCTTTTTTCAATGAAGGGCTGGTGCCTAAGCTTGTTTTGGCTTCCTTGGCCTCTATCGAGTAAGAAGTGTCCATCCTTCTTTGTCCTTAGCCAGAACAAGATAGGCCTGCACGACGGACCCCTGAACCATTAAGAGGACAACAATGGGTTCCAAGATGCCAAGATAAATGGTGAATAACTCCTCTCTTTAAGAGGAAATTACATTGCTCTCCTTCTGCTCATAGGATTGAGTATGCATTTGCTACCATAATAAAGGAGAATACTCCTCTTTAGTAGACATATGATTGGTCCTGTTGGAGTCATCTACGTCTAGTATGATCCTCCCATCTATAGCCAACTACATAATACGTTCCTTCAACGTAATGCACTTCTTGAGAAGATGGCTAATGACTCGATGATAGTGACGTTACTTTGGGTCAGTAGTCTTTCAGCGTTTTCAGGTTGCTTTAGTAGAGGGAGTTCAATAATTCCATTCTCAAGCAAATCATCCAGCATTCCTGACAATGTTTGAATCAAGAAACGCATACTTCTCTTGAAGCTCCTTTAATGCAGGCCACTTCCTTCCACCATCCCTCAAGGGTGATATTTTCTTTTCTTATAGCATAGGTTTCCTTGAAAGCATTATAGGTTCCTCCGTGGAAGTGGCCATGGTTTCGTTTGCCAGCACCTTCAAAGGCTTAGAGCTTTTCTTGGTCTCACTTTTGTCCTTTTGTGTAAGAAGAAAACAACTTACCACGACAGTTTGCTATCATCATTTCCATGTCACGGGCCTTGGGAGCTAGCTTTTAAAAGTCCTTAGCATGCTTATTTATAGAAGATAAAGCAAGTTCCACTCCATACTCCGAGCGCACATCTCAATAACAGAGGCTTTGCACAAATGATCCTTGCTGTGTCTTGGTAGAGAGATCTCCAACGATTAATGTAATCGAGGACAGGTTCATCCTTCATTGCTTAGTATTCATCAATACTGTTATACTAATAGTGTGCTGAAAGCTACAATATATTACGAAACTCCTGCTCCATTTGTTCCCAATCATTGATGGATTTGGGCTCCAAGTTAGTATACCAGTAAAAAGAAATTCCTTTAAGAGATCAGGTGAACTGCTTCACTAACCAGTCCCCTTCAATCCCAGCATTACTGCACCTTTTGACGAAATGTGCAATTCGTTGTTTAGGATTGCTCTTTTCATTAAACCAATTAAATTTAGGGCTTGATAGCTACGGGGCATGCGATGCACATCAATCCTTTTCATATAAGGCTTCGTGTATCAAATTGTCATATAACTTCCTTCCCCCCAGTTGAGCCTTAATTGCGTTCACAATTAAGCTCTATTTTATCTACTTAGCAGATATTGAACCTAAAGGAGAATCATTTTTGGTATGCATTCATCATTTGAGTCTTTGTTTTGATTAGACTCTTTGTCAGAATCATCGACCGAGCCTTTATTAGAAGCTTCAGATGACTTCCTCTCCAACTTCTTTATCAACTCAATAATTAGCTCTTTTTGACGCTTGATCTGAGCATCCTTTTCTGCACTCTCCTTAGAGAGTCGATCCAACATAGCCTTCATGCTTGCCAGTTGTTCCTTGAAGGTGGTAGCCTCCGTCACGTTAACTGGCATAATGATAGCATCAGAAGATTCAGCTTCAGCATATAAAGAACGTGATTTCTTTGATGATGTCAAACAGAAATGACTACTTGAATAGCAATCATCTTCCAAACCAACGGGCTATAAGGTAGGGCTGGTATGAGTTTGATGTTCATCTACCCCACGAGGTATTGTTTGTGCCATGTTGAAGCAGGCAACAAGCTTTTGCTAAAAAGTATACGAAGTAGCTTGGTTGACTCCATTAGACATGTTGGAGTTGAGATTTTGAATTTGACATGACTAAGACATTGTAATCACAACTTACTATCCTATAGCAATCATGATAGTAACTTTTGCCATACTCCTAGTCGTATGTCACTAGATGTAGCACTAGCAGTTGCTGATCCTTGAGATGTGGCCCAGATAGTTATCCTTGATGATTAAGGGACATCATTTTTAGGGGCCATGTTATTTTCAAAGAAATATATTGTTCGTACTTTGGAGAAAGAGATGAGAGCCATAGAAGTCCCACAAGGCATGCCAAAAATTTGTGAACACAAATTTCGAGCCTAAAGTAAATCAGACAAGAAATTGAGAAACAAATTCAATTTTTATATTGATATTGTATATATGGACACAATCTCTGTACTAAATACATTTAAAGTAATCCTCTTATTCGATCTCCTTAGATGAATTTAAGTGAATTTGATCTTGTTGTACACTTCATATGGTCTAATATGTTGCGAGTATCTAGCAAAGATACCTTTATAACTTCTTACATCAAATTTTCTATGATTTTCTTTTCTATTATTGTGAATGAAGCACTTGCTTCCAAATGCTTTGAAATATGAAATCTTTTGACTTTTTTTCTTTGAGGGGCTCATATGGAGCTTTCTTTATATAGGATAGATCTGATCAAGCATCTACTGAGAATATAACTAGCATTACTCATAGGCTCAGCCTAGAAGCACATAGAAAGATAATTTTTGTATAAAATTATTATGACTATGTCTTCCAATGTTCTATGTTTCCTTTCAACTATCCTATTTTGTTGTGGAGTCCTTGGTGCTGAGCAGTTGTGTAATATTCCCATCTGATCATAGAACTTAATAAATCCTTTTTAAACTCAGTTTTATGATAATTTCTCATGACCTGAATTGAAAGTCTTTAACTATTTTGTACCTATCTGCAATATTTGGCAAAAACTTTTAACAGTATCTGTTTTATCCTTTAGGAAGAATACCAAAACTGTAACACCCCAATCCCTAATAACTTAATTAGCTTAATCTACTCACTCAACAGCATGGTTGTAGTAGAAGTCTTGATGATTGGAGGCACTGCCTACGTTTTGACTTCGACAAGGAAAGGAATATAATTTAAGCGACTCGAGCAGTAGTGATTCCACAAATATAAGTCAAATATGATCAGAGGGTTCAAGTTATCACTAAAATACAGCTTGATATGTTGTCTTCTAATTTCTTGATTAGGCATGCTTATTTTAAACTCAATCAAGCCTCTCTACTATTTCGTAGCCATTGCTAGCATCTAACAGTGTCAGTTGCATAGCACATGAAGCCTTATCTCCTTCCAGCTTGCTAGGGAGATGACTGTTTATTGACTCTCACGTAAAACAGGAAACAAGAAAATATTTTAAGTAATGAGTTGAAGCCTAGTATGCTTATTTCCATACTATAAAATTAGCTTTTAGAATGAGTTAATTAGGAGGCCACATTTCAATTCATTTTATTTTGAAATGAGAGGGAGAGATAATTATATTAAAACTATTATTGGTTATTATCTAAAAGTCAAACCAAAGCTGACGAGTCATATGTATATTGCGATTATTGAGTAAGTGCACACCTCCTAAGCTGATCGAGATGCTTGAGCTGAAGTTGTGCGGGTAAACTGAATGGCCTAGGCCCTTATAATTGATATCTGGTGGGCCACTTGATTATGTGCGAAAACAATGCTTGAAAATGATTCATTAAATATTTATATGTGATCATATTTTGGCTTATACAAAGACATGTGAATTTTTGAAGGGTATAGGCAGTAAGCATACTTGAAAATTTTAAAATCTCTTCCCTTTTATAAAATAGTTGTTTGTGGCTTGACAATGACAATTTTAAAAGCTCTTCCCTTTTATAAAATAATTGATGGTTAGTGAATTTTTAGATAATTTTATTTGTTACAACCTTAATAAATAGTTCATAGTTCTCCTTGGAATTTTCTTTAATTAACAAAACACTCAAATTGTTTACTTAAACCCACAAACTTATTTTGGTTTTTCATTTATACATGTCTTCATCGTAATATCCTTGCTATTATTATCATTATTGATATTGATGTTACTGTGCTATGATTGGTCCTAATGTGGTTATCACTAGTAATAGTAATATTAATGTTATTATCAATACAGTTGTTATAGTCACTGTTATTATTGTTATTGCTTGTTATCTATATTGTCATTATAAATTTCATTGCTATTACAATTAATACTGGTGGTGATAGTAGTTTTTGTGACCTAGCCCTGAAAAGGTTTGGATTATTCAAGTTCGATTTGTGGTTTTAAATTAATTGGCGATGTCAAATCATACTACCGCGTCCAAATCAAAAAGATTCTCATTTCTTAGGTCTCGGACGAACCTTAATTTATATTCATTTGTTTAGGCCATAAGAACATATATCGTTCCCCGTCATTCAAACAAGAACCAATCTTTACTCTTCTCTTTGAGTTATAAAAACACATGTTGAACAAATAGGAGTGACTTGGACTACGGAATCGATTGTTGGGAATAGCGCACATCGGTATTGATGCTAGGCGGCAACTAGAGTTACCTTAGAGTTTCCACCTCCTAGATCGGAGACGTACTGGTGATCGTAGGACAGTCGTGAGAGGAGGGGAGGAGAGTGTGAGACTTCTATGTCAATGCGTGTATCTAATTGACACCCTAAAACCTCCTTATACAGGTTGGGGGAAACAATTAGGGTTGGCCGTCAGGCCTAAAATATTAGGCCCAACCAGCATCTCCCACTCGACCACGTAGGTCATAAACATATGCTCTTCATGAATCACAACTCTTCACGCGTCATACCAGGAATAGGACGTGCAACCAAAAAGTAACTAGTAGTGTTACATTAAGTTACCATCTAACTAACATAGCACTTTTACGAAAAGCGATACTCGGAATCATCTTAAAACATCAACAGTGGCATCTTTAATCGCATATGCCATGATATATCATATGATTATATACTCAATATAATCACCTGGGCCAATATTGGTGATGATGGATAGATTTTTCCTTAAGCACTCATGGTGTTGCATCTCAATTTGCTGTCCTAACGTGCTCTCGTTGATCCGTATACATCGTGCTCCTTGAGAAGCACATCAAAGTAGCAGCATCAAGCTTTTGACTTTATACAATAGTTTTAAGTCAAAGGGTCATCGTCCATAGGGTCACGCAGGTACAAGAGACAAGGAGGTCAATTGTCACTCCGTGTATGAGTCTTCTTCTAAGTGCACACAATATGAGATGTATGTCATGGCATAGCTCCCACTTACCTAGGGTCATCAGTCTATATGACATGTGAATCGCCAGTCCAGATTTTCACCAAAAACTCTAACCTGAGCCACTAGATTAACATACTAAATTCTAATCTTGACACTCAAGATTCGGCTTTTAAGGCTTCAATATGAAATCATATCTCATATTCGACTCCCATCGAGTCTCATTTGAGACTTACTAAGGCGACTGTATCACATTCATACACTTTCAGTATGAGTAATCAATATTGTACACCTAGTGCCAATATGATTTAATCTCATCTCGCCCGCTACTCAAGTGTCAAGATGATTGCCTGTGTGACTAGAGCAATTAGAAGCTTGTGACATTTCAACATGTCTAATAAGTAAATCATAAAGCATTTAGAAAAAGAACCTTTGATATTTATTTCATAAATGCTCATTACAAGAAGAACATTTCTGTCATACATAACAAGATTTCATCCAAAAACTAAACTCTACGAAGTCCTAGAGTTAGTGAATGTAGTTTAAAAGCATCTCTAGGAATTGACTTAGTTATGGGAACAACAATAATCTTATTAGTGGGTATGTAGTTGAGGGAAACTTCCTTTGTCTTTATGGCATTTCATATGAGGTGATAACTCCTTTTAATGTGCTTGGTCTTTCGATGGAAGTTTGGATCCTTAGCGAACTAGATGGCAGCTTGGAACAACAATAATCTTATTAGTGGGTATGTAGTTGAGGGAAACTTCCTTTGTCTTTATGGCATTTCATATGAGGTGATAACGCCTTTTAGTGTGCTTGGTCTTTCGATGGAACTTTGGATCCTTAGCGAACTAGATGGCAGCTATGTTGTCACATAGCATCTCAAAAAGATCATTAACTGTAGGAGTGACGTTAAGATCTAGGAGGAAACTCCGTAGCTACATTGCCTCACATGTGGCTAGGCTACATGCGACATGCTCTGCCTCCATAGTCGACAGAGTTATGCAGTCTTACTTCTTACTGCACCATGATATGGTTCCCCCACCCATGGTGAAGACATACCCTAAGGTTGATCTGGACTCATTCGAGTCACCACGTTAATCGGCATCTGAACATCCTTTCAACTTAAAGTCTCTGCCTTGATAGCATAGGACTAAGTCAGTTGTACCGTGAAGGTAGCACATGATTCTTTGGATGGCTTGCCAATGAGCAAGTCCTGGATTGATATCGTAACGACTTACCTGACCAACCGCAAAGCAAATGTCAGGCCTTGTACATAACATGGCATACATCAAGCTTCATACGGCACTAGCGTAAGGGACATTATTCATTGCCTCCTTTTCAGTATCTGTTTTTGGGCATTGGTCGAGGCTCAAGGTTAAACCGTTCTTAACTGGAGTGTCTACGGGTTTGGAATAATGCATACAGAATCGTTCTAAGAATTTCTCTATATATGCTTCCTGGCACATACCTAAGAGTTTCTTAGGTCGATTTCTTATTATTTCCACACCTAAGAGGTACCTGTCTTCACCTATGTCCTACATCTCAAAGAAGGAGGATAGCCACTTCTTAATTGCTTCGATAATTTCCAAGTTGTTTCCAGCCAATTATATGTCATCAACGTATAGGGTAAGAAACATAATACCCCGATTGATCTTTGGCTTCGATTATTTTGAAGTTGTTCCCAGCCAGTAGTATGTCAAGAACGTATAGGGTAAGAAACATAATCCCCTCTGTTGATCTTTTGGCATACACACAGTGGTCTTCTGAAACCATGGATAAGCCAAACGAGCTTATAGCTTCATAGAATCTTAAGTACCAAGATGTGGAAGATTTCTTAAAACCATATATGGGCCTTTTAAGATGACATACCTTATCCTCTTGTCCCTTTGATACAAAACCATTGGGTTGGTACATATAGATTTCTTCCTCAAGGCTACCATTGAGAAAAATAGTCTCTACGTGCATTTGAAACAACTGTAAGTCCAAATGGGCATCCAGGGCTAGGAGTAAGTTAATAGAGGCAAATCGCACCATAAGAGAAAATGTCTCTTCATAGTCTACACCCTTAATTTCAGTAAACCCTTTGACCACTAAACGGGATTTGAACATATTGATCAAACGATCTGCTCGATGTTTTATCTTGAAAACCAACTTGTTTTAGATAGACTTACATTGGGCTGGAGGATCAACAAGTTCCCAAACCTTGTTTCTCGCCATCGAGTCCATCTCATCCCTCATGGAATCCATCCACTCTTTGTGGTTTGGTGAGTTAATCACCACTTGATAAGAGGTAGGCTCCGTAACTTCCAAGGGAGTGGATAGGAATATTTCCTCTCTGATTTGGAAGTATCGTCGAGGAATTCTTCTATGCTCACTCATTCGGACCCTGAAACTTTCATTATTTATTTGTTTGGGTGAGGCATCCCTCCCCCTTTCTCTAAGAGTTGTGGGACCATGAGCATGTGGAGAATCACTACCACTATCCCTCTAGGACGTGGGATCCTGAACATGTGGACTAACTGCATGTTCGGCAAAAGAAGATTGAGGACAGACCTCATTCACAGGTTAACTCCTCATATATTGGAGATTAAGGAAGAATCTCATTTTCCTCAGCAGACAAGTCTCCCCTATTCCTTTCGGATATGGAGGCATACCACCTTCGGTGACTTGGTTAGAGTTCAAATTCTCCTGCTCACCGAAAGGTGGTT
Source organism: Selenicereus undatus (assembly GCA_017589665.1). Lineage (NCBI taxonomy): Eukaryota > Viridiplantae > Streptophyta > Magnoliopsida > Caryophyllales > Cactaceae > Selenicereus > Selenicereus undatus. The sequence continues at coordinate 63,139,899 of JACYFF010031958.1, forward strand.
AAATGTCTTGCTATAAGTCAAATAGTTCGACATCCTTCTTAATTTCAGCAATGATCGGGAATTCATCCTTGAGAAAATTGACATTGCCGGAATCTATTTTTGTCGTGCAACCATTAGGGTGTTGCTCATACGTCACATATCCTTTACGAGATATCTAATGAAGACTATTTTAGTGGCTCTTGGACCATGTCTTCCGTGTTTGTGGGTTGGGTTATGCGCGTGGCCAACCGAAACCCACGGATGCAAATGGTTCAATGATGGCATCTTACAAAACCATAACTTATATGGTGTGACAGGTATACTTTTGCCTGGCCCACAATTAAGGATGTAGGTTGTCGTGAGCAACGTATCCCCTTAGAAACTGATTGGGAGTTTTACATGTTCCATCATTGACCTAACCATGTCAAGTAATGTACGATTCCAATGTTCTGCAACACCGTTTTGTTATGAGGTGCGTGGAATCATTAGTTATCTTTGTATACCTATTTCCTTATAGAACTCTTTAAATATATCAAAGAGGTATTCACGGCCTGGATCAGTCCGAAGGATTTTGACTCTTTGTTCTAATTGAGTCTCTACCTCTGTTACAAAGCGTTTGAACACGTCAAGTGTCTCATAGCGATGAGATAGTAGGTACACATACCCAGATCATGAATAATCATCTACAAGGGTAATGAAATAGGTGGCCCCATGACGTGCTTTACTGTTCATGGGTCTACAGACATCTGAGTGGATTAATTCTAAGGGACTAGATGCTCTCAAAGCCTTACCAAAAGGCTTTATTGTTGGCTTGCCAGCTAGACGTGACTCACACCTAGGTAACTTGACCCTAGTGAGTTGATCTAGAAGAACTTCTTTAGCTAGCCAACTTATCCTATCTTGATCCACATGGCCAAGTTTAGCATGCCACCTAACAAATTCAGAGTTGGAGTCAAAGTATGAAACAAAAGCAAAGGATATATTATTATATGAATCATACAAATCTAAAGCAATGAAATCTCCTTTCAATGTTGCCTGCCCATAAAAATTGCCATGATAGAACAAATCTAAACCATCTGGATCACAATCAAAAGTAAAACCTAATCTCATTAAAGAAACATAAGAAACTAAGGTGCATAGCACTCCAGGTGCATAAAGGGCGCCATGAAGAAGCAGCTTGTTTCCTCCATGGAGTTTGAGCTAATATGTTCCTACCCCAAGGACATCTTTTTCACTGTCGTTCCCCAAAACGACAATCCGTGAACCCATCGGGTAGCGATGGAACTCCATGAATCCAGCCTTATCCTAAACTATGTGCTTTGTTACCCCGTGTCTACAATCATCGAGGAAGAGAGTTAGCAATAAATGCATATGAACAAACATATAATTCATGAGTTTTAGTGGAAAGAGGTACCTTGGTTGGCTCAAGAAAATCTTGAGCAAAATGGCCATTCTTTCCATAGTTATCGCACTTCACATGTGTCATATCCTTAGCTCCATTGCCCTTATCCTTATGCTTCTTAGCAGTACCACCATTGGAGCGAGAGGTTCAAGGAGGATGGGGAGCCTTCTTGGGCTGCTTACCACGGTAAGGTCGTCTTACCCCTAGGCCCCGACCCTTTCGCTAGGAATGCTACACTAGGGGGTGCATATATCTTTATACGCCCTTCCTCCATTTCGAGGTGCTTTAAGATTGCTTCGAAGGTCTTAATGTTCTCACTGTGTGTCATAATGACCTTAAAGCTCTTCCAATGTTCATTGTCATTATGAAGAGCCCTAATCACATTCAAGACCTATTCTTCCCCAAAAACTTCCTGCCCTACAACGTTAAGATCTTGAACCATGGCACTCATGGTTCGAAGGGGTTTGGATATAATAGACTAGAGCCAATAATACACTACATCCATTTTAGCTGCAAGGTACGTAACCTCGTAGTAGGTGTCTGCCAAAACCTAATCCTAATAGTATACCGCATCCATTTTAGCTGTAAGGCCCACACGTCCTTAGCAGTGATGGAGCATTCAAACTCACCCTAGAGATCGTTCTGCATGCAACATAGCATTGTATAACTTGTAGAGCCATCGCATTTGAACTAAGCTTGGTATGCCCTTAGGTTCTCTTGGTACTGCTCAGTGGTAGTAATATCTCTACCTTAGTTATCTTTGTTTGCTAGAGCAGGCATAGAAGAAGTTAAGAGGTCCAACATGTCACCATCATTTAAGGTAAACTGGGCCTTCAGATGCTAGACATCTTAGTTGGAATCATCCATTTTATCATTAGATTGCATACAACCTATCATACTTTTAGCTGCCATATCTGAAAGTTTATATATTATTTGTTAGGTATATCGTTTTAATAATTAAATCATCAAGAGAACCCCATCATCCATATTATACGTTTGAAAATTTCACTAAGCTCAAGATCATCACATATGTATATGAAGTAGGGGCCCCTTTTAATTTAATTATCAAATTAACTCCATAGAATTTCGTTAAACTAATTAACATTTTAATTTAGTGACTATCACAAAGATGTTCACTTTTGGCCACATATTTATTTAGTATGAAACTAATTCATTAAAAAGCTTTCATTTTATTTAGTATATTACACAAAGTTATATGTTCATAGCACAAAGTCATATATTTAGCTCCAAAGTTTATATTATTGGCAATTTTATATAATAATATGAAAATAAAAGTAAAAATATAACTCATTAAAAATGTAGGACAACCTCATGGCCACTTTCAAAATATAAAACAGATTTATATGATTGTTAGAATACATACTAATCGACCCAAGACAATTGAAATTGACCCGAATTAAAGAGAACAGCATTGTGGCAAAAAGAAAACCAGGCCCATTAAAAAGAGCCCAACTGTGGCCCTTTTTATAAGTGACACTCACGCCTCCCCCCTAACCCTAAAATCTTCACTCTCTTTCTCCTCTCTGTCTGCCTCTTGATTTTCTCTCTTTTCTCTCGGCTTCCCAGCGCCATGGCTAGGGAAATGGAGCACTGAGCTCCACTAACTCTCAACCTTCTTTGTCCTTTTTTACGGCTGCTTTGTGACTCATCCTTCTCAGATGCTTTGTGACTCCTCCTTCTCACGGCCATATCGCCACCCTCCACCCTGTCGAAGACGATGAACCTTTGGCTGAAAAACCCAGATGAGGAAACCCCCCGACCCACTGTTGAAAACCAAAAAAAGGAACACACTAGCGTGTAGATCAACTGCAACCTAGCTAGAAAATGCTTGCTGAGCACCGAATACGCTTCTCATGGAGGGGCGTGTGACTCACACGTGCCTCATATCTGGTGGTTTTCGCGGTTCCTTTGCCGGATCTCGATAGATTAGCAGTCAGGGGTGCGGTTGGACGAAGAGAGAGAGTTAAAACCTCCATCGTTGATGGCGCGTGACTTACACGCCCCACCCCTCCTTGGCAGTTCTGATGGGTATGGCTCGGATCTCTCTCTATTTTCTACACTTTCTTCCCCTTCCCCATTTTTTTAGTTTGGGAAATAGGTGGTCTCTTTTGGTTTCATGGAGACCACCACCACCATAACCACGATGGCTGTGTTGGGTCTTGCATGTATTGATTTTAGGGGTGAGGAGCATAGGCAAGATCTGTTTTCTATTCGGCCACTTAGGCAATGGGTTAAATTAGGGTTAGGCTAGTATGACATTAGGTTTCTTGGAACCTGTTTTAGGAGTCTTTACAAATCATAATCATTAAAGAGTCGTGCTAAGCAGACTCACAATCATGCTATTAAGAATTAAAAAAGGTTATAAGAACTACTCTGAGTTTAATGTGCGCACATAGTCGCATACAAATATTGCCTTCATATGTTCAATTTTCACAATTACAACTAGTAATGTAAAGGATCATGCTTTTTAATTTGGTACACAAAAGAAGCACACTTTCTTCAATTGTGATAGCATAACTTGATCAGTCAGGGAGAATATGTTAATAGTCTTAATACAAGGTGACCATAATTATGCCAAAAGTCAATTCAATAGCATGTTTACGAAATTAAACAAATTAATCACGTGAGTCAGACATGAACAAATCATTTGGGGCTAAACCGAGCAATTTTTGGATCTGATACCACTATTGAACAAATAGGAGTGACCTGGATTGCGGAATTGACTGTGGAGAGTTGCCCACTTCGTTATTGATGCTAAGAAGCTACTAGAGTCGCTTTGGAGTTTCCACGTCCCAGACTCGAGACCTACTGGTGATGGTAGGGTAGCCGTGAGAGGAGGGGAGGAGTGTGAGATTTCTATGTTAATGTGTGTATCTAATTGACCACCTAAAACCTCTTTATATAGGTTGGGGGGAATAATTAGGGTTGCTGCTCTAAGCAGCTTTAGTGGTCGTCGGGCCTAAAATATTAGGCTTGGCCAACAACGTGCAATTAATCTTTAACACTAATTATAATCGATCATGTTCACATCATGATTAAGTTATACATCAAAATCACTATTACTCTTATTTCTTAAAGTTGTCTCAATTTCCATATTAAGCATCAGTTCACCAATTGTGCAAAGATGACTCCCAAAATTCTAATTCCCGTCCTGTAATATTTTATTATTGTTTCAAGGTCCACCTTAAAAAATCCATGTCTTTCACCCTCAACCTTAAATTGAGACCCCAATCCCCAATATGGAAAGCTTAAGAAGTCCCCCTATAGTTTCAATAAAAATGTAAAATATAACCACCACAACACGGCCTCAAAAATTGATCTTATTAAAACCGTGCACAACTGTGGTCTATTCTATGCAGTTTCATTAAATTAGGCATAACTTTGTTCACAAAACTCAGAATTGTGTGATTCTAGAGGCAATTGAAAGATTCTTCATTAGCCAACTCACCAGATAAAAATCACAATTTTTTTAATGCTCGAATAAGTACCAATTTATTTCTCACTCCTACAACCTTTGTTCTATTCAAAACGCAATCAAGAATCCTCAAAATTCAACAAATTGAATTACAAAAATACAATACCACAACCCATGTTTAAAATCTAATTACTCCATGAGCACCCACAAGCTCCCAACAATTCCAAACGTCAAGTGCATCATGATTAACTCTAAATTATCACCAATTAACAACTGTCCAAGCTCAATCAACACATTAACTAATTGAATTAGGGAGTAAAAAGAGTAGGAATAAGTGAGAAGGATGTTAGGGCTTACCTCCAAAACACCAATGAGACAAGTTGAGGAAATGTAGGAAGGGTAGTGGCGGTGCTAGGGGCCGATGATGAAGTGTCAATGGTCGATAACTACTGGTGCTGATGGTTGGTAATGGTTGGCCGGGTAGAAGAAGCAAGGAGAAGGCAGAGCAATGAGGGGAAAAGCTGATGCTAAGTGGGGGAAAAAAACAAGAGGGGTTTCTGTGCGTTAAAATAAAAGGGGGTTTGTAGTTTGATTTAGTCAAATTTCATTTAACAAACTTTTAGACATTTCTTGCTTATTATTTTTCTATTCCCCCTTTTTTAACAACCCCCTTTTGTTTTTAACTAACAATCATTTAAGCTAAAATTTGGGCTATTATCAATATTTCAACATCTGGAAGAAAATTATAAACTTTACCCATTATGATCAACATATATTTTTGTATTTGTTAATATTTGATTCGTCCACATTTCGATTTCATTTACATAGCATAAGTGAGCAAACTGTATGCATATATACGTATTTTATGATAATTATAACTTTTATCCACCTTTTTAATTGGGCTAATTTATTTATTTCATTTATACATTTATTTATAAATTCTAAATGATTTAGTACGGAGTATGATTAAGTTTCATTTTGAGGCCACTTGTTGTTTCAACCTACAATTGCATAAATGCATTGAATCTCGAATTGAAATACATTGTTGAAAATTAATCAATTTAAATGCAGATTAACCAAAGTAATTAATGTGATTTAGGTTCGGGTTATTACAGCTTTCTCCCCTTAAAATAAGTTTCATCCTCGAAAATTATAATTTTTGAGAGAAATACTAGATTTACCTTAAAGAAATATGGATACTTTTTTCTCATATCCTCTTCTCTCTCCCATATGGCTTAAGATGAGGTATGGTTAGCCTATAGGACCTTGACCAGAGAGATACTCTTATCACAAAGTTGCTCAATGCTATAGTCCAATATTTGCATGGAACGCTTCTCAAACCAAGTTGTCAGTAACCTCTATGGGCTAGTACATGGTCTGGGTCGCTAACATACTTTCTAAGTTATGAAATATGAACAACATTGTGAACATGCTCGAGTTCTGCTGATAATTTAATCTATAAGCCACTGAGTTGAACTTTTCAGGGACTTCATAGGGCCCAATGTACATAGGGTTCTGTTTTCTCTGACATTAAATCTCCCTACCTTGTTGACTGTTAATACTTCTAAGAATACTTTATCTCCTAATTGAAACTCTAATGATCTCCTTCCTTTATCAACAAACTCTTGTATTGGCTCTATGTCGTCTTAACATATTCTTGGATCTTTATTAACTCCGACCTTATACTTAATGCTTCGTCCAACTTACTTAAACACAGCTAGATATTGTTTAGGCTTCTGCACTACAAGAAAGGTTACTTCTCTCCGCATATAGTTTTGCTTCTAACCACACTTATAAGTGTGGAAATACAGGTTGCCTACACATAGGCTAAATGTGGGGAAAATATGCGTGCGGAATTTTCCCCACATTTACAGCAAGTGTGGGCAGAGGTCAATTGCCCACAATTAAAAATGCACAGAAAAGTACTAACTCGCACATTTGATGTGGGTTGTTTAACACTACGGCCACACATAAAGGTGTCGGAAGTCATAATGATATCCACATTTGTAAGTGTTATCAATATCATTGTTATTTTTAAAAAATAATAACGCTTGTAATTAATATCAAACTTAATAATTAAAAAGGACAATAATGTCTGTTGATTGTTCTATTTTTTAATTATTAAGTTCTACATTAATTACAAGCGTTATTCTCAAGTTATAAATATATAAACAAACAACAAAATTAAATAAAAGGAAACTCAATGAGATTGCGCATTATCCAACTTTAAAAAATATATATCAATGGTGATTTACATAAGAAGACTTAAAAATTAAAACTAAATACTGTTGCTTTATAAGTTCTGAACCCATACAAATTATATGTCCTTGTGGTACCTGAATGCAGACCTTAAATAAAAGTATTTGTTATATCACTAGCTAGCTAGAAGCCTAGAACGAAGTACATTTATCTAGGTTGCTATATCCTTAGCAAAACATGACTTAGCTTTAGAAAGTGTATCTTCAGTGACAAATTGACGACATCTCAAGAAATACAACCTGTCAAGCAATTAAAACAATAAAAAAAAGGCTCAGAGTAAAACATAATTGAAGAAATTTAAAACGGGTTAGAACGAAAAAAAACTCATGTTATTACTTATCCTTTTATTGTCATGCTCAACAAGAATAGAATTCCAATTAGTATGAAAGCAAAAGCATAATTCTTCATCGCATATGATGGTATGCATACTTCTACTTCGTGGAAATTACAATCTTAAATTACAATCTTGTCCCTCGACATTCAGTACTTTTCGTTTTCCAAAGACTTACAAAAGTATGATGTTATGTATACAGGACTAAACTTTAGCTTTCACCATATTAAAGGATGACGTGATTGACTAATAGGCAATGGACATGAGTTTCTCCCCAACCTACCTAGTGTTACAAAATCTAGCATGAAAAACTCCCTACAAATACCATCATACGGAAGTGTGCTTGTACCAACTGAAAGCTAGCCAAAGTAGATGCTTTGTGCTTCAAGATTGATGTGCTTTTTCATGAGCATTGTGTAACAAATTCACCTAAGCATTGCTAATTCTTTGGTCACTTCACAAAAGCATTTCAAGTACAACCTCAAAATAATCCTTCTCGACAAATTTAAAAGCAAATCTTAAGCACCTATATCCTTGGTGGTAGATAGCTTAGCTTTATGGTTAATTTAGCACACGCAAATTAAATTTGAGACTAACCCACCGAATCATTCGTAAGTGTAATGAATGCCAAATGCCAGTTTCATTTGTAACCAAAACATGCTAGAGTTATTTCAACTACATACAGTATCACTATGGCTAATCGAACAATGGGCATCAGGCTTCAACTACATAATAATTTGAGCAAATAAACTAAAAACCCAAGGCTCTTTTCTTGTAACATTTTAGCCTTTGAACTAGACAATCTAATAGACGTCTAAGTATCAACGAATAGAACTCATGAAAAAGACCACATTTTAACACCATTGCATCTAATCATTTTGCAATCAAGTATCTTCCAAACTACTCTATAAGGACACTATTTCAATGATGGAAGAATGGAATTTTTAATCCAGACACATAAAGTTATCAAATGTACCACAAAACTTACCTTGAGGGACTCTCTTATCTCATGATTGAACTTTTTGCCTTATATACTAGTAAGCCATTTATGTTTTCCAGTTGGATCTTTACCTTGGATCATAAACCCTTCGATGTTCCAATGAAATATGGTGCCATCATAGTACCCACTCACAGATAGATCCAAAAAGTTTTGCAATACAAGAAAGCAACCATATTACAAAGTGAAACAAAACTTTGAATGAAGAAAGCACAATAGCCTTGGTGGCTTTTCTATTGGCAGAAATAAAGACTACACCAAGGTTTCCATCTCCTTTTCCCAACCCTATCATTAGTTTCTCCAAAAACACATTCCTTAAAAATAAGCACACAATTTAGCTTAAAGAACTACGATAATTTGAAATCAAAACAATAATTCTAGGTGTCTATCATAAGTGAATAAGAAAGAACAACAGATGATTGCACAGCAGCACATGTAAGAAAAACAAAGGATGTGGTAGAGTACTGAAGAGTACATATCCTACAAGGTTAGCATAACTGAAATGAAGAATTGCATCAATCGCTGAATCCTAAGCACAAAGTAAAATAGAAACTTTCAAGGAAAGTTTAATAGGAACAACTCAAGGAATTCATGCATGACGGTGTAAGGACTTAAGTTTTCACAGCCATGACAACATAAAGGCTATCCAAAAAGTTTTTTCCTCACTTTTGCTACCTCAACTTCTTTGCTCATTCACACCCATCTAGATGGAAAACATTACAACCACCACTACTCTCGCCACCAACACTGCCATCAACACTGCCACCAGAGCGGATCTCACCCCTACCACAAGCAGGGTATCAGGATGTAATGAACGTGACCATGGTCATAAATACCTATAAGTTGGAAGGATTAAGCTCTGCTCACGCATTCATCTACACAGGCACATAACTAACAATCTAATTCACTGTGAAGGGTAGCAAAATTAAGCTCTAAAAATAACCAATGCCTCTTGCTAAAAATTGTAGATATGCAGTCTTTAACTCAACCCTTTGATCACATACCCATGCTAAATAAATAAAAGTGTATAATTTCATCACATATCCATGCTAAAGCTGACACACCCAAGAAAACCTTTAGCTAAAAGACCTCAAAACTATAAATCCATTCATAATTACCCAAATTCACCAGCACCCCTTGCCCAAAACAAAAATTAAAGTACAATATATTGGCTTTCCAAATGACCCTCAATATATGTTCTATTTTCTTTGATTTTAGATGACAAAAACCCCCTAAAAGGGATAAAAGACGAAATCGATCTTGTTGAATTCAACCCACCAAAATGAGAGGGGAAAAAAAAGAGAACTAACTAATGAACCAATAAGGAATGAGTGGTTAGTGATTACCTTGGCTGGTTTGGGTACTTCATCGAAGAAGATTTCACACTTGCTGTAGTCAAGCTAGGTGTGAAGCATTACTAACTATGCATTGAAGAAAGCTTAAGACGTCAGCTAAGCCTAATGGTGTTCAACTGAAGCTAAACCATTAGAGCATGAAAAGATTTGGGCGAAATTCTATAGTGAAGAAGAGAGAGGAAAACATACCATTTTTTTGGTTAAGAGCTTGTATGGTGCTTATTTTACAATCAAAGAGCCAACTTCCTTGCTTCTGATTTCTAAGTTTTGGATCTGATAGTCATTCTAAAAATCACCTTCAAAGGTGTTATTATCATGTAAACTATCACACACATACAAATCCAACATTATATTGTAAAATCCTATGCAGATCTAGATCCACCTATTTGATCACATCATATACAAACAAACTAGCCAAATAAAAAAAGTCACATTAAAAAGAAACTTTTTAAGTAAGGTGAAGAACAGGGGAGACCTAGCAACTAACTGTTGCCTAATATTTCCATGACCAAAAGTCTAAGACCACACCCTGTTTAGTAAAGTACTATGGACTTTGGTGTTGTGTTATCTTCTTTCCATTATAATCCTCTATACTAATTTAGGTTGATGTCCCTCCTTAAGGGGGTATATTTCTCGACATAAATGAGGGGGCACAATTAGGAATACTTTGTAGCTAGAAATTTCTACTCCTAGGAAAGAAACCTAGATGAAGTTACAGAAAAGAGACCCAGAGGCAGGAATTTCTCTCTTACAAGAATTACTTTAAAAAACACCACCAGGAAGCCCTGGTCTTTAACCCATTTAACAACCTATTTTGCACCTTAAGTTACTACACATAAGCTTATTATTATTCTAAATCCATTCATTACTACTTCCACAACAGCTCAATTCAAAACACAAGTATTTGAATTGAGCAACAAAATTCAATATAGGATTCCAAAATCAACTCAGAAATTTAGGTATGAAATAGGAGTCAACCGAAAATCCAATTTTCACCACAGAAATTAAACCCATTTCGACATATAACAACAACTTTGCATATCAACAAACTCTAGTTCAAGTTTAATCAGAAAGTTTGCAATCAACCCAACATTCATACCTAGAGCATCAAAGCAAAATGAAATTAATATGAAGAAAAAGGGTGGCAAATTAAACTAACCATACATATCCATGCAAGGTCAAGTGACGATGAAACAAATTTGGTCAACAAGGTGAAGCCAATGAGATCTCTTTCAATGTGAGCGAAGAGAGAGAGAGACAAAGGCCGCCGAACCTTATCCACAGGTGGCCGGTAAATTAGCATCAAGCCTTTTAAGCTGTTGAGGATAATTCAGTCTTAGGGAGATAGGGTTGATTTTGCTGTAAACTTGCTGCATCAATCCTCAAAATTCTAAAGCTACGTCTAGCATGTTCAAGATGGAGTTCCCAAAAGTGCGAAACATGAATGCGGACTTTGAATTCCTTCAATTATTTGATGAATTCCAGTTTGAGGGTAAGGGAATTGCTCAGTTTTGGCTAGGGCTGGGGTTTTTTGGTGGGGGAGTGAATTGAAGATGCGGCCATGGGAGTAGAAGCAAGGGCTAAGGGGATTGGGCACTCGGGCATAAGGCGATTCTTTCACAAAGATTAGGCAATAGTTTGATTTTTTTAATTCAATTTATTATGCTTAATTTGAAAGTAGCGTTTAATTTGCTAATTTGGCAGGTTTTATGGTGCCTACACTTGTCATGCATGGAATATAAGATAATGTCTCATTATCTAATAAATCTCCCCACATGTCTGTTAAGTGTGGTAGGGTAAGTGTGGAAGAATGCAATATATTTTGTAGTGCTGCTATTACTAAAAGTTCCCCATTTGTGTTCTTAATTGTATTACATGCCTACTAAGGAACACATTATTGGCTATGCTCTAAGATTTGATGTTATTTTACGACTTGAGTATATGGTCACTTTCGTTCTAGCGTTAAAGGGATATTTGTATTCTATTTTGCAGCTCCACTTGCTTATTTGCATAACCTTCTCTTATTGGGCTAGTTAAAAGTTTGCTAGATCTAAATTCGACGTTAAAGATGAATATATCCTAGAATAAGAATGATGGAAATGGTGGCAATATGAGTCAGTATACAAAAAAGAATAAACAACAAAGTTAGAAAGGAATGATAAGGAGGATCTTGTCATGGAATGGCTAGAATAAAGGTGGCTATGAGTGTGTCAAGAACTCAAAAATAGAAGGCCATAAGCATCGTGGTTTTGCAAGTATGAATCACTAGTGAACCAACAGATAGTCGACACCACTAGAGCCATATCGATCACAAAGGCAATTATTCTACACCATCTCAATCAGGAGGGGTAGTAAACAATTAGGTGTGGATCAAATTGTGTTGTTTATAAGATAAGAAAAGATTAGGGCGTCCGAAATGGAAAGAAATTTGGGGTTATTTGAGCCTTATGAGAAAGAAGAGACCAAGAAAGGAAGCTATAGAATCGACGAGTGATGTGCTCATCAAGGGCACTCCTAATAAGTTGAAGAGTAGAACTTCGATACTCTTACAAGACTCATATGAATCGAAAGGGTTCTTCATGGATATTGATGCGATGATAAGCAATTTATGGGCTCCTGAGATGCGGTGTGTGACTTCCCACAGTTCACTCCACCCAGTTTCAGTCTTGGGGTCTCTCAAGAGGAGAAATAGGCCTTGCCCAAAGGAGTTGTCTTTGTTGATTCAAAGCTGGATATTCTGACTGTAGAAGTGTTAGTACTAAGTTGTGATGTGGAAGATGTCCTTACAAGAGTTATTATGAGCTCTGCACACTGCATCAGCACACCATTGTCATCTGCTACTTCTTTTCATGGCAAAGTTTTTTATGCTGTTTGATGGGAGTAAATGGCATTATGGTTTTCCATTATTTCTGACCATCATCATGGAAATTAGTGATCTAAAGTAGAAAAATTGGTGATCATGTTACTAATGATCTTTTTACGTGTAAATTTCTTCTCTAGCCTAGAAAGTAGTTATCATAAATAGACACGTTAGTGATCTTTTGTATTCAAAGGCTTCTCATGGCCTACAAATCTAGTGATTGTTATTGATAAAATTAATGATATGTAGGAGACAAATCAGTTTTGACAAAAACATTGCAACAAAAATATATTACTTGATGAATTAGTGATCATTACTGTATAAATTAGTGGTCATTACTGTGCAAATTAGTGATCATCATGCATTATGAAGACATGCGTTTTTTCCCCCAGCCACACCTGGAATTTTTAAATCATATCGCAACTGTGTAAATGATCTGTATCACATCGTATAGTAGTTGTTCCCAACACTTTCATTTATGTACGTTGATTTTTATATGATTTTCCTCATTACTTGTTATGTTTCACAGGTCCAATAATGGTATGCTTCAAGGAACACAACCAGGCATCTGTTGATTGGGCTATGATACTGACAAAGGAAAAGCTGTAGTGATTGAAGTCCCGAAAAGGCGGAGAACAAGGCCATCATGATGCGCCCACAAAACTTCCAATTGGTAAAAAATGATATTGATGTTCTTCATGATAAACTTAATATCTATGCTTTTATATTTTTCTTCTGAGTTCGTTTCCCTTGTATGAATTTATTTCGTTAGCCGTGTGTACTAAAGATTGTTGCTTTGCACTACTCTTGCTGATACAGTCCATAGGTTGTTTGTGCTCCGCTTACATGCAACCGAATGCTACCATCTTTCGTGCCATTTTGTACAAACTGAAGTTGTATGCTAACTTTGTCTTCAACTTAGAAGAAGAACAAGGGTAAGCATAAATATGTCTGCAAAAAAGGTGATTCATAACCAATTGTTTTATAGATGGTAATTCAGTGACCGATTTGTTTGTTTATTTTCTAACCAAGTAATGTACTTGACTTGTACTGTGTGGCCAACTAAGGCATACTTTCAACCATTGCTGGTGCCTATTGTGTTGACAAAATCATCATGAATTTTTGGGTGTATATATTTAATAAAAGTGAACTGAATACAGATCGTTCCAATGTTTGGTTTTCTTTACAAACGAAGCATTTATAAGCTAATTGAAAAAATATTTTCAATGATGTGTTACACATGCATGTAGGATTTCGCATAAGATAGATTGACTATCACAGGAAAGTCTGTTTTTTGTTTTTGAAGCATTCATACATGAAGACAAAATAGGAAAGCCAAGATGAAGTTGTGTTCTTCTGCAAGTTGAACGAAAAGCTGTCCTTGAGTCCACATATCAGCCTGAAGTAAGTTAACTTGGTAAGAATTAAGCCAAACAGATACACTTTTTTAAAAATGCTTCTTTGGTCACCTGTTCTTGAGGCAGTAGTTTCTGATAAATTTGGTCTTTCAGGTGCTCTTCTATTGCTGCCACGAGGGAAAACGATTTCTCATCTACTTCAATTTCAAGCAAATGATGGAGATAATTAACAATATCAAGAGAAAGCCGAGAGAACAATAAATATATAATTGCTTTTCAGATATTTTGGTAAAGCTTATTAAAATCTAAATTTGCTTTAAAAACAAATTTAAGCAAATGCTTTTGGTGATATTGTTTTTCGGTTTTATATGAGCCTTGCAGAGTGGGCTCTTTCAGAAGTGTTTCATTTATGAACAAAGTGATAAAAGAACAGGAAACTCTGTTGAAGACTTTGAATTGAAATACATAGATGTGTCTCGAGGGCAAGAGGCTTCAAAGACAGATGATAATGAAACCATTTATGTCATAAAGCACGTGTGGTAACACAAACAATTGCCTTTCTCTTGGGACGTAGGATTGAGAAAGGATAAAGTGAACATGCTACTCAATCCTATTTAAAGAACAAAATTTTCTAATGCAAACTTATTTTTCTCAATCAAGAGACTTAAACAGAAGATATAATGATTATTCTTCCACCCCCTACACCCTTATTTCATTTAGATCTTAGGCTGCTGCAATTCATAAGCTGAGGGTGGAGTGCTGTCACAATAACCTCACTTTATCTACCAACGTGATTTCTGCACATGTGAAGAGCGCTGTAAATAATTACGAAACCAAAAAGCTGAAAAAGTCAAGAATGTAGTGGCCTGGTGAGGCATGCGAGTTGTTTATAGTCCTTTTCAGTACTTGTGATTATTAGATATGTAATTAGTGATTAGTATGCATGACGTTAGTGATTAATTAAGTTTGTGTTTTAGTTTTTCTGTGAGTCATTGAAATTCTATTCTTGTATACTTGGTGAGAAAAAGAAATGTTATTAGTGATCAATATGGATGATGAATTTATATATTACTGGTGATTGTTTGACATGACATTAGTGATCGCCACATCTACACACTGTGATCATTAAACATAATAATAACAGATTGGCACAACTGTGTCATTTTAAAAAATATGTCATCATTTTTTTAAATGAAAGCAAACCTTAAAGACAACAAAATAAAACTCATCCAACTATACTTTGATTATATGTTTCATGATAAACTAACACATTTATGTTAATCAACCCAAACAGATCTGATTTCCAAACATAGTTGTAATGATCACCAAAACTACTTTTGTTGATTACTAGCTAAGTTTATAACTGAACGTGTATTGTGATCTACAAAGACATTCCCTATGTGGCAACATAATTGCATCAATTGATCACCAAAATCAATGCTAATGATCACTAAAACAAGACCTCTTGATCACTAACTAAGAGCTTGATATCAATGACTATAATTAATGATATGTTGATCACCATAAATAGAACTAGTGATCACCAAACATACTTCTAATGATCACCAAACTGCTGATAACCAATCGATATAATTCCCAAAAACATAAATTGTGATTTTTTTTCACCATAGTAAACCCCAAATGCAACAAAACAAAAACTCATGTAACTGTAATTCAGGATATATTTCATGAAAAACAAGCATATTTATGTTGATCACAGAAAACATACGTAGTGATCACCAAACACAGTTCTAATGATCACCGAAACTGATTGTGTTGGTCAGTAACTCAATTTAGAAGTCAAGACATATTATGATCAACAAACATGTCCCATTGGTCAGCATAATTTTATCAATTGATCACAAAAAGCAACACTAATGATCACTAAAGCAATAACTATTGTTCACCAACTACAATTGAGGATATGTTGATCGCTAAACATAGTTCTTAGTATCACCGAAATTGAGCTTGTTGATCAAGAAATGATATCATTTACTGAAAACATATATTATCATTTTTTTTATCTACTGAAACTATTATTTTGATTTATTTTCTTGAGTCTTAACAAACCTTAATTTAAGATACAAAGGTATATGTTCATTCTCCACACTTTTAAGTGTTAATTTTATGAAAAATTGGAATTTCATTTTCAAATAGTAAATGTTCTCTGCTTAAAATTTAAAACTTCATTCTCTTCTATAAAATTCAAACATGCATTTTCTTTATTCTAAACATTTCAACTTTTAGTTCTGACGAAAAAAAATAATAAATAAAAACTGCAATTTAGTTTGTAAAAATGACATTTTCGAATTTATCTCCTTATCGCAAGCTAAGATAACATTTAGTTATGATAACCGAATAACTTTGCCGGCATTAACATCCAAACCTAAGGAAAAAAACCTCAAAATGACTTTTTAAAGTTTAAAGAGCAAGCCAAAGACTATTCATTTTCTTGTGTGTCTCTAACTCTGCTATTTTCAAGCTCTCTCTTACTCTCTGTCTCTTTCTGTCAATGTTCTAATCTATAATCTCATCAACTCGTTCAACTTCTCTGGACTTTTTCTGCATTTTGAAGGTGAAATCCTTGACTTTTGTGTTGGTATTGCTCTGCTTGTTGAGTTTTAGTACGATCATTTTGTTTTAAACTTCAATTTTTAGACGATCTTTGTTAGTTTGAACATTTTCTTTCGAAACCTAATTTGAATTCTACTTTTCTAGTCTTCTTTTGCACTAAAAAAATGTCATCCGCTTCCTAGAAATGTACATACCCTGATCTTTCACTTACAAACCGCCTTTTTCAATTTTACATTTATTTTTCAACTACTATTGTGCAATTTACTAAAATTTAGTGATATAGTTTGTTTTTGAAGAATTATTTTGCTTAATCTTTTGATTTGACATGCATTTGTTTTTTATCTAGGGTTTGCAACTGAGAAATCATGGCCATAAAGAAAGTTCAAGAAATAAGCAAGGGAAGTGTGTAAGATATTTTTGAGTGATAAATGAAGTGCCGTAAGCATACAGCTTTCGCTGTAGTACTTGAGGGTCGTTTCCTCAAGGACAATGGAAAGACTTCGATCACTGAAAATTTTAAAACTAACATTACCTAAACCTAAGGAAATACTTTATTTAGAAAATTTCAGCTAAGTAATAAAAAGGACCTCAACAAAGAGAAATAAATCAAGGAAAACTTGAAGAAATAACTATTTGGAGACCTAAACATAAAACAAGGAAAACCACACTCTAAACTTGAAGAAATAATGATTAGGAAACCTGGGTAACCAAACCAAGCCACTAAGCCCTACAATTAATAAACCTAAGGAAATAAACTTGAAGGAATAATCAACAAGAAAAACTAAACCATAGATCAACGCTACTAAACTACCTTAAACAATCCAAATCGAGCAATGAGGACTAGCAACAAAGTAGATCATTTGAACTATCAAAACTTGCCAAACCAAATAGCAATCTAACCATATCAAACCATTGTTCGTGCCATAGCAAACAACGAAACCATGTCAACCATATCAGGCCATCTATGCAACGAAACCACTATGGGTTGAACTTCAGAATAGCCACGAAACCATAGCAAACTAAGTCAAGCTAAAATCATATCAACAAAACCATTTGAACCAAATCAAACCAAATAACTTGATCTAAATGGCTCCAACCATCAAACCATCAAACTATATCCAAATCTAGCTCAACCAACCAAAATCAACTATTAATTGAACCTAATAATCAAACCTAACGCAATTGATAATAATAGTAACTCAAACCAACTCAAACAAGGCTAATCAACTAAGTATCAGCTTAAAACAATCAAACCAAGCTAAATTAGGGAGAGGAGGAATCAAATAGTCCAGAACTCATAATATTTGAACCTAGTACATCTCGAAATCATACCAACGAGGTCGAACATGCTCTGCTCGGGTATGAAACAGGGGAGGCTGCAACAGGGAAGAAGACTTCTGATGTGACTAGCTCGAATGAGGAGAAGGAAAATAGGATTCACGACGTCCTTGCCCTTCAGCTCAGCCAGACATTACATCCCCATTCTTGAGCTTCAACAATCGCCAACGATGGATGAAACGCCATGGTCGATTTCACGAACAAAAACAGGGGAGGGGGAAATGAATTGAATTTGACCAACCAACTCCCAAAATCTGGCAAAAGCAAGCTAAAAATTCTGAAATTAAACTGGCAATTAACAAAATTGTAGCTTAATTACATAAAATTTGGAACCAAAACCAATCGAACATCAAACCCTAAAATCGAAATTAACCCTAAAATCCTAATACTCAGAAAACAGATTTTGCGTGAGAACTAAAATTAAACCCTAAAAGCTCCTAACCCATTTTTCTGGAGCTGGCTAATGGTGATTTATACTCGAATACCCTTCAATCGCTACCCTTGATTTGCATATGAGGTGGACGATGAAGATGGTGCAACTGGTGTGCTGTGCTGGCGCCCTTAGTGTGCAACCCGATGATGGGTGAGGACGGTGGATGTGCTGGCACTCGGTGGTGGTGAGAGAGATGGGTTAGAAAGAGAGAAAAAATGATGAAGATGAAGATGATGGAGCAAGGGGGAAACTACCGGGGTTCTGGCATCTGAAGACTGAGATGGATGGAAGAGAAAATGAGATAAGTGAAAGGGGGGGTAAGGCACATGCCTTGCATGCCGGGCTGGGTTTTTTTATTTTAGGTTTTCCTTCTTTTTTTTTTTCCTTTTCTTTGGGTAAAAAAAGGGCTTTTGGGTTGGGTTCGATTCAATTTGGCCCAATTCTTCATTTCCGCATTTTCCTATCATTTTCTTCCAATTTTCCACATTTATTTGATACTTACAAAACAAAACATAAAATCAAATAAAAACCTAAAATTAACAATAATAACGAGCATAATCGGGTATAAAAGTATTGTAAAAATAACACATTTTTGGCTCGAAAAAATACCCCCACACCAAGATTTTGTTCATATTTGAGTAAAATAACTAAACTAACTAAAAAAATCATAAAAAAAGGAAAAAGAAAATCATAACTCGCTCTCATAGGAATCACGGTTGCATTTAGCGTATGTAATAAGCCCTTTAAACCCCTCAGTCTCCCAAGTAGACGAATGAGGTCTCACGAGGGTTTTCAAGTGAAATACCCACTGTTAAGCCATTAATCATGCATCGTTCTATTAATTATTTTGATTATATTTTATACATTATTGCATCTAATTTACGTTATTTTCATACATTTTTCAGGTTAGGAATTGTTTTAATAAAGAGGAGAAGACGAGTCGTTGAGGCTCGCGAGGAGAAGAAGTTTAAGGAAGAAAGGAATAAGGAAACCTTGGTCACTAACCCTAATCACACCCCTCCTTTCCTCCCTATATATATCATCATCACCATCACCGTAATCATCCTCACTTCCATACACAGCCACGACAGCCTCCAAAAACAGGATGACACGAGCTTCAATTGCCTCCTTTTTATCTCCATCACACTTCTTCACCCCCACGACAAACCCCATGGAACTCTTCTTCAATCACCCTATCAACAGCCTCTCCGTAATCCCCATCATCATCTCACGTCACATCCTTCCAACACCACACCTTCTTCATCACTTCACCTCCACGGACCCATCATCATCTTCCGCCAAAAAAACACAACCCCACGCCCCTTTCACCCATTCTTTAATCACCAAAACAAAGTTGTCTTTTCTTTTTATTTTATTTTATTTTTTTTGTTCTTACTTTAATTTATTTTATTTAGTTTATTGTTAAACATGAATTATTTGGATGAATTTTGTGATGTTACTTTTAATATGAGTGAGTAATTTTTTTATGCTTAGTATAATCTTCTTGAAGCCATGCTAAATTTACTATTTTAAAACAAGTTTTATGCTTTATTACCTAGTTGATTCATATTAATAATTATATGGCAATTAGCGTTTATCGTTTATGATATTCGTATTAAATTAATTAGAATGCATGCTAGTTAGTTTAATACAATTTGGATTGCTAGTTTAGAAGACTATAATACGTAAAAGTTATAGTCTTTTATGCTTAGGTATCAGCCTAGTTAATCATGGATGACTCAAACCCATCTCTTTTAATTAGGTAATCGCTTTAGATATTTGTTAAATCGATTTGCGAGTAAATTGGTTACAAAGTATTCAATGATGTTTTTCTAGTACGTAATGGTCTAGTTTGATTAAATTTTTGCGCTGGTGTATTGGTTATCAAATTAGTGGGGTTTGCATTACGGTTAGACCTAATTACAC
Organism: Selenicereus undatus; assembly: GCA_017589665.1. Taxonomy (NCBI): domain Eukaryota; kingdom Viridiplantae; phylum Streptophyta; class Magnoliopsida; order Caryophyllales; family Cactaceae; genus Selenicereus; species Selenicereus undatus. The sequence continues at coordinate 63,160,147 of JACYFF010031958.1, forward strand.
TAGAATCTAAGGAAAAACAGAGAAGAACCGCTGGTGGATGTCTTCTCCAATTTAACTCACGAATGAAATTAACTTGTGTGTTAATGACAAATATTAATTTGCATGGTGGATTGAGATTATACTAAGTATTCTTCATAAATTTGACAACTTTTGATTATTATTTGTTTCATAGAGTTACTTTGATTAGTCCGTTAATTTTTGCTCTATTTTTATTAGCTTCAATATAATTTCAATCTCCCCCCCCAAAATTATAGTATTTTAGGAGTGTCTAGGTAATTTTAAATAGTTTACATTTTGATTTTTAAAGTGGTTATAATTTTAGATTGATTTATATTCAGTTTTAGTATTTAATTACCGATTTGTTAGACATTAGACTAAAAATAGTTATTTTTGTTCTTTTTCAATTTTTATCAGTTCCCAGAGTTTATAGAGTGTCCTAGTCTTCCCATATTTAATTTCGTAATTTTTGGAAGTTATTTGATAACTTTTCAGAATTATTTTGTGAAATTGATATGTGCAGGTTTTTAGGTTATTCATTTTGAAAATTTCGATTTTAATTGTTAATTCATGATTATTAGGTATTTTTAAGTCCAAAAAATTGTGTCCTAGAATTAGGGTAATTTTCTTCATTTTTTTTTTTATTAATATTTTTGCAGATTATTTTATTTCTAATTTCAGATTTAATATTCTGCATTGATATTCTTTGGTAATTTCCTAATATGATTTTTCTGAAATTATTTGGATACAATTCAGGAGTTGTAAGCTTATATAAGCGAAGAATAATATTTTAAGTTACTGTTTGACATTTTTAATGTTTATTTTCTGATTGTTATTTGCTGTTTTGATTTTTAATTAGAATTTCAGTTACTATTCTGATTTTATTTTTCTAGATTATTTAGGAAATCTTTTTAGTATTTTGTTTCCAGAATATAATCCAAAATATTTAGAAGCACCATTGGGTGTTTTTCATATTTTTATTCATTAGATTTTAATTATTTTAGAATTATTAAGATTAGATTTAATAAATTGGATGAGTAAAAGCATTTAGGATTAAGCTAGCCTTTTTAAAACAATCTTTCATCGTGGATCGATCCCTACTTCCCTACACTATAAAAAGTATTTAATAACCGAAGTAGTGCTTAAATTTGTAGCTCTCGACAAGCTTAACAAATTTTTGCGCCGTTGCCGGGGAAAGAAAATTAAATTGCTAGTTTACTTCTATTTAATTTTACTCCTTGCATTGCTTTATTTTAACTTTAGTATTCTATTTTATTTGTACGACTTCTTGTAGTGCATGAAATTAAGGAGTGGTAAGGACATTGGGGAGGTCAGGGATCAATCATTAAGAGCTGAAATTAAAGAGAGTCAGCCTGACTCAGTAAGTTTTATGGTTAAAGAGGTAAGCACGTCTACTCTTCGAGAACTTGCTGCTCTAACTTAGAAACCCAACCAATGTCCGTTATTTATGCTGTTCTAGATAAGCAATTGAAATTAAACTGAGAATTTATTAATTTATTACCTAAGTTTCATGGATTGGCTGAAGAGGACCCCTATAGACACATTAGTGAATTCCTTATTACCTGCTCTGCTATGGTGCCTGAAGGAATTCCTGAGGACCAAATTTGACTAAGGGCCTTTCCCTTTTCTTTGCTTGGTAATGCTAAGGACCGGTTATATCATATGCCTGCTGGATCTTTTTTTACATGGACTACATTGCATAAATCGTTTCTAGAAAAGTTTTTTCCTGCATCCCATGTTGGATCTAATAGGAAAGAAATATGTGGAATCAAACAAATGAATGGGGAAACCTTTTGTGAGTATTGGGCAAGATTTAATAAGTTATGTGCTAGTTGTCCCCAACATCAGATAACTGAACAACTATTGATTCATAATTTTCATGAGGGTTTACTTCCTATGGACCATAATATGGTTGATGCTGCTAGTGGCGGACCCTGGTTAATAAAACCCATGCTTATGCTAGAAATCTATTTAATTTAATGGCCCAAAACACCCAGCAGTTTGGTGCTAGGGACTCACAAGTTAAAAGGGTAAATGAGATAGGTTCTAGTTCATCTCTAGAGAATCAGTTATCTCACATTACTGCTATGTTAAATAAGATTGTTACTGAGGGTATTCAAAAAGCAGTAATATGTGGTATTTGTTGTCTAGAGGGGCATCCTACTGATGCATGTCGTACTGCACAAGAAGGTAATGTTAGTGCTCTTTACTCTAACGAAAATCAAAGGAGGTATGATCCCTATTCTAACACCTATAATGAATGATGGAGACACCACCCTAATCTTAGACATGGCACTCAAATCAATCCACCTGGTTTTAACCAAACATCTCGTCAATCTTCTAATCAGGATAGGACTAACTTCTTACTAGAACAAGTTCTTAAGAAGATGGATGATAGGTTCCTGACTTTGGAGACAACTCTTAAGTAGGTTCAAGAGAGATAGGCTGCAACTTATATCATAGTTAGCAACTTGCATGCTCAATTGCAAAATAGGTTACCATCTCAGCCTTAACATAACCCTAGAGAGAATGTTAGTGCCATAACACTTAGGAGGGGGAAAGAATTACAAAAGCCTAGGAATAGTAGAGAATTAGAACCTGAGTTAGAGGGCAAGGGGATTGAACCAGAGTCAGATATAGATTCTCATCAAACTACTAAGGAAATAGGAGAGAAGAAAAGAGAACCTTATAAGCCAATTCCACCCTTTCCTAGTAGATTTAGAAACCCTACTTCTAAGGTGAATGAGGCTATTCAAGAGATCTTAGAGACATTAAAGAAGGTAGAGATGAACATACCTATCCTTGATGCCATTAAGCAGGTGCCTCGTTATGCTAACTTCTTGAAAGAATTATGTACTACTAAAAGAAAGTTAGTAGGGAATGAAAGTTAAGTGTGGGGGGAAATGTGTATGTAGCTTTTCAAAGGAAACTGCCCCCTAAGTGCAAAGACCCAGGTATGTTTTCTATTCCTTGTGAGATAGGAAATCTTTACTTTGATAAGGCTATGCTTGACTTGGGTGCCTCCATTAATGTTATGCCTAGGTTTGTTTATGACAAACTGAACTTAGGAGAGTAAAAGAAAACTGGTATAGTGCATCAATTAGCTGATAGGAGCAGTATTTACCCAGATGGAGTGTTAGAGGACGTCTTAGTCCAAGTGAATGATCTTATGTGTCCTGCTGATTTTTATGTGATGAACGTGGGTGATGCATGCCATGATATTCCTATCTTGCTGGGCAGGCCATTTTTGAAAACAGCTAGAACTAAAATTGATGTGCATGAAGGAACATTAACCATGAAATTTGATGGTGAAGTGATTAAATTTAATATTTTTATAGCCATGAGATTCCCTGCTGATGTAAATTACGTGTATGCACTTGATGTTACTGATGAGTGGTCCCAAGATATTTATGAGTTGCGCAATGAAGATGAATTTTTGACTGTGCTTACTAAAAGTCTTGATCATGTTGAGTTTCGAAAAGTGCCTTACCAGATTAATGATGATTTAATGGAAGAGATCCAACTAGAGGATCCAAGAGGTTCATGAAGTCGAGCCAACGACTATAAACAAAGGTGCTGGTTGGGTGGCAACCCAATGTTTTTAGGGAAGTACCCATTTAATTTTGCTTTTATTTTCATTATTTCTTTATTTTTGCATGCATTAGGGACAATGCATGACTTAAGTGTGGGGGGTGCATCCTGCATTTAATTCCTGCAGTGTTTTATTCTTGAAAGAAAATATTTTTTTTCTCTTATAAATAATGCATGATATGAGTTTATGCTAGGCTTGCTTGCTTAGAAATTTTTTTTCTTTATTAGCTATTTTTGTAGTTTATTCTTCTATGAGTAAAGACTTCTAAGCATGCTAGCTGTCTTTCAGAGAAGTTTGAGTTGATCCTCATATATATGTCTTTAATGAGTAATTATCATGATTATCCATCTTATTTTATCATGTTATATAGCTATATAGAGGTAATAAAATGACTTACCCATATCTTAGACTATTGAATTAGTTCAATAACTCGTTAAAATTGTGACTTTTCTTGTCTGTTTACGATTCAAAAAAAAGAAAAAAAAGTGAAAAAGAAAAGAAAAAAAGGTTAGATTACCAACATGGGTAGGAATAGGTGGCTCGACACCTTTTCCCCTTAAGTTTAGGTCTCAGGTGAGCCTTATGTATGGAGTAACCCATGATTGGAAGAGTCATGCCCCTTTTTGGGCCGAACAATGACTCGCTAAAACTAACAGTCAAAAGAAAGAATAAGATGAGAATGAGTTATTTACTCCAGCACCTCTATTCGGGTGAGTGTGAGACAGGGAGTGTTTAATTTCTAAGACTCGATATGAGCCTCGAATATGTGCGCAAGTGAAGTTTGAGAAAAAAAAAAAACAAAAGAAGAAGAGGAAAATAAATACAAGGCAAGTTTAGGATCAATTTAATGAAGTTATTCTACCTAGTTCGATTGTCTCTATTGCTAGACCATGCCTAAATTTTTCCATCTTAAATTCTTTTTTGACCTATTGATTGGTGTAAGCATAATAAAAAAGAAATGGATAATTATTGATCCTGTTATATCATTATAGAAGTGTTTTGTCGTTGATAAATAAACTCTCTAAGGATAGTTGGATGTTTAGTAGGTATTCACTTATTGAAGGAAAAACTAATTAATTCAATAACACTGTTTTTCTTAAGCAAGTCCAGACCTAGTATGAATATCATAAGTACGCATGATTTTATAAGAAAAGAAAGGATGTTAACTTTAGGTCGAGTCTAAGATTTCTTTACACGAGGACGTCCAAAGTCTAAGTGTGGGGGAATTTGTTAAGCCATTAATCATGCATTGTTTCATTAATTATTTTGATTGTATTTTACACATTATTGCATCTAATTTACGTTATTTTTATATATTTTTCAGGTTAGGCATTATTTTAATAAAGAGGAGAAGACGAGTCGTTGAGGCTCGGGTTTTACATGCTTGGGTAGAAGACGGTCCAAAAATGATAATTATGAAGATATTGTCTGGGCTAGGATTTCAAGAGTTTGGGAAGGGCTAGAAGTCTTGAGGGAGAAGAAGTTTAAGGAACAAAGGAGGAAGGAAACCCTAGTCATTAACCCTAATCAAACCCCTCCTTTCCTCCCTATATATATCATCATCACCATCACCATAATCATCCTCACCTCTATACATAGCCACGGCAGCCTCCAAAAATAGGACGACACGAGCTTCAATCGTCTGCTCTTCATCTCCATCACACTTCTTCACCCCCATGACAAACCCCACGTAACTCTTCTTCAACCACCCCATCAATAGCCTCTCTGTAATCCCCATCATCATCTCACCTCACATCCTTCCAACCCCACACCTTCTTCATCACTTCACCTCCATGGACCCATCATCATCTTCCACCATAAAACACAACCCTACGCCCCCTTCACCCATTCTTCAATCACCAAAACCAAGTTGTCTTTTCTTTTTATTTTATTTTATTTTTTTGTTCTTACTTTAATTTATTTTATTTAGTTTATTGTTAAACATGAATTATTTGGATGAATTTTGTGATACTTTTAATATGAGTGAGTAATTTTTTTATGCTTTGTATAATCTTCTTGAAGCCATGTTAAATTTACTATTTTGAAACAAGTCTTATGCTTTATTGCCTGGTTCATTCATATTCATCATTCTATGGCGATTAGCGCTTATCGTTTATGATATTCGTGTTAAATTAATTAGAATGCATGCTAGTTAGTTTAATACGATTTCGATTGATAGTTTAAAAGACTATAATATGTAAAAGTTATAGTCTTTTATGCTTAGGTATCACCCTAATTAATCATGGATTGTTCTAACCCGTCTCTTTTAATTAGGTAATCGCTTTAGATTTTTGTTAAATGGATTTGCTGGTAAATTGGTTACAAAGTGTTAAATGATGTTTTTCTAATACGTAATGCTCTAGCTTGATTAAATTTTCACGATGGTGTAAAGATTATCAAATTAGTAGGGTTTAGATTAGGGATGAACCTAATTAAACTAGAATCTAAAGAAAAGTGGGGAAGAACCGCTGGTGGATGTCTTCTACAGTTTAACTTATGAATAAAATTAACTTGTGTGTTAATGATAAATATTAATTTGCATGGTGGATTGAGATTATACTAAGTATTCTTCATAAATTTGACAACTTTTTATCATTATATGTTACGTAGAGTTAATTTGATTAGTCGGTTAATTTTTGTTTTGTTTTTATTAGCTTCAATATAATTTCAATCGACCCCCCAAAGTAAAGTCTTTTAGGAGTGTCTAGGTAATTTTAGATAGTTTAGATTTTGATTTTTAGAGTGGTTATAATTTTAGATTGATTTATATTCAGTTTTAGTATTTACTTACCAGTTTATTAGAAATTAGACTAAAAATAGTTACTTTTGTTCTTCTTCAATTTTTATCAGTTCCTAGAGTTTATAGAGTGTCCTAGTCTTCCCATATTTAATTTCGTAATTTTTGGAAGTTATTTCATAACTTTTCAGAATTATTTTGTGAAATTGATGTGAGCAGGTTTTTAGGTTATTCATTTTGAAAATTTCGATTTTAATTGTTAATTCACGATTATTAGGTATTGTTAAGTCCAGAAAATTGTGTCCTAGAATTAGGGTAATTGTCTTGATTTTTTTTCGTATTAATATTTATGCAGATTATTTTATTTCTAATTTCAGATTTAATATTCTGCATTGATCTTCTGTGGTAATTTCCTGATATGATTTTTCTGAACTTATTTGGATACAATTGAGGGGTTATAAGCTTATATAACTGAAGAATAATATTTTAAGTTACTTTTTGATATTTTTAATATTTATTTTCTTATTATTATTTACTGTTTTGATTTTTAATTAGAATTGCAGTTACTATTCTGATTTTATTTTTCTAGATTATTTAGGAAAGCTTTTTACTGTTTTCTTTCCAGAATATAATCCAAAATATTTAGAAGCATAATTGGGTATTTTTCAGATTTTTATTCATTAGATTTTAATTATTTTAGAATTATTAAGATTAGATTTAATAAATTGGATGAGTAAAATCATTTAGGATTAAGCTAGCCTTTTTAAAACAATATTTCCTCGGGGATCGATCCTTGCTTCCCTACGGTATAAAAAGTATTTAATAACCGAAGTAGTGGTTAAATTTATAACTCTTGAGAAGCTTAACACCCACGAAAATTATTTCAAAAATAAAAGAAAATCTTTTTGGTTTTTTTCTTAAGGCTAATATGTACAGAATTTTGGGAAAGATATGCACACGTTCAAATCAACTAAATCACCAATGTAACCAAGTTATTGACCTAAATATATACAGAATGTACTTCAAAGCCCTCTACCTTATAAATGACATCAGAGCACTAATTTTTCACTCCATTCTACATCAAGATTCTAAATCCATCCCAGTGTTCATTTGCAAGTGTATCGTTATCCCAAGGTTTAGATTTATCAGAATTAAACTCAATCCCACTTGACTAACACAACTATATCATTATCATATTAATATTGGAAGCAATCTTTCTCAGTGGCAGTATTGCCTCAAAGGGTAACACCCAATAACACGTGTCTAAATGGGTAACGCCCAGTAGCGCATGCCTCAAAGGGATACATGTCATTCAAATTTTTATTTCATCTCTGTTTTTTTTCTTCTTTTTCTTTTTTTTCTGCCTTATTCATTACTTTCATTCATTATGTTTCCAGAGTGAACATGTCACAAACAAGTGAGAGAATCGTTCATGGAAGCCTAAGACCTAAAGATAATGATGAAAGGATAAATAACGAATGAATTACACATCTATAATGAACAATTAGAGTTAGAATTAGGGTTTAGAATGACACACTGAGGCTGGAGACCTATCGTGCACATCCTGCTTACATACAAGCTAATAACTAAAGCACAGTGGACTTCAGCTAGTAAGAAAGAGTACAAACGTCCCCCAAAAACAAAATGAAAATCTTTTTGGATTTTTTCAAAATTTCAAAAAAAGTATGCACAAATGGGCAGCTCCCCCCACACCAAAATCTCACAATGTCCTCATTGTAAGTGGGAAAGACACATGAAGATCAAAAACAAAAATCTAAAAAGAAAACACTTCAAAAATAAAAACAAGACTCGAAAACAAAAGGAACATGACTTCAAACAAAGCGACCAACATATAAACACAATTAACTATACAAAAAGAAACGGGAATAAGACAATGAAGAAAAATTGAGAAGAAAGGAAAGAGAAGAAGAAAGAAGAAGAAATTTCTAGCAAACTAGGTCGGGTGCTAAGTACACCCAAGCTATCTTACATCCCAATCACTGAGCAGGGCTCAGATCGTGGAGTATTAGACACTCACATCTTCTTGGCTCGGCAGCTCCAAAAATGGTTTCAAATGTTGGCAATTCACTTAGAGCGTACCACCACTCTGAGGATCCTGGATTTCAACTGCACCATAGAGAAACACATGTGAGATAAGATAAGGATCTGTCCATCGGGACCTCAATTTCCCTGGAAACAGATGGAGCCTAGAGTCATACAAGAGTACTTTCTTTCCCGGGCAAAATCTTCCCTAAAAATATGTCAATCATGAAACAACTTTGCCATGTCTTTGTAAGATTGAGCACTCTCATAAGCCTCAGCTCTAATCTCATTAAGCTCACTCAGTTGCAGTCTCCTCTCCTCACCTACCTCAATTAAGTCATAATTGAGCTTCTTAATTGCCCACCAAGCTTTATGCTCTATCTCCATAGGTAAATGACAAGGGTTACCATAAACTACCCTATAAGGTGACATACCTAAGGGAGTTTTGAAATTCGTCCTATATGCCCAGACAGCATCCACCAGCTTGTTAACCCAGTCTTTCCTTTTCTTACTCACTGTTCTTTCCAAAATCTGCTTGATCTGTTGATTGGACACTTCAACCTGGACACTAGTTTGGGGATGGTAGGGAGTAGTAAGCCTATGGACTGTGGAATACCTCTTCAGTAAGGCATCAAAAGAGCTATTATTAAAATGGGTGCCTTGATCACTAATGATATCACGGAGCATACCAAATCGAGCAAAGATATTCTCCTTAAGGAATTTCACGACAACTTTAGCTTCATTGGTCCTACAAGGGATGGCTTCAATCCATTTAGAAACATAGTCCACAGCTAACAAAATGTGCTCATTCCAAAGGAAGATGGAAATGGTCCCATAAAGCCAATACCCCACACTTAAAAAACCTCAACAACAATGATGGGATTTAGTAGCATCATATCTCTCCTGCTTATTCTACTGAACTACTGGCATCTAGGGAAACTTTTGGAGTACTCAAATACATCTTTAAACAAAGTAGGCCAGTAAAACCCACACTGAAGAACCTTGACTGCTGTCTTCCTACCACTAAAATGTCCCCTACATGCCTAGTCATGATAAAAAGAAAGGATACTTCTCACCTCATGGTCAAAATTGCACCTCCTAAAGACTTGATCAGAGCAGTACTTAAACAGGTAAGGGTCATCCCAAAAAAAGAACTTCACAATCTTTGTCATTCTTAATCCAACCCTCAGGGATCCTACCAGCAATTAGGTAGTTCACAATATCAGCATACCAATGATCAGGGTGAACAACATACAAATGCTCATCGAGGAAGCACTCAGAAAGACTAGACTCATTCTCTATATCACAGAAGATCCTAGACAGATGGTCAGCTACAAGGTTTTCAGAACCTTTCTTATCCTTAATTCCACAGTCAAATTCTTGCAAAACCAAAATCCATCTCACAAGTCGAGGCTTAGCATCCTTCTTAGAAAGAAGGTGCTTAAGGGGAGAGTGGTCAGTATAAACAATCACATGTGACCCAATCAAATAGTGCCTAAACTTTTCAAAGCCAAAAATCAGAGCCAAAAATTCTTTCTTAGTAACAGTGTAATTCAGCTGGGCATCATTGAACGTGTGACTAGCATAGTAAATAACATGGGGTTTCCTATCAATACGCTATCCTAACATAAGCCCAATAGCATAATCAGACACGTCACACATCAATTCAAATGGTTCCCCCGAGATGGGAGGATGAAGAAAAAGAGGAGAGGTTAAGGCCTCCTTAAGCTTAGAAAAGGCCTCATGACACTCTTCAAAGAAATGAAATGGCTCATCCTTAGCTAGCAGATTGGACAAATGCTTTGCAATCTTACTAAAGTCCTTAATGAAACGATGATAAAAGCTAGCATGTCCAAGGAAAGACCGCACCTCTTTCAGACAAGTGGGAGGGGGAAGATTAACATTCAGGTCAGTCTTACCTTTGTCTACCTGAATTCTATATAGAGAAATAATGTGTCCTAAGAGTATACCCTTTTTAACCATGAAGTGACATTTCTCCCAATTCAAAGTCAAGTTTTTCTCCCTACACCTTTCCAATGCCTTTCTCATATTAGACAAGCAATTATCAAAAGAAGATCCAAACACAGAAAAGTCATCCATGAAAATTTCCATACATTGCTCAAGTAAATCTGAGAAAATGGAAATCATGTATCTTTGAAAAGTAACAGGGGCATTGCACAGTCGAAATGACATTCTTCCAAAGGTATATGTCCCAAATGGACAGGTGAAAGTGGTCTTCTCCTAACCCTCAGGAGCAATAGAGATCTGGGTATAACCGGAATATCCATCCAAAAAGCAATAGAATGAATGTCCAACCAACCTCTCTAGCATTTGATCTAAGAAGGCGAGGGGGAAATGGTCTTTCTTTAATATCCCCTAAAGTCCATCCCAGGACTTCCTTGTTCTCTCTAAGTAAAGAAATCAGTTTGTCCTCTTGGTCTCGATCCAAATTAGAAACAATAATGAGAGGTAAGGATTCATCGTGCCCTAGGAATGCATACTTACGAGAGTCGGGAAGGGGGCTCGATTCAAGAGGGATAGGGGAAATAGATTCAACACATATTCAGACACAACAATGAGCAAACAATCAGCAGTAGAGCACAAGTCATCAAACTCAAACACATCATATTCAGGCTCATCATTTATAAGAAATGACTCATACTCAGTAGCAAATACACCATCAAAAGCATCATCGAATACATAATCGCCTACCCAGTTAAAAGCGGGAAATTCCATATCATCAAATCTAGAGGGTTGTCTTTACATGTTAAAGATGTTCAATTTTACAGTCATGTTGGCAAAAGACAGTCTCATCATACCATTCCTGCAGTTAATGAGGGCATTCGCAGTGGCCAAGAAAGGACGTCCTAGAATCACAGGGACTTGACTAGCTAAATTGGACACCTTGTTAGTTTCAATCACAACAAAGTTCACTTGGTAAGTAAATTCACCCACTCTAATTAGCACATCCTCAACTATCCCCCTGGGCACCCTAGTCGATCTATTAGCCAGTTGAATGACCATCTTAGTAGGTTTCAACTCATCTAACTCTAAGCTCTCATACTCAATAAAGGGTATCAAGCTAACACTAGCCCCTAGGTTAAGCAATGCTCTGTGAAAGAGTTGGTCTCCTATGACTATAGACACAGCAGGGCAACCAGGGTCCTTATACTTTACCAAGATCTGAGTAAGGATAGAATTAGCACTCGAGTTCAAGAAAGCCTGCTTAGGTACACCAGTTGCTCTCTTGGTCGTACATAGCTCCTTTAAGAATCTAGTATAAGGAGGCATCTGCAGAATAGCATTGAGCAAGGGATTGTTGATCTTTACTTGAGAGAAGGTCTCTCTCATCTTCACAAAAGGATCTTAATCTTTCTTCTTTAGCCTATGGGGAAAAGGAGGCAAAGGCGAAGAAGAAGGGGGGGAATAATCCCTACAAGGTGAAGAACTTGCCGAGTTAGCGGAGTCTTTCTCTTTAGGCCTCTCTTTCTTAGAAGGTGACTCAAGAAGGGATGGACTATCTGAAGCATTGGGGACACCGTCATTAATATTCCCTGACTGACTAGATGAACCAGTCTCTGGAGGAGAAGAGGGAGAAGAATTTTGGAAGAATTTGTGAGGGTACCTGCAAGGTTCATTAGGATTTCTGACTTGGTCATCAACCTCTCGACCAGAACGGAGAGATATAACCGCATTCACTTTCCTCACAGGCTCACTAGGGTTGCCAGAAGAAGGAGAGGTGTGACCCTTAGGGTTCACTTCAAGTTGACTCGAGAAAGTACCTGGTTCCTTAGAAGATGATGCTAATTGGGAAAACTGTTCGATCATCATTCTTTCCATGTTAGCATTAATCATTTTCTCCACATTGTTATTGATTCTCCTCTCCAATTTATCAATATCAGTATAACCGGGAGGGGAGGAGGTTGAACTTGAGCTATGGGAGGTGGAGGTCTAGGTGAGGAGCATTAGGCACACCTAAAAAAGTCGGTCTCTATAAGGAGTTTGAAGCATGAGAAATGGGTTGGGAGTTGTTTCCATGAAACATCCCAGGTTGAGAATTAGGAACCATAGTATTTGGTCCACTATTCCATCAAAAGTTAGGGTGATTCCTCCACCCTGGCTTGTAATAAGGGGAGAAATCGTCATTCTTAGGTCTCTGGAAGGCCAAACTCGCTTGCTCTTGTTCAGTTGCCAACGGATGAGCAAAATAAGGACAAGCACTCAAAGAATGACCTAGGGCCTGACAATGAGAACACAACTCTAAGTGACTTACATCAGAAACATAATGCAACCCACCCCTTGCAAACCTAGAACTCAGGCTGGCGTCACGAGCGGTTTCCCAATGCATGGTTTTCTTGCCCAAGTCCTCTAAAAACTCCCAAGCAGCTCTAGGGTTCTTAGAAAGAAAGCCACCCAGGCACACGGCTATACCATGGTCCTAGTCTGTTGGTCAAGTCCTTCGTATACAATCTGGCACGAACATGCTTGGCCTAAACCATGATGGGAACATTGGGCCAACAAAGTTTTGAACCTACCAAAATATTTCCAAAATGATTCCCTATCAAGTTGCATAAATTGATTGATTTCATTTCTCAGCTAAACCATCTTGGCATTAGGGAAATATTTTCTTTAGAACAATCTTACAAAATCATTCCAAGAAGTAACAGAGTTAGCCATCAAGCCATACATCAAACGTTTAGCAGAATCTTTCAAAGCAAAAGAAATCAATTTCATTCGCACAACATCAATGGGAATATTAGGGAAATGCATCATAGAACAAACTTCTTCGAATTCCCTCAAAAATAAATAAGCATCCTCTAAACTTGTGAATTTAGGGAGCATATGAGTATAATGGCGTTTTAATTTGAAGGTCAGATTAGGTGCAACATGAGGCATAACAAAACATGATGGCAAAGCAGTCCTAGGGAGATAGAAAATATCACTCAAAGTTCTTTCTTGTGCCATGTTCTCTAACTCAAGCATAGGTTTAGGTTTAGGTTCTAAGTTAGGTCGGGCTGAATCCTAACGCGTCTTTTTTTTTTTTTGAAAAATCAAGAAATGCACTAAGTCAAGTCACAACTTAATAACAAGCAAAGCAAGATCTTTGCAATCTAATATTAAAGCAACTATGAAAAAGAAAATGCAACCTAATCTTATGCCATCATTCCCAATAACGGCGTCAAAAACTTGTACGATATTTGAGTGATAAATGAAGTGCCGTAAGCATACAGCTTTCGCTGTAGTACTTGAGGGTCGTTTCCTCAAGGACAATGGAAAGACTTAGATCACTGAAATTTTTAAAACTAACATTACCTAAACCTAAGGAAATACTTGATTTAGAAAATTTCAGCTAAGTAATAAAAAGGACCTCAACAAAGAGAAATAAATCAAGGAAAACTTAAAGAAATAACCATTTGGAGACCTAAACATAAAACAAGGAAAACCACACTCTAAACTTGAAGAAATAATGATTAGGAAACCTGGGTAACCAAACCAAGCCACTAAGCCTCACAATAAAGAAACCTAAGGAAATAAACTTGAAGGAATAATCAACAAGAAAAACTAAAGTATAGATCAATGCAACTAAACTACCTTAAACAATCTAAATCAAGCAACGAGGACTAACAACAAAGTAAATCATTTGAACTATCAAAACATGCCAAACCAAATAGCTATCTAACCACATCAAACCATTGTTCATGCCATAGCAAACAACAAAACCATGTCAACCATATCAAGCCATCTATGCAACAAAACCATTATAGTTAAACTTCGGAATAGCCACGAAACCATAGCAAACTAAGACAAGCTGAAATCATATCAAAAAAACCATTCGAACCAAATCAAACCAAATAACTTGATCTAAACGCATCCAACCATCAAACCATCAAACTATATCGAAATCCAGCTCACCCAGCCAAAATAATCAACCAACCAAAATCAACCATTAATCGAACCTAATAATCAAACCTAACGCAATTGATAATAATAGCAACTCAAACCGACTCAAACTAAGCTAATCAACGAAATATAAACTCAAAATAATCAAACCAAACTCAATCAGGGAGAGGGGGAATTAAACAGTCCAGAACTCATAATATTCGAACCTAGTACAGCCTGAAATCATACCAATGAGATCGAACCTGCTCTGCTCGGGTGTGAAACAGGGGAGGCCGTAACACGCAAGAAGACTTCTAATGTGAGCAGCTCGAATAGGGAGAAGGAAAATAGGATTCAAGGCGTCCTTACCTTTCAGCTCAGTTAGACATTACATCCCCATTCTTGAGCTTCAACAACTGCAAACAATGGGTACAATGCCATGGCCGATTTCAAGAACAAAAACAGGGGAGGTGAAACGAATTTAATTTGACAAACCAACTCCTAAAATCTTGCAAAAGCAAGCTAAAAATTCTGAAATTAAACTGGCAATTAACAAAATTGTAGCTTAATTACATGAAATTTGGAACCAAAACCAATCTAACATCAAACCCTAAAACTGAAATTAACCCTAAAATCCTAATACTCATAAAACGCAAGAGATTTTGCCCGAAAACTAAAATTAAACCCTAAAACCTCCTAACCCCTTTTTCTGGAGCCCGCTAATGGTGATTTATACTCGAGCGCCCTTCAATCACTACCCTTGATTTGCAGATGAGGCAGACGATGAAGATGATGCAACTGGTGTGTTGTGCTGGTGCTCTTGGCGTGAAACTCGATGATAGGTAAGGATGGTGGATGTGCTGGCACTCGGTGGTGGTGAGAGAGACGAGTTAGAGCGAGAAAAGAGATGATAAAGATGGAGATGATGGAGCAGGGGAGAAACTATCGGTGTTTTGGCATCTGAAGACCAAGATAGAGGAAAGAGAAAAAGAGATAAGTGAAAGGGGGTAAGGCACGTGCCTTGCACGCCGGGCTGGGTTTTTTTATTTTAGGTTTTCCTTCCATTTTTTCGATTCTTTAGGCTTTAAAAAAGGGCTTTTGGATTAGGTTCGATTCAATTTGGCCCAATTCTTAATTTCCAGCATTTTCTTGCATTTTTCCACATTTATTCGTTACGTCTAAAACAAAAAATAAAATCAAATAAAAACCTAAAAATAACAATTATAACGAGCGTAAATCGGGTGTAAAAGTATCATAAAACTAACACATTTTTTGCACGAACAAATAACCCCACACCAAGATTTTGCTCGTCCTCGAGTAAAATAACTAAACTAACTAAAAAAAACAGAAAATAGGAAAAAGAAAATCCTAACTCACTGTTGTATTAATCACCGTCGCATTTAGCGTATGCAAGAAGCCCTTAAAACCCCTCAGTCTCCCAAGTGGACGAATGAGGTCTCATGAGAGTTTTCAAGTGAAATAGTGAAATACCCACAAAAATTATTTCAAAAATAAAAGAAAATCTTTTTGGTTTTCTTCTCAACGCTAATATGTATAGAATTTTAGGAAAGATATGCACATGTTCTGATCAACTAAGTCACCTATGTAACCAAGTTATTGACCTGCATATATACAGAATGTACTTCAGAGCCCTCTACCTCTTGAATGACATCAAAGCACTAATTTTTCACCCCATTGTACATTAGGATTCTGATTCCCTCCCAGTGCTTGTGTACAAGTGTATCATCATCTCAAGGCTTAGATTTATCAGAATTAGACTCAATCCCACTTGACTGACACAACTACATTATTATCATATTAACATTCGAAGTAAGCTTCCCAGTAGCAGTATTGTCTCAAAGGGTAACACCCAGTAGCACGTGCCTCAAAGGGTAACACCCAATGGCGCATGCCTCAAAGGGATACTTGTCATTCCAAATTTTATTTCATCCTTTTTTTTCTTCTTCTTTTTCTTTTTTTTTCCGCCTTATTCATTATTTTCATTCATTATTTTTCCAGAGTAATCGTGTCACAAACAAGTGAGAGAATCGTTAAGCCTAAGACCTAAAGATAATGATGAAAGGATAAACAAGGAATGGATTACACATCTACAATGAACAATTGGAGTTAGAATTAGGGCTTAGAATGACACACTGAGGCTAGAGACCTATCATGCACATCCTGCTTACATACAAGCTAATAACTAAAGCGCAGGGGACTTCAGCTAATCAGAAAGAGTAAAAGCGTCCCCTAATAACAAAACGAAAATCTTTTTCATTTTTTCAAAATTTCACAAAAAGTATGTACAAATGGGCACCTAGCTCACGCCCACACCAAAATCTCACAATGTCCTCATAGTTAGTGGAAAAGACACACGAAGATCAAAATGAAAAATCTAAAAAGAAAACACATGTTCAAAAATAAAAACAAGACTCAAAAACAAAAGGAACATGACTTCAAAAAAAGCGACCAACATATAAACACATGTAACTATACAAAAAGAAACGGGAATAAGACAAAGAAGGAAAAGGGAGAAGAAAAGAAGGAGGATAAGAGATTTCTAGCAAAGCAGGTCGGGTGCTAAGTACACCCAAGCTATCTCACATCCCAATCACTGAGCAGGGCTCGATTTGTGGAGCATCAGACACTCCACATCTTCTTAGCTCGATAGCTCTAGAATTGGTTTCAAACGTTGGCCATTCACTTGGAAGGTAGCACCACTATGAGGATCCTAGATTTCAACTACACCATAGGGAAACACATGTGAGACAATATAAGGACCTGTCCATCGGGACCTCAATTTCCCTGGAAATAGATGAAGCGCAGAGTTATATAAGGGCACTTTCATTCCTGGGGCATAGTCCTTCCTAAAAATATGTCGATCATGAAACAACTTTGCCCTCTCTTTGTAAGATCGAGCACTCTCATAAGCCTCAACTCTAATCTCATCAACCTTACTCAATTGTCGTCGTCTCTCCTCACCTGCCTCAGTCAAGTCATAGTTGAGCTTCTTAATGGCCCACTAAGCTTTATGCTCTATCTCCACAGGTAAATCACAAGGCTTACCATAGACTACCATATAAGGTGACATACCTAAGGGTGTTTTGAAAGTCGTCCTATATGCCCAAACAGAATCTACCAGCTTGTTAGCCTGGTCTTTCCTATTCCTACTCACTGTTTTTTCTAAAATCTGCTTGGTCTACTGATTGGACACTTCAACGTGGCCATTGGTTTGAGGATGGTAGGGAGTAGCAAGCCTATGGACTATGGAATACCTCTTTAATAAGGCATCAAAAGATCTATTATTAAAATAGCTGCCCTGATCACTAATGATAGCACGGGGCATACCAAATCGAGCAAAGATGTTCTCCCTAAGGAATTTGACAACAACTTTAGCTTCATTGGTCCTAGAACGGATGGCTTTAACCCATTTAGAAACATAGTCCATAGCTAGAAAAATGTACTCATTCCTAAAGGAAGATGGAAATGGTCCCACAAAGTCAATACGCCACACATCAAAAACCTCAACAACAATGATGGGGTTTAGTGGCATCATGTCTCTCCTGCTTATTCGACCTAACTGCTGGCATCTAGGGCAACTCTTACAGTACTCAAATGCATCTTTAAACAAAGTAGGCCAGTAAAAACCACATTCAAGAACCTTCGCTGCTGTTTTCCTACCACTAAAAGTCCCCCACAAGCCTGGTCATGACAAAAAGAATAGACACTTCTCAGTTCATGGTCAAGAATGCACCTCCTAAAGACTTAATTGGAGCAGTACTTAAATAGATAAGGGTCATCCCAAACAAAGAACTTCACAAGGTGGAAGAATCTATCTATATCATTCTTAGTCTAACCCTCAGGGATCCTACCAACAACTAAGTAGTCCACAATATCAGCATACCAAGGATCAGGGGGAATAGCATACAATTGCTCATCGGGGAAGCACTTAGAAACACCGGACTTGCCCTCTCTATCATAGAAGATCCTAGGCAGATGGTCAGCTACAAGGTTTTCAGAACCTTTCTTGTCCTTGATTTCACAGTCAAATTCTTGCAAAAGCAAAATCCATCTCACAAGTCGAGGCTTAGCATCCTTCTTAGAAATAAGGTGCTTATAGGCAGAGTGGTTAGTATAAACAATCACATGTGACCCAACTAGATAGGGCCTAAACTTTTCAAAACAAAAATTCTTTCTTAGTAACAGTATAATTCAGCTGGGCATCATCAAATGTATGACTAGCATAGTAAATAACATTGGGTTTCTGGTCAATACACTATCCTAACACAACCCCAATAGCATAATCAGACGCGTCACACATCAATTCAAATGGTTCCCCCCAGATGGGAGGATGAAGAATAGAAGCAGAGGTTAGGGCCTCCTTAAGCTTAGAAAATGCCTCATGACACTCCTCAAAGAAATGAAAATGGCACATCCTTAGCTAGTAGATTGGGCAAAGGCTTTGCAATCTTACTGAAGTCCTTAATGAAATGACGACAAAAGTCAGCATGCCCAAGGAAAGACCGCACCTCTTTTACACAGGTGGGAGGCGGGAGATTAATAATCAGGTCATTCTTAGCTTTGTCTACCTCAATTCCATCTCGAGCAATAATGTGTCCTAAGACTATACCGTTTTAACCATGAGGTGACATTTCTCCCAGTTCAAAGTCAAGTTTTTCTCCCTACACCTTTCCAACACCTTTCTCATATTAGAAAATCAATTATCAAAAGAAGATCCAAACACAGAAAAGTCATCCATGAAAATTTCCATACATTGCTAAACTAAATATGAGAAAATAGAAATCATCCATCTTTGAAAGGTAGCAAGGGCATTGCACAGTCCAAACAAATTCTTCTAAAGGCGTATATCCCATATGAATAAGAAAAAGTAGTCTTCTCCTAATCCTCAGAAGTAATAGAGATCTGGGTATAACCGGAATATCCATCTAAAAAGCAATAGAATGAATGTCCAGCCAACCTCTCTAGCATTTGATCCTAGAAGCGGAGGGGAAAATGGTCTTTCCGAGTGACAACATTCAATTTTCTATAATCTATACACACGCCACCTAGATTGAACTCGAGTAGAGACTAACTCATTCTTATCATTCCTAATCACGGTAATACTGGTCTTCTTAGGAATAACTTGAATAGGGCTAACCCACTCACTATCAGAAATGGGATAAATAATCCCATGGTCTAACCATTTCAACACTTCCTTCTTAACTACTTCGTGCAAAGTGGGATTCAAACGCCTTTGCCGGTCACAGTAGGGCTTAGCATTGTCCTCTAAATGAATTCTGTGTTGCACAATAGGACAAATACCCTTAATATCCCCTAAAGTCCATCCTAGAACTTCCTTGTTCTCTCAAACCAAAGAAATCAGTTTGTCCTCTTGGTCCCGATCAAAATCAAAAGCAATAATGACAGTTAAGGATTCATCGGGTCCTAGGAATGCATACTTAACAGAATCAGGAAGGGGTCTCAGTTCAAGAGCAACAGGGGAAACATATTCAATGGCATATTCAGACACAGTAATGAGCAAACAACCAGCAGTAGAGCACAAAGTCATCAAACTCAAGCACATCATATTCAAGCTCATCATTTATAAGAAATGACTCATACTTATCAGCAAATACATCATCAAAAGCATCATCGAATACAGAATCCCCTACCCAGTTAAGAGTAAAAAATTCCATATCATCAAATCCAGACGGCTGTATTTGCACGTTAAAGATGTTTAATTCTACAGTCATGTTGCCAAAAGACATTCTCATCATACCATTCTTGCAATTAATGAGGGCATTGGTAGTGGCCAAGAAAGGATGTCCTAGAATCACAGGGACTTGGCTAGCTAAATTGGACACCTTCTCAGTTTCAATCAAAACAAAGTCCACTGGGTAAATAAATTCACCCACTCTAATTAGCACATCCTCGACTATCCCCTTGGCACCCTAGTCGATCTATCATCTAGTTGAATGACCATCTTAATAGGTTTCAGCCTACCTAACTCTAAACTCTCACAGTCAGTAAAGGGTATCAAGATAACACTAGCCCCTAGGTCCAGTAATGCTTTGTGAATGAGTTGGTCTCCTATGACTATAGACATAGTAGGGCAACTGGGCTCCTTATACTTTACCGGGATCTGAGAAATGATAGAATTAGCACCAGAGGTCAAGAAAGCCTTCTTAGATACACCAATTGCTCTCTTAGTTGTACATAGCTCCTTTAAGAATCTAGCATAAGCAGGCATCTGCTGAATAGCATAAAGCAAGGGAATGTTGATCTTTATTTGAGAGAATGTCTCTCTCATCTTCTCAATATGATCTTGATCTTTCTTCCTTAGCCTATGGGAAAAATAAGGCAAAGGCATTTCGATTTTCTAAAAAGAAGAAGGGGAGGAGGAATCCTTAGAAGGTAAAGAACTTGCCGAGTCAGAGGAGTCTTTCTCTTTAGGCTGCTATTTCTTAGAAGGTGACTTAAGAGGGGAAGGACTATCTGAGGCATTGGGGACACCATCAGCCGCAACCTCTGGCTGACTGGATGAACCAGTCTCTGGAGCAGAAGAGGGAGAAGAATTTTGGAAGAATTGGTAAGGGTACCTGCAAGGTTCATTTGGATTTCTGACTTGGTTATCAACCTCTTGACCAGAAAGGAGAGATATAACCGCATTCACTTTCATCACAAGCTCACTAGGGTTACCAGAAGAAGGGGAGGCGTGACCCTTAGGGTTCACCTCAGGTTGACTCAAGAAAGTACCTAATTCCCTAGAAGATGATGCTAACTAGGAAAATTATTCGGTCATCATTTTCATCATTTTTTCCATGTTAGCATTAATCATTATCTCCACATTATTATTGATTCTCCTCTCCATTTTATCAATATCAATATAACCAGGAAGAGGTTGAACTTGAGCTATGGGAGGTGAAGGTCTAGGTAAGGTGCATTAGGCACATTTGAAAAAGCCGGTCTCTGAAAAGAGTTTGAAGGATGAGAGATGGGTTGGGAGTTTTTTTCAGGAAACATCCAAGGTTGAGAATTCGGAAACATAGTATTTGCTCCACTATTCCAAGAAAAGTTAGGGTGATTCCTCCACCTGGGTTATGATAAGGGGAGAAGAGGTCATTCTTAGATCTCTGGAAGGCCAAACTCGCTTACTCTTGTTTAGTTGCTAACAGATGACCAAAATAAGGACAATCACTCAAAAAATTATCTAGGGCCTGACAATGAGAACAAGACACTGTAGAGGTCTGAGATAACTAGTACATATGGGGAGATAACCTCGTCAACATGTTTTCTAAAAAAGCAACCTTAGACTCTAAGTGACTTACATCATAAATAGAATGCAACTCACCCCTTAGAAATCTAGAACTCAGGCTGTCATCATGAGCGGTTTCCCACTACGTGGTTTTCTCACCCAAGTCTTCTAAAAACTCCTAAGTAGCTCTGGGGTTCTTAGAAAGAAAGCCACCCTGACACATGGACTCTACCACGGTCCTAGCCTGTTGGTCAAGTCCTTCGTATACAATCTGGCACAAACGTGCTTGGTCTAAACCATGATGGGGACATTGGGCTAACAACGTTTTGAACCTACCAAAATATTTCCAAAATGATTCCTTATCAAGTTGCATAAATTGATTGATTTCATTTCTCAGCTAAACCATCTTGGCATTAGGGAAATATTTTCTTTAGAACAATCTTACAAAATCATTCCAAGAAGTAACAGAGTTAGCCATCAAGCCATACATCAAACGTTTAGCAGAATCTTTCAAAGCAAAAGGAATCAATTTCATTCGCGCAACATCAATGGGAATATTAGGGAAATGCATCATAGAACAAACTTCTTCGAATTCCCTCAAAACTAAATGAGCATCCTCTAAACCTGTGAAGTTAGGGAGCATCTGAGTATAATGGGGTTTTAATTCGAATGTCACATTTGGTGCAAGATTAGGCATAGCAAAGCATGATGGAAAAGCAGTCCCAGGAGGATAGAAAGTATCACTCAAAGTCCTTTCTTGTGCCATGTTCTGTAACTGAAGCTTAGGTTCAGGTTCGGGTTCTAAGTCAGGCTCAAGCTCAGTCCTAGCAAGTCTTTTTTTTTTTTGAAAAATCAAGAAATGCACTAAGTTAAGTCACAACTTAATAACAAACAAAGCAAGTTCTATGCAACCTAATATTAAAGTAAGTATGAAAAGAAAATGCAACCTAATCTTATGCTGTCGTCTCTGGTAATGGCGCCAAAAACTTGTACGATATTTTTGAGTGATAAATGAAGTGCCGCAAGTATACAACTTTCGCTGTAGTACTTGAGGGTCGTTTCCTCAGGGACGATGGAAAGACTAAGGTCACTGAAATTTTTAAAACTAACATTACCTAAACCTAAGGAAATACTTGATTTAGAAAATTTGAACTAAGTAATAAAAAGGACCTCAACAAAGAGAAATAAATCAAGGAAAACTTGAAGAAATAACCATTTGGAGACCTAAACATAAAACAAGGAAAACCACACTCTAAACTTGAAGAAATAACGATTAGGAACAAGCTACTAACCCTCACAATTAAGAAGCCTAAGGAAATAAACTTGAAGGAATAATCAACAAGAAAAACTAAAGCGTAGATCAATGCAACTAAACTACCTTAAACAATCTAAATCGAGCAACGAGGACTAGCAACAAAGTAAATGATTCAAACTATCAAAACATACCAAACCAAACAGCAATCTAACCATGTCAAACCATTGTTCGTGCCATAGCAAACAACGAAACCATGTCAACCATATCAACCCATCTATGCAACGAAACCATTATAGGTTAAACTTCATAATAGCGACGAAACCATAGCAAACTTGATCTAAACGTATCTAACCATCGAACCATGAAACCATATCTAAATCCAGCTCAACCAACAAAAATAATCAACTAACCAAAATCAACCATTAATCGAACCTAATAATCGAACCAAACACAACTGATAATAATAGCAACTCAAACCAACTCAAACCAAGCTAATCAACGACATAGTAGCTTAAAATAATCAAACCAAGCTAAATCAGGGAGAGAGGGAATCAAACAGTCAAGAACTCAAAATATTCGAACCTAGTGCAACCTGAAATCATACCAACGAGATCAAACCTGCTTTGCTCGGGTTTGAAACAGGGGAGGCTGCAACAGGGAAGAAGACTTCTGATGTGAGCAGCTCGAATGGGGAGAAGGAACATAGGATTCAAGGCGTCCTTGCCTTTCAGCTCATCCAAACATTACATCCCCATTCTTGAGCTTTAGCAACCGCCAACAATGGCTGAAACGCCATGGACGATTTCACGAACCAAACAGGGGCGGGGGAAACGAATTGAATTTGACAAACCAACTCCCAAAATCTAGCAAAAGCAAGCTAAAAATTCTGAAATTGAACTGGCAGTTAACAAAATTGTAGCTTAATTACATGAAATTTGGAACCAGGACCAATCTAACATCAAAGCCTAACACCTAAATTGACCCTAAAATCCTAATACTTAGAAAACGCAAGAGATTTTGCCTAAAAACTAAAATTAAACCCTAAAACCTCCTAATCCCTTTTTCTGGAGCCGGCTATTGGTGATTTATACTCAAACTCCCTTCAATCGCTAGCCTTGATTTGCAGATGATGTGGACGACGAAGATGATGCAACTGGTGTGCTATGCTGGCACCCTTAGCGTGAAACTCGGTGATGGGTGACAATGGTGGATGTGCTGGCACTCGGTGGTGATGAGAGATATGGGTTAGAGAGAGAACAGAGATGATGAAGATGAAGATGATAGAGCAAGGAGGAAACTATCGGGGTTCTGGCATTTGAAGACCGAGATGGAGGAAAGAGAAAATGAGAAAAGTGAAGGGCGGCAATGCACGTGCCTTGCACACCGAGCTAGGTTTTTTTATTTTAGGTTTTCCTTCTTTTTGTTTCCTTTTCTTTGGGATAAAAAAAGGGCTTTTGGGTTGGGTTCAAGTCAATTTGGCCCAATTCTTCATTTTCGGCATTTTTGCATCATTTTCTTGCATTTTTCCACATTTATTTGATACCTACAAAACAAAAAATCAAATCAAATAAAAACCTAAAAATAACAATTATAATGAGTATAAATCGAGCATAAAAATATCGCAAAATAAACACATTTTTGACATAAACAAAGTGGAGAAGAATCACCTTCGAAGAGGTAAAAAATGTATTTTAAACCATAGTTGATTATTTTGCATATTCATTTATCTTGTAAGCAACTTGGATAACATTGTTTTAACCAAGACATTTTCTTAATCTACTTAACTATTTCCTTCAAAAAAAATGTATTTCAAACCTTCACTAAATTTTTTTCGCATTGCATATGTAGTATGTGATCATTAGTTAGATAATAAGTGATCATTAGGTATAGTATTAGTGATCATTAGGTATAGTATTAGTGATCGTTTTGCATGTGTTTATCTATTGATGAATCTTTTAAAAAATATTCAAGTGATGACACACCTTAATATTCATTAGAAATATTTCCTAGAAATAGGTGAAAAACTGTTTGGAAACACCTTACGAATAGTTTATGATGCTGCATGTCTAGTTCATGATTGCTAGAAAGGTAATTTAATGATTATTAGATATAATATTAGTGATTATTTTTCATATTTTTTTATCTATTTGTAATTATTAAAAAGGTAATTAGTGATAGTTAGATATAATAGTAGTTATCATTTTGGATATGTTTTTATCTGTTGAGCAATTTGGAGAAGCTTGTTTTAACCAAATCATTTTCTTAAACTGCTTAACTAATTTCTTCAAATATTGGCGATTAGTGTTTGACTATTATGTCTTTAGTGATTGGTAGATATATAGTCTTGGTTTCAATTGTTTATGATCTTTTTCAATCAATTCTTTTTATCACAAATTATGTTTGCACTCCTCATTGCTAACAAATTATGGTTGTGTATTCTGTGATGTAAATGAATTGGACCAATGAAGCAGTGATATGTCACTAGTGATCACTAGGATTGTCATTAGTGATCCACTTGTTTGTAGTTAGTGAATTGTGCACAAATGCTTAACCACAATGTATTTTTGAACAAATCATCTAATTACCTTTTTTTGATCCATAATGTGGATACATTCCCAACATTTTGCTTTTTCTAATTAGGTATCATTAGAGTCGTGGTTGATGATAATTTGAAATACGATTAGTGATCACCTATTTAAATTATCAGTTTGCCCCCCTCACCCTAAATTATTAAAAATTGAATCCCTAGTGCTCTTGGTGATCAATCCTTCCATGATTGGTGATCAATATAGTTGTGACTGGTGATCATTTTCAATATGATGAGTGATCTATTATGTAAATGATTCCTTCTTTTACATAATTTCTTACAATTGAATTTTTTATCTAATTTGTGATCAAGAGACATTAATTTAATGGTCAATAAACATTTTTTAGGTCATATGATTTACTTATAAATTAGCCCTCCTTTCTTGGTGTTCAATACAGGTATGATTGGTGATCATTGAAATATGATTGGTGTTTAATTATTTTTATGAGGGCATAAAAGAAAACTATATGATGCTATCTTGCTATGCATACATGTTTTCTTTCAACTCATTAGTAACAGCCCTTTGCGACCACTAATACAAAGACACTCACACACTACGCATAATAAATAACCCCCTTATCCTTGCACTTTGTATCATATGCCTAAGTATTTATGATCTATGCAATTATGACTGGTGATCATTTAAAGTATGACTAGAGATCTATCATAATTTGTGAGTTCGTAGAATTATGGTATTTTTTTCTATGCTTTACACATAAATTTGCACCTTCACTAAAGGTGTGAAAATATTCGATCATGCAACAAATTTCTAAAACAATCGCAAACATCAGTGAGGACATTAACATTTAGAGTCCATTCATCAAGAAATCAGAAAGGTACTACTTATTCACATATTCTAATTATAGCCCAACTTCAAAATTTGTGTACTGACTCGCCTTTTGTATTATGTAGTCCTAAAGTAGCTTTGGATTCGAAAGAAAGTGAAGAAGGCGCTGATTAAGGAAGAGGATTTGCTGATAAAAATAGCAGCAGTTCTGGGTAAGGGAAAAACCTTCGATACAAAGCATTTGCCCACAAGACAGATAACAATGACAACGCTATGAATGAATCTGATGATCAAGACAAGACTGACAAGAAGATGGGGTCTGAAGATATATCCCCAACTAAGGAACAACCACACAAGAAGGGGAAGAGTGACAAACATGCTGAGAGCAGGGCATCGAAGGCGATAATATCTAAAAAAATCACCGAAAAAAGCTGCAGAGAAAAAAGAATAGCAATGAAAACCAACCTAAAAATAAGACGCAAAGTGAGTAGGAGTCCTCTCAGAAAGCTCCGGCTAACGAGTCACTACAGAAGGAACCACAAAAAGAATGTGTTTCTAAAAAACAAACTCAAAAGCCCATAAAGATGAAGAGTGAGAAAACGGGGAAGACTGAGAAGAAGAACAGTGCAGAGGTCCCCCCTGAAAAGCATGTAGATGACAAGGGAAAGAGTGTTAAGTCACCCGAAAAAACAAAAGAAAAAGAAGCAGTTACCAAGAAACCCGTCGAGAAACGTCCTGAGAAAAGGAAGGCTGGGAAAGAGAACCCTAAGAAGCCTCTAAGAAAGAAGGCAAAGATGAACAAATCTCCTAGGGAAGCAGGGAAGGGTGATGAATTTGTATAGAAAAGTGGGAGTTTACGTGGGAAAGGGAAGGAGAAGAAGAAGAGTAGCACCCAAAATGTTGTTGAAAAGGCTTCAAATAAAAACAAAGGGAGTGAGAAATCTCCTTAAAAGCCCCAAGAACAAGAAAAAGCTTTTGCGAAATCCCCAACCAAACTTGAGCACAAGCAAAGAGGGGAGAAGTTGGACGAAAGAAAGAAGGAAAAGCCAAAGAAGAAGACATTCCTTGTTAACCGTTCATAGAGGATGCGAAAATTAGCAAAGCCTACAGTATAGAAAGTTCACATCTTTGAGGTGGAAATTTCTTATGATTTCGCTGAAGAAGAAAATAATCTAAGTTAATAAAGAGGAGCAGCTCGATCCTGATAATGCTCAGAGAGAGGAGGAAGAAGACACAACTATTTCTGACAGTGTAAACTCTATTTCAAAGAGCGACAAGCCTATATTAAAATCAGAAGGTGATCATCGGATCGAGTAAAATGATGCTCAATTTTTAGGTGGTGCTGCTTTAGCATTAGCAAAAATAACCAGCTCACCACAATACCTTTAGATGGTCCAACAAGAGTAGCCTTTAAAATCTGAAGAGGAGATTGGTAATGAAAAGATAACGTATCAGAAGGCATTCATTACGAGGATGATTATGCATTCATTTTCAACGAAGCCCATACTGACGCAGTGATATCAATGGGATCTGATTCCTTCTTAAAGGTTGATATGAAGCAAATCCCAAGAAATTTTTCTAAATGGCTGGTAGAGAGTTTTGATCCCTATGCAGTCTACTTCAGGCTTCCGGATGGCTAGAAGTTTCAGGGGACAACATTTGATGTGTTCTTGACCCCAGTATGCCAATTAGGGGGAAGGTAAATAGTTAAAATCAATAAGTCTTCCATCGACGAAGAATATGAAGAGGGGATGAAGGAATGGAGCATTCATCAAAACACCCTGAAACTGACTTGCATGCTAGAGTTCATACTACCTAAAAAAGACGGGGGCGAGAGCTTCAGGAGAAGCTTCATCATAGATCTGGTGAATTGATTCTTCAGCGGACTGAAGAACCACTATTGCAACAAGTCTGTCATGAAATATGTGAAGGATGTGAACCAAACCGCATCTTTAGACTAGTGCCAATTCATCTTGGATAAGCTTATCAGTAGTGTTAGGCACTACAAGGAGAGCAAGGCTGCAAAAGGGGTGCATTTCGATGGACTGTTGTTATTCTTGATGGTGAGTTCTCCTATTCAACAAGCTATCCCTTCATAAAATTGGTGATCAATATAAGGAAACACAATGATTATTTAAAACGGAATGGCAGAATGTCTAACTGATCAACAATTAACCTAATAGTGATGAATAAGTTGTTAGCTAATGATTAACTGTTCATATGTGTGTAAGCCACCTAAATGCATGTACTAATTAAATATTTTTAATCATCCTACATTTTTAAAATTATTTACTTCGATGGAGTTGTTTTTGTTAACCAAATAGTGAAGAGACAATTCCCTATGGTGTCCACATGGACTAAAGAGGACATCAGGAAAAGGATCGAAGATGAAGACCGGAGCAATGGTTTTGGGAGAGGTGCTGCTGAACCTCTACTGGATGTTCCACAGCCAACACAAGCTGAGCAACACCTTGTTGAAGATAATAGGACATTCGAAATTGAGGTAGTAAACAAAGCATACTCATATTTGTTGCAAAAGTGTCTGGGAGACCCTTGTCGGTAATAAATATTGGTGTCATTAGTGATCTATTTATTGAAGTTAGTGATCATTTGGATTAGTATTCAATCTCACTCCTAACACTTAGAATACAGTCCTTTTGTGCATGGTTATCAATACATGTATTTGTAGCGATCAAAAGAAGTAATATTAGTGATCAACAATTGTGTTATTAGTGACTAGTAGAAGTAAGATTAATAACGACTTGAACTCAATCATTCCTTTTTTCCCCCCATTACTTGGAATTCTGTTTTGTGTGGATGGCCGATGGATGGAGGTCTCATTGGTGATCAACTACAACAACATTAGTCCATCATCCGATATGTGTGATTAGTGATCATCATTAATGACATTAGTGATCAGTTGTGAAGTTATTAGTGATAAAAATGTAAAAGTAAAAGTGAGCAGTATTGGTTAGAGTCCCAATGCTTATGATTTAGAGTTTGTCTATTAAGTGAGAAACAATGAGATGATTAGTGACCAAATACCATAATGTTACTAATAAAATAAATAAATGTTTTCTTTTTCAGCCACATTGCTTAAAGTTTAATATGGTAACATATTTATTTTTTTTAAAAAGATAGAAAGGCGTTTGTAGAGGAACGGGCACACCAGCATTGGATTTCCTATAACCACCAGAGGCTCAAATTTAAGTTGTTGAAGCCACAAACAACACAGAATTGGAGGCATTATGTCCACCCCTCATCAGTTCAGTTCGTCAATGTGCATGGCAACCAGTAGCACATTTGCTATTGGTGAATAATAGATAGGTCATTAGTGATCAATATTTATATGATGGGGGAGCAATAGATATACACAATAATGATCACCTAACTTATCCTGAATTTCCATCTTTGTGCGAATTATCTACCACGTGATCATGAGTCACGTTTTTGGTGATCATTATCAACAATATTTGCGATCACTTAAATTAATGCTTACCTATTTCAGTTTTTTGTTCACATTTAGTGCTTTTGGGTATAGTGATCATTACTGATGTTATTCATATATATAT
>JACYFF010031958.1:63229872-63276208 GCA_017589665.1 Selenicereus undatus
ATATATATATATATATATATATATATATATATATATATAGACACACACACACACA
Organism: Selenicereus undatus; assembly: GCA_017589665.1. Lineage (NCBI taxonomy): Eukaryota > Viridiplantae > Streptophyta > Magnoliopsida > Caryophyllales > Cactaceae > Selenicereus > Selenicereus undatus. Next base: position 63,229,928 of record JACYFF010031958.1, read on the forward strand.
CACGCCCGTAGCTCCCTATCTCGTAATCAACTAATTAGGTTTAATTAATTAGCATTACCGACTTGTACAATCGTACCAGAGAAGGCCTTGCTGAAGCTAAATGGATGAAGTGGTTGGCCTAAACATTTATAAGTAATTAATGGTGAGTCCGCTTGATTATTTGACAAATCAATGCTTTATCGTGATTCTAATGAATTCTTCGAGATTATGTGATTCTAGTGTCTATAAAAGACTTGTGAATTTTGAAGGATGGAGGCAGTAAAAGTACTTAATGTGAAAGTTTTGTCTCTCCCACCTTTGGCTTATTTAATTAATTGCTAAATGTTGATGAAAGTGGCCTTGTTTATACTCCACAACAGCCTTTTGTCGTGACTGAAGTCGATAATAATTTTTACCATTACACTATTTGTAAATAACTGTGAGCCTTTGTTTTATGTTTTTTTTCTAATTAAGTCATGTAACCGATGTTATTCAGTTAAACATAAAAATAAGCTTTAGTTCTCGTTCTCAATCTAATCGCGCTAAGCCCCTTTGAATTGTTTTCTAATAGAATTAGCCAAATCAAGTCCTCTTTTATTATTTTTGTTATCACTTCTATTGAATTTAATAATATTATTGTTACTATTATTGTCGTCGTTGTCATGGTCATCAACATTATTATTATTATTATTATTATTATTATTATTATTATTATTATTATGTCTGTTTCAACTACTTGTAACTTAGTAATTTTCGAGTAGGAAAAGGACTTTAGCGTAGTAAATTCAACTGATGGCATCGGAACTGATTTAAGGAGGCATACATACTCAGAATTTTAGGTGACCTCAAATTATCATTTACTTGTTTGAGTTACAAGTAAATACATTAATTTGAGCCCTTTAAGGATCACTCAGCCTTTAATCTTCTTTTCGGTAACATTGACACTTGATTTTGTCATTAACACTAGCTACAACCCGTCATCCTTACTACCTTCATTAGTTAAGTAAGAACCTAACCTCGATTTTGCATTTAATCATGATTCTACTCCAATCATATGCCGAGATCACAATTAAATCACCAAATTAAGGTCCAATTTATGGTTTTTAGTTCAGTGCAAAATTCTCCCCCTTGAAAACCATTTCCCTCCTCTTTCCACCTCAAACCTTAAGCTTTTCTTCTTCTTCTTCTTCTTCTTTTCTCCAACGGTAAGGATCCCACAAACACTCAATCAAGCTTTGATTTCATGCCAGACACCATGCAATCCATCAAATTTCAATAAAATTAATGCATACTAGTTTACTTTCACAATCCTCGCTCAAACCCCTATATTTCCATAAGCGTCCATGAGCATCCATAAATTTCAATATCCAAAAAAACTTCAAATTTACACTAACAACACTCAATTGATTTTAAAAGAGCATTATTTGTCAACCAAAATAAGAAATAAAAGATGAAGGCAAGTGAAAAAGGGACTTGAGATTCACGTTCCAATTACTCAAGGATCAAGAGAAAATGGAGTGGGGAATAGAGGTGCTTCACTGGCGGCACCAACAGTTGCTCCTGAACCGGTGATGACAGCTATGACGTACGACTGGTGGCGAGCAGGGCTCTGACATGGTAGGGTATGGTGTGGTTGTGCATGGGAATGGAAGAAAAAAGGGGGGCCTCCTGTGCAGGGGGTGTGAGGAAAAAAAAAGTGTTTACCTAAATCAATTTTGATCCAATCTTACCGCTTAATCTAGGTTTTTCATGTATGTTTTGCCTCTTTTCCTTTTGTTTTGTAGTTAAGGCTTCATAGATTATTTGGGAGGAAATTATAAGTTTCTTCCCACTACTTAATATATACTTTTATATTCCTTTTTACTTTGTTTATTCACATCATTGTTTTATTTACATAACATAGGTGAGTAAATTGTACATAGATATATTCCATAAAACCTTATAAGTTTTACCGATTTTTATAGATAGGGTAACTTATATTTATTTATAAGTTTTGAATAGTTTAAACGGAGCTCGACTGATTCTTACATTGAGGTTAGTTTGCTATTACAACCACCAATTGTACAAATATTTCAACACTAAATTGAAATGCGGCACTCAATTTTGTTAAATTGTAATTAACTAAAGTAATTAACATGTATTAGGTTCAAACTATTACAACCTTCCCCCCTTAAAATAAGTTTCATCCTTGAAACTTGTGGATCTAAAAGAGATCTTATGTTCACTTTATAACAAGGATACCGATTTTTCATATCCTTCTCAATCTTCCATGTGGCTTTCGATGAAGGATGGCTAGCCCATAAAATCCTCACTCAACAGGTGCTCTTATTATGGAGTTGTTTGACTCTATAATCTGGTATTTGCATAGGATGCTCTTTATAAATAACCCTTCTAGAACTTCTATGTGCTCTTCACAATATTGTGGTTTGGGTCTGGAACAAATTTCCTAAGTTGAGGCACATTAAAAAATAATAACGTTGTGCACATGCTTGAGTTCTGCTAGTAAAGCAAATCTATTAGTCAATCTCGGAAATTGCCCTTGATATGTCCTTTTTGGTCTCTTTGATGACTTTTGATGTGGTATGGTTAGCGCACAACCTTTGAACCAGGGATGCTTTAATTATGACACTCTTTGCATCTATGGTTCAAAAAATCACACAAGATGCTTCTTTGAGGCCTAGTCTATAGGTTCTATCACAATATTGTGACTTCGGCATTGTGTATTATTTTTGATCTATCAAATGTGGAAAATACTATGTATATGCTTCAATTTTTCCGGCTAAGCTAAACTGTACATTAAAAGGTTGAATTTTAAAAGAGATTATATAAAGGCACATTCAAAACTATTTCTTCCCCTTTTTCTTTTGGTTCAGTTTGAGAAATACTTTTGGCAGCACCAAAGCTTAAACATAGTACCCCATTATACATGACGTTTCATGATACATCACATAATTTAACCTTTTTCCTTTCATATATACATGCAGATCTGTTTATTCCTCGAGCATCATGAATTGATGTAGGGTGAATATATATATGATTCCTTATGATATTCCTCAAATTTCATTCTTGCTCCTCACATGTAAGGGTCACTCTTAAACTTAGGTCCTAGTAATAGGTTATAAAGCGCCAACGTCAAACCCATTCTAGATTCATATAGGATTTCCTCTATCCCAAGTTCAGTGTTGCTAAGACATCGTATTCTATTATTTTTGCCCTAACAATAATATTCATTATCATGATCAACCCCATATATACACTTCTAAATTTTCCTTACACTATCTAGTGGGTACCACAAGAATTCTGTTTCTACACTTTCTCCTTATCCTCCTGCTATGGCATGAGCTTATACAAAAGAAGTTAATTAATGAACATGAGTCAAGAATACAAACGTAATACTTATTAAATTCTACCCTCTAATTCAAATTTAACAATGCTTGCAAGTTCCACAAACTTGAATTTGTTTTTAAACTTACATTCTTATCGATCAATGATGACTATGGTCGTAGTGTAAACTATCGAAATGCTCTTGTCTCTGCATCACCCATTAAGTCCATCACATGTTAATCCCTTAATCAATCCTAATTTATATTGCACCATTTGCAAGGTTAAATGGTCTTTTTATAGAAACTATATACCATTAGGGACTTAAAGGCACCCTTAGAGTCCTTTTGACTTCCATTGTCATGACGGAGAAAACTTGCACCGCTAGCCCCTACAATAGTTCATTAATAATGTCCCTTATAGGTTCTAGGAAATTCCTAAAAGAATTTTGATCAAGGCAATCTCGAGTCAAATACATATATAGTTCTCCCTTTAACTCATTAAAAAGCAACAAGGGTTGTTCCCCAAGAAAATGTACATAAAGGTTGGCAATATCGATGATGCTTGCACCAATATTTTCATAAGTTGACATCAACTTGGAATGACGGGTACATAAAAATATAGTCATAACATATATGTGGGTGGGTTTGACACTAGTTGGGAATCAAATTTACGTAAACTTTCAATTGCAAGAGTAGGAGCTCGGAAACCTGACTTTTGGTATGATGTTCCATGCAAAAACATGATTAGGTGATTTGCCTACAAGTTTAGCATAGTTATTTGTAAGGAAATGACACAATACTACTCTAGAAAGTTGACATCAAAATGCTATTTAAGACTCGCCTTGTTTCCTTTTTTTCCTAGAGATACCTATTAAGAAACCAAGACCGAATGTTTATATGTATGGGAATGTAAATCAAAACCAACATTAGCATCGGTATAACTACAACTTCATGAAAGCTAATAAAACATCAAACTTTAGGCTAGTTAGTTACAATGGAATTCCTAGCAAAAATATCCCTTAAATAGAATAAAGAAGGAATGTATATGATGATGATGGCATAGCGAATAATAGTAACATAGAGGAAATTAACATATAATGACAAGGTAAGTTACTCTCCAGATAACACATTATATAATAAGTCAACCAACTCTTACTAGCACATCCTTTTGACAATTGCAAGAAAAGAAACTTGAGAAAAATAGTGATGGAATTCGTAAGAAAATAGATGTCACTGTATATCACGGGGAAGAATGGTAATTAGACGATTTTAAAACAAGTAAATAGTGAATTGAATTATTTAGGCAATTCTAACCTAAAATTGGCAATTAAGTAAATGGATTGTCTGCTAAGCATTATTGCCTGTAAAGAATGTAATTATCAGAGTATCAGTCCAAGATAAAGTACATGAATATGTGTGTGTCATTTTCTTCTCAAGGTCCCTTTTTGTTCAAAGTTCCATCAGATGATTTGTATATTTAAATGACAATTGGGAATAAATTCGGCAAATTAGGAATTTTACAAATGAAGTTTCTTTTATAGATTAGAAGTGACAACAATTAACGAAATAAATAAGAGGTAAGTTATAGTGTGATTCTCAATCAGAGACCAAATTAGAGGGAGGAATATATCCAATGGTGGGTCAAGAATGACAAAATTAACAAAGAATTTTTAGATATCAGCCCATAGACCTCATCAATATTATAAAGAGGTACCAAAAGTGGCAGAGGTATCATAAAGGAACTAATGGGTAAGGGAGAAAGTAAATTATCTATAAACAAAATTTTACCATGACAACCCAAGTAACACTACTAAGGACATACGACGGGCACCTGTGACAAGATTTAAGGAAAATTAAAGTCGTTGAAAATAGTATAGTAGATACAAATTTCAATGCAAGCCTGATTATTTTGGAGTTCTGAGGCAAGAAAGTTCCAGTATTTAGCTTAAGAATAGCACAAGGATATTGAAATGTCTTCGAATAGGCTGATTTTCTAACAAAATCATTAGTATGACCTGTCTTACATGATGAGCTAGACAGGAAAGTTGACACTACTAAGGACATACGACGGGCACCTGTGACAAGATTTAAGGAAAATTAAAGTAGTTGAAAATAGTATAGTAGATACGAATTTCAATGCAAGCCTGATTATTTTGGAGTTCTGAGGCAAGAAAGTTCCAATATTTAGCTTACGAATAGCACAAGGACATTGAAACGTCTTCGAATAGGCTGATTTTCTAACAAAATGATTAGTATGACCTGTCTTACATGATGAGCTGGATAGGAAAGGTTTGGAAACATGTATATTTAATAAGAAGAGGGTCCGCCACTACTTATATGGGCCAAGTTCTAAGACACTAATAAAGTTTAATAAAACATATCAAAATTATATATCAGGAGAGTATGATGTTAAATCATTAATAGGAATGTAAAACAAGACAACATTATGGGGGTTATTTACAAAGATTAGGTGAGGATAATCTTGTAAATTTTACAAAAAAGATTGAAACCCATGAAGTGGTTTAATGATGAGGAACATCTCCAACAAAATATGGTCATACTTTCATGAGCACATAGAATCAATGTGCTCTAAATGTATTGTGTTACATGAGTTACAATCTATTGTAATAGGGTATAAGCTTTTACTAGCACTCAATTGTAATCAAAGAAGCCATGGCTTTCCGATGAGAAAGGACAATCTCATAAATTCTACATCAATCTATATGTGATTACAAGCTTTTACTCATTAGTATAAAGGTTATTATAATTGGCATTGCATGAGTTTCGACTAATGTCTCACTACTCTATAGGGTACATCCATCTATAGAATACATGTCCTCCAAGCTTCGCTTCCTCGGTTAAGTGCACAATTAGTTGTACCATAATGGTAAAAAACCCAGGGGGGAATACTTGCTCCATACGATATAATGTGATATCCATCTTGTTTTGAAGGTTATCCAATTCCTCAACATCAAGCTCTTTTGCATATAATTGCTTAAAAAATGAAAACAACTCACTCACTAAATCTAGAAGATTAACATCCTTAACTATTCGCAATGCAATTGGAAGTAAATCTTGCATTACAATATGGTAATCATAACCCTTCAAATTAAACAATTTACGCTCTTTCAAATTGACACATCGAGAGATATTGCTCGTATATCCATCTAGAACCTTCTAGTGCTTCAAGACTTTTAGCAATGCAGTTTTCTTATCAACAGGCAAATTGTACGGGGCTAGAGGTATATGATATTTGCCATTTGGTAAGAAAACTGGGTGAAGATCAGGTCTTATGTGCATTACTTGAAGATCTTGATGAGCTTTCAAGTAATCCTTGCTCTTTCCTTCCAAATTTAACAAAGTTCCTAACAAATTATCACATATATTCTTCTTGATATGCGTCACATCCAAATTATGATGAAGATTGTTATACTGCTAATATTCATGATCAAAGAAAATGCTTCGTTTCTTCCAAGTTTGTTCCTCATCCTGATCATCACCATCTATATTAGGTTGAACTTTTCCATATGTAAATATTTTTTCCCCTAATTGTATAAGAACGCTTGGCCCTATTGAACGAGTTGGAGCACTACTAAACTCCATAGTTCCCTCAAATCTATCCTTGTCATATTGAAAATTATGACCTCCTGGCAACCATCTACGATGGCCCATATAGCAGAACTTATGTGCATTTTTCAACCAAACTAATTGAGTATCTTTCCCACAAGATGGACATGCAAAGCAACCTTTGTACTCCACCTAGAAACATTAGCATATACAGGAAAGTCATTTATAGTAGAGTGAAGAGCACCTCCAATTTAACTCACTTTTTTGTGTATGCATCATATGCATTTACACCATCATGTAACTGCATCAACTCTTTAATCAACGGCTGAAGATATACATCGATGTCCATACCCAGGGTCTTTTCTCCAGGAATAATCATCGATAATATAATTGAGAACTGCTTCATGAACAACCAAGGGGGTAAATTGTATGGAATTAACAGAACCAGCCAAGTACTTTGTGAGCTACTCATAACATAAAAGGGATTAAGCCTATCACCAGCTAGCCTAAGCCTAATATTTCGAGGGTCAGATGCAAAATCAAGATATAGTTAATCAAACTCCTTTCATGCCTTTGCACCAGCAGGATGCCTTAAAATTCCATCCTTCCTACGATACTTATCATGCCAGATCATATCTTCAGCTATCTTGGATGATTTGTAAAGCCTAACTAGTCTAGAAATGAGGGGGAAATAACCTAAGACCTTGGCTAGCAATTTCACTATCCTTATCATGTCACACGATTTTTGTCTTTCCCTTTCACCCTAATATAAAATGCAATTATTAGGACAAGCATATATTTTTTTATATTCAAGTCCTAAGTCCTTAAGTACTTGCATATAATCACTCTATGATGATGGGAATGGGGTGATTTGGGGAAAAATAGAACCCAAAAGTTAGAGCATCATATTGAATTACTTAATAGACCAACCGGACATGCATTTCAAGTGGAGCAAGTTTAATATAAATGAAGGTTTCAAAAACTTAGATCCCTAATATAGCTCCTATTCAGCTTGTTCTAATAACCTTTCATATCAGATATCTTCATCTACCAAGGAAATGTCACCCTCGTGCCCCTCATTCCTTAGCCTAGGACAGTCCTCTTCATCCATATCACCCTCATGAAGAAACATGTCACTCTGACCATTATCATGCTTCCCAAAAAGATCATTAAGTATTCCCACAGTATCAATGCCACCAAAACTACTTCCTAAGCAGTATTATGGATTTGTCATAGAACAATAAACAAGAAGGCCTAGAAATTGCCTCCCTATGGTGTACCCACTTTTTGTAGTATGGCTAGAAACCATTAAACATAAGATGATGCACCACTTAATCTTTTGTGAAGCAAGGATTATGTCCAACTTTGCATTTATTACAAGGAATACTATTTGTTTACTACCCTCGACATTAGGAAAAGCAAACTCTAAAAATGATTCAACCGCATTTCTATATTCAAGAGAGGCTTCATGCATATTAATATAACTTTTGTCCATAATAATATCTTACGACCAACCTATAAGATTATCATATAAGTCAATAAAAGCACTATATGATACTATTGGACAAAGAAAGATAAAATACTCAAGCACAATTGATTTCGATTGGTTGCAGCATTATAACTAACAAGTACACCCAAAAAAGGGCAAAACAAATAGTAATATATGAAAATATGCAAGGCTTTCACCAAAGTCAATATAAGTAATTAGGTTTATAGTGATTATTAACCAAGCTTTTAGCTAAAATCATATTGGATTAAGATAAGTTTATAGTTGATACATAAAGAATGTTTGTCAAATGAAGCACTAAAATATATCGTTGCCCATATGCTAATGCCAAATTACATAAAACTAGGACAAACACATAAGCTAGTCATATCTCTATTTCTCTCTAGATAATCATTGTACGTCACTAATTTTGGTAAAGTTGAACACCAAATACTAGTAGTGTATGCTTAGATGAAACGAACCCTTGGATAAGATCAATGAACTTGGATATATGCAAATAATTTCCTTTAATTATGAAATTTTGGTTGTGCAGGTGAAACTCTATTCCTTTAATTCCTTAATTCACTTAGGATCAATGAAATTTTCTCCTCATAACAAGTGATTCCAAAAATAGCATATCAAGTACATTTTCCTCTATCAAAAAAGTCCACATTCTCACCCTTACATATTATATGAATCATACTTACATCAAAATAGTTCTATCAAAGTATGAGAATATGGAGTTGTAGCTCAGAACTCTTTTAGAGAGGTGCAGAATCTAAAGAATGCAGAATTGAGAATATAGACAGCAAATGTTTGGGAAGATCATACCGCTCCAGGAGTAACGTAAGGATTTGAATGTGGTTGTGATGTTTTTGGTCGTCAATTGTGTGTGCATTTGAACTTGGTTTGGGAGAGAGTATGCTACCCACCCGCAGTAAGATGGCCTTTTTTGGTATGTTTTGAATTGTAATTTAGGGGTCTTTCATTCACTTTATGGGTCTGATTCTCTGGAAAACTTCTACCATTTCGACTTAGAAATTTATGTGCTTTTTGGCGGGGAGGGGAGGACTGGGTATTTTTCATTCAGGAATGATCTTCTATGTTACGGTAGTTTGGTTCTATTAATTTCACCTCTCATAAAGATTCTAGAGTTGTTTTGGACTTCTGAAATTATTTCAGAGTTGCTAGAAATAGTGTCATCCATGGATTTCACATATATTTGAAGCTCAAATAAAAATTCTTAAGCCCTATTATAATTTCAGTATGAATCGAAAATATCAAGTTATAGGAAGACTTTTGAGCAGCATCAACTAGATCAGACAAAAAAAATACACATTATCATATTATGTGCTTATGTGCAGTTAATGAATTTCGTTTGGTCAAATGTCGTCTATCCTTTGTTTACCAAAGAAACATTTCTATACTGCTAATTACGATTACTTATTGGGTTTCACTACCTAGCGCACTAAAATTTCTTGTTAGAGAAACACTGGGCTCTTATGTTATGACACTAAAATTTAATTGAGCAGTTAAAAAATATGTGTGACCCAAGTACACACAAATATATGTGATATACCATGAAACAGACTTATACAAGACTGACTCCAAACAAAATCTGCTCCTCCCACTCTTCATCGAAGAGTGCATGAATGTCAAAGAAATCACAATAATGATAATATGCATTCAAGCTTCAAAAATGGATTAATTATAGGGTGTTTATGAGGAGAAAAATGCATCACGCATTGCCAAAATCTATTTGGGATCAACCAAAAGACAATAGAAGCAATAAAGCAATAGCAAAATGCATCAATTGCATTCGTAACAACCCTTTTTTGACTCTGTGTTCATTGTCAGTACCCCAACAGCCATCAACAGCCAGGCTCAGCTTGGGAAAAAACCAAGAAATCTTCCCAATAAATAATCATCAACCGTGTAATCGACTAAGGCTTTCACCTTAGTTCTCTAAACTCCAATCTAAAATGGAGCCCCCTAAAAAGGATATTATGTTATACAAGATGAGGAAACAAGTCACTAACTTTCATAGTTGGAGATAAAAATGCTTTTAGTTGGTGCTTTTGGTGCTTCTAGTCTCCCAATTGGCTTTAATGAAAGACTAAAACCCAACTATTTGAAAGAACACTCAATGTCTTCTGAGGGGAGAGATTGAAGAAAAGAGACATTTCATTTAGCTAGAAAAATAAAATGGGAATGCCCAACAAAGAAACCAACCTAACAATGAAAAGGGCTAATAATTAATGTCGTAAATGACAACAAAAGCAAACATGTGGTGCGAGGATCCTCACACTCCTCCTCAAAGAGCAGTACATGTAGCCCAATTCACATCGTCACTCAAGCTTACTCTGAAGCAAAAAATTGTGAGAATTATAAGATATCAAGAGAGATAGGTTACCTCAATTGAATTAAGCCTTCAATCTCTTGAAGAATTCTAGGTTTGGTAGAGGTTATGACTGGTAATCCACAATCATGAAGCCTTCAAACTAGAAAAGTCTAATAGTGAGAGGTTGAAGAAGTCTTCTGAGTTCTCAAATTTTTGGTTAATTCAAGTCAAACGAAAGAATTGGCTAACATTGTTGGTAGCATATGGGTGTGAGGCTTCTTGAATGTGTCTTGCCCAAATCCTTCTCCGATTTTGGTGATTCTCAATAGAAATTGCTTTCAGAATGAATGAATTAATTAGATTAAATGAATTGAACGAATGAATTGGTGATTCTCAAACAAATTGATCCAAAGCTTTCAACAGTTAGGGCAGACAATGAAGGTTCTAGACATGCACGGGTCTCTTGATCTCCTGGGCTAGCTTTCTCTCTATGTGAATAATGAATTCAATGCTTTTTTTCACTCAACTATGTGCCTAAATAAAAGTGAGGCGTACTCGTGGCAATAGCTACATACCTAGACAACATCGTATAGTATAATATCCGATTAGTGCATTAATTTTTTAAGTGCTAAGACCATATTTATTATATATAAATATTGAAATTTTTTGTAAAAACTATCTTATAATTATAATCAACATAGTAAAAAGCAATTATAAAAATTCTTTCATATTCCCCACATTTAATAAGTATTGGAAAATGTTCATTAGTTCCCCATACTTGTGAAATATGGAATCGAGGACATTATCAAATTTTATCACTTTTCTCCCCACTTTTCAAGTAAATGTATAGTGATGTAAGTGCGGGAGGACGCAGTATTTCTTGTAGTGACCAAAATATCATAAAAAGGACAAATTTCTGCAAAACAATTTTAGAACACATAATTCATAAGACTTAGGAAAGAAGACCGAGTGTTGTTAAGGCCCAATGCACTACCAAATATTCATAATGGCCAGTGAGTCTTAAAAGTTGTATTAAAAATATCAACATGATGCATTCGCAACTGATGGTAGCCTGCTCGGATCAAGCTTAGAATAACTTGAGGAGCTCCCTTACCCATTTAATAAATCTTCAAGTAGTGGAATGGTGTATTTATCTTTGATGGTTTGTTTGTCTAAATCTCTGTAATCATAGAGATTTACTACGATGCATCTTTTTTTCCAAAAGCACAATGATAAAAGCATGAGGGCTAGAGCTCGACTGAATAATCCGTTTATCTAGCATGTCCTGAACCAACTCTTTAATAATGTCCTATTGCAAAAAAGAGTACCTATAGAGTCTCCAATTCATTGGGTTGCTTCCTGTATTGAGTGGAATTTGATGGTCAAGCCCTGGGTCATAAAGGTGGGAATCCTTGATATGTGTCAAACAAATCAGAATATTCAGTATGCAATTATGAAATTACTGGATGCAAAGGTGGGTAATTATCCACCGCAATAATGTAGGCAGTACGATGTCCGTAATGGGTTACGGTAGATGGAAAATTAGTTTTTAGTAGGTCTATTTGAGCGGTATGGAGAAGAACTTTCTTTAGGGACTTGTGGTTAGTAACTTTATATGAGTGTGATGTACTACTTAAAGGACATATTTACATTCCAGTACAGAAAATTCGATAAAGAGCTTCTAAAAATCACAAATAATGAATCCTAATGTACTAAACCATTACGTACCTAGAACTAAGTTATAATAACCAAAAGATAAGACAATAACATTGGTACATAATTCTAGCCCTTGAAGAGACCAAGTAAATTACCATCTACTAATGAATAAGAGAGTTGTTTAACAAGATATAAGTGGCAATCTAACCTTTTCACAACCTCAGCATCAAAGAAATTATGCGTACTTCCACTGTCAATCAAAATATGCAAATATTTCTGTTGGAAAAACTCATATAGGTGCTCCAAGAGCAATTTTTATACTGAAAAAATTAACACAAGAATCTTCAAAACTCAATATTTTAATTCATTCAAGCTTGTCTTTCCTCAATACACGAGGGGGTTTATATATGAATCAATAAAGCCAAAGTAAGGAATAGAAAACATATCTGAAGAGTACAATAAGATTACGATAACTAAAAATAATATAAGGGATAAGAAAGATAAGATTTTATCCTAAAAGAGCATCCCCAGATTACGAAATCTCCTATTCTTCCTAGAATACACATTGTCGTAGAACTGTTTAGGAGATATGGCATCATTCTCCCCAACTGGAAAAAAACTCAACTCCGACGAGTTGTCCTGGAGGTACCATTCAAAAAGAGTTGAATTTAGAACATGGAACTCGGTTTCAGTAATCCAAGTTGCATCTGACTGGGGTCATCCTGATCATTTTACTAGAAAGCATCAGAACCCACCACGAGAAGAAGACACAAACTCATCATCCAACATTGCCTCGATGTCGATCTGCCACTATAGCAAAGGTAGGAGCCTAGGAACCTGAGTACCTGCAGAAACCCCAAAAGAAAGACAAGGAGGATTAAAATTACCTCGATGAAGAGTGAGATCCTCCACATTGAAAATAGGACTAATACCTAAACTGCCAGCTAAATCAAGTACATATGCATTAGATCCCAACTTTTGAAGGATCTGGTAAGGTCCTATGGCACGAGTGTAAAGCTTTTTGAGGGATTTTTTAGATAATTGTTCAGATCGAACCCAAGCCAAAACAAATCACCCACCTCAAAATCCACAGCTCTGCAATGCATGTCAATTGAGTGCTTATACCTATCATTGCTCAAACCAATCTTACGTCAAATCTCAGCATAAAGGTCATGAATATGTTGTGCAAATGTGGATGCATGATGTGACACTCAAGCATCAGATTTAACCATGGACAACCACAAAAGGACTTACGTGTGGACCTATTGACCACATTGTTATATGCAAACTCAATAAGGAGTAAATTCAAATCCCAAGTGCCTTGTTTCTGCCCGCCACGCATCTAAGCAACTCCCCAACACTGTGCCTAACAACCTCAATTTTCCTATCTTTTTTAGGGTGAAAGGTCGTAGAAAATTTTAGGGTAGTACTACACAATCTTCATAAGGTCTTCCAAAAATGGGTCATGAACTTGACATCCCTATCAGACACCATGGAAGTGGGAAGACCATGCAACGTAACTACCTCTTGGATAACTAACTTAGCAACATGTGAAGGTTCATCTGTCTTACTATAGGGGATAAAGTGGGCTATCTTAGAAAACCTATCAACTACAACCAAGATTGAATCAAGACCACGAGCTGTTCTAGGAAGGCCTAGTGCAAAGTCCATGCTAATGTCCTTCCAAGGAGCACGTGGGATACAAAGAGGAGTGTAAAGTCCGGTATTATGCCTCTTAATCTTAGCTAATTGACATGTGCGACACTGAGACACAATGTGATATACATCCCTTTTGAGAGAGGGCCAATAGAAGCAATCTACCATCAAAGGAATGACCATGTCTTTACCCAAGTGGCCAGCTAGTCTCACAGCATCCATCTCCCACATTAAGAAGTCTTAGAACAACGTCTTACAAATGCATAACTTAGACCCCAGAAACAGGAAATTGTTATGAATGACAAAGTCAACTTGATGGTTGTTATTTCCCACCAAAAGGTCTCAGTAAATGAGTGAAAAGATAGGACAACAGGTCTAAGTGCCTTTAAGCTTGTCAAGCCTGATAACCTTAACCTGCATTGTCTATGAGAGGTAACCAATGCGACTGAGGGCATCAGCCACCTTATTCTCAGCACTAGATTTGTGCTTAAGGAAAAAGGAATACTCACTAATATACTCAACCCACCTAGCATGCTTACGATTGATGCTAAACTGAGAGTTCCAGGGCTTAAGGGCTTTATGAGCCGAATATACAACATATTTATGCAGGAGAAGGTAATATCGCTAATGACGAAGGGATTGAAAAAGAGCGTATAACTCTTTCTCATAGGTGGTACACTTGATCCTCCTATATTCGCTGAGATTTTCGCTAAAGAATGTTATGGGATGTCCCTCCTGACTTAACACTCCACCAATGCCATAGCCAGAGGCATCGCAAGTAACCTCAAAAACCTTTCTAAAGTTAGGATGCCTAAGGATTAGAGCAGATGACATCATCTTGTTAATCTCCTTAAAAGCAGATGTCGCTTTAGGAGTCCACTGGAATGGACCTTTATTTAAGCAGTTTGTAATATGTGCTATAATAGAGCTGAAATGCCTAATAAACCTCCTGTAGAAGGAGGAAAGACTATGAAAACTCCTAGCCTCAATCTTAGGTTCAGGCCACTCTCTAATGGCTCTAACTTTGTCAGGGTCAGTATAGATACCTTGCGCAGACACAATCAACCCTAAGAAGAAGACTTCTTTAGATTAGCAAAGAGCTTGGCTTCTCTAAGTGCGCAAAACAGTTGCTGGAGGTGGTCAACATGATCTGCTCTAGACTTGCTATACACCAAGATGTCATCAAAATAGACAACCACTATGTAAGTCTATCATAAAGAACTAGCTAGCTCTAGTAAGAAAGTCAAGCATGTCCTCTAACCTTAGAATAGGAAACCTATACTTGACTATGATCCTATTATTGGCTCTACTATCAACACACATCCTTCAAGATCCGGCATTTTTAGGGGTACAGAGGGCAGGGACCGCACAAGGACTCAGGCTATGACAAAAAAAACCCTTAAATAATAGTTCTTGAACCTATCTATTCAATTCTGCTCGCTCAGTAGGATTCAATGTATAATGAGAACAGTTAAGGAGTTAGGAACAAGGAACTAAGTCAATAGCATGTTGTATATCACAAAGCGGAGGGAGCTCACTAGAAAGCTCCTCGGGCTCAAGATTAGCAAATTCCTTAAATACGTCATCAATCTCAGCTGGGAGGTCTGGGAAAGGTGGGTCACTCTAAGGGACGTTAAGGAAGGCAATGGAGTGTGAGGCTAGCTCTCTAGTTAAGATTGTCAGGAATAACTGGCAAGAGTTTCCCAATCTTTTAAAAGGTCTATGGTGACGGACGGAGATAGTTCCTCTAGGTGGAGTAGACACATTGTTCAGAGAGGACAAGGTCGGGGAAGGTTTGGGTCATAGGGATGATAACAACTATTTGGGTTGACATGGGTTAGGAGGGATGTTCTTACTCATATACCTAAAGGTATACATGTTCTCCCTTCTGTTATGCGATACATTCCGATCATAAAGCCATGGACGAGCTAAGAGGATGTGAATCACATCTATTGAGAGGAAATCACACAAAACCTCGTCCTTATAACCGCCAATCTAGATCGGAACCTTGCATCTATGGGTAACTGTTAAGTTGGTCTTGTTGAGCAGGCTACTTTGAAAGGATGAGGCCAAAGCTCTACCTTAAGGCGACAGTGCTTTATTGTGGCCTCGACAATAACATTCATGGTACTGCGACCATCTATAACCATTTTCATAGGATTTTTCCCACACCTAACAAGAGTATAGAAGATGGTGGTACGCTTCCACTCATCGTTCATAACTGGGTTGGCCAAAAGACATCTAACAGCTCCAAGATGTGCATCATGGAGAGGGTTATTCTCAATATCAACAAGATCTTCAAAGCCTACCTCAGTGTCGATAACCTCTTCATCAAGTTCTAGTGGTTCAAAAGACTTATGCTCTATTGCTAGGGTATGATGAGGGCACTTAGAAGCATAATGACCTCTCTCATAATAGCTAAAACATTAGGCTAGGTGACGGGATGTATCAGAGGATGCTGCAGCCTGCGGGGCTACTCTAGGTGGGATTTGAGGGTTATGACCCTTAGAAATTGATGCACTCACAGTAAACTCATTCATCTTAGGGACAGATTGGGTAGGGACTCCAGAGGAAGGAGCAGCACATTGCAGGATAAAGCTTATCAAGTTTTTCAACCTCTAGAGCTTTGTGGTAAGCCTTGTCAAGAATATAAGGAGTAGACAAGGTTACCTCCCTCTTAAGGTCAATCTATAAGGCTCGAATGAAGCGGGCTATGGTAATGGAAGGATCCTATAGAAGGTCACAATGCTGATTCAATTCCTCAAAACTATTGATGTAATCGGACACACAAGAGGTGGAAGGTCGAGCATCTAGTTGACAAGGTGTGCTTTCTAGAAGGAAGGGAGGTATTTTTAACCTATCATTCGTAACTTCCCATTGAATGATGGGAGGTTGATGCATTCGCTTAAGGTGAGTCGTAATAGTTTACCAAAACTTCCTAGCAGGTCCTAGGATTTCATCTTGGCAAATCAAACCTGCTCAATATTAGACATCTCACACAAATCAAAGTAGTCCTTCATAGCAACTATCCAATCAGAAGAAGGGATAACATCTATCTTTACATCAAAAGAGGGTACATCGACTTTCACCTTTCCAGTAATATTGGAGTAACCCTGTGAACACTCCTATGGTCAATTTCAAGGTCTGCATGTGTAGGCTCCCTCTGGTTACCCATCCCTCAGTCATCTCTAAGGGTGTCAAACAAACGACTCCTAGGGTCCCTTTGGTCTTACCTTAAGCTACTCCTCTGCCCTTACTCTCGAGGGTTAGAGGAAAGTGTTAGTCATGGTTCTCTCTCCTTAAACTCATTAGCTCGACTAACTTATAAATTATCAACTGACGATGATCACTCCCCTCCATAAGTAGTTCACGGGAAAATTGGGGTGGGGTTTGAGGTTAGTCAAGCATGGGTAACTTCTCAAACGCTGGAGTAAGTTTGTCAATCTTAGTCTCGAGTTTGTCAAACCTAGCATCTTGATGGTCAAGTCCTTCACATACGGCATCAATCTAGGATTGGTAAGGCTGTTGGGGTGAGGATGACATGGTTGATGTAGATATGAATGCAAGATGTAAGTGCTGAGATTAAACGAAGTTGCAATAGCAACAACAACGGTAAACAATCACTGTGCACACCACAAAGCATGTTATTGTGGCATGTAGAGTCTTGTGAGGGTACTTCCAAAAGCATCAATATAGTCTTGGATATTTCTAGTTTGACGCATACTAACCAACCTAAAAAAGGGATTATCATATAAGTTCCCAAAGCGAGAAGTGACATTAGCAATATATTTTGACCAACTATGGAAAGTACAAAACTGAGTTTTAATGTAATTATGATGCTATTGAAACACTTTTCCTTCCAGATGTAAGCAAGTTTAACTTTATGTTTGGATGGAGTTCTATCTAAGGAAAAACTTATTCACAACTATATAACCATTACTTCAACATGGTACCCTCACAATTTGGGAAATCAACCTTAGCAAATCTAGTTGTAAATCCAACTTTGGATTGATTTACTCATTGAGCTAAGTTTGTAATGCATCAATATAGTCTTGGATATTTGTAGCTTGAAGCAGACTAACCAACCTAAAGAAGGAATTACCATACAAGTTCCCAAAGCGAGAAGTGATATTAACAATATATTTTGACCAACTATGGAAAGTACAAAGTTGAGTTTTAATGTAATTATGATGCCATTTAAACACTTTTCCTACAAAATGGAAGCAAGTTGAACTTTATGATGGAGTTCTATCTAAGGAAAAACTTGCTCACAAGTATATAACCATTACTTCAACATGGTACCATCACAATTTGGGAAATCAACCTTAGTAAATCTAGTTGTAAATCCAACTTTGCATTGATTTACTCATTGAGCTAAGTTTGTAATGCATCAATATAGTCTTGGATATTTGTAGCTTAATGCAGACTGACCAACCTAAAGAAGGGATTATCATACAAGTTCCCAAAGCGAGAAGTGATATTAGCAATATATTTTGACCAACTATGGAAACTACAAAACTGAGTTTTAATGTAATTATGATGCCATTGAAACACTTTCCTTCCAAGTGGAAGTAAGTTGAACTTTATGTTTGGATGGAGTTGTATCTAAGGAAAAACTTGTTCACAACTATATAACCATTACTTCAACCTTAGCAAATCTAGTTGTAAATCCAACTTTGCATTGATTTACTCATTAAGCTAAGTTTGTAATGAATTGAATCAAGCTTTTGATCATGGATTGGCTTGTTCAATCTTTGTAGTTAATGTCTTTTCCATCTATTGAAGGGCGACTTGGTGCCTCGTACCATCCACCAAAGTTGTAGTTCGCCGACCATCTAGAAGGCTTTAATACCGCTTGATACTGAATGTCGGGGTCACAACCTCACTTAAAGAGTCCAAAATCAACCCGAGAAAGTATCTTTCCAATTAGCTCAAAGGCCTTAGAATTAAGCTCAATAGAATGGAAATGAAAATTTTAGGACAATTGTAAAGAGAATTATAAAGAGAATAAGGTAATTATATTCATTGATGTGTTTTTCTCTGTCTAATAACCAAGCCTATAACAAACTTTCCTAAAACCTATTACAAAACTGATAGTTGTCTATTACCAACGAAGTTGTCGTATCAAAACTATAGACAAAGAAAAGCATCAAATTGGATGTTAATAAAATAGCTAAAAATGGAGGAAAAAGTTGCACTTATAGCAGTTGTCATTATATGACAACCACTATAATTTAAAATAATCAAGAGCATGCATTTGGAATAAATTGGTTTTAACCGTTGATTTTATTTTTGTTTTTGAATATTGAAAAATATTTTTTAAAAATCACATAAAATATCGAAATATTGATAAAATTAATTTCTATATGACATTGTTTGGTTGCTCTCTAATTACCCTTTTCCGACGACAACTAATTTCCGGCGACTAGTTTTCTGGCGACGACGAAGGTTTCACTTAACTATGGCAAATCTCTCTCTTCCATTGGCTTCCGGTGAGCACCCATCAACGAAATGCTGTCTTTCACTGACTGGGTGTTCAAGGTTTGGGCTTGACGGCGAACTCCGCCATTGTTATCGGCAAGAAGCTCTCCATGTTGTTCAATGCTTGTCACCGCTACCATTGTCCCGAGGAGAAGCTCCACCATCGTTTGGTTGGTCGGTGCTTGTTGCGGCATATGGCCATAATTTAGCAACACTTCTCTCCCCTTCATTGTACCGACCAATGCTGGCCAATGCTCTGGCCATTGTCATCAGATCAAGGGACTTTGGTGGCTACGAAATCTAACGTTTGCTGTTTGGTTTTTTAAATTTTTGAATGAGAAGCAAGCTTACTTATAGTAAAATTCATAGAAACATCAACAAAAGCATGCGCAGTTGGGCCATTAGTGTTGCACTTGTTTTGTCTCGGCGACCCAGGTTCAAGTCACATTATTAGCTTTTTTCTAGGATGCGAAGGGATTGAGTTTACACATTTATAAAAATGATGTTATTTTGTTTTGTTTTTGGAATACACCATAAAAAGGTTTTTTGGACATTCTGTTTTCTTTTCGAAAATAATTTCTTAATTAATTATTATTTCTGCAATTCAAATTTTCCCTTAATATTATCTTTTTTTAAGTTATACTTGAGGAAACCCTAATCCCTTCTTTCTATAAATGCTTTTTCCCATCAACAATTTGCTATCAATCTCTTTCATAAGGTCACTCAATGCCATCTGCTACTCAATAAGTCTTTGACAAAATCACTAAACACCCATATTCTAAAGTATCTAAAAATGATATGTTAACAATCCCCTACTTGCTAATTAAGAATGTTATTTAGTTTAAAATTCATTGCATTTGTTTTAAATTTTTTGGGGAAATCTGTTTACTCACATGTATTTAGTAGGTTTAATTAGAGGATGACGATGATGATGAATTTTTTTCGTTTTGCAAAGAGCTCTAGGGTGCTGATGTTCCCCCTTCCCCTTAATTTATGCATCACTTTATCTTTTTTCCTTATGTTTTCGGTGGCTGTTAAGCAGGTCTTTTAATGTCATTTATGTTTTTTTAGGGGGTTTTTTGGAAACCACTCTAGATCCGGTGAGCATAATTATGGGTGGTTAGTCCCTAGTTTTAAACTTCAAGCTTTGGCACTTGTATTGGCCACTGCTTCTATCTATGCATATTGAATCCTTTCCATATTATATGTCTAGGGATTGTTAGTTAGCATCATCATATTATTGCTATGGTTAGTTTACTTCTCATAAGGTACTCATTGGATGTATCTTAGTAAACCAAGTCACAAGCTATGTCATGGCTTCTAGGTTGTGTGCTTACCATGTCTTCATGTTCACATTACTTAATGCGCTAATTTATGCATTATTTGGGACGCTATCCATAATTTATTAGATTCTCCTTGCATATAAACTGCTATGTTGTGTGTTGACCTTACTTTGTTTTAGCTTATATTATGCAATATTGAGATGGGGGACAATTGCTTATTTAGCTGATCAGGATCCTTTGCTTGTAGTTGGTGATGGATCAGAAGGAGTTTACTTATGGATCACTTTGTTGGCTAGCTTATGGGCTATTGTTCCTCGCTTTAATAGTCATTGCTATTGTGCTACTTGATGATTTTACTAAAGTTTTGTAGAAATGTAGGAATTTAACCTTCAAAGGTTTTTACAGAAGGGTGTTCTCGTATGATTATGTCAATATAGATGCTTGTACAAGTTGCATCAAGATAGGTGAATTTTATTCAGGTCACTGTATCATTAATTTTACTCTAACCTTACACTTTGGAATGGCAATCTTCTCTGGTACTTTGGTTTTATTTATTGGAGCTATACAAAGTAACCCTTTGATAGAAATATTTCTTGAGGGGATTGCACCCTTTGTAATGTTTAAAGCTTGTCAAATATAGGGATTGGGCCTATATTAATTCAAAAATGGCATATGAGGATCAAGCTCGTCATTAAGTCGCTACTAATACGGAATGTGGGTTGACCAATTAATGATTTTTGGTCTTTGTGCTCTATTTATGTAGCTGGAGTTATAAAAATATGATTTTATAGTTGTATTGTAATGGTAACATATTACCTACTTTGACTGAAGATTATTTCTGGGGGTGCGACTTGGGTCCCTAGAGGGTGCTCGTTTTCCTCCAAAAGACTTTTTATGGTTTGTTTTGGATTCATATTTTGTCAACCTTCCTGTTATAAGGTTAAAATGGACTTTAATTGTGATTCTACTCAATATTTTCTAAGTTAAATCATAAAGATTATTAGTTGGAATGTACAAGGTGTTGAGAAACACCAATTGTGTGAGGAACTCAAATTTTTGACTAGAACTGAAAAAACTGATATCTTGTTTCTTTTGGAAACTATGGCTAATGTAATGCCCCAAATGTACATAAATTACTGTTTGCATTTCTTTCACTAGTTTTCCCCAATTAGAAATGATAACTAAAATGATTAGGCGTTACCGCCGTCCAACAAGGATAAGGCTTTGCTTGTACATGATAAACCTAGCCATAATAATCAATGTTTACCATCAAAGGCATTCACACCATCACAACCGATCAGACCATTTCGATAAGTATACAAATTATTCTAACATGAAAACCATTCAAACATCCCACGAATTATACCAAAATATAGAATTCTGATAAAATATAAAGTCTCAACACCAAAATAATCACAATACGGTATTATAGACATCTCAACGATAATACATCCACATTCCATAAATATTTCCCGGCTCACTTATCATCTTCGGCCATCCTGCCTGCCTGAGGGCGATTCACTAAACACTTTCCTAAAACAAAACATGAAAACATTTCGAATTATGAGTCGAAGCTCAGTACATGCATTCCTATATTGTTAAACATTTATGGAAACAAAAACTGGTTGGGTCCGTATTGCAATTTATTTTTAATTAAACACAGGGAATGAGATAAATATGAAACTGCATTGTCAATTATTATCTGATAGTGAACCCCTGGTAACTATTACGATATGAATATAGTTGTACACCTGCCAAGCCGATCAGGACCTGGCCTGAAGCCATGCGGGTAATTGAAGGGCTATGCCCTATAACTGATAACTGATGGGGTCACTAATTATGTGATAAATCACTTATTGAACGGATTCATTGATGTACTTACCAAAACATTATACTTTTGATAAATACATGCTGATTTTTAAAGATACAGAGAATGAACGTACCTGAAATTTTTAAATGAAAGCTCACTGAATAATATTATGCACAAAAGTGGAAGGAATGATAGATTAGGTCCTGATTCTGTACAAAATTATCATTATAGGAACATACAGTTAGTAAAAATATTTATTTCATAGCTAATAACTTAGTAAAAGAAAAGTAAAAACATAACATGGCATAGAAAGAATAACTCATAACTTAGTCATTTGACCTTTTATTGAGACTCAAAACCCCAATATAGAAAGCTTGGGAAATACCAAAAATATTTCATTCAAAACACCAAGTTTTATTCCCACAATAGAATTCCCAAAATGAGGCTAGAACACAAGTATGTCAGTTTTGGTCCATTCTGCGTAGTTTTGGTAAAATTACCATAACTTTTTTCACAGACCTCGGATAAAGGCGATTCAAAAGGAATTTGAAAGATAACACACTGAAATATCTACCCACAAAAAATCATAATTTTTCAATGGGCCAATCATTACCAGTTTAATTGTGAACTCCGTCCTGTTTCCCTGAAATTTCCAGCCCTTACTGTTTTGGCTTTTCCCTCTCCTTTTGACACAAATTCTCAACTTAAACCATTCCTTGAAAGCATTTCAACAAGCTTTGGTCCATCCCAACATCATACAAAATCATCACACTCAAATTCACTTCATAATCATATCCAATAAAGATCATTTGTCAATCAAATACACACATAAACCAAGCTTAAAGCTAGATTAATCCAAACCATGCATTATTTGCCAAACCCTAGCTCATGGCCAACTTGGACTCACTCCAACACATTTGAAATCACGAAAAACATCATCATAAATGCCAATAGATTAGAAGATGACCAAATTAAAGATAAAACAATCAAAATCCAACACTTTAACTTCAAGCTTGCATAATTAACATCAACCCTAACCCTAGCATGATCCAACCTCAACTCCACCATGATCAACATCAAAATAACTCTTATTTCTTAGCAAAACATCATGATCAAAGATCATAAACATGAAAACAAGAATCAAAACTAAAATAAAAAGCAAAACCAACAAAATCAAGTTTCAAGATTACTCTTTTTGTTTGAAAATAAGTAGAGATGGAGATGAGGTTTAGTGGTTTTGAAGATGGAGGATGGTAGCCTGAGGTACTAGGATGTTGGGGGGGTCAGAAACCACCAGGGCTGGCCAGAAATCAGCCAGAACTGGTTGTTGTGCTGCTGCCGTGAGTGAAGAGAGAGAGGAGAGAGAAAGTGAAGTTTTGGATTAAGTTGTGTGTGTTTAGACTAATCAACTCATTTGGATGAGTTTTTATCTAGTAAAGTCACCTTTTTAAACTAACCATGGTTAAGTTAACCATGGTAATTAGTTAGATTAATAGGCAAACTTGTTGGGCTTCAAAACGGCCGAAATAAGTTGGGTTCGGGAATAAAACGCTTCGTAATGATAATGTTTTTAAGAAACTAAAAATTAAAGCTTTGTAATGCTATGGAAAACAAAATAAATTATGTAGATTAAACTTGTTATGGCCCACTATCAATTCTTCCAATGTTTTCGTTAACCAATTAAATAAATAATTAAAATCTGAATTGCCAAGTGAAGACCCAAATAAAAAAATTTCCATCAGGGTGAATAAATGAAATAAATGAATATGAGAGAAGAAAAAATTATGAACGCAAGGTAATTGATTAAATAAACATAATTAAATAGTTTTAGGGTTGGGCTATTACAACCTTCCCCCCTTAAAGAGTTTCGCCTTCGAAACTTATGACTTTTTCCATGTAATGCAAGATTATCTCAAATAATTGTGGATATTTGGCTTTCATTTCCTCTTCAGTCTCCCAAGTAGCTTCTTGGAAGATATGATTTGACCATAGCACTTTCACTAGAAGTATCTGCTTGTTGCGCAACTGCTTAATCCTGCGATCTAGTATTTGGATTGGTTGCTCTTCATATACTAAATCCGCAGTGATTTCAATAGGTTTAGATACAATGGCGTGGTTTGGATATTGGGTATACTTTCTAAGCTGAGAGATGTGAAACACGTTATGCACGTGTTCTAGTTCTACCTGCAGATCCAGACGACAAGCTACAGGATTCAACTTTTCAATGATTTAATATGGTCCAATATATCGTGGACTTAATTTGCCTTGTACCCCCAAACCTCTTGATACCCTTAGTTGGTGATACTTTCAGAAAAACTTTATTGCCTATTTGAAACTCCAAAGGCCTCCTTCTCTTGTCCGCATAACTCTTTTGCTGACTCTGGGCAACCTTAATGTGCTCCTGAATCCTTCTTATTGTTTCCACGATTTCCTGGAACATTTTAGGGCCTATAATAAATGCCTCATTCAAATCACTCTAGCATAGCGGGGTTCTACATTTTCTCCCACATAGAGCTTCAAACAGGGCCATTCTGATGGTTGACTGATAGCTATTGTTATAAGAAAACTCTAGCAAAGGTAAATCATCTTCCCATTTCCCTTGGAACTCCAATACACAAGCTCTCAACATGTCTTCTAGAATTTGATTCACTCTTTTAGCTTGCTAATTTGTCTCAGGGTGATAAGAGCTGCTAAAGTTCAATTTGGTCCCAAAGGCCTTTTGAATTGCTTGTTAAAAACGAGCTTGGAATCTTTGATCCCTATCTGATACTATATCTAAGGGGATTCCGTGTAGTCAGACTATTTTTTTAACATACAACTGCCTAGTTTTTCAACTCCCCAAGTATCTTTGATTGGCAGAAAATGGGCCGACTTGGTAAGCCGATCGGCTATAACACAGATAGCATTCTTCTTCGAGGCAGAAAAGGGTAAACCCATAATAAAGTCCATTGAAATCGAATCCCACTTCCAAGTGGGAGTTTCTAGGGGTCACAATTCACCAACGCGACGCTGATGCTCTACTGTGACTTTCTGGCAGGTCAGACACTTGTCTACATATTCTGCAACCTCTTTTTTTATATTATTCCACCAGAAGTATTGTCTTAAATCTCTGTACATCTTGGTGCCTCTTGGATGCACCGAGTAGAGAATATGGTGGGCCTCCTTTAAGATCTATTTCCTTAATTCCTCATTTCGGGGTACACATAGGCGATTCTAGAATCACAGGGTTTCATCCTCATGTACTACAAACCCAAGAGACTTTCCTTTCTCTAAATTTTGCTTGATTCTTTGGAGTTCAGGATCACTTTCTTGGCCCACTCGAATTTCCTCCACTATGGAAGACTGTAAAGTAAGTGCTGATAATTGAAGATGTGCTTGCCCATAGGACACTAGTTGAATTCTCAAGTCCTCAAGTTCTTTCAAGAGACTCAACTGAGTAATCACCACAGTATTTGAGCTATGTTGCGCTTTCTTACTCAGGGCATTTTCTACGACATTTGCTTTTCCTTGATGATATTGAATTTGCAAATCATAATCCTTAAGCAGCTCAAGCCAATGTTGTTGCCTCAAGTTGAGTTCCTTCTAGATGAAGATATAGTTCAAACTTTGATGGTAAGTATAAATCTTTCATGGTAATCCATATAAGTAATGTCTCCAAATTTTCAGCGTAAAGACCACGACTACTAACTCCAAGTCATGGGTAGGATAGTTTTTCTCATAGGGCTTGAGCTGTCGAGAGGCATAAGCTACTACCTTATCGTCCTGCATCAGGACACACCCTAATCCGTTCATTGAAGCATCACTATAAATGGTATACTTCTTACCTTCCATTGGTAGCGTTAGGATTGGGGGGGTAGTTAGTCGGTGCCTTAGCTCTTGAAAAGCTTTATCACATCTTTCGGTCCGCTCAAACTTGTTCGGTTTCTTCAGCGAATTGGTCATGGGTGAAGCTATGTTTGAAAAGTCCTTAACAAACCTTCGATAATAACCTGCTAAACCCAGAAAGCTTTTAATCTCAGTTATGTTAGTAGGCCTTGGCCATTCCGCGATTGCCTTCACCTTCTGGGGGCCAACTTTGATTCCTTCTTTTGTAACTACATGTCCCAAGAACACCACTTCTTCCAACCAAAACTCGTACTTCTTTAATTTGCCATAAAGTTGATGCTCCCTCGGTGTTTGTAACACCATCCTCAAATGATCAGCATGTTCATCTCTATCCTCATAATAGATAAGAATGTCATCTATGAACACCACCACAAATTTGTGCAGGTAGGGTCTGAAGACTCTATTCATAAGATCCATGAAAGCTGTATGAGCATTGGTGAGACCAAATGGCACCACTGTAAACTCATAGTGACCATACATAGTTCTAAACACAGTCTTGGGGATGTCTTCAGGTTTAATACTAAGCTGGTGGTACCCTGACCTCAAATCAATCTTATAGAAGACTCCTGCCCCTTGCAATTGATCAAACAAGTCATCGATTCGCGGCAAGGGATATTTATTTTTGATGGTGATCTTGTTCAACTCCCTATAGTCAATACACAGCCTTAAAGTTCCATCCTTTTTCTTTACGAACAACACTGGGGCACCCCATGGTGACACACTTGGCCTAATAAAGCCCTTCTGCAATAGCTCATTTAATTGAAGCTTCAGTTCCTTCAGCTCAGTTGGGCCTATACGATATGGCGCTTTAGAAATAGGATAGGCATCAGGGATTAATTCAATTCCAAAATCAATTTCCCTCTGTGGGGGTAATCCTGGTAGCTCTTCAGGGAAAACATCCTCAAATTCATAATCTGCATGAATATTTCCATCTTTCTCTTCTTTTGCTTGGGTGTCAATAGCATAACACCAATAGGCCATATACCCTTGACATAATAGCTTACGTGCTTTCATAGCAAAAATCAAGGGATAGGATTTTTCCTCTCTCTGCCCATAGAAGAATACTTTTCTCCATTTTTCATCTTTCAAAATAACCTTAAGATCCTCACAATCAATCTTAGCTCCATAGGTGTGCAACCAATTCATTCCCAGAATGATGTCAAAATCAGACAAATCAAATTGAATTAAATCCATAAAGAAAGTGGTTCCACCAACAGTAATAGGAACAAGTTTATAGGAGATAGGGCATTCAATCACACAATCATTGGCTAGCTTGATCCTGTAATTGGTTTTCGTCCTCCTATCTTCCAAGTTCAATTGCATGGCAAACCGGGTGGATATAAATGAATGAGTAGCACCCGAGTCAAATAATACACAAAATGGCTTTGAATTTAAAAAGAGAGTTCCAGTGACTACCGTAGCAGAGGTGGCAGCTTCCTTCTTACTCATTACATACGCACGTCCTACTGCTGCAGGCCTTGGTGGTGGGGCCCCTTGGGTAGGTGGGGCCAAGGGTTTTGCTGCCCCTTTGTCTACAGCCTTTATCCTTCAGGGGCATGCAGCAATCAGGTGTTCAGGACTTCCACATCACATGCAGTTATTAGTTCGTACTAGGCATTCAGGGGTGTTGTGATTTGTTCTGCCGCATTTCACACAATGCGTTGTCGAGCCTGCATTACGGCTCTTAGGGGGAGCAGGAGAAGGTTTCTTTTGGTTTACACTCTCGCTCAGAATTCCTCACTCAAATCCCTTTCTCTTTTGGTTGATTGGACTCGGTGCTCTCAACTCTGTCTTTACTCGTTCCCCTTCAATCGCTCGCTCATACAGTTCTTGATACGTCAGAATTGGTTGCCCAGCTAACTGATTCCGAATATAGAAGGCCAAACCCTCTTCAAACCTTCTCATCTTCAACCTTTCAAATGACACAAACTTAGGAACAAACCTAGATGATTATGTAAACTTACTAGCGTACTGCATCATAGTCATGGTGCCTCTCATCTTCAGCTCCATAAACTCTTTCTCTTTCTGCCTTTGGACCATAACTTGGTAGAATTTTGCCCTCAACTCACTTAAGAATTTATTCTAGGTGAATTCAGGCCCTATAAGCTTATCCTTAGTAGTATTCCACCAAATGTCAGCTTTACCGGTCAAATAATACGTCCCAATGTTTACTTTCTTTTCTTCTGGCACTTTTACCACTGTAAAGATTTTCTGCATTCCCCTTATCCATTCCTCCAATACTACTAGGTCATAAGTTCCATTATAAACTTTAGGGTTGCATCATGCTACCCTATCCGCTATTTTATCCTCTTTGGGAGGGGTTTCAGTAGATACTTGGGGAATTCGCTTCATCAATTCAGCTACTAAGGTTGGCCAGTAGTTTGGGTCCCCAATATTGTTAGCGAACTCAGAAGGAATTGGTGGCATTTGGCCAACATTTGGTAGCACATGATGGAGGCTTAATCACCTGATCCCTGGCCATGATCCGAGATTTCCTCTATGTGAACCTCTTCATTGTGATGCATTGATTCGGACATCCTAATCATACATTAAAAGAGACAATTCAATCACTAGAATACTCAAACATATAAGATAAGCATGCCTTACAAATACATTTAATATAACTCAAACATTATTGTAAACAAACCCAAAGCTTCATTATATCATTCCATAACTGATTATTTATGTACATAACTACCTATTTATATACATGATCAGCAAAATATATCACTTCTAATTGAGTAGGCAAAGTCAGTTTTGACTTCTACCTCAACCCCAAATACTAACTAGCCCCAAGATACTAGGTCCGTCACATGACCAAAAAGAGATACGGACCATATCCTCACGGTCGGAGAGGATCTAACTGACTATATGCAATGCCATATCCTACACAAAATACATACATCCAAACTGACCATGCCAAAAACAAACGGAGCTAAAAAAAAAAAAAAGAAAACTACTAACATGAACCCCTAGAAGCACCTAACGATCCCTAGATGGATCGTAATCCGGGTCAGACTCATCATCAAGCTCTTCGCCTAAATCAAAGCTACTGGTCGATGCCTCTTAGTCGGCATCACCAACCTCCTGCTCAACCTGTTGCTCCACTATTATCTCGTCAATCTCCTGATTCCACTGTTGCTTTACCCCTGCCTCATCAATGTTCTGATCCTCCTCAGGATCATCCTCCTCCTCCTAATGGCCCTCATCCTCAAAACTAACCACCACTATCTCTGGTGTATTAGGAAGGTCTATCACCACATAAGCCTCCCCATGGCTATCAGGCATCAATGGGGTACCTGGTGCGGGCCGGAAGGGTGGTCCCTGTGCTAGTGTTGGGGCTGCAGGCGGGGGATGTGCCTCATGTAACAAGAAGACATGCTGTAGAGTCTCTATGGTGATCCCCCTCTACTCAAACTCTTCCCTCAATAACAACTTTGTAGCGATAGTAGTCCATGCCCCCTGGGCCTGAAACCTAAGCTCGTCCCAACCTGGGTTCCCTGTTACCATATAGTGATGATAACAAAGCCTAAACTCCACCCACAGATGAACTGCGGGTAAGGACTAGAGCAGTCTATGTGCACGGACTGTAATACTGTGAAACTTAGAGAAAGGGTCCTGTGCATGAGCCTCTATACTAGCATGTAGTAGGGCGATGTGAGCGGCCAAAGATGCACCCGGCATCAAGTTAATAGCATAACGATCCATCTAACAAAGAAAAGACATATATGAGAGGCATACATAACCATAATTAATGGGCATGCAAATGTAAGCAACCTGTATTTCTAATATCATTACTCCACTTCTAATATCACTCTAGTAGTATACAAAGGCCCTCACTACCAACCATTCTCACCCTCTTATTTCTAAACTCCACACTCCACAAAGAAAATCTCAACCTGGCTCTAATGCCAAATCTGTAACGCCCCAAATGTACATAAATCACTATTTGCATTTCTTTCACTAGTTTTTCCCAATTAGAAATGATAACCCAAATGATTAGGCATTACTGCCATCCAACAACAATAAGGCTTTGCTTGTACATGATAAACCTAGCCATAATAATCAATGTTTACCATCAAAGGCATTCATACCATCACTACCTATGAGACCATTTCGATAAATATAGAAATTGTTCTAACATTAAAACCATTCAAACATCTCAAGGATTACACCAAAATGTAGAATTCTGATAAAATATAGTCTCAACACCAAAATAATCATAATACGATATTATAGGCATCTCAATGATAATACATCCCCATTCTATAAAGATTTCCCGACTCACTTATCATCTTCAGTTGTCCTGCATGCCTGAGGGTGATTCACTGAACACTTTTCTAAAACAAAACATGAAAACATTTCGAATAGTGAGCTGAAGCTCAGTACATGCATTCTTGTATTGTTAAACATTTATGGAAAGAAAAACTGGTTGGGCCCGTATTGCAATTCATTTTTAATTAAACACAGGGAATGAGATAAATATGAAACTGCGTTGTCAATTATTAGTTGATAGTGAACCCCAGGTAACTGTTATGATCTGAAGATAGTTGTAAACCTGTCAAGCCGATCGGGATCTGGCCTGAAGTCGCCTGGGTAACTCAAGGGCTATGCCCTATAGCTGATAATTAATGGGGTCACTAATTATGTGATAAATCACTGATTAAATTGATTCATTGATGTACTTACCAAAACATTTTAATTTTGATAAATATGTGCTGATTTCTAAAGATAAAGACAATGAATGTACCTGCAATTTTTAAATGTAAGCTCACTAAATAATATTATGCACAAAAGTGGAAGGAATGATAGATTATGCGTTGATTCTGTACAAAATTATCGTTGTAAGAACATATGGTTAGTGAAAATATTTATTTCATATCTAATAATTTAGAAAAAGAAAAGTAAAGGCATAAAATGGCTTAGAAAGAATAACTCATAACTCAGTCATCTAACCTCTAATTGAGACTCAAAACCCCAATATAGAAAGCTTAGGAAATCTCAAAAATCTTTCATTAAGAATACCGAGCTTGATTTCCACAATAGAATTGTCAAAATGAGGCTAGAACACAAGCATGTCAGTTTTGGTCCATTTTGCGTAGTTTTGGTAAAACGACCATAACTTTTCCACAGACCTCAAATTAAGTCGATTCAAAAGGCATTTGAAAGGTTACACACCGAACCATCTACCCACCAAAAATCATAATTTTCCAATGGGCCAATCATTACCAGTTTAACCATGAACTTTGTCCTGTTTTCCTGAAATTTCCAGCCCTCACTATTTTGG
This sequence comes from Selenicereus undatus, assembly GCA_017589665.1. NCBI lineage: Eukaryota > Viridiplantae > Streptophyta > Magnoliopsida > Caryophyllales > Cactaceae > Selenicereus > Selenicereus undatus. The sequence continues at coordinate 63,261,682 of JACYFF010031958.1, forward strand.
CTTTTCCCTCTCCTTTTTACACAAATTCTCAACTTAAGACATTCGTTAAAAGCATGTAAACAATCTTTGGTCCATCCCAACATCATACAAAATCACCAAACTAAAATTCACTTCATAATCATATCCAATAAAGATCACTTTTCAATCAAATACAAACATAAACTAAGTTTAAAGCCAGATTAATCCAAATCATGCATTATTTGCCAAAACCCTAGTTCATGGCCACCTTGCACTCACTCCAACTCATTTGAAATCACCAAAAACATCATCATAAACACCAATAGATTAGAACATGACCAAATTAAAAATGAAACAATCAAAATCCAACACTTTAACATCAAGCTTGCATGACTAACATCAACCCTAACCCTAGCACGATCCAACCTCAACTCCACCATGATCAACATCAAAATAACTCTTATTTATTATCAAAACATCATGACCAAAGATCATAAACATGAAAACAAGAATCAAAACTAAAATAAAAAGCAAAACCAATAAAATCAAGTTTCAAGATTACTCACTTCGATTGAAAATAAGTAGAGATGGAGATGAAGTTTGGTGGTTTTGATGATGGAGGATGGTAGCTTGAGGTACTAGGATGTGGGGGGTCGAAAACCACCATGGTTGGCAGGAAAAGTGGTCGGAAATAAGCCAGAACCAGCTCCTGTGCTGCTGCCGTGAGTGAAGAGAGAGAGGAGAGAGAAAGTGAAGCTTCGGATTAAGTTGTGTGTGTTTTGACTAATCAACTCATTTGGCTGAGTTTTTATCTTGTAAAGTCACATTTTTAAACTAACCATGCTTAAATTAACCATGGTAATTAGTTAGATTAATAGTCAAACTTGTTGGGCTTCAAAACGGCCAAAATAAGTTGGGTTCGGGAATAAAACGTTTTGTAACAATAACATTTTTACGAAACCAAAAATTAAAGCTTTGTAATGCTACAGAAAACAAAATAAATTACTTAGATTAAACTTGTTAGGGCCTACTATCAATTCTTCCAAAGTTTTTGTTCATCAATTAAATAAACAATTAAAATCCGAATTGCCAAGTGAGGGCCCAAATAAAATTTTTCCACCTGGGTGAATGAATGAATATGAGAGAAGAAAAAATTATGAACATGAGGTAATCGATTAAATAAACATAATTAAATAATTTTAGGATTGGGCTATTACAGCTAATGCGGCCAATATTAATTGAGAATCTCTAACTTGGGCTATGATTATTATTATTATTCACTTCCTATTGATCACTCAAGAGGTATTTGGGTTCTCTGGAATAATAAGAATCTAATGGCTAAGGTATTATTCAAAGTCTATTCATCTACTTGTGTTGGACACCCTTATTCAAAAGTTATTTATTGTCTCCGGTGTGTATGCACTCACACAAACCCATAATAAAGATAGTTTTTGGAGCTACCTAGTTTATCTTAATTCTATCATTGACAACCCCTGATGTTTAGTTGGGGACTTCAATGAATTGGAGTATCCTGATGACAAAGTAGGAGGAAATCCTGTACCCCGCATTTGAAGTCATCGTTTTCCCAGTTTCTTACACTCAATTTCTGTTTCGACGATTGAATGCCAAGGGAGGATATTTACATGGAAAAAGCGTGTCCATGGTAATCTAATATAGAGATATTGGACAAGGCTATTGGCTGTTCAAATTGGCTTGCCCTTTATCCTAAAGCTGTAATAACTCACATGCCCTTCTCATGTTTCGATCTCTGTTATATAAGCCTAAACACCTAACGTTTAACCATAAGAACAACAGGCCACAATTCAAGTATCAACTCTCATTGGTCCAAATATGATAAAGTGAAATAGTTAATTAGCAACAAGTTTAAAATTCAAACCTCAAGCTCTCCTATGTTTCAAGCTACAGGGAAACTTAAAGCTGTTAGAAAAGAGCTCAGATGTTGGAGCAAGAAGGTGTTTGGCATCTTTTAAAGCAAGGTAGAAGCTAATAATTCAAGACTACAATATGTTGAAAATAAGTTGCTTTAGAACCCACATAGCAATCATCTAAATTCCGTACACTTTCATCTTGTGAAATAATGAGAACAACTCATGCTCTTCAACCAACGGTTTTGGGGAAAGTTTGCTTGTAAGGATTAGATAGTGAACAGTTACCGTTACTCAAAACTATTTCATGTTTTGTAGCCCTCAAGAAACAAAAATCAACAATTTTCAGGCTTAAGGATGATGCCAGAGTTTGGGTTATGGAACGGTCTTTGATCCCATAAAAATTTATTAAAGTGTTTACATGCTGCTTCACTTCTTTAAGGAATTCAACTAATGCTTTACCAACCCTAAATATTGCTAGCCAAGTCTCTCTTGATGAAAATTTAGAACCAATTAAAGCTATCACATAACATGAAGTTAGGGAGGCCATATTTCAGATGGACCCCTATCAAGCTCCTCAGTCAGATGGGTTCGGACCATCCTTTTTTTTCACATTGCTGACTAATAATTGGTGAAAACATTGTATGTGCTATTAAAGACATCTTAAATTAGGGGAGATTACTTAAGTAAATAAATCACACGCTTATTGGCCTCATCCCCAAGGCCTCTAACTCAGAAAGAACAAACCACTTTAGACCAATTAGCCTCTGTAATGCTCTTTACAAAATTATTGCAAAAGTAATGGTTAATCAAGTGCAACCAATCTTAGAAAGGATTGTTTAAACATATGAAAGGGTAATTTATTCCTGAAAGGGCAATTCATGATAATGTTTTACTCGCTCGTGAGGTTATGAACAAGTTTAAACATATGAAAGGTAAAAAAGGAAACGTGGCACTCAAGTTGGACATGGAGCAAGCCTATGATACAGTGGAATGGGATTTCATCTACAAGTGTCTTCAAGATATAGGGTTTCATCATAGATGGATTTCTTGGGTATATAAATTCATCTCTACTGTTTCTTATTCAATTATTGTTAATGATGAAACTAGTGGGTTTCTTAAACCTTCTACAAGAATACATTAAGGAGATCCCATATCCCCCTATTTCTTTATCATATGCATAGATGTCCTTGCGCAAAGATTGTCTGCCACATCTAAACTATGCTCTTCCGAGATTGGGGTAAAAATTGCCCCCTTGGCAAAAAGAATTTTTGCCTACTTTTTGCATATGATAGTATACTCTTTTGTAAGGTTATGCATCATGCTTGCCAAACTCTGAAAGGTATTCTAGATTTTTTGTGTAGCCAGCCAGGACAACTTAATTATAATAAACCTGTTATTGTTTTTTTCTTAGACTACAAAAAATAGTGACAAGCAAATGGTTAAGGGTACACTTAATGTCTCTCATCATCACTCTTAAGCGAAATACTTAGGGTGTCCTGTATCCCAAGGATGCTCCAAGGCGGATATGTTTCAGGATTTGATAACTAGAGCTAATAAAAAGTTGTTATCATGAGAAGCAAATTCAATGTCTAAAGTAAGGTGTGCGACTCTTATTCATTCTAATCTTGAATCACTTCTCAGTCACACTATACAGTGTTTCCAATTAGTTGTTTCTATTACAAATAGCCTAGATAAGATTAACCAAGAATTTTTTTGGAAGAGCTCATGTTCCTCTAAGGGGTTTCCACTGGTGGCTTAGGACAAGGCTTGTAAGCCTAAAAAGTATGGTGGCCTTGGGTTAAGGAAAGTAGGTGCCACTAATAGGGCATTTATTTCTAAGCTTATTTAGAAATTCTATAATAAGTCGTCTAATTTTTGGGTTAAGCAAATCAGAGCTAAATATTGCTTACCATATTAGTTTCCCTATTACAGGAAAAAGCGAGTAGATTCATGGGCTTGGAAATGTCTTCTTGCTTACCAGAATTTCCTCCAAAAGGGATAAGATGGAAAGTAGGTAATGGCAATAGCATAAATTTTTGGGAAGATGTATGGTGTGGTGACTCTTGTCTTGTTGAGCTCATTTCGATTGATCCTGCTACACTAGAGCAACGACATATCAAAGTAAATGAGTTTATTACATAAGACAAGTCTTGGAATTTCTCGAAGCTAGGAACTTTTCTGCCTGACACGGTTGTACGAAAAATTTGTGTTATCCTCTTACCATTTAATGATGTGCCTGATTCTATTTGTTTGGGTCTCACGAGAAGTGTTTAAGTTTACCACAAAATCTGCTACATGGCTTGCCCACAATAATTTACTCCCAAATGAACAACCTTGGAATTTTAATTGGATTTGGAAGGTGGATATAATGCCAAAATTAAAGATATTCCTTTGGCAACTATATCACAATGCATTACCATCTAGAGATACATTATTTAGATTATGTTTAAATATTCACCCATGTTGTCTGTCATGCCATGCCGATATTGAGTCAACAAATTATATATTTTTCAAGTGCCATAATGCTAAACAAGTCTGGGATCTAGCAGTGTCTCATAAATGGTCGACTGAAAAGCCTTTTTTAGTCAACACAATTTCTCTTAAGGATGATTTGCACAATATGCCAAACAAAAATTTCATGCAGTTTAATCGTCTGATACCCCCTCTGGAGTATATGGAAAAGAAGGAATGTAGTTATTTTCGGGCATGAGATCTTGCCCCTAGTATGTACCTTACTTAGAGATAAGTGAAATTGGGGAAAGTGGAAAACTAGAAAGATTTCACTTCAATCTCATCCACCATCTCCCTCCTCCCCCAATAATCAAAGTATTTACCAGGCAGGATGGTCTAAACCACGAGGAGGGTTCATCGAAATCAACTTTGATAGATCAAAATCTACTGCAGCCGCGAGCGCGGGATATGTTATTAGAGGTTGGAAGGGGAACTTCATTGTAGCGGGCTATACATTTATGGAAGATGCATCGATACTGGTTGTCAAAGCCACGGCAATGCGGGATGGAATCAAGGCAGCCGTAGACTTGGGATTTAAGCACATAATAGTTAAAGGGGATAACAAATTACTTATTCAATCAATTCTAGGAACAGTCAAGATACTGTGGGAAATTTAGACAATAATCGATGACATAAGATTATTTACTGAATAGTAGGTCAGCATTAGTTTTTATCATACTTTTCTAGAAGGCAACATGGTTGCTGATTGGATGGCAAAATATGCATGCAGTTCTCAAGCATCAACTCTTTTTTCTTCCCCTATTTTTAGGGATTTCCTTTTGCATTTTAACTGATGATAACGTGGGCAGAACCCTTGAGAGAAGGGCTGCCTACTATTCTTATACTTACCTTACCCAACAAAGAATTTAATTAGTAAGCTTAAATCATTTTGTTGTTGTGGTTTAAGTGTGCTAAGAATATGTGAAATTCATAGGGTTTGGTGTTTCCTTTTTGGTTGCAAGCTTATTAGTTTTGATTGAACTTAAAGTGGAACAAGACTTATGTGTTTTTATTTATTGCTGAAATATTATGAAAGTACTCGTATCATAATTTTCTTTTTTCTTTTTTTGGCATTAGTATGAATTGGTAACATTAATATTGTAGTTAGAAGTTATAGATTTGAATCAACTTTATTAGTTTTGGTTTGTTATAAATAGAAGTTAGTTTTACTATATATGCCTAATCACTAAATTATATAAATTTAATTGATGTTAGAGCAATTTGAAATTACTAATTTAATTGCTTTTGTTGTTGTGGTGTAAGTGTAATGAGAATGTGTGACATTCGCAGGGTTTTGTTTTTATTTTTTAGTTGCAACTTTATTAATTTTTGTTGAACTTTATGTAGAATTACACTTATGCATTTTTATTTGTTGATGAAATGTTAGGATGCATTCATATCATATTTTGTTTTTATTGTTAATTTTTTTGTGGCATGAGTATAGATTGGTAACATTGTTAATAATTGTAGTTAAAAAGTCATACTCATTACTTTATCAAATCTTTTAAGTAGTCCGTAATTGTTTTGTTTTTCTTGATTGTGTTATGTAGTATGTCATGGCTATGAGTAATGAAGAGACTATTTTACATTTTAACGAGTTAGACCATCAAAGTGACGAAAATGATAACAGTACTTCTTTGGATTTTCGTGTTACAATAATTGATGATTTGGATGATGAAAATTTATGGGCATTATTTAGCAAAAACTTGAAGATTTTACCATGAGAGCGTAAGAAAATTGGTATGGAAGTCTTTTGATTTATGTTGTGAATTTTATAAAATGTACTCAAAATTGAATGGTTTCGGAGTTCAGGGAAAAACGGCACGCAATAGTAGAACCGATGGGCATTCAACTTCCAAAAGATTCAAATGTTCTGCATGCGATCTCCATCTTTAAAAGTATTTGGAAAATCGTAATAGGAAGAGGAAACCAAACGAGTTAACTATATGTGATTGCTTCACTGAAAATCAATTCAAATGGGTTGAACATGCACATCATTGGATTGTGATAAGATTTGTTGCTAAACATACACATTCGCTTGCAAAACCAAAACAAACAATGCACTTCAAGTTAAGACTTTATAATTCATTTTTAATGTTTTTATGTCTTATTTTGTGTATCTTGTTCTTAAAGCGTGTTGTTATTAACGTACGATTTTTAAAAAAAAAATAGATCTCATGCAGAAACTCCCGATGAGGATAAGAAGGAGATAGAATAAATGTACGATGCTGGTATTCCCCCACACAATATAATACGATCTTTAGTGAATTGAGTTGTAGGGCTTGTTGAACTTCTTTACTTAAAACATGACATGAAAGATCATCTCTATAAGTATGGAAAGGAGCAAACTAAAGATGGTGATGTGGATGCTCTTTCGGGATAGTTATGAGGAAAGAAAGAAGTTGACGCTACATATTTCTTGAGATATACTAAGGATGATGAGGGGAGGTTAGAGAACTTATTTTGGTATGATAAAAAGTCACGCATAGGTTATATAACTTTTGGGCACATTCTTGCATTTGACACCACTTGTAAATGTAATGCATATAATAAACCAATTCCGGTGCTTGTTGGTATCAACCATAATAGAAGGACAATGACGTTTGGTTGTGTTGTAGTTGTTCATGAGAAAGAACCTTCTTTTATTTAGGTTTTGTAACAACTGGTTGAAGCCAGGGGCCAAAGGGAAAAAGGTCTCGAAACTACAGCAAATGTCGTGCGATAGGCCATACTAGATGCACTTGCCTTAAAAATGCGAATTCTAAGTCTGTTGGGAAAAAACCAATGGATGGTGTAGACTTACATGAAGTTTATGGTACAAGCCTTCAATATTCACCGACTAACTGTCCTGAGGATATTGGCTACAGCAACACAAAATTAGCTCGTGGAAAACTAGTAAGTGTCATGCCTAAATCTTACCTTGTTGGTGAAATATCAAAGGTAAATGTCAATATTCATATAATGTTTAGAAGTTTATCAAATTCCTTCATTAAAAATATTATAATAACAAATAATGACTTTATTGAACATCCAGGTTGTATACAGTGAAGAAGTGGAAAACCTTGATAAGAACCTGAAATTGTTAATTGGTTTCCAAAGGAAGATTGGTGAACACTATCATAATCTTGTTTTCAAATATGATCGAATTGTGTACGCATCATCCACATTGATTTGATTTGGAAACACATAACTAAGTTCACAATTTGTTTTCTCCATGGTTTCCCCTTTGATGGTAGTTTAATGTAGTTGACACTAAAACTTTGCTATTTATTGAATCAGAGAATGTTGCAAAAATTGAATCGAATTTACTTTCTCCATTGATGGTAGTTTAATTAGTATATTTCTCTGAAAAAAAGAATTGAAACAAAGTTACGCATAATATAAACTACAGTGAAATTTATCAAAAAAATCTAATTAACATATCACTAGCAACGTCCTAATTTAAACTCCGCTGTATTGAACTCGCTCATCACAAGGTTCGCCATGTATTTCATTCGCTCCACTCAAATCTCATCAGACTACATATGGAGTGCATAAAATAATTATAATAGGACAATTTTTCTACTATGCACTTGTGCTTTAAAATTCTTATCGGAAACTTCATTTCACTCCATGTTGAATTATTAGATGCTTCAATATACTTTGGAAAATACATTCCACAATCATACCTACAGCATAAACATGAATTTTACGATTTGAAAGAGTACAGTATGACTTATGCTTAGTTAGCATTTCAAAATGCTACTTATGTATTTGGTTGCTCGTGCGTTATTGGGATTTGAAAATTAAAAAAGGGCACATCTTCCAAAAACTGACACAATTGAGGATGCTTTTCAAAAAAACTTTGCTATTTTGACTAACTACCATAAAATGACATTAGTATTAAACAATGCATAGAAAATGAATACCATAAACAAATAATATCAGTGTAAATGAATGATACAATTGTTTAATTACCAGATCATTTGCTAATGTAATTGATTTGTCTGATGGGCCTAAGGAATCCAAATAATACAATTGTTTCTCTATTATGTTAACTATAGCCAATATCCAATGTTCTCTTTCTCTATCCTATAGGGGAATGTAAATCTTTATACACAAATAAATTAGTAAGTTTATATAATCAATAGGAAAAATAAAAATATTTGTGGACTATATATGTATTCATTTACATACCTGCTTGATATAAGTACTGTCATCAAGGATATATGGCTCAAGAGCATTAAGATAATGAATGCGTTTCTTTGAAGATGTTGTTTCAACACTATCATCTACAAATGACATAATTACATGCATATATGATTTCATAAATTTCATAATAATTCAAATAATTACTTACAAATTGAAATGATGAAACACTTATAAATTTCATTAGCTACAACATTATGGGCATATATAGCCCATTCCTTAATCCTTTCTTCTGTGCCCTTAAATGTAGATTGTATAAGTATGCATCAATACCCTATTCAATACAAACATTGTGTTAGTTGACAAAAACAAGTAAAATATTGTATTACCAATTTTCAAATAATCTATTTCTTCCTACATATTCATAAAATTACAATTTTAAGCATGTTTGTACCCAATTTGATAGCCACTTGTTTGGGAAAAGACATAACAAGTGAAATATCTTGAAAGAAAGTCTCTTTGAAACATTCTCATAAGTAGCCTCTACCTGGCCTTTCCAGTTAAACAACTTGTTATATATTCTTGCTTCTTCTGAAGTCAAAAATGCAAATAATATTTGTATAAATCGGTTACGCCATGCGAGGCACATCATCCAATTTATGCAGAATATGTTGGATGTCATCCACATCTATAACCTACAAATAAAAAAGGGAAAAACATAATTAAAATCAACCTTAAAAAGTGAAAACATCACAATAGCAAAAGACTATACATAACCTACTACACCATTTTTGTTGACTTTATTATTACCGACGATACTTTTGTAAGACACTCACATCATTTAAACCAGTAAAATCCAAATCCTGCATAAAATGAAGAAACATAAATATTATAATAACTTTATTTCATAATTTTTATTATAAGATGTCAATTATAAGGAAAAATATGTGGATTGATATTGACTTACCATAGCATGTTCATTTCCCAATGGCAAACATCTTTGCTTATTCAGAGTTAAATTAACAGTATCTGAATCTCCCTAACTATTGCTTTGTCGGGATGCATATTACGACGATAGATCTTGAAATTTCATCACATCTTCTTTCCCCCTAGCATGACACTTCCTCGTTGTTAGTTTATCAGTTGCTGACTTTGCAATGTCTTGTACCGATGACCTAAAATTTATATCTTTTCTTTTAAGAATATATTGTTTTTGAATCTCTTTAGACTGTTTTTTGCATTTTTTTGTGTGTGAATACTTTTTTTTCATTATTTAGAGGAACAGGGCTGTCTCTAATTGTGACAAATCCATCACTAAAGTACCGTTTATTAAAGCTTATGCCTTTTAAGGTATTGGGAATCTCAAATTCAATTATTGGTGATTTTTCATTGTGTTTGATGTTAAGATCTAGCTTTCTCGTAGCATTTTCAGTATTCAGCCAACCAATATCTTGACTAGAAATATGCATAAATGGTGTTGTTTTGATTTATTTATTTTTTTTGGATGCATCACTGGTTTGTGTGGTATTAGGAGTGGTGAATGGAATGTCAATTTGTCTTTCAAGTTATCGTCCTTTTTTACTATGTTGATTAAAATAATCACTACACATTGAGTGCATTGTAGAAACCATGTTCTTAAAAGTATCAAGTTCGGTGGACACCAAATTTCTAAAAATATCAAGATCATTATATATTTTCTTAAAATTTTTGGTGCAATTACATGGATGATTTGAATTCTCACTTGAAACTTTCTCATTAATCTATAAGAATAAATTTAACAAAATTAACAATAGACTTATGTTGCACCATATCCAAGAAATGGGGTGTAACACCCCGAGTGTGGCTTAAAAGGATCGAAGTGACTACTTATATCACCAAAGGTGCATCTTTTTTTTCGGAAAGCCCACTCTTAAGAACTCCACAGTTAAGCGTGCTTGCTGGGGAGCAATGTTGGGATGGGTGACCTCCTGTGAGGTTTCCCAGGCAGCGTGTGAGCGAGGACCAAATACGCCGGAAAGACTTGTGGTGATTTATGGGGCCAGTCGATAATCCTTGAAGCTCTTATTGGTAAGACCTGCGACCGCGAGGGGTCGGGGCGTTACAGATGGTATCAGAGCCGACCCGCGACTGTGAGCTGCGCCAGTGGATAGAGAGCCCATGGGCAGTCACCTAGCGGGGCAAAGATACTGGGTGTGGACCGCCGGTCAAGAGGACTCGTAAGTCGGTCAGTTATTGAGGCACAACGAGGACATTGTGCGCTTCAAGTGGGGGTGATTGTAACACCCCGAGTGTGGCTTAAAAGGATCGAAGAGACTACTTATATCACCAAAGGTGCATCTTTCTTTTTGGGAAGCCCACTCTTAAGAACTCCACGGTTAAGCGTGTTTGCTGGGAAGGAGCAATCTTGAGATGGGTGACCTTCTGGGAGGTTTCTCAGGCAGCGTGTGAGTGGAGACAAAGCACGTCGGAAAGACTTGTGGTGGTTTGTGGGGCCAATCGACGATCCTTGAAGCTCTTATTGGTAAGACCTGCGACCGCGAGGGGTCGGGGCGTTACATGGGATACCACTAAGGTTCTAATTCTAACGAGTCTAAACTATACTTATAATCTTTAACCCTTTAAAAGCTCAACTCCAAAAGAAATTTTGGAAAGTAACTACCTTTGAATTTTTCATTCAAGACCAAACATATTATAAACAAAAAAAACTATATATAAATATTAACAATATTCATGCAAAAGTACTCAATTAATAAAAATTTAAAAATAAGAATAATTAAAATTAGAATCTTTGAACTCACCTGATCAACTTTTCTTTCATCATGCTCACCAAAGCTCTTAAATGAAGAATCCATATTAGAGGTTTTCATGAGATTATTGTTCATATCCAATTGGTGTAGTATAGAGTACTTCATAAATTTATATAATCCATGCACTAGGGTTTATAAATGGAGTTCAATAACAAATAAAGTTGCCATTCGAGATTATTTGAGGAAAAAAGTCAAATAAATGAATAAAATATAGTCTTAAAATTGGATTACAAATTTGTTCTATTAATTAAGAAATTCTGTTTCCGAAAAGGAAACAAAATATCAAAAAAACGTTTTGATGGTGTATTCCAAAAACAAAACAAAACAACATAATTTGTAAACTTAGTCCCTTCGCATTCCATAAAAAGGCTAAGCATGAGATTCGAACGAGGGTCGCCGAGATAACACAAACGCAGCACTAACCGCCCAACCGCACATGCCTTTGCATATGTTCCTACGAATGTTAATATACTTATCTATGCTTCTGAAATCAATTTTTTTTTTTAAAAAGCCAAATTGCAAACCCTACCTTTCGCAAACACCAAGGCTCTCAATCCAACGACAATGGCCGGAACATTGGTTGGCACCGGCTGGGGCAACAAATGGGACAGAAGTGTCGCCAGATTATGGTCATATGCCGTGACAAGCACCAACCAACCAAACGATGGTGGAGCTTCTCGCCATGACAATGGTAGTGGCGTCAAGCACAGAGCAACGCGACGAGCTTCTCGAAACCTTGAACACCCAGCTAGTGGAAGAGAGCAATTCGTTGATGGGTAATCATCAGAAGCCAATGGGAGAGAGAGATTTGCCCATAGTTGAGCGAAACCATGGTTGTCGCCAGGAAACTAGTTGTTGGAAACTAGCTATCGCTGAAAAAGTGAATTGGAGATCAACTAAACAATGTCATATGAAAATTAATTTAATACTTAAATACTTTTGTGATTTTTACAATACATTTTTCAATATCCAAATGTACACTCTTGATTTTTTAAATTGTGGTGGTTTTCATATGGTGACAAGCAATATAACATTTTGCGGAAGAAAAATAGTAATTGAATGTTGCAACCATTTGCTTACATCAACCCCTATGAGACCTCTATGTTTCCCGGTTGGAGCATGCCGGTGTAACGCCGACATCTGGCATTTACTTTACCTAGCCATCAATTTGGCCCCAAACCCAACGACCTTCCCTCTCCCTCTCCCTCTCCCTCTCCTAAAGAGACCTTCATTTTCCCATTTGACGCATGCAGGTTAACACCGACCTTCCACAACACATAGACCTTACATTCAATTTGCCCCTAAACGCTTGTGCCACTCTCCAAACCCAGTGTTTATTGGGACAAAAACCAAATGAGAAGCATAATTTTATTAAAAAAATAAAAGATATAAGGGAACATCGCACCCAGATGTATAGAGAGCATCGTGAAGAAGCAGAGTATTCCTTTCATGGAGTCTGAGCAGATATGTCCCTACGCTAAGGACATCTTTTCCATTGTCATTCCTAGAACAATAGTCTGTGAACCTACCAGGTAGCGATGAAAAGCTCACAAAACCAGCTCGGTTCTGAACTATGTGTTTGGTTGTTCCCGTGTCTACAATCTACTGAGGAAACAAGTTGGCAACTAATGCATGAGAGCACACATATGATTTAGGAGCAACTGTGAAAAGAGGTACCTTATTTAGCTAAGGAGAATCTCGAGTGGAGGGTTCCTTTTTTTCACAGTTGTAGCACTTCACATGTGCGATTGTTCTGTCTATTAACCTTAACCTTTTGCTCTTTTAGTTATAACACCCTCAGGATCGCAACTCTAAGAAGGGACTGAATTTGGTTAAACCAGATGCTAAGCTGATCCTAGATCTCCTGAACAGTGAGATAACTTTCAAATTCTCTAATTAGATTGTCATACATGCAATACAACATAGTACAACATGAAGATCGATTCATTCTCGAACCATTTTTGGTATGCATATAAGCTCTCTCGATACTACTCATTAGTAGTAATATCTTAGCGACTCTCATCTTTGTCTATCCTAGGCGACCTAGAACTTGTCAAATATACTAACACTTCACACTCGTTCAAAAGAAATTGAATCTGCTAGCACTATGTGTCATAATTAGTGTTATCCCATTTCCATTGGTAAATAAATTACCAATCATATTTTAATTGTCATATCTAGAAGTATATATCAGAAGATGGACATTATACATGTTTCCAAATAATTAAATTATCAACAACTCCATCATTCCTGCCGTATGATCTAAAATTTTACCAAGCTCATAATCATCACATACAAACATGAATTAGAAATTGCAATAATTTAATTATCATATTTTTCCATTAAAACAAACTTATGCAGTACATAATTGTTAAACTAATTAACATATTTAGAAATATCACAAATATATTCAACTTAATCATGCAAACCAATTTTACATGAAGTTATATTATATAAAACAAATTTATATAGTCATGGTAACATGTTACATATTCATCATTTAAAACCCTACTTAATGACATATAATTAGAGCTGGGTAATGTGTCGTGTCGGGTCGGGTTCGTGTTCGTGTCGAACTTAAACGGGTTGAAAACCCCCTAACCTGAAACCAACCCGTTTAATAAACGGGTCAGAAAATCCCAACCTGAACCGTTTAATAATTAAACGGGTTAACCTGAACCTAACCCGTTTAAGTAAACGGGTAAAACGGGTTAGGTTCGGGTTACCCGTTTAACCATCAACCTGTTTATGTGAAGCATAATATTCAAACCAAAAAAGCATTTTCCCACACAAATACACAATATTATACACTTTCTACCTGCAAAATGACATCAAACCTGTAGCACACCAACCCACCAAGGTGCATCACTGATCACCCAAATGCAGAAACATAATCTCACAGAATGGACTCAACACAATCAAGCAACAGTGCAACTCCAAATTAGTTTTTACAGACCAAGAACTACAAATAACAAGCAACTACTAAAAGTCACAAATTACTTCAAGTACAAACCCAGAATAAGCTAAATTGTCTGAATTTATGACCAAAAATCAGCAATAAACCACAACCAATAACCAACTGACCAAGTGCATGAAACAGAACACAACCTAATTATCTAACCCAGATTTTTGCCCAACTCCACTGCCAGCCTCACTTTTGGATGCAAGAGAACTTCCTCCTTCATCAGTTAGGTTCATGCTCATCACATCGCCACACAAATCATCCAAGTTGTG
>JACYFF010031958.1:63276218-63298523 GCA_017589665.1 Selenicereus undatus
ATATAAACGGTAAACGGTTTGACCTATTTAACCCGTTTAATTTAAACGGGTTAAATAGGTTTTTTTTCGTGTCGAGATTTTCAACCTGAACCTAACCCAATTAATTAAACGGGTTTGCCGTGTCAACCCAATTAATTAAACGTGTTCAAACTTTCTACCCAAATCCGCTTAACTTCGTGTCGGGTTCGGATCGGTAATCGTGTCGGGTCAGCTTTTTCCAGCTCTACATATAATACACAATTACTTATAACCAATCAGGAATTTAATTTATTATGTAAAACATATTTATATAAAAATATGAAACTATATTGCGAAATGCATTCACAAAAATATAAAAACGAATTTATATAGACATAACATGTTACAAAATTTAATGTAACTCACATGATATCATATAAACACATTTATGTAAATTTATTAAATTATAATTGACACAGAACGTATCCACTTAATAATATTGTATAAAACATAACTACACAACAAAACTAGTAACATGGAACATATTCACATAACATCTTTAAACAAAAATTATATAAAATATATTTATATAATATAACTTATAAAACATAACTTATAAAATGTATTCATATGCCAGTCACAAATAATTATATAAAACATATTTATATAATTATTATGCATATACGAAATGAATTCATGATATGTTGCTCAATTACTTCATGTGAAACGGATTCATGCAAATTAATTAAGTATGGTAACATCTCATCCATGCTTTTAAAAAAAAAAAACAATCAAGCCCAGATAAACAAAATATTGTTACTAGCTTAAAACAAAAACACGTCAACTATGTGCACTATCTTCGAATAATCATCCATATTGAATTGCAAGCAAGAAGCTTGGCAAATCAACTCCAAAATGAGACCAAAAACAGAAGCAGATCATATATAAAAATTAGAATGACGGGGACTCCGACCAGTTTCAACGCTCCCAAAACATTTCCTCTCAAGCAGTCAAGCCCTTTTTTCTGACCTTTCATTATCTCTGACCTCACAATCTCTCTTATGCGGAAAATGGAGCACCTAAAACTCTTTCCCCCTTTCTATCAGCCTTGGATGCCATGGAGCCTCATTTTGCCTATCCATCTCTCACTCTGTGGCTGCCCTTTCTCTGCAACTACAGCCATCGAATTGCCGCCCCAAAATACCCACGTGATGAACACGCTTCCTCGTCACCAATAGAAACAAGGTCACAGCCCCTCGTTGTAGTCGTTGGAGCCTCCTTGACTCACATCGTTGCTACCATTTGGTAGATCGGTTGAAAAGGAGTCAGATGATGCCATTCACGCCGTCACACGCACCAGGCCACCGATAGCGAGTGAGCACATGTGCATCCCATTGGGCATCGATTCAAGGTTTTCCTGCTGGCATGACTTAGATCAGCATACCTGGAGGATAGTGGAGGAAGAAGACAGGAAAAAACTGCCTTCATCAGCGGCTAATGACTCACACACATCACCCATCCGTAGCAATTTCTGATGGTTGAGTCCACAGGCTTTCTCCTCGTTTCTACCCCTTCATAATTTTTTTCTTTTTAATTAATTTTTAATATTATTGTACAAGAGGAGGTGGTTGTTCGGCTTAGGCCCCGAAGGCCTGGTCGAGACTAGCGCCACCACAGCTATAGAGATGACGGTGGATCTGCGTCAGTTTGATCAGTGGGTGTGTCAGTTTTAGGGTTAGAGTGTGGGGAGAAAGAGACTGGGTTTGGGGTTGTGGTTCAGGCTCACAGCAATTGTGCTAATGTAAACATTGAATTACTATAAAAGTACTCTTAGCATCAATTAAATAGCATGATTGCAGAATCAAATGAACCAATGATCAAATTTGCGTCAAATCAATTGCGCAAACAGACACATACCCAATCGCGCAACAAAAACCGCGCTTTCAACAATCCAATAAGTATAATTGATCATATAAAACTGTAAACACAAATTTTATATCTAAAATAAATTAGATAAGAATTGACCAATAAATTAAATTTTTGTATTTATATTAAAGATTGGGTACAGTGTCTGTATAACTGTTACAAAAACAATTGTAATAAATCTTTTGATTCAATCTCCTTAAATAGACTTGAATGAATTTGATCTTGAGAGAGGGCGTAAGAGGTTTAATCTCAATCAAGATATGAGTTGAATCTCCGTATGTAGACGACATGTGTTTGGAGCACTTTTTGTCTTCTGCCAAAGAAAAGTCTTGAGTTCTTGTGAATTCTTCTAAATGCCGACCCCTGAATGAAAGAGAGTAGCTTCCTTTTATAGAGAAGTCGAAGTTAGGGTTTCCCACATTATTTAAAGGTAATTATTTATTTTCTACATCATTTATGACAAGTGGCGCTTTTTAATTGGCCGCATTACATTCCCATTAAATGTTTAATTTAATGGATTGTCGTAATTAATTTAACATATGTCATGTTATAATTGGATAAAAATAAAATATTTATTTCTTTCCAGGTGTCAAGTTTTGGTTGGTCTGTAAAAATTTACATTTTACAAATGCCTCCTCGAGACTAGGTCACGTACAGAATCTTGATGTTTAAGCGAGACTAACGTCTCGATTTGTTTTCTTTTATTTTGAGTGAGCCCTGCATCATATTTGGTGAAATCTTGAAAGATGAAATCTTCAATATATTATCTCTCTTGCCCAAAATATGAAGATTTTATTGATGAAGATAGTACCACTTTCCTTAAATTTGCTAACCTCTAATCACAAGATGGCTATTCCCACTCTTTTATATGCCCATAATCAGCTGTCTTCCCATTTTATTGTTTGCAAGACTACCCCATTTTTTTTATTACTCAGTGGAACCATCTCACGCAAAGGTGAAAGACAACTCTCGTTATTCGTGAAGGTGAAAGAGTGCCGCTGAGCAGTCTCGAAGATAATTGTTAAGATTTTACCTAAGGGATACTCTAAGGTAATTTCTCCATCCTTTGTGTTTGCCTCCTGACGTCTCGCTGCCCTTTTTCTTCATTCTTTTTCTTGTGTTTCTCTTTTTTCTCCCCCTTAATAAATGCTTCTTCACATCAACTTGTTCCCTTTTTTTTCTGGTTGAGAATCCATACGTAACGCTCATCACAGTTAACTATGCTTTTTTACACTACTTGACGATACAATGGAACAAAAGTGTATTTGATTAGCCTTTGAATGTGTATTTGATTTTGCATTGATTAAGCCTTGAACATGCATTTGATTTCACATCAATTAACCTTTAAATGTTTAACCCTTCTAGATACATCAACGAATTAATATGAAATTTCCTAAAGGTGAACCTTTCCAAAAGGCGGACTTTGATTTAATGTCTAATCCTTTTGGGTATATCAATGGGTTAACCTTGAACTTCCTCCTAAGACGAACTTCCAAAGATGAAAATTCTCCAGAGGCGAATTTTGGTTTAATATCGATTAACCTTTGAATGTATAATCCTTTCATGCACATCAACAGGTTAACCTTGAATCCTCCTAAGGCGAACTTCCAAAGGCGAAAATTCTCCACAAGGTGAATTTTGATTTAATATCGGCTAACCTTTGAATGTATAACCTTTTTTGGTGCATCAATAGGTGAACCTTGAATTTCCTCTTAAGACAAACTTCCAAAGGCGAGAATTCTCTAGAGGCGAATTTGATTTAATTACCGGTTAAGCTTTGAATGTATAACCCTTTGAGGTGCATAAACGGGCGAACCTTGAATTTCCTCATAAGACAAACTTCCAAAGGTGAAAATTCTCCAGAGGCGAATTTGATTTAATTACCGGTTAAGCTTTAAATGTATAACCCTTTGGGGTACATCAATGGGTTAACCTTGAATTCTCCTAAGACGAACTTCCAAAGGCTGAAATTCTCTACAAGTCGAATTTTGAATTAATATCGGTTAACCTTTGAATGTATAACCCCTTTTGGGTGCATCAACGGGTTACCCTTGAATTTCCTCCTAAGACGAACTTCAAAAGGCAAAAATTCTCCAGAGGCGAATTTGATTTAATTACTGGTTAACCTTTGAATGTATAACCCTTTGGGGTGCATCAATGGGTTAACCTTGAATCCTCCTAAGGCGAACTTCTAAGGGAGAAAATTCTCCACAAGGCCAATTTTGATTTAATATTGATTAACATTTGAATGTATAACCCTTTTAGGCACATCAACATGTTAACCTTGAATCCTCATAAGGCTAACTTCCGCAGGCGAAAA
Organism: Selenicereus undatus; assembly: GCA_017589665.1. Classification (NCBI taxonomy): domain Eukaryota; kingdom Viridiplantae; phylum Streptophyta; class Magnoliopsida; order Caryophyllales; family Cactaceae; genus Selenicereus; species Selenicereus undatus. The sequence continues at coordinate 63,280,423 of JACYFF010031958.1, forward strand.
TTCTCTAGTAGCGAATTTGATTTAATTATCGGTTAACCTTTGAATGTAGAATCCTTCGGGTACATCATCGAGTTAAGCTGTTTGCTGAAGCGCCCTTGCCTGCATTTGTTCCTATCGTTTTTTTTTTTTTTTTTTTTTTAGTGAGTCCCTATCCAAGAATTTTTTTTATTTTTACTTTTTTTTTGCAGTCCCTATTTGATTATTGAATTGCTATGATTGCCCAAGTGACGAGTCCTAAAGCTCAATTTTCTTTATTTATGCTATTACTGCAGAGTCTATTCAAAATTGTTACTTTTATGGCCAAAACCACAAACAGAAGACGCTATCTACACATCTAACCAAGTGAAAATGATGTAGATGGGGAGGAGACAAAGTTGCCTACTCACAATTCTATAATGCCCTTGCGCAAGTCTAATTGCATTGGAGGTCCTCCGAGCGTTATTTGGTGATCTAAGGAGAATTTGAAAACAAGCGAAACATTTTTGCTGTCTAGTCACATTAAAGTAAAGGACAATCTCCCATCTTACCAATTGTTACGTCATAACATAGGGTCCGAGCACAAATCATAAGCTAGGTTACCGTTCCATAGAGAATTTTCTTAAAAGCTGCTTTATTGGGAGTGGTTAGAAGATATCCTCATTCATTGCAAAGATAGACTCACAACCTTTCATCTGTTTGATGCTTTGTATGCTTCGCTCTTCCTTTATGATCAGTGCTCGAACCTCATCCGAGCATTGTGCGAGTATTGGTGTCCCCGAAACGAACACATTGCATACTTCTAAAGGCAAGGTGTCCCTATCTATCTTTGATATTTACAATTTCCTTAGTCCACCACTATCAAGGCATCTTTATGATGAAGTTGTTCCTACCCAACGGGAACTCACAAGCAAGCTTCCGTTGAGTTGCACTTATCTATTCACTACTTACCACAAAAGTTATGCAAGGTCGCAAGGGCAAGCCAACCATAGAGCAATGGATTGCCTTCTGGTTTCGAGGATGCAACAAGTACCATGTTTCCTGGAAGTCTGATAAGGACAACCGGATCCCCCATCCAAGAATATTGTCCTCCATTATTGACGCAGGAGCCCGTGGGTGGGGTGATTGTCAGGTCATTTTCGATGAGCTGGAAGTGGCTATAGGCCAACGTACCGAGACCTTTCTAGCTGCATTTCTCTCCTATTGGCTATGCGCATTCATCTTGCTAGTTAGAGATGCTGGTTGCATATGCCCCGGCACTTTCAGTGTCGCCTTATTCATGGCATCAAGTGTAGGATATTGCCTCCCTACAGCAATTCTTATAAGTGTCTACAAGGGAATCAATGAGATTTCTCGTTCTTTACATCCTGGTAGAGGTAGGGGCTATTTTCCTGCCCATTTCCTTTATGCTTGGCTAGCCAAAAACTTTGATCCATACGAGGTAGCCGGTGAGGCTTCCTCTAGTCCCAGCATGGTGAAGTTTAGTGGTCTTAGTCAACCCAAGTTGTTTCAACTTGAAGAGGCTCGAGAACTCATTTGGTTCTAGGTGGGGCTTTCACTGGCATTCATCCATCATCAGTCGACTTAGGGAGACTCTTGTTGATGAGGGCAAGCTATCAAGAGCTGACTTTTCTTATTTCACCAACATTCGTTCGAGTTTATCTCTTACCATTGTGAGGACAACCTAGCCATGCAGCACTACTGCCCCGACTGATTCAATAGACAATTTGGTTTTCATTAGGATGTTCCTGCTGATCTAGACTTCGATAATCTTCCTGTTTCGGAAATAATACTTTGGTATCACCACATGCTCACGCGTTATGGAACAGGATCTCAAGTCTTACTTCCTGGGCGATGCAATTTACTTAAGAGAAATACCACTCGTGCATTTCGCGAATGGTGGTCCAAGATATTCATTTCCTCGACTTACAGTCCCCATGCCAGTGAATCCAAGAGGAAACGAAGTGATTTATTTGACACGAACATTTCAAAGGATGAAGGAAAACTTGGTTCTAAACCCAAGTTAAAGATTGTTCGTTCTGGGAAGCCCTTAGAGCCTTTTGTTCCACCGATGGATGTTGGTTCTTCTAGTGTCAAGATTCTAGAAATAGATGTTATCATTCCAACAACACCCATCCCTACAATACCCATTCAAACTATTGCGCCACTACCACAGGTAACAAATGAGATTAAAGAACCCTTCAGATCTTCCACCTACTGACACATGTAGACAAAAGTCTAAACCTATGATTAGTCTTGCTATAAATGGTCAGGACGAGCTACCCATTGGAGTTTGTGAGCCAAGTACCAAAAATTTAATCGAGCTTCCCCGAGAAGTGCTGAGAATATCATGCATATCCTCGATCCTGAACCTAATTCTATTGAATGCATGTCACTCCCTCTTTATATATATATGTGTGTGTGTGTGTGTGTGTGTATGTATATATGTATATATACATATATATATATATGTATATATATATGTATATATATCTATATATATATATATATATAGATATACATATATATATATATATGTATATATACATATATATATATATATATATATATATATATATATATAGAAACACGCTTTCTTTTCAAATGCGTATCTCACCTACTTCGTCCATGCATACATTTTTTTTTTAAATAGGGGGAAAGCGATGATGTGAACTTCAAGGAGGAATTGGCACACGTTCCTTTGTCATCGAGAAGTCAATGTTTTCCATCGATTTGACGAATACCATCATTTGGTAAGGATTTATCTGACAACAAATCGAGATTAGTTGATTAGCAAGGTGTTTGTTCCCCGGATGATGGTGAGGTCGAGTCCATCCATAGAGCAAATGCTCCTTCACTAGTACCTCGGCCACAGTGCCCTTTGAGGGCTCCACAAGGGAGGATTTCTATCTTCAACCATGATGTTGTTATAAAAGAGGTAGATAAGAATGCTGCCTGAGTGTTTGGTAAAGCCACACTTGACAAGGTGTCTAGTACCCCTTTTGATGTACTTCCTTCTCTTAAAGGCGATTTTGACAGCCTTTTTGCTACTATCCTTCAAAGTGGTGTCAATGTCACTCCTTTAGAGAGCAACATTGAAGGGTTGATTAAGCAAGCATATGATTTCAAGGACCTGCAACAGAGCTACTCCGGTCGAACATCTACTGAAGAACATGATAGTTGTCACATGGAGGTGCAAGGTAAGCTTGATGAGGCGTCCTGTCGGCTAAACGCAGAAGGTGCCCATTATGAAGCAAAGGCAGCTGAGTTAAAGTAGGTTGAATTGAGGCATGAGGAGTTGCTGAAAGAACTTCAACTTTTTGAAGATCAAAAGAAAGATATGAGCTCTCAAGTAGCGGCCAACGAGCATTTGCTTCAAGAAGTTGAGCGGGAAGGTATTGACTCGCAGGGTCAGATTGACATACTTAATGCCACTGAGGTGATGGATGCAGCCACAAAATCTAGTTTAGAGAAGGCTGAAGCCTACATAAAGAAGTCTCTCGAAGATCTAAAGAATTTTCAATGGAATACATAGTTAACTCCTTTTTTTTTAGATGGACTTGTAATGCACTTTGCACTTTTGTGATGTAAGCTTGATACCTAATGAATAAAGCTCAGATGAAAATTTCTTTTATTCATCGTTGTACATGTGTCTTGGTTGATTTTCCTTGTGATTTGGATTCCATGATTATCAACTTTATGACAACAGATGAATTTATACCCAACCAAATATTTGTATTTCTCCTGTAAAGTCACAAGTTGTATAAAACCCGCAAACAGATGAACTTTTTATTTAGCCTCAACAAACTTCCCTTTTTTTTTATGATGATGATGACTATACTTAGGTGTATATCAAAGTTGCCTACGTACATGAAGGGAACCTAAAGGATCAAGTCATATGTAGCTCGAACAACAAGATTTTTTTTTTCTTTAGTCGTTCACAGTTTATACTCTTGCGGGCCAAAACTAATACAATGGAGTTGAACTTGAAAAAATGAACAGTCTAGGCTCATGTTTAGGAGCTTACATGTATTAATACATTAAGGATAATAAAGTTTTAGGAACTTGCCATTTGTCGGCCTAGCTAGCACTCCGTCGGTACCGACAATCCTATAAGCACCGTTGGTGCAGACTTCTCGAATCACGTAAGGGTCATTCCACTTGAAAGTGAGCTTGCTTCCAGTCTTGTGTGGGATAATGATTAGTTTTCTTACCACGAGCACTTGATCTCCAGTTTGAAACGAACACTGTTGTACCTTTTTGTTGAACGCTCGTGATAAGCAAGTTTGATAGCATTCCAACTTTTGTTACGCTAGAAGTCTTTTTTCATCAAGTGTCTCAAGCTCAGCCAGGTGGAGCTTGTGATTTTCATCTGCGGCCAAGCGTTCCTGTATGGCAATACGGAGTAAAGGTAATTGAAGTTCCAAAGGCAATACCGCTTCAACCCCATACACTAGAGTGAAAGGAGTTGACTAGGTCTGTGACTTGTACGTGGTTCTGTATGCCCAAAAGGCCTCCTCTAGCCTTTCATGCCAATCACGTTTTAACTTCGCCACCACTTTACTTAGTAAGTTGCAAAGGGTCTTATCGAAAGCTTTTGCCAGCCCATTTGGCGCATTGTACATTGAAGATTTGTGCTAGGCAAACTTAAACTTTTCGCAGAGGGCGATCATCAGCTTGTTGATAAATGGTTTTCCATTGTTAGTGATAATATATCAGGCACGCCATACCAGTAAATCATGTATGTTTGAATAAAATCGATGACATTCTCCTTCTTGACTTCTCTTAGGGGAATTGCTTCTACCCATTTGGAAAAGTAATCAATTGCCGCCAATATGTACGAGTGGCCAGCAGAAGATTTTGGAGTGATAGGACCCGTAACATCAAAACCCCTAGCTTCAAATGGCTAGGATACCATGGTTGGATGAAGCGGTTCAGGAGGTTGATGAATAAAATTGGCATGAAACTAGCAAGGCTCGCATCTCTTTGCGTAGTCCATACAATCTTGCACCATGGTAGGCCATCCTTTGGATTCGATCATACAATTTGGGTCCTGCTTGATGTGTAGCACATACTAATGAAAGTGCTCCCTCCATTGTTTGTATGGCCTCTTCTTTATCTAAGCAACGTAACCAAAGGCCAATGATAGAGCGTTGATAAAGCTTCCTATTAAAATAAAGGAAGTGGGGAGCTCTTCGCTGAATTTCTATGTTATTCTTCAGGTCATTACGAAGCTTTCCATGTTGTAAATAATCAATAAGTGGCTGGCGCCAGTCTTCTTTTTCTACTTTTTGGGCACTAACTGAATTGACCTCTTCTGCAAGCTCTTCAATAAGGGGTGCAACAACCCACCGGTTGCAAACACGGACATTCATGTTTTCTTCTGCCCCTAGTGCCAAAGTGGCTGCAAGGTTTGCAAGTGCATCAGCCATCCTGTTGGCACTCCTAGGAACATGCTGTAACTTGATGGATTCAAGCTTGTCTAGCAGTCGTAAGTCATATTTGTTGTATGACACGAGGTCGTCCTTTTTGACTTCATATTCCTTAAGAAGTTGCTTGATGACCAATTGAGAATCGCCATAGATGTCAAAATATTTGATTCCCATTTCAATTGCCATTTGAAGGCCCACAATCAAGGCTGATATTCGGCCATATTATTGAAACATAACTGAGTTAGCACAAATGAATAAGTGAGGACATGTTTTTCTGGTGAAACAAAGACTACTCCTGCACCAGCACAATCATGTCTCGCGACTCCGTCAAAATACATCTTCTAAGGTGGGAAGATATCAACGAAGAACACATTTTCCCCAGGCAAGTCATCATTTAGCTCCCAAGCATCAGGGAGTGGGTGATCTGCCAAGAAATCCGCTAATGCTTGTCCTTTAATCGCCTTTTGTGGCACATAAACAAGGTCATATTGCTTCAGGATTACAGCCCACTTTGCAAGTCGCCCTTTTACAATTGGCCTTGACAAGATATATTTGATGGGATTAGCTTCAAAAATCACTTGCACTGTATGAGCTTGAATGTAATGCCTTAATTTTTGAATGGCGAACATGAGATCCAAATGCATCTTTTCAATTAGGGAGTAATTCAGTTCAACCCCAACCAAAGTGCGACTTAAGTAATACGAAGCTATTTCTTTGGCTTCCTCATTTTCCTGGGTCCGTAATGCCCCCAAAGACTTCTCTTGAGTCGCAATATAGAGTACAAGAGGCTTCTACGGAATTGGTGCCCCCAAAACTAGTGGATTTGATAAGTTCTTCTTAATGTTGTTGAAGGCTTTTTGACATGATTGGTCCCATTCAAATTGTGCACCCTCCTTCATGAGGAGGTGGAGTGGGTGGTAACGGCCAGCTAGGTTGGATATAAACCTTCTAATATAAGTCAAATGACCTTGAAGACCCCGTAATTCTTGGAGATTTTTTGGGGTGGGCATCTCTTGGATTGCCTTGATTTTGGCTTGGTCAATCTCAATGCCTCTCTGCCGAACTATAAAGCCTAGGAACTTCCCTGAAGTCACACCAAACGCACATTTAAGTGGATTTATCTTTAGTTGACATCTCCTCAGGCTATCAAAAATTCAACGAAGGTTTTGTAGGTGGTTTGATCTCCTTTTTGACTTGACCACAAGATCATCAACATAGCACTCCACTGTTTTGTGCAATATGTCATCAAAGATAGTTTGCATTGCTCTTTGGTGTGTTGCTCCAACATTCTTTAAACCAAAGGGCATCACCTTATACCAGAAGATGCCTTTGGGAGTGCGAAACGATGTGACTTCTTGGTCTTCTGGCGCCATTTGGATTTGATTGTGCCCTACTGTACAATCCATAAGGGACAAGGCTTCAGGTCCCGTGGTTGAATCAATCATGAGCTCGGTGACAGGCAACAGGAATTCATCTTTTGGGCAAGCGTTGTTGAGATCTTAGAAGTCCACACAAATGTGAAGTTGGTCGTTCTTCTTTCTTACATGGACAACATTTGCAATCGAAGTAGGGTATTTCACCTCACGAATGAATTCTGCCTCTATGAGTTTGTTGACTTCTTTTTCAATTTCAGGCACTATCTCCGGTCAAAAACGACATTGAGGCTGCTTTTTAGGTGAAGCATCCATCCTGAGGGATAAACGATGGACCGTGACTTTAAGATCAAGGCCTAGCATTTCCCTATAACTCCATGCAAACACGTCCTTGTAATCCAAGAGGAGATTGAAGTACTCCTTTTCTTCCTTGAGTGTGAGTAATGAACTTACATAGATGGGACAGGGTTCCCCGGCAGTTATGATACTCAATTCCTTCAAATCGTCAACTGTACCTTAGCCCCCGTCTTCAAGAGTTTCAAGAGTTTCTACAACTTTTATCTCTGACTCTAAGTCTTCATATTTTTGGACTGTGGTATGATTAGAAGAAGTCATTTCATCTTTTCCTTTATTGATGTCAGAATTACTTGGCTGACCAGTAAAGACTATAGTGCGTCTCCTTACCCTTAGAGAACCATTTGTCTTCACAATAAGGGTTAAAAATCGCTTCATGTGAGAAGGGACAGAACTTTGTACTTCGTTTCCATCACTAAGTCTATTGAACACTGAATCCTTTTGTTCTTAGGGTAGTGGGTTCGACGACTCTCTTACTTTCATGATTCTGTTGAACACCGAGGGCCTTGGTTGTGCATGGTTCTTTACTCTCCAGAACATAGAAGACTTAGGATTTTGACCTCCCCCAATTCTCGTGAAGATGGATAGGCGTTTCCTTAAGACAGATGGTTATAACCCATCGAATACAGAAGGCTTTATAGAAGGTTGAGCATCTTCATCCTCACTCTCATCCATTTCTTTTGCAGAGATATGCTGAATCACATTCTGCTTCGCCTTACGTCGCTCTGATATCCTGATTGGTTGCGTTGGTGTATAACCAAGACCCACTTTTAGGACTTCTATTAGACCTCCTTGTTCTTGAATCTTCTTCTGCGTTTTGCTGAGGCCATAAGTTTCCACCTCCACTACCTTCCCTAATGTAATAGGATTGTTAAAATCATAACCTGCTTTCTCTATAAGTTTATATGCATTCGGGTCAAATCCTTCCTTTGTTCACCATTTGGCAAGTTCTCCTCTTTGTCTAATAAAGCCTTTGAACAAGAGACAAATCCGGGTAGAGGGGGTCTGCTCACCTTCGGTTGGTTCATGTTTCGCGTTGGCAACATGACACTTTCTTTGAGGGTGCTTAAATTGGTCCTTCTATCCTTCTTGATAGCCTGGCCCCTAGTATTTGCACTTATCGACCCGCTAAAGGGTGTTTCCAGCTCCGGGAACATATCTTAAGACCGGTGGCATGTGATTTGTGGAAACAACCACTTGTTTAGTGACATGTTTAGCAAGTTGGGTGATAGTCTCTTGTTCAACATTTCCTTTACAATACTCTTGTTGTTTCACGTTGTCTTACCTTAATACCACCTTGAAATTATTGGTAGCATTTGGCTCACCCCAACTTGTTGAGGAAATTATGAAGGGCATAGTCTCCTTGGGTATAGTGCCCTCTTCAAAGAATTTAGAGTCGGTAAAATGCGATCATGCCTTTGTAAATGGCTTGACATCACCTTTGATCTTCTTCTCGCCCCCACGGTAACACTTAAGACATTGATGGAGCGTAGAAGCCACTATTCCATGTTCATGGAGGCACGGGCATCCTAGTAACAATTTGTACGATGTTTTAGAGTCAATTACATGGAAGATTGAAGATGTTAGGAGATCTCCCCTTATTACCTCCAGGTGAATCATCTTGATTACACGCTGACTCTCCAAGCGAAACCCTTGAATCACCATACGACTATTAGAAAGCTCTTCTACCATGATACCCATTTCATTCATTATAGATTTAGGCATGATGTTAATGGCTGAACCTCCATCTACCAAGCTGGGCTTGACTTTTTGCTTCTTGACATAACCAATGACAAACAAAGGACAGTTGTGAGGTTTGGAGCCTAACAACAAGTCATCATCGGAGAAAGTGATAACTATGTTGTAAGTGGTGTACTGGGCAAGGCCTTTCTAGGATTCTCCAACATTTCTGACCCTATCAGCATAAAGCTCCAAGTGGTGGAGGGCGGTGGCAACACACTGACACATCTCTTCCGATAAGTGAAAGATTTGCTTCCAACCCATACATGCTAGTAAGGCCTCTAAGACAATCAAAGTTTTATCATCCCCTTTTGGAGAATCTTCCTGCTTTTTTTCTTCTCCATCTTCTTCATCTTCAAGTTTGGTACATGAGGTCATGTTAACAGTGACTTTATAAAAAAGGCCCACTGGGAAGAACTCTTCTAACATGATGGGAGTAAGTGGCTCTTGCTCCAATAGGTTTGTAAGTTGAATGTCGTGCTTCTTGTTTGTTTTCGAGCTCCTCCTACCTCTTCCACGCTGAGGTTTCTTTTTCCTCCCTTGTATCTTCCTCCGACGTAAGGGTAGTTGTTGGTCTCGTTTTTGGTTCAAGTAACAAGGGTCCACCCCTTCATCATCCTCCAAGATATGGACAGTGGGTTTGATTTTAGGGGAGTTTGTACCATCAACTGCATAGCAACTGGCTCCAAACTTCCGAACTGAATTGTGAATAACTCTATCCTTGGCGAAGGCGTCAAATCGTGTCTTTCCTCTAGATAAACTTTGGTATGACTTTCTCGTCGTAAAGGTGATTACTCTAATTGAGCGCTGATACAATTAGCTTCAGCGGTTTCATCCAAGTCTAGTATGATCCTCCCATCCTTGGCTAGTTACATGACACGCACTTTGAGAGTAATGCATTTTTCTAAAGGGTGACTAATGACCCTATGATGGCGACAGTACTTCAAGTCATTTGTTCTTCTAGCCTCTTCCGATTGCTTAGGTTTAGGGAGTTCAATGATCTTATTTTCAACCAAGTCGTCCAACATTCTTGACAAGTCTGAATCAAGGAATTGGTACTTCCTCTCTTGAAGTTCCTTTAACGTAGGGCGCTTCTTTGTTGTCTCTTTAGAGAATGAAGTCTTCTTCCCCTTTAGCCTAGACTTCCCTAAAATCCTCACGGGCTCTTCAATGGAAATAGTCATAGTTTCCTTCGTTGAAGCCTTTGGAGGTTTAGCACTCTTCTTGGAAATGCCTTTGTCCTCCTTGAACTCATATGAAGAAGATGACTTGCTACGACGATTTACTATCATCATTTCTATGTCGTGCACCTTCGTAGCCAACTCCTGAAAGGCCCTAGGCTTGCTCAGCTGCATGACAGAAAACAAGTCCCACTCCATACCCTATGCGCACATTTCCACAGTAGAGGCCTCGGATAAACGATCTTTGCACTCAAGTCTAAAATATCTCCAACGATTGATGTAATCAATGACTGGGTCATCCTTCCACTATTTAGTATTTGTCAGCTCTGTCATACTAACAATGCACTGAGTATTGTAGAACTTGTTAAGGAATTTAGGTTACATTTGTTCTAAACTATTAATAGACTAGGGGCCCAAGTCTGTATACTAATTGAAGGCGACCCCTTTAAGAGATCGAACAAACTGCTTCACCAACCTGTCTCCCTCAGTTTCAGCATTGCTTCACGTCTCGATGAAGTGACCGATGTGCTGCATGGGATTACCCTTACCATCAAATTGGTTGAATTTAGGGGGTTGGTAGCCATGGGGAATACGAAGCACATCAATCCTTTTCATGTAAGGCTTTGTGTACAAATGTGTCTTGCGGGATCTTCCCCCAATTGAGCCTTAACAGCATTCGCAATTAGGCTTTGAATCTATTCAACAGACATTAAGCCCAATGAGGATTCTTTCTTTTTTATGTGTTCGTCATCAGAGTCTTCGCTACGGTTAGACTCCTTGTTAGACTCTTCGCTATCCAAGCCTTTACTAGAGGATTCGAATAGTCGCTTTTTCAGCTTCTTCATCAAAGTAGCAATCTGCTCACTTTGACGCTTGATTTTAGCGAACTTTCTCTAGACTCTTCTTAGAGAGCCTCTCTAATGTTGCTTTCATATTTTCCAGTTGTTCTTCTACGTTGGTCGCCTCCATCACCATGACTGGTATAGTGACAGAATTTGAGGATTCGATCTCCGATTGAGCAACTAACTCTCTTGACGGTGTTGGTGAGGAGTCACTGCTAGTATAGCCATGATCTTTTATTCCGAAAGGTTGAAATATGGGGTTGGCATGAGTTTGGAGCTCATCCATCCCTTGAGGAATTGTTTGATACATTTTGAAGCCAACAACAGATCTTTGCTTTAAATGATGTGAAAAGTGATTTTATTGACTCCTTTAGGTAGGTTGGAGTCAAGGCTTGGGATCTTATGAGACTGTGACAGGAGTCCCAACTAATTGTTTTATGGAAATCACAATAGCACCTTTTGCTATACTTCTAGTCATGACTCCGCTAGATGTAACACTAGCGGTTGTCGATCTTTGAGATGTGGATCAAATAGCTTTCCTTGGAGGTTGAGGGATGGCAGTCTTAGGGGCCATGTCGTCTTCGAGGGAATGTAGAGTTTGTCATTTCGAGAAACAGATCAGAGGTACAGAATGTCCCACTAGGAGTGCCAAAAATTTGTAAACACAAATTTTGCGCCTAAAATGATTAGATAAGAAATTGAGCAACAAATTGAATTTTTGTATTTATATTAAAGAATGGGTACAATCTTTGTACAACTCTTACAAGAACAAGTGTAATAAATCCTCTAATTTAATCTCCTAGAATAGATTTGAATGAATTTGATCTTGAGAGATGGCCTAAAAGGCTTAATCTCAATCAAGATATGAGTTTAATCTCCGCGCGTAGACAGCATGTGTTTGGAGTGCTTTTTATCTTCTGCCAGAGAAAAGTCTTGAACTCTTGTGAGTTCTTCCAAAATGTCGATCCCTGAATGAAGGGGAGTAGCTTCCTTTTTATAGATAAGTCAAAGTCAGGGTTTTCCCCATTATTTAAAAGTAATTATTTATTTTCTGCATCATTTATGACATGTGGCGGTTTTTAATTAACCGCAATACACTTCCATTAAATATTTAATTTAATGGATTGTCGTAATTAATTTAACATATGGCATGCTATAATTGGCTAAAAATAAAATATTTATTTCTTTCCATGTGGCGGGACTTAGTTGGTCCATAAAAATTTACATTCTACAAGAATGAACTAATCATACACATAATTATTATCAGTTCATTCAGGGTCAAAACCGAGTAACGATGGCTCTGATACCACTGTTGGTAAATGACAGGATTCACCTTTCGAAATGCGGAAGCATAACGATCTCGTTACTCGAAACTGCCAATGAATTGTTGATCCATGACTGACAGTTGCTACTAGAGTCATCATAGTTGCAACGCCCCAAGCCTAAACCTGAATGATGGCGAGGCTAGCATGACAGGAGGCGAGAGAGACTTATGATTGTTGTTTAAGTTTCTGTCACGAATACAGAATTAGATCCCTAAACCCCTCTTTATATGTTTGGTATCCTACTGCGTGTCCACCGTCTAAGTAGTCTAGTGGACATTAACCCTAACACTTAGTGCCGGCTAACAGTTTCCAAGCAAGGATATGGGTTTGTTTTTTTGTTTTATGACAATGAGCCTATTTGTTGTGTGTAGTTACACATGCTTCACTAAAAGACAAGTTGTTGTGTTGGCTATGTGTTGTCTTCCTCAGAAATGTATTATGTGCTCAAGACTTACAACAACTTCCTAGTCCTTTTTTTTGGGGCATCACTTAGTTTTCTTTTTCATTTTATCCTTTTTTAATGGTTCATTTTTTATCAGTTACTTATATTCCACTAAATTGGTTTACAATGAATGTGGGAAAAAAACAAATTTGCAACGTGAATGTTAAATCAAGAGACCCATTGCTAGATTTGTGAGATTAAAACTACAATGGTTTCTTATAATGTATTATAAATTCTATTACGGCATACAGGTGATATATTTAATGAGCAGTAGGCCAATAAGAATGATTAAAAATTTACAGTGTATTTGTTTTATTTATTTTGTTTTACACCTTTTCTATGTTCGATAATTATTTTTTGGAATAATACCCAAAATCATATATGTTCAATTATGTGCAAGTGTAGAATAATGGGTCACCTAATAAAAGAGCCAGACGCTCAAATTTATAGCAGTGGATATAAGTTAAACTACATAACTGTCCATCATCCTCTATTACATACCCTCAATCTATATAGGACAGGAACAAATGGACAAATTGACATTTAAAAAAGAAAACTAACTAGAGGACAATCCTTTGGTGAAGATATTAACTACCTGAAACTGAGTAGATACGTAACAAACGATCAGATCACCATGAGCAGCCTGCTCGGGAGCAAAATTGTGATCGACGACAATATACTTTCTGCACTCATGATGAATGAGATTAGTAGTACGGTAAGTGAAACTGATATTGTCACACAAAACCTTAGTGGAAGCCGAGAGAACAATCCCTAAATCTTGGAGTAGTTTGCGAATTCAAATCGCCTCAGCTACATCATAAGCAACTGCCCAATACTCAACCTCAGTAGAAGATTTAGAAACCATGGGTTATTTTTGCAAGCACCAAGCAACAAGATTAGGTCCAAAGAAGATAACATAGCCAGTAGTAGAGCGACACGTGCCAGCCCAATCAGCATCTGAATATGCCATAATGACAGAAGAAGTAATGGAAGGATGAAGCAACACACCATCACTCAACGTGCCCTATAGGTACCTGAAAATGTGCTTGATAGCAAAGAGATAAGTAGTATGGGGGGCATGCATGAAATAGGAAACTACATAAGCTGCATATGTAATATCAGGTCAAGTCATAGTCAAATATTGAACAACACCTGCCATACTTTTGCTATCAGTGGGATCTGCAAGTAAATCACCATCTATGAGGGTGAGGGCGGTCCTATTAATGATGGGTATACGAATAGGTTTGCAAGTATGGAAATGAATTTTACGAAGAAGATTGGTAGTGTATTTAGTTTGTGAAAGAAGCACACCTGAAAAGGATCAAGATACCTATATACTACGAAATAGTGGAGATCTCTTGGGTCCTTCATAGCAAACTGAGAAGACAAAGTGTTAACGAAAGAGAAAAGGAGTCGAAGTGAGCTGTCTGTCAAAATAATGTCATGAACATACAATACAAGTACCAAGATATTTGGTGAGAAGAATGAAAGATGAACATAAAGTGATTAGACTGACAACAGACAAAAAAAAGCTAAAACGATGAAACAAGGCTCGAGGAGCTTGTTTCAACCGTAAATAGCCTTTTGAGACGGGGCACATGATAAGGATACTGAGGATCAACAAACTCGGGAGATTGATGCATGTAAAATTTCTCTGTAAGAATGCCATGGAGAAAAGTGTTCTTAACATCAAGTTATTGAATAGGCCAGTGGCAAGTGACTGCAATGGATAAGACCAGGCAAATAGTAGCAGGATGAACAACAAGGGAAAAAGTCTCATGGCCATTAATACATGCCTGTTAGTGATTACCTGCAGCAACCAACCGAGCTTTATGACGCTCAATTGTACCATCCGAACGGTATTTGTTCTTATAGGCTCATTCGCCAGCGATAAAGTTATGAGAAGGCTTAGGAGGGACAAGATCCCAAGTATCATTGGAGATAAGAGCTTCATACTCATCAAGCATGGCCTCTTTGCACTGAGGATTAGCAATGGCTTGCCTAAACGAGGTGGGTTCAGTCTCTAGACAATCAACATATGTCTACACGGAAAAAATCTACTTAGGCTTGTGGATCCCAGACTTGGATCTGGTCTGTATAGGATGAACATTGGGACATGGCTAGTGGGAGGAGAGGGATGAGGGGAAGACATTGGCGAAAATACAAAGTGAAGGGGGAGGACCTGTCACAACTGGAGATGCTAGGGAATGTGGGGTAGGCGTTAAGGATAATGTCGAGGACACGATTGGAGACCCAACCAATTACTAAATTTGAATAGGACTAGACACAATTGGAGAGGACACAGGACTTCAGACTGGTGAGGGCACATTCGAGGTGGGTACAACAACAGTAGGAGAAGGGGGAATACCATGGATAGGACAAGATGACGTTGAGGAATAGGGCACTGATGGCGGTATGAGTCGGGTCTTAGTTTGGTTCGAGTCACTTTCGGGTCAACTATGTTGGGGTTGGGTTCGGGAGAAGTTCGAGTTTGGGTCACTTTCGGGTCAACCATGTTCTGGTCAGGTTTGGGTTTGGTTCCAGGGAAGTTCGACTGAGGGTCACTTATGGGTACCGTGTTCGGGATGGCATGGGTTCGGTTTGAGTGGAATTCTAGTCGGGTCTGTTTCGGGTTATCTGCAGTAGCCCGTTTCACATCGGGTATAGGTTAAGTGTAATTTGGGCCGACTGAGATTCAGTTCAATGTTTGGATCAATATCAGGTCATGTGTAAATTAGATCAAGTGTAACTCAAGTTGGGCTAATTTCAAATCATTGCATGATTTCAATGTAGTTATGTTTAGCTCTTCAGTCTTAAATTGTACTTAAAAGATAAAAACTGTTTAATTAGACAAACTCATTTATTCTATATTCCACTTTAAATTCATACGTTAATGACTAATTGATTATCCATTTGTGTTTTATATTTAAAACACTTCTTTTTACTTGTATTTGTATTTGTATTTGTGTGTGTGTGTGTGTATGTGTGTTTGTGTGTGGGTGTGTGTGTATATATATATATAGATATATATAGATATATATATATATATATATATATATATATATATATATATAATGGAAAATTATATGGGGTTAGTTGTAAATTTACTAAAAAGGTTAGTAAATTACAAATACAAGCATAGAACCCATTCCTAGCCCTATATCAAATGCACCGTGCAATTATCCAAAGGATTATGTGTCGTTAAGCCAAGTTTCAAGTATCATAATTCAGTTCATGCGATGACAAAATAAGTGAACCAACCTAACGCAAATCATTTGTCAATGGTCTCATTTGTGAGGACTAATACCAAAATATACCTTGAAAAATGAAAAAAAAGAAACAAAACAATGAAATTTCTATTTAGACCCTAGTATTGGTTCATAACTTCACGTTTGTCACATATGGAGTTGGTAAATAGAAACATATTGGTTCAGATCGACATTTTTTGTAATCAAATCAATGTTTTTTGATAGCTCGTTAGGTTATCATAAATCAAAATTCAAAGAATTCTCTTTCTGAGATTAACAACTTGATCTGCATTTGCTCAATAAATCAAAACTAAAAAGCAATGGCAATATATAAGTATGTGTCGATTAGCATTACATTTATGTGATTGTAAATGCTCATTATCGAAACTTGAAACTTGGAATTTAATTCTCCAAAATTCAAATGAGTCATATTATTATGAGATCATATGCAAACATACATTCTTGAATATGATTATGTAGACCTAAATACGTTATGAAGATGATTTAGAATCGTTGATCAGTAGTGCGGTATTTTTGACAGTCGTCACAAAATGATATCCTGAAAGTGACTAAATATTATGGGTTTATAGGAGCTTTTCTTCTAGGCGTTGACAATGAAATCTACGGAATTACGAATAGTTTTGGATTGACTGGTTATGACTTATGGGTATGCTTCGGTTTGGGTTATGTTTGGGTTGGGTATACTTGTGTTCGGGTTTTATTCAGGCAAAATTGAATTGGGTAAGAATCACATCGGTTTTAATCGGGTAGGGTACAGTTTGGTTAGGGTTCGAATTGTCCATTTTCGGTTCATTGTAGGTGGGGACACTACGGATCGGGTTTGAATTGGGTCCGGTCATTTCGGGTGTGGGTCATTTCAATTCATGCTACAATTCGGGTTTCATTTGGTTATGGATCGGTTTACTTTGGGTGTTCGGGTCCACCCTACAAAAATACATCCAACTTGCGATGGACATACCGACAGAAAAAGGTCAATTTTCCGACGGAAAAATGAATCTATGACAGGAAATACGACGCGAAGTGTCTCGTTGGGATTCAGCTCATCGCAGAAAATATTCCGGCGAAGTCCGACGGCGTCTGACGGACTTTCCAACGGAAAATACCCGTCGGGGCCCCCGTCGAACAGCTGTCTGAGTAGCAGAGGGAACGGTAGAAGGGAAGGAATTTCCGACGGAATTTCCAACAGAAATTTCCTCTCCCCAAAAGAAAAAAATTTTTGAAAAAAAAATTTGGTTCTAGGTTCACAAAAGCCAAACAAAAAATTAAAAGAAATTATGAAATGTAATACGTAATAATTACCAACTAAGAAGTTTTATATCTGGCAACAGAAGGTGCTAAGAAGATGCTAAATTAAATATTAAGTACGACATTCAAGTTATTTTAGATGTACACGCAGATGACATAAACTACATGCAAATCATATAAATTAATTGGTGTTAGACAAATTTGTGAGATCATCATCATTATTGTCAGTTTGGGAGTCCTCTTCATCATCAGGGTTCAAGTTGATGTGGCTGGAAGAACCTACACTTTGACTTTTGAAAAATCTTAAAACTTTTCTCAGCATGCGCTCTGTCTCCTCCTATTTCTTGGCTATTTGAGTTATAGCCTCTGCTTGCCTAGTTATGCTCTCATTGAGGAGTTGCGCTTGCTCTTTTGGATCAAAATGCTCAGCTGATGAGTGACGTGCAGCTACAATGGTAGCTGATTTCTTCAACTTGACCCCCTCTGTGCCAAAATCGTATACACGGCATTTTTTGTCCAAATTGTCTTTAATCCAGAACTCTTCTTGGGTCATAGGTGACAGTTGGGAGCCACCTTGAGTTGCAACTTCAGAGTACTCTTGCCATTTGTTGTGATGATCCTCCTGAAAATTGTCAAAAATAAAACTATTTTAATTTGTACTAAACCTACAATTATAACATATAAACATAATCTCTGAATATAATGTGCCAAACTTACATATTTTTTTGCAAATTTTTTATCCACAAAATTTTTTTGTTTCACCTTGCAGTGAATGTCCTTAAACAATTCCTCACATGTGAGTTCCCTACCTAATGCTTTGGCCTGAAGAAAAAAGAAGTAAGCAACAATTAAATATAGACCATAGAGATTCGCGAAAACCTCACAGCATACCATACATATTATATATATATATATATATATA
>JACYFF010031958.1:63304858-63340674 GCA_017589665.1 Selenicereus undatus
TGTTTAAATGAATATGATAACATGCTAAATCACGTAATTAGTTTAGAGAAGCTTACATGTGTAAATGTTAATTGTTAGATAAGGATTATACAAGTGGTATGTTAATTTAGTTTAATTTAGTTTACTTATACAAGTGGTATGTTAATTTAGTTTAAAATAAATGAAATGTTGAAATGTGTAGGTTCAACTATTTTAATTGTTTATATAAAATGCGCAATTAGTTGTTAATATTTTGTAATAGTTGGTTTATTAGAACTACATGGAATTGCATGCAATAGTTGACATTGAAATTAAAAAACAAACCACGATGTAGGTGAACGTTGAAATGAACCCGAATGACACACAATCATTCATGCACCTACTTAGCCGGGACGAGTCACAAAGTGAATTTGGGAATAGTTCAAACCTTCCCCCACGAGCCCCGAATTGGCAACACTATCCACCACCACATAATCCCCCACCTTATTCCCAACAATACCCTACAAATTGGCAACATTACTGTCCACCACCAAACACCCCTCCACAAACTTTTACCTATGGAACAATGCCCCTTCCATGTTACCCACCTCAACCTCCTCATACGACCTCACCAGCACCTAAACCTCCTCATACGACCTCACCAGAACCTCGTCCTTCGCCAAGTAATAACCCCAACAACAAGGAAGGTGCTGTGCAACCCCCTAAGTGGACATTAGAGGAGGACCGCCGCTTAGTTAAGTCATAGATTAATGTGAGCACCAATCCAATCACCGGGGCTGATCAAAAGCTATCTGGCTTTTGGACAAAGGTGGCAAACACATTCAACTAGCATGCTCCCAATGGAGCTTCAAAGAGAACAGGAAAGGTGTGCAACGCCCAATGGAATCGTGCTGCTCCATTAGTATCGAAATGGTACGCTTGTGTGGCTCAGGCGTACCGGGCGAATCCAAGTGGTACAAATGAGGATGACATAATGCAAAATGCTCAAGATCTTTATGTTGCTATGGTCGGTAAAGCATTTGACCTCATGCATTGGTGGTTGTTGCTGAAGGATCAGCCTAAATGGGAGACCTTCTGCGACCAATCTGGAGAAGCGTCTTCCAAACGGCTCAAAGTAAATGATGTGGGCCCGTACTCCGAGAGTGACTCCCCTAGCACCCCCACCACCCCTACTACCCTTGCAACTCCTTCCAGTGAGAGTACACCAACTGAGGTCGTTGGAGGGCTTATCCGCCCTATCGGAACAAAAGTTGCCAAGAGAAAGGCAAAGGAGCTAAGTAAAGACCCCGTATTGGATATCGTCACTACGGAAATGTCGGCTATACGGACAGCTAACGAGAAGAATAACACCATGTTTGAGCAATATGTCCTGTCCCAAAAGAAGAAGGCTGAAGCAGCTATGAAAGTTGTCGAGCTAAGAGATCGACATTTGTCCTTGGAAGAAAAGAAGCAGCGCCTTAAGGAGATGAAGTACGAGGATAAGATTTTGAAAATGAACATAGCGGAGATGTTTCCTGAAGATCAAGCACGCTATGGCCCCATTCAGGAAGAAATTAGGAATCGCTATCGTCAAAACTCGTCATCGTCTGATGTTGACCTTAATTTAGATTGATGGCTAATTTGTAATTTTCAGTCTTATTGTGTTTTCATGGAACAGTTGTTGTGGTAGAAACATTTCCCTTTGTTTAATGGCATATTTAATTCCATGTTGTCTCCAAATTCATTGTAAGTTGTTTCCAATTTGATGCAGTGCATATAAATTCGCATTTACTTGTTTATAAGTTATTATTTTTTTATTTGTCAGAAATTAAAATTTCGTCTCATATAATGTATATTTGAATTACATTTATAATTATAATTTAAATGCATAGGTATTGAAGAATGAGTGGTTCATCATCCTCTTCTACTACGTCATCCTCAACAGATGGTTTGAGCTTCATCCTAGAAGAGTCTAGCGATGATTCCCCAATATTGGAAACTATGGTCATGAATGACAATCGCCCGAAAATGTTGGAGTTGGCCCTGAAGTTGAGACATATTAGACAAGAAAGTAGGGCATCATCATCATCATCACGAAGACCCAAAAAGAAGAAAAAATTTGTAAAGAGAGATCAGCAAGAAGCATACGATCGCCTCCACAAAGACTATTTCGCCGAAGACTCCATCTACAATGACACCCACTTTCGGCGTAGATTTCGTATGCGAAGACACTTGTTCCTACGAATAGTTGGCGCTTTAGAGAGTCATTTTGAGTACTTCCAATTGAGGTACGATGGCCTCGGTAGGCGTGGGTTGTCACCACTGACCAAGTGCACAGCAGCCATGCGAATGTTGGCTTATGGTATATCGGCAGATTGTGTTGATGAATACCTAAAGATTGGTGAAAGCACAGCTATGGAGTGCATGAAAAATTTTGCCGCTAGTGTCATTCAAGTGTTCGGGGAAGAGTACTTACGGAAGCCAACACAAGCTGATGTCGATCGTTTGTTACAAGTGGCAGAAGCCCGTGACTTTCCGGGTATGTTAGGGAGCATCGATTGTATGCACTGGGAGAATTGTCCCTCGGGTTGGAAAGGAGTGTTTGTAAAAGGGGTATACAAAGTTCCCACATTGATTCTTGAAGCTGTTGCTTCCTACGACCTTTGGATATGGCACGCTTTCTTTAGATGTTCGGGAACCCTCAATGATTTAAACGTCCTCCACCGATCCAATGTTTTCCAAGAGGTATACGAGGGTCGGGCTCTAAAATATGAATATATCGTAAACGGTCGCAACTACAACATGGGGTACTATCTATCTGACGGTATTTATCCGAGGTGGGCCACCTTCGTGAAGACCATCCCCCTTCTTCAAGGAGCCTAGGTGAAGTTATTCGCCGAACGTCAAGAATCTGTTAGGAAGGATGTGGAGAGAGCATTTGGGGTTCTACAAGCTCGCTTTGCCATCATCCGCGGCCCTGCACGAAACATGGATAAGGCTAAATTGGGTATGGTAATGAAGGCATGCATTATACTCCACAACATGATCGTCGAGGACGAGCGTAATTCATACGACCTTAGTTTCGATTATGATGATGTGGAGGACAACACCCCGCAACCTAATGTCCAACGGAACCATCATCCGTGCTATGCAGCCTACCTTCGTAGAGTAGCACAAGTTCATAACCCAGACCTACATGCACGTCTTCAATCCGACTTGGTCGAAGAAATATGGAATCAACACACCGCACAAAGAACTTCGCAAACGTAGTTGTTTCCTGTTATTTGTTGATATTTGGGGATGTAATTTTTTTTCATTAAAAAGTCAAACGTTTGTGATGAATTTTTTTGAACATTTCCAATCTTCATATTGTAATTTATTTCTAATTGCGATCCTTATTTGTGTTAGTTTTAAATTGAATTGTACATTCAAACTTTTTTTTTTTACACTTGTTGGACAACAAAGACAAAAATAAGGGAGGGAACTTAAATTCAATTTATACATTTTTATGTCAACAAAATAAATATTCATAACTCTAAAAAAAAAAACATTCACACATGTTACAAAAGTTAAAACTCAAACACAACATAAAAAATAAAAATTAATAAATTAAGTTCAAATTGTGGGTTCCATGTAATTAATTGTCCTGAAATGAGTTCCATTGGTTGGAAAATTGAGTGGAATGCAAGTGGAACTCATGCTGACATGGCAAGCTTGAGTTCCAAAATATGGCACTTGGGCTGGGGATGCCCTAACTGATGCATTATGAGGAACGTCACAATCTATGGCTTCCACGACAAGTAGTCATCAACCTTCTCCAATACTGAGGTGACAAAGGTTTTAAAGTTTATCGTCCATAGATTCAGACTAACTGGAGGAAGCCCAGGTATCAAGGGGGAGGCAACCGTCAATGAGGAGTCGGTGGCAGGCACAGCAGGCGCAGCAGTAGCTGCATATGGGTTTGACGGGAAGGGCATTGGCTGACCCTGAGGAACACACACGTCGAACTGAAGGTGGGATACTGCGGCAAGTTGAGCAACGGCTGAACCGTGGGAGAGGAGAAGATCACCGATGGCATAGGTTTCATGAGGGTAGCAAAGGAAAGAGGCCGGGGAAGCGGTGGTGGTAGGGGAAAAGAGAATCCAGGAGGGAGAGAAGGGGATGACACAATGGGACTGCGCGGCATAACCGACAGTGACTGTTCGACGGACATCGGAGGTGTATCGGCGGCGGCTGACATCACGATGGTGACCCTTGGCTAACCTGAATGTGGCGTGAGAGAGAAGATGAAATTAGGGTTTTGGATGAATTTTTTTTGGGATCACCTGCTTTTACCTAATCAGCGAACCAAACGCTCATATTTATAATATTGGATACAAGTTAAATTACACAATTGTTCATCATCCTCTATTAGATAATTTATCACATTTGATGGGTATGAGTATTGTATTTGGTGACCCATCATTAGAAATATATCATTTTAGGTGCTAACTCTCTTAACTTTTAAAGTATTTTTTAAATTTTATTGAGCCAAACATTTTCAACATTTCTATTTTGTGAACTAGTGTATAGAAAATGAGAATAGGTATATACAGAATTTCCATCATATTCGGTGAACATTTATAACTTTTAAGGTTTTCTTTCGTTAATCTTTTTAAGCCAAACTTTTAATCATTTCATTTTGTTCCTATAATGTATCCAATTAGTTTGTTAATCTCTTATTTTGAATATATTCTATTCAACTAAATTTGATTTACAATAAATATATCAAAAATAAATTACTGAGCATCCGTATTGTATTTATTTAGCAATAATATTGTCTATGGCGAGCGATCAAATTATATTTAGTGAACATTAGTGTTATGTCTGATGACTATTCATATTATATTTTAGTATGTGTTAGTATCATATATGGTGACAATTGAATTATATTTAGCGAATATTAGTTCCTTTTCTCAATGTACATTAGTATCATACTTGGTGAGCACTATGGCTTATCACACATCTATCATTTTGGATATTAATTTATAATAGAGTAGTAACAAAAAAGAAAAGAAAATGGATAAACTAAAATCCCCCCCCCCCAAAAAAAACACTTGCAAGGCATATGTGAAAATTTGTTCCATATAAATCGATAATAATAGTTACAATAGGGTTTTTAGACGTCAATAATATGAATAATCCAACATGGAGAAATTGCTCCGAATAGTCTAACCTTTCAACATATTTATTTTTAATATAGAGGTGATTTTAAATTGTATTTTTCATATATTCAGGTGAATTGCCCTTAAAACGACACAAACATACATATGAAATTTAAGTTGCATACATTCATTTGAAAGTTCAAATCACCTCAAAAATACAATCTAAGATAACTCCTATATTACTGTAAATAAATAACTCACAAGGTCATGTTTTTCGGAACTATTTCTCTACGTCAGATCATTAGCATTTAATACCCCAATAATGAAATTATTAGCATCCAAAAAAAACCTAAACAATACTATAACCTTTGTTTTTTAAAATGCCCGAGCATAAAAGGACACTGTAAAACCCAAAATAGCAATCGCAGAGCATTGAACACACAACCTTATAGTACACATGAGAAGCCCTATGCATGGGGCTTGCTTCCTTTGTCATTTAATTCCTGCTATGCTGTTTCCTTTTCATTTTTTTAAAATACAATATAATGTCAAGTTAGTAAACGAACAAGAAGACCCACTATCTTCTCAACAGAGCCTGGTATCTAATCTAGTATGAATAATAAAACTTGAGTACATAGATTGGTTGGCTGACAAATATAAATATGTGACCGGTTGAATTTTTATTTAATTTTTTTTTGGTTTTTAAAGCTTTATGAGGTACATACATGCAAGACGTATATAGATCATATGTGTATGAACATTAAAAAGCCAAAATTCTTTTAATTCAGGGGATGAATCATTATTCCATATCTATATTCTTAGACGGATGTATTAGACTAAGTGCGTACTCTTAAAGAGGTAAATTAGGCCAAGTGCATATTATTAAAGGGATGTATTAGGCTAAGTGCTTATACGAACTTGAAGGGATGTATGTTCCCATAAGTAGATTTAGTGCACATACTCTACATGCATGCATATACCTTTTAACATATGTGATCCTTTGTATATTTGGGTGCTTTTATTCTGCACATTCAGTTGCTGATTCATATTCATAGGAGAACATGATAGCTAAACAAAAACAATCATGAGTTCTCATTTCCTCCAACAATGTCTATATCAACGTTGGGCCCTTTTGGAATGAATCGGTGACAAAAGCATACTTGATTGTTAAGGCATTTATGGTGCAGTAGGCAAGAATTCTTTTATTTTTTATGGTTCCTAATCATGTTTTTTTTTTTTAACTTCATTATGAACTCATATAGCACAATAGATTTAGTAAGTGGATTTACTGAGTCATAAGATTGACTATGGTAATATTTGATAGAAAAAATTTACTTAACTGTAGCATATGTACTTTACATATTTAAGTGATACTATTGTGCAATCTCAATTTCTTTGATGCTTCCAAATTACTCACCTGTTTGTAACTCTATGAACAATTAACATAAATGTACTTACGAAAAGAAATTATAATAGACATGCATAGAATAGCAAAGTGCCTAGTGAACTTTCAATATTTGTAACAACAAAGTGCCACCAGTATTAGTCATCAATTTAACCGTCGAAATTTAGTTTTACTTATCTGATGGGAAGATTAAAAAAAGGTTAGAAATTAAGCACAAAAGCAATAAGTTTGGTCACTCATCGACCATCAGGTCAGTGACATGCAATATCAATCCTTCCCATTTGTGCTTGGTCATTGCCGAACATTTGCATGAGCACGGTCCAAATATTAGCAGATCAGTGGATTTAATAGTTATGGATGAGCTTACAAAAGGGATTCAAGATGAGTTACCTTGGTGTATGCTATTTGCAGATGATATTGTTGTTGTTGATGAGACCAGGGAGGGAGTTAATGGAAAACTGGAGCGATGGAGACATACACTGGAGTTTAGAGGCTTTAGAATTTGTAGATCGAAGACTGAATACCTTCATTGTTGTTTCAATGGAAGGGAAGATACGAGGGGAGAGGTCACCATTGAAGAGATGCAGATACCAAAGGTCGAGAAGTTTAAATATCTAGGCTTGATCATTCATCATACAGGGAACATTGACGAAGATATTAGCCACCACATAAATGTGGGCTGACAAAAATGGAAGCATGCTTCAGGTGTATTGTGCGATAAGAGAATGCCTGTAGGATTAAAAGGCAAAGTTTATCGTATGATAGTTAGACCTGCTGTGCTATATGGATCGGAGTGTTGGCCTTTAAAGAAGATTCATGTTCAAAGGTTAATGGTAGCAGAGATGAGGATGATTAGATGGATGTGTGGTTATACGAGAATGAATCGAATTAGTAATGGAGTGATTAGAGACTTAGTTAAAGTGGTCCCCATCGAAGATAAGCTGAGAGAAAAAATACTTAGATGGTTTGACCATGTGCAAAGAAGGAGTGCGGACGCTCCAGTGAGGAGATGTGAGTGAATTAACATCCCCAAAGGTAAAAGAAATTGAGAAGGGACGACCAAAGAAGAGTTTGGACGACGTGATTAGAGAGGACTTGAAAGTTGTAGGTTTAGCGGAGGACATAACTCAGGATAGGAGACTGTGGCGGGATAGGATTAAGATCTTAGATCGCAGAGAGTTACCATCATAGTTGGTCACTCCGTGGCAGTAGGGTGGGTTTGGCTATGGTTTTTTTCGTATGTCAGGTTTGCATGTAGGTAGTTCATGCATCTGAGAAGAGACATTGTTTGCCTATCTCTGTTTGTTAATGTACAGTATCTTCCAATGTCTTGTTGCACTTATGTTTACATAGTTACTGCCACCTACTTTTTTCGTATTTCTTAATTCATCCCCTGCGGCTTATCCTTAATTTTTCTCCATAAAATGTTTTCACAAAATCTTTCTTCTTTAAAACGTTTTCATAAAATCTTGTTTTTGTGGGTCTCTTGGAATCAGCCTCTCGACAGACAGGATTGCCGGTAGATATAAGGTTGTCTATATCTGGATCTCCCCAGTCCCCGCGAAAGCGGAACCCACATTGAGAGTTGTTGTTGTTGTTGGATTTAATAGTTAATCAAACTTGCTTTGTCAATCCAGAGCAATATAGAACATTAATCCTTGGTCATAAGGAAATAAATCATACATTCATACCAATGGGGCAACATTTGGTTGGTATCATTATGTTTATTCCATCTCCACCACTTGCGTCCGAATCTGGGTAGAGAAACTTTTCATTGCTATTTATTTGGAAGTAAAATGGGTGGGTTGATACTTGGGCTTGCATGGTTTCCCCTTCTTCATGGGATAGTTGGCCCACTAAAGTATCTCTTGAGATAGGGACCTAGTGGATGATTCAAATTTAGCGTTATTTAAAAAAATGTAAAAAGGTGCCTCATGCGATGAGAACATTTCTTTTCTTTAGTATCTTCCAATGCATTTATTTATTTTTGATCCATGTTTTTTTTTTTTTTTTGATGACTAGTGGGACTGGGACCTTCGCACGCGATGTGTGTGGTTAATATAATTAATGAACATCTCTTTGGAAGTAGAAAACGCGATTAGTAATATACATGCGGTATTTTGCAATGACCTCTGACACTTTAGGCATTAATTAATATGTTTTTTTAGTGTTAAATTTTGTCAATCTGGAAATTTTTATATTTTTTTATTAAAACATTACTCAGGTGCATGCATGAATAATAAGAAACGAATAACTACTTTACGCCTCTTATAATGTTATTAGTATACCCTCTGTCGTCACATTAATAAGTGTCTGAGATCTTTTTTTTTTTGATAATATGTGGTACAACATTGATGGGATACTTAGCAAATGTACGCTCATAACGTTGTTCATCAACGTTTACTATTGTGTGACAAAAAATTACAGGAACAATTTAGTGGCATTAAATTTTTGGCGACAGCAAATGACATTCATAAGACACTTAGCAACATTGATCATTAGCATTTGCCACTATTTGATGTTACGAGCGCAATATAGTGATATTTATGATGGAATTTTCACAACAGCTTTTAGATGCCAGTAAATAAAGTCTGACAATTTTAAGAGATTCTCGTTTGAGAATACAAGTCCTAATCACCCTTGACAAGCTCCACTAAAGCGATGCCGAAGGTAGCATTCAAAATGTCTTCGTAGCATGTTTGTCCACTGACAGCTAAGAAATTCATTGAAAGACTTCTCCTGGTTCATGGACCTTCGCATTTGACCTAAGAATGACAAACAAATGAGTTATGTGACGAGAAATCGCAAATTATAAAACTGAAGAACGAGAACAAAGAAATAGTATGCAGCATACAGCATGCAGTAAGTAGTTATAAGGGGATTATCTGGACATATCTACACAAACGAGTGTCTCTGAATGACAGTCAATGAGAAAGTTATATATTGTAAGGCAAAAGTTAAACATCGCCCCGGGGGCGATAGATAAAGTGTATTAATAACAACATCAAATAGTATCTTATTTAGACATTAATTAATTTGCAGAATTTTTCGTTTTTCCTAAACTACCCAAGTCACTAGAGGTGGGATGTGGGCCGGTTCAACCCGGGCCCACCCGCAGCCAGCCCGCTTTTGAACCGGCCCAGGCTCGTGGTGAACGGGGTACGGGTCAACCCGACCCGTACCCGTGTGGGACATGGGTCGGGGTGGGTGAAAAGGGAAACGAGTTTATGTAACCGCTCGGCCCAACCCAAACAACCGCCCGGTACCCGGCCTGCGAACCGCCCCATACTCGACCCGTGAACCAACACGTACCCAGCCCGCAAACCGACCCGTGCCCGACCCACCAACCTGCCAACCCGTCTTGTTTGTCCTCCTTCTACTGTAGCAATTGAGTAGACATTCAGTGCTGGGAGACGGATCCTTGATGATAAATGAGCGGCGCTAACCCCAAGCACGATCAAGGTTATAATATGCTTGAGGGATTGACAAATGGCGTACAACTGATCTGAAGATCAACCTTGACCAGAGGACGGTGAAGATGAGATTGATCAATTTGTACAACTTAGCTTCTCATCCGCTTCAGAACCATCAGGTGGTAGCTCTGCAGATGAAGATCTTGATGATAATGAGTGATGTTCTCCTATATTTGCCATAGTCTACCTCCGGTCATCTAGGTAAGTCAGGTAAGTATAAGAACTACGTGGTCTTTGATTCTTCGTATGTTACACAGAACAACAAATATTCTTTGAAATATATGAGGATACGTAGGCATCTTAATATGAAATACTTTAATTAATTATTTCATAATCTTTGGAATATGAAATATTTTAATTAAATGATCATATTAAGATCAAGCCCTTTTAATTTCCCTTTCCCTCCCCCATCGCAAGGTAAGAAGGAAAAACAAATAATTATACTTAAATATCTTCTATTATAGATATAAATTATTATTTGCTAATTTAGTAATTACAACCTTTGGTTTACTCATAATGTCTTCAGTTAGTACTCATTTTTAATAAAATTAAATGCTAATTTTAAATCATGTTGTTTAGTTAGTACTCATTTTTAATAAAGTTAATGCTAATTTTAAATCATGTCGTTAGTAATAAAATTCAAATCATGTTGTAACTTAGTAGTCATTTTTAAAACTACATGTTTGAGCTCAAAATTTAAAATTCAAATCGAATCATCTATTTGTTATTATTTTTGAGAGTTTGTTGTACTATTTTTTTCTCCCATATAAGTTGTTTCCCTTGCGTGATTTCCTTATTTTGCTCTTATTGTGTTTGTGTCAACATTTTAATGTTACTCCTTCAGAATCCATCACAGCAAAATCCTCGTTTTTATTATTTGCATGTCCCTCAATCTCTCTCTCTCTCTCGTGTTGTCATAGACATAGTGTCTCCCATTTATCTTTTTTTTTTGTTTTACCTAAAATGGGGTCAACTCGCCCTGCGCCGTACTGAACCCGCAAACCACCCCACCCCGCCCCGTTACTTTCACGGTGCGGTGCGGTTCACGGAAACGGGGCCCATCGGCTCGCGGTTCAACGGTGCGGGTTGACCCGGCCCGCCCTGTATCCCACCTCTACCAATCACCACCACTCCCTTTTATGCCCACATTCATTAATTTATTTTATCGCTCTTGCCTCATTAGTCACCACCACTCCCTTTTATGCTCACATTCATTATCCCAACCTTTTTCTCTCTCTTCATAATCCCTATACAAGCCGATTCATCCTCAGCTAGACCTGACAAAACTGACCCGAGACCCGAAACTCGAACCGAATGATTCAGACCCATACCCAAATCGATGCTCAAACAAGGATGAACCAATCTAGACCCGAACAGCCGAAGTAACCTAAGCCATAACCGAACGAAACTCCGAATTCTAGCATGAAATGAAATGACCCACCTTGAAAAGACCTAACCCAATTCAAACCCAATCCATAGTGACCTGACCCGAAGTGAACCGAACATGGACAACCCGAACCCTAACCAAACCATACCTAATTTTAAATCGATCCGATTCTTACCCAACTCAATTTTACGTGAATAAAACCTGAACCCGAGTATACCTGACATGAATATAACCAAACTAAAGTATACTCAGAACCTTTCAACCTAAAACTATTCTTATATTCCCTAAATTTCATTGCGAAGACCTAGAAGAAAAGCTCCTATAGCAATTTAGCGCAAGTTTTAATAAACAAGCAAGTTATAATCTAACTATTAACCATAGTGCATAATGTCAATAAAGTCTTTAACCAAAAGATAAAATGTAGTATTGTTGACATATTTCAATTAGGCGACAACCGATGAGTAAGAGACTGAGGGAGGGTTAGGTGGCGACCGATGAGTAGGAGACTAAGGGAGGGTTAGGTGGCGGTCAGCGAGTGGGAAACTGACTGAGGGATGATTAGGGCTTTAGGTAGCAAGAGACGAGGGACTTAAGCAAAGCAATTGTCATAGTCTCAACTGTCTAGTCTCCCATGAAGGGTTTTTAGTTTTAAGTTTCACTTAGGTTTTGCTTCTTAAAATAATAAAATTCTTAAATTATTAGCAGTGGCTTTTTTTTAGACTTTAGACTTTTGGGGGGAATTCTAAATTTCAAACTCAATTGGTTAAGTTTAGGGGCAAAAAGAAAAATAACTTAAGAATGAATTTTTACAAATGAAATCAATTAAAAGATTAAAGAGGAAAAAATAAATAGTTAATAGTTTTAAATTTTTAATTTGATAGATATGTAGTAAAAATATAAGAGAATTTTTTTTTGGTCAAAATAGGAATTACGAAAAGATAAGCACAATTGACAAATTACTAAACTTATTAGGATCTAACAATCCTATTTTGCTATTTGATTTACTTAATGACTTAATGCAATGCACGCTATGATCATAATATAACTTGACTACTGTCAAAAATACCACACTGTTGATCTACGATTCCAAATCATCTTCATAACATGTTATAATTCTACGTAATCCTATTCATGAATGTATGTTTTCATATGATCTCATAATAATGTGACTCATTTGAATTTTGGACAATTAAATTCTAAGTCTTAAATTTCGATAACGAATATTCACAATCACATAAATGTAATGCTAATTGACACATACTCATATATTGCCGTTGCTTTTGAGTTTTGACTCATTAGGCATAGGCAGATCAAGTTGTTAGTTTCACAAAGACAATTCTTTGAATTTTGATGTATGATCACTTAATGAGCTACCAAAAAACAGTGATTCGATTATTGAAAATGTCGTCTTGAACCAACTTATTTCTGTTTACCAACTCCAAATATGACAAATGTGAAGTTATGAACCAACGTTAGAGTCAAAATAAAAATTTTAGTATTTTCATTATTTTTTTGTTATTTGTCAAGGTATGTCTTGGTAGTGGGCCTTACAAATGAGACAACGGACTCGTGATTTGCGCTAGGTTGGTTCACTAATTTTTTCATCGCATGACTTCAATTGAGATACTTGAAACTTGACTTAACGAGACATAATCATTTGGATAATTACAAGGCATATCTGATATAGGGTCAGGGATGGGTTGTATACTTGTATTTGTAAGTTACTAACTTTCTTAGTAAATTTATCACTAAGCCAATTGGATTTTCCCCAACAAAAGTCCCTTTACATTATATTATATATATTATATATATATATATATATATATATATATATATATATATATGATACAAGTAAAAAGAAGTATTTTAAATATAAAACACAAACGTATAATCATTAACGTATGAATTAAAAAAGGAATATAGAATAAATGGGTTTGTCTAATTAAACGGTTTTTATCTTTTTAAATACAATTTAAGAGTAAAATGACTATAGTGAAATTATACAATCATTTGAAATTAATGCACTTGATTTATACCCGATCTAATTTACAACAGACTCGATATTAACCCAAACATTGAACCGAATCCCACCCAACCCGAATTAGACTCGACCCACACCAAATCCAAACCGGGCTACTGTAGACAATCCGAAATAGATCCGACCCGAATTTCACCCGAACCGAACATCGTTGACCTGAAAGTGACTCAAACCCGAACTTCACCCGTACCAAACCCAAACCCGACCTGAACATGGTTAACCCGAAAGTGACGCGAACCAAACTAAGACTCCACCCGTACCCAACCCAAATGACCCATTTACTAGGTCTATCCCCAACGATTGTTTTTTCTCTCTCCTCTGGACTCCATTGAAATTCCACTAAGAATCAAAGTAACTCTCAACGTTCAAAAAATAAATAAATTCATAGCTATCTTTATCTAGCCAGACAATTCATATTGATCAAGACATGGGTATCCAGATTGCCATAACCACCACCTGCTCGTCTGCACTGATGAAGAGAGTTGTCCTAGAAGGAAGTGTTCAAATGACTTCATTTCTCATTTGATGGTGAGCTCACCTTGCGTGTGTCCTCCCGCCTTTGCGATAGCCACTTCAGTAAAATTATTGGTGAGATCACTCCCTTCCTCTGCCATTTTATTGATTTAATTATGCAATCTAAAATTAATCCTCTTTAATTATTAGGGTTAGCCCATTGAAAACACGCCCATCAACTGTTTGATAAAATGCAAAAGTGAAATTTCCTAAGTTAAGTTTAATGAAAGGAAGAGAGGGAGACAATCATATGTTCTTGCTAGAAATTTCTTGCAATTCACAATTCTACTCTACTGCTTACGTATGTGGTACGTGATTGAAATTTTTGTTAGGCAAAATCTGGTGATATATGACTAATAACAAGTCATAAGGAGTTATATGAACTCATTCAACTATTAATTTATTTTCCTACCGTGAACAATGAAATTTTTGTTAGGCAAAATCTGGTGATATATGACTAATAACAAGTCATAAGGAGTTATATGAACTCATTCAACTATTAATTTATTTTCCTACCGTGAACCAGCCAAGGAAGGTAAATTTAAACCCTCTTTTTTTTCTTTTTTCTTTTTGGGTTTTTTTTGTTCTGCTTTAGCTCATTATGGTGAAATACATTTATTACATTAAAAGTGTTAGATTCTAATTTGGTTTATATTTGAAATTGTCGGTTTTATTCTTTGTTAGGTAAAACATGTTTGATCTCAATGAGCTCCCTAACAATTATGAGGCAATGAGGGGATTGCTCGAGCAAGATACATTGGATTTCTGTAGAGATACGATTGAGTTAGAAGATATGTTAGCTTTAGATGACGGTTTAAATAATTCAAATCAAATAAAAATGTTAGATAACTCAAATGGAAGTCATCCTCAAGTAGAAGCACATTTCGAGCCATTTATGGGTCACACATTTCTTAGTGAAGAAGAAGCTTTAGTTTTCTATCAAAAGCTGTAAGACATGACTTCTTTTGTCATCGTGGTCGAAGTCAACCATTCAAAGAGATTGGTCCAACAAAGGGGCAAAGAAATCGCGTGTCTTGTAGGTCTAATTGTAATGTCCTTACGCGCATCAAATTGCGAAGGTTTAATGAAATCTTTCCTGAACAGTGGCATGTTACTAGTTCTGTTGCGAAGCACAACCATTCTTTGTTATCCCCATCTCAAACGCACTTTTGTCTAGTGAATCGAGTAATTAGCTAGGAAGATGAAAAAAAAAATTCTTCCGTTGAAAGATGCAGGCCTTACAGTTAGACATATTATTTGTTTGCCATATGGAGAAAAATGTTGTTCATGGGGAACTTCCTTTCCTTGAAAAAAACATTCGTAATCTTTTCACGAAAGTCAGGAAGCAACTTGCTGGAAATGATGTTGTAAACCTTTTGGATTATTTCAAGTCATGTAAGCAAGAATGTCCTCGGTTCTAATACATACTAAAGGTTGATAGTGAGAGGAAGCTTGAGCATGTGTTTTGGTCCCTTGGTGCTTGTGTTGAATGGAATTAAAAACACGGAGATGTAGTAGTGTTTGACACTACTTACAAAGTTAACATGTATGACATGCCTTATGGAGTATTCGTCAGCATTAACAATCATGGAAAGACGGTATTATTCGGTTTTGTTCTTCTCCGAAATGAGACTGCTACCACTTTTAAGTGGCTCATGAAGGTACTTTATAAACCTCTTTTTTTCCCTCAATTGTCCTACTGTGAAATATTGTTAGATTTCAAAAGTCTAAATTATTTTCTTTCTTTGTCAGACTTTTATGACTGTTATGAAGAAACCACCAAAGGCTATCATAATTGACCAAGATCCTTTGACGATGGAGGCAATTATTTTACAATGCACTCTTTCTACATATGACATATCGCATCAAAGTTTAGTGGGCGGTTCACATCTATTCTTCATAATTGATATCCCAACTCGTGTAGTGAATTCTACAAGCTTTATACGCTAGAAACTATTGAGGAATTTGAAAGTCAGTGGGATGTCACCGTTCGTAAGTTTGATCTACAAGATAATAAACATGTGAAAGGCTCATATCTAATCAAAAACTTCTGGGTGCCCGCCTACCTACGGAATTACTTCTTTAGAGGAATGACCACCATAGGAAGATCGAAGTACATAAACGGCTTTGCCAAAAGATTCATTTCCTCTAATACAACTTTAAAAGATCTTGTCAAATAGGTTAGTGGTCAACTTTTTATGTTTTTCCCATTTATGCTTCCTTTTTATCTTTCTCCTCTTTCTTTCTCGCCCCTTTTAACTAAGAAATTCTCACATTCTTTTCATGTGTAGATTGATGTATTTATCAAAGAAATTAAATAGAGAAATTTGCATGATGATATGTTTGCCATCGAAAAGATTAATGTTTTTAAAGTCAAGTTCGAATTAGAAAAACATGCTTCTTAGGTTCTTACTCCATTAGCTTTTGAAAAGTTCAAAGAGGAGTGTTCTAGATCAATTTAGTACTTGATACTCTATGTGAGTGGTGACAACTTTATTTTGAGATATTATGAAGGATCACATAAAAGGAATCACAAGTGTTAGGGGATGGAAATATAATTATGTGTAGTTGTAAGAAATTTGAATTTTTTGGAATAATCTGCCATCATATACTACGGATATTTCTTCAAAAGGATTCTTATTAGATTCCATCGGCTTCTTTTCCTTCTCACTGGTGTCTTTAATAATATAGCCATGTGCTAGATGTGTTGGAGGGGCAAATTATGATAGATAATGATCCGGTTTGGTAATGATAGTTTGTGTCCTCCAAAATCTACAACGAAAGGGCATCCTAGGAAGAAGCAAATGAGAGCAGGAAAAGAGTCTGTGAAGCGTTCAAGACACTATTCAAAATGCAAATAACCTGGGCATTATGCAAATTGTTGACCCCAAGATAAGGAAAATGCTATTGTTCTTGATGATGCACTGGACAAGAAGAACAAAGTAGTAGCAAATGACTTAGATTTGAATCCCATATTTTATGTAAAATACTGGCTGTGTCTGTCTCTGCTAGTTGTGTCGACTTGTATTATTATTGGCAACACTATAATTATTGCAATATTGCATTTGTGCGGATTGTGGAACTCTCATTTTGTGCTATGTTTTTCCCCTTTTGGGCCCCTTCTAAAACTAAAGTATTTTGTACCAATATAAATTGGCGTATGGTTTTGTATCATGTTTTGTTTCTTTTGGTTTTTCCTTAGACCCAATATCATGTTTCTCCCTGTTTTTTTAATATTTCACTTGATTGATATGCAGGTGTTTTGTGTATTAAAGAATCTTAAAAATTTATTTCATGATCTGTAGAGATTATGTATATTTAAGCAAGCCAAGATATATATTCCATCTTACAGGAGTTTGGAGAATGGGAGTCTAATGTTAGGGAAAAAGAAAGAGAAAGAATAAATGGGTACATAAATAGGGTGGGTAAAGGGCCAAAGAATTAAATAAGGATATTTTAGGGATAACATAAATACAAATGCGAAAACTATTAATAGAGTAAGTGATAATAAATAAGATTCACCTAAATACTTTTATTTAATCATGTTTACCCATTACCCCAGGGCGAGGTTTAGTAGGGTCGAAATTGTAATTGCAAGAAACGTACAACTCACCTCTTATTATAACTAAATGACTCTTGACATTCAACAAGCATTAAATGTGTCAAGGTGAAAGGAAAAAAATAATAATAATAATTAAGCAACAAAAATTACCTCATCACAGTGCACTTGAATGGGAGCAAGTGCACCTAGCGAGAAACCAAAGCAAACAAAATGACGAGCAAGCACAAAGTACCTAAGTAATTAAATCAACAAGGAGACAACTATAAGAACAAATTAACGAATAACAAAGTGATTCTCATTATAATGACCAAAACAGAAATGAAGATAACATAATGTACATGATACAGGGTCAAAGAAATACTAAAATCCGAGAGCAGCAGTCGCAAAACGAAGAACTTGGGGCACAATGTACATGTCTCATATATTAGACTAGTATGCGAAGGCCATTACAGGGAAACGTAAGGATTACTTGTACATTATAAGCAAAATCCGACAATGGAAGAATAATTGTTGATAAATTATAAACCAAATAGAAACTCAACTCATTAAGTAGTGTATTTAGATCCAACAATGTTCCAATTTAGCTACACTATGATAATCATGACTCAAAAGGTCCCCCCCACCCCCCAATTCTTTTCATGAATCCTATTTGTTTATATTCTCAACATCCTTTTTGGTTCATTATTTGCTTCTTATGGTTCAAAATAAGAGTGATGGGTAAAAACAGAATAGAGAATCAAATCTCAGACAACCATATTCAACTATGAAATATATGTGGATTGTAGTTATTTATATACAAGAAATGACGAAAATAATGGGAAATTAGGAATAAATTGCTTTTCAGTCCCTTGAGGTTTCATGAAATGGTTTTTTGATCGCACGTTTTTAGAAAAATATTTGCGGGACTACTTAGTTTAGTGCAAATGGTTTCTGGAGCACAAACCTTTGGGTTACCTGATTTCCGAATCACAAATATTTATTTTTTGGTCCCAGAACTTTATGAAATTTTTGCTTTTGGCTCAACTAGGGGTCCAAATGCAAATACTCAAAGTTTCAAGAGGGACTTATGCTAAGATCATTAGAGATGCTTATTCATAAAGAAATGGAGAATCTCAACTTCTCTTTTACTCAAGAATGCTCAGATGACCGTGTTTTTCCTCAGCACTTGACCTCTCCTTTTATAGAGGGGATGATGGTGTATAGGATGCCCTATTGGCTATAGTACACACTAATTTTTCATAAGGTTATAGTACACACTAATTGAGCAACCACTTTTCAAAGCTTTTAATGATGACAATAATCTCCAATTATATCTTCCAGATCATCATTATCTGGATAATCATAAAAATCTTCATCTAATTGAAGATGCTTTGGGTCCCATTACTCAAGTAATTGAAGATGATATTTCTTTCCTTTTTCTGACAAGAATTTATTTCCAGCTCCAACATCAAAAAGATAATCAAAGATATCTTTTGAAACCGCTCCTTCCCCCTTCATGTAGTCTTTGAACTCATTGTCATAGGTGGAAGTAGCATTTCCGCAATGCATTAGCGTCTTTCCTTGTTTAATTAATGCCCAATTTTGATGATAAATGTTGTTAAAACCGATGGCTCTTGCTAAAGTAGATCAATAACTAATTCTCATCGATTCTGAAACCATTCTTGTCTTTGATCATAGGGATCATCGTAATCAATAATCTGAATAAGATAATAGGTTGATTTGGATTTTCCATTTTCATACTCGATTAGCGCACAATGTACCTCAACATAAAGGCATCAATTATTTGGAATTTTTATTGGACCATCAAGAGATGTTAGAATCCAATAGATCCTTTTGAACATGCATTGGTGAAATTTAGTTAGTCTTGAGAAAAATGGGTACTTATGATATGGGAATTCCATAAAGTAAACTACCATACCGTGTTTCTGTGCTTTAATGAAGGGGTTAGTTGGAGAGATTAAATTTGCTGAGAAACTAATACCACCAGCTCCAGACTTATCAGAAAAGTAGATCGTTGTACTCCAAGACTCTCAAATATCATAGTAATAATGATGATAATAGTCAATGCGGACTGCATATCACTCATTGAACCGCTTTTCTTGAACATAAGAACTTATTTTTTCTTGTATATCATAAGGACATCTAAGGTAATTAACTTATAACTCCAGAAGGGAAAAATCTTTGGGTTATTAGGTAGGCTGAGGATACTAGACCAAAATGTGATCTGCTTTTTGTATAGAATTCCAAATTATCAATAAGAACTTTACTAGAAGGAGAAACCTGTTCTAGTAATAATGACATTTCATTATGGGTTTCCTCCATTTTTGGTAGGAGTTCTGCTCTAATAATCACAATTGACGAGTTCTCAGGTTAAACTATCTGCCAGAGAGTTCTTCGATCCCTTTTATGTTCAATAGAGAAGGAAAATTAGTTAAGCCATAATTGCCAACACAGGAGTCGTACTTGCGCTTGCATATTTGATAAATTCTTTTCACAAAACCTAGTAGTCCTTTGCAATCAGTTCAAATAAGAAAAGGTTTTGGGGCTAAAAAGATTAAGAAGTTTTCAATTTCTCTTATGATTGCAAGGATTTCTTTTTCCATCGTAGGATACTTGCATTCTACCTGATTAAAACTTCCATTGCAATATTTGCCGAGTTTTTCGCCTTCTTTGATTTTGAGTACTACATCCAATGCTTATTGCTGGCATTTGTCTAGAGTACTAAATCATCTCCTTCATTAGGCAAGTTAAGAACATGATGATTTTTATACATCTTTTAGAAGTTTCGAACAATCTTTGAATCACTAGAAGTACTTGTCTAACTTATTTGTTTCTTAAGCTTTTGTCGTAATTTTGAACAACCTTTGTATCATTAGTGGTCCATGTCCAAATTACTTCTTTCTTGAGTTTTTGCTGCAATGACTTTCTCAGTTTAGCTGAATCCTTAATGAAATCTGAACCATAGGTAAGGCATCCGAGAAACGTTACTAGTTGCCTTCTATCTTCAATCTTTTCAGAAAAATTTTCTACTTTTTGCAAAATACGCTTTTGTAGGATGATTTGTCCAGCTTTTATCTCTAAGCCTGAGAACTTAGTCTGTTACTCAGCATAAATGCCCTTGTTCTTACCAAGTATGATACCATGATAAATGCATCTTTGGGTGACAGTTAAAACATCATCTTTGTGCTGTTCTATTATTTTGGAAAAGACAAGGATATCATCGATGTAAACGAAATAACAATGATTAATGTCCTTAAAGATGTTATCAATTCTTCTTTGAAATATTTGAGGTGTATTTTCAAGACCATATGGCATTATTATCCATTCATAATGTCCTTGTGGGGCGCTAAATGCAGTTAAAGGCATGCTTTTCTCATCCATTTTTATATGCCAATATCCGCTTTTGCTGTCCGTTTTTTAGAACTAAGAGGCTCCTTGAATTATATTGAAAACGATGATTTTGTTAGGAATATAATAACCATGAAGGACAGTGTTATCATTAAGCTTTTTATAATTGATTATCACTCTTGCTTTCTCACATTTTTGCAGGCATTACCTTCTCACCACGTTGGGTATGTCTAAATTTAATTTTTTGATGAGTGTAAGCCTTGCTCAATTTTCGAATAGGAACTGAGTGGTCATTAATTCTAAATATTATTTGGTTTATGGTATGTGTGCTTGGAGATACCAGTTGATCAGTAGCCTATAGAACTGGTACGGTACATTGAACTCCTCCTAATTCTATGGATAACCGGTATATGGCTTCATTGTGATTTATAATACTATTATTAGCTATCCTCACTTGTAAATGATTTTTAGCTCTTTTCCACATAAACTCTGAAAATAATGATCTTTTCCCAAAGCATATAGAACAACCACTATCTATGTGGGAACACAACTCATATTTATTATATAATTCTGAGCATACGTTTATTAAGATATAAATGCTATTAGGATTTCTGTTGGTGACTTCATAATGTATCTTCATAGTCATGTTTTTGACTAATTCATGCTCATAGATTCGCTCACTAACAGTTCCTGTTTTGTACCCAATGACCTTTATATCTAGACTCGTACTTTGGTCTACAATAAGTCTTGTGGATTCGAAACTCATTGTACTCATTTCACTAGTTATACTAATTGTATTATCTTCTTAAGTTCTTCTTTAGTTGACGAAGATCCTTTTTCCCATTCTAATCTTGTACTCATACTTCTCAATAATTGAGGTTTGATGGTAATTTTACCATTCTCATCAATTTTTATCACATTTTTCTTATGGATTTTTGTAGGGTTGCCAAAACCAGATATCCATGACCGAACAATTTTTATCTCCTATGGATTGGATTTAATTCTCTGGATTTTTTGCATAGGGGTAGGACTTTCAAATTTTTCTGCTTTTATCGTTGTGACCTTAGTCTTTGGATCTATAGTATTATGTAATTTGTGGATAATTTTCTAAAATATCCTTAATGGATATCCTCCTCTTTTCATATCCATCCCAACTGTTTTTCTCTCAAGGGAAAAGAAGTTTTTGGCAAATTTATCTTTTAAGATCACATAATATCCGCAGCGACAATAGAATCCTACCGATCCATTACATAAATCAGTCTTAGTCCCTGTGATAATTTGATTATTGAATTTGGTATGCCTAATATCACAGAGCAAAGCATAAAGATCAATATCTTTGCCATAATATTGTAATGGAGTGATTTGAACTTTGACACTTTCAACATGGATATACCTATACTTTTCATCTTTGTTATGCTTAAGGATGTTTTCCCAATTAATGAGATTAAGTTCTCCCACATCATACTCACAGTCTTTTATTTCTAAATCACCTTCCATCGTCTCATATACATACTTTCTCTTTAATTGAAATATAGATTTTTTTTATAGAACATGTCTTTGTGGATTATTGGGAGGACCCAATCTCCTTTGACTTCCTCGTTATCATTGTCTACAACAAACTTTTCTTCTTGAAGATCACCAAGACTAATTGAGCCACTTTCCATCACATAGCTGGTTTGTTCATAATCACTTTCTTCATGTTCATTGTCCAGTATTATTTCAACAATCTAGTAGTTATTACTTAGGGTTAGGTCTAATACCTCATATTCACTAAGCTCAACATAATCTAGGCTACCCAAGGTCTCAATAAGCGTGTTGTCCTTCCTATTTTTGCATTTATTAGCATAATATCCTACTTCTCTACATGCGTAGCATTTGCAGTTGTTTTTCTTTGTAGGACAATAAATTGCTTTTCTAAAAAATCTTCGTTTTTTAGGACTTGGTTTGTTATAATATTTTTTTTTTTGTATTTCTCTCCCCTTTGCTTATTAAAGCTCTTCTTGTGATAAAATTTTCTTTTTGTTCATCTCTTAGGTTCTTTTCCCCATCTGTGAGGTAGATTCCAACAAGTTAGGAATTATTTCTTAATTTTCTTTTGCTTTTGGAGATCAAGTCATTGATCATTGACCCATTTTCTTAAATAAGAGATTCTTGAACTAAGGGTGTCAATGACATCTACTCGTTCAAGCCATGCAATGTATTTGTTGTTAATTATGGAATTTATTAGGTATGACAATTTGTCATAGAACATAGTAAGATTGGTTTCATTATGCCCAATTTTGTAATAATATTGACTAAATTCAGCAATATAATTTTTCAGATATCTCATATCCCATAATTCTATATTATTGATCTTTCTCTGGCATTCTCTTGCTTTTTCTTTAGAATCAAGTTTCGCTCCGATAAACTCAGTTTTGATTTCCTTGGAAATTTTTTGAACATTGCAGCTGGGGTTTCCATCATTCTTAATGCATTTTTATCATCTTCATTTAATGCATCATACCATTCAGCTATAGTGTCAGAAAAACTATGTTTGATGTAATTTAGGACATTTGCAGTAGTCCATGTAGTGTTTAGGTTTAAAACCCTATTCGTGCCTTTTTTCCAAAGTTAAAATATTTCTTCTCTATTACGAACTTCATCTATGTTTAAGATGTATCATGCCTAACTAATTGGAGTAAGGTGAACTTCTTCAAAAGTTGTAGTTTTCCTTGGGATGAACCTGAAGAAAAAATTGGTTATACGTCCTACTGGAATGTACCCAGGCTTTATAAAATGAGTATTTCTTCTAAAAGGTTCACCAAATTCTTCATGTTTAGGAACAATATTGTTAACTAGATTGATCTCTTTCTCATCTAAGTCGAGTTCTTCTCCAATTTCATTATTCTCATCTTCAAAAGCAATTTTACCATATTTTTAAATCCAATTTCCTTTTAAAGGTAATACATGGAGATCCTCTAGTTTAATAAGGTTCATCTGTTGATATATTTTTTCTTCTAATTGGATGTTATTAGTCTCTTCCCTATTATCAAATAATGAGTCATGTTTATCACTAATTGCACCCATGATTTTGTTTAATTCTTCAGAATTTTGTTCTTTCTCGAACATATTCTGTAGTTCTTTAAGAGCATACTGCTTATACTCCATCTCCTTCATCTTTTCCTACTTTTTCAACCAATTTTTCTCCTACTTCTTTTTGAATGTTAATATCATGCAAAAGAAATGGATTTTTGTTTTTTTAGGTTTTGGAAAGGATATTTATGCTAAAATGGAGTACTAATACTAGTAGAAGATTTTCCGCTATGCCTAATTTCGTTAACTAGAGAAAGGTGAATTACCGATAATGACTTCTTTAGATCCTTGACTTCAGTCTTAATTTTAGCTAATTCTACTTTTAATTAGCTTAATTATCTTAATTATTTTTAGTCACATGGCACTGATATTAGTTGAAAGAGGGCATTGAATAGTACTTAAAAGAAAAATTACACGTGCATAAATTTTAGATTTTCGAAAGTAAGTTTTTAAGGATTGGGGTTAAAGTGATACTTTAAAAATCTTAGGGGCCTTTTTGCAATTTGAAAACTACTTTTGATAAGTGTGGTTCCAAAAATTATTTGCACCAAAGGTGGATGGACCAGGAAATTATTTCCAAACTTATAGGCTCCCAAAATTATTTAGGCCAAACTTGAGGGGTCGAATAGAATCTATCTGAAAATTACTGGGAGATTTAGAAATTGTCAACATAAAATTCTAGAAAAAAAGAAGACAAGAATTGAGGGATTACTGTAAAAAAGATAAATTCCTGAAACATTAGGAAATTGTGCAGACAAAACTCGTGAGAAAAAAAGGAAAAAGGAAATTCCACCAAATCTGCAAAAGCTTGGCAGCATCACCTTGACCATAATCTATGTGCATCTAACATAGAGTCATCCAGAGTTTGTTATGTTTGAGTTGGGTTTGGTCTGACCTTCAAGGCGAAATTTAAAAAAAAAAGCTAAAGAAAATCAAGAAACACAAATCATCAAGCATATAAAATCATGTAAAAAAGAAGGAAATTATACAATTTTATTTCACCCAATGTAGAAGTTATCATCTAGGATTTACAGCAAGCATGACAATCAACCCCAATAGTAGTAGAAGTTATATATTTTTATCTCGCATCTTGGGAGTCGCATGTCAATTCTTATCAATGTCCTTTGACGAATTCAATACCTTTGAAGACAGATAAGCAAACCATTTCAAACCATAACTAAGTCGCATCTTCATGTGCTGAACAACTAAAGAGGAACAATTGAATCACCCACTCGACAAGAGCCAAACAAGATCGTATATCTGAACCTAAATTATGATGAAACAGAGCCCTTTGGCCGTGACCATTAGGCGTTGGGGTAGAGAAGTGGTTATTGCGTTTCGTAAGAGAAGAAGAATGGAGCGGGCGTGACAGGGTTTGCGGGAGACAGTGATCCAGTCAAGGCCATTGGAAATAACGATAATACCATTCAGTTTCAATCTACAGTAACTGTCCTTAATGGGTTCTTAATCTTTAAGGAGTTATATGAAAGAAGCAATGCATAAAATAAAGTGGTCACTTACATTATTCTTTTCAATATTTTGTGGTAAATAAATATAAGTTATTTTCCTCTAAATAGATCAGCATGTTATGCAATATTATAAAAATTATGATAAGTCAATTTAGGCTTTTGGTCACAGTGTACAATTTCTGATATATTTCACCTAAGATTTTATGTTCACTTTTGAGCTTGAATCCTTGATTAAAAACCAATACGATATATCCTTCTCCACACTAGGAACTTATATTGCCCTTACCCAATAGGTTAGTTCGCTGCACAAAATACTAGTTAACAACCTAATTTCCGAGCCTTCCACCCAAAGACTCTTACTTAATAGCACATTGTCCTTAGTTATGTCTTCAAAATGGGAGGCGGTTGTTATTATAGTAGGCTCATCATATCACATAAAAATCACGTCATGTTTCCCTAATCTTTCAATGTGGACAAGGGATGTTGCAATCTCCCCTATTTAAAGAACTAACGTATTAGACTATTAAGCCAATGAATTGTCCCTGGGGATGGACAGTAATTGGGGTAATGATAGTGATAACTCATAGTTTCCTTTTCGTGAGCGCAGAGTGGTCCACAACCCTTATATCATTTGTAACCTCGACCCAATGGGTTAGAACACCA
This sequence comes from Selenicereus undatus, assembly GCA_017589665.1. Lineage (NCBI taxonomy): Eukaryota > Viridiplantae > Streptophyta > Magnoliopsida > Caryophyllales > Cactaceae > Selenicereus > Selenicereus undatus. The sequence goes on from JACYFF010031958.1 coordinate 63,330,891, forward strand.
AATAACTTATTAGTAACAATGTAACCTCTAAGCCTTTGACCCAAGGACTAGCCCTTGATAAGCCTTTGCCATCATTTGGGCTTAAAACGGGGAGGCGTTTGTTACTATAGAAGGCATACTATGTAACTTATAAACCATGTCATGTTTCCTTAATCCTTTCATGTGATTCTTAAAACATTCCTTAATTTTGAATGCTATTCTTGTTGGGGTATTCCTTTAACTGTCCCTTTGATTGAGGGATGAATTAAGGAGGTAACTTGTTTTCATCAAATTTGGAATTATATTCTTATTTTAAGCTCCCAAAAGGATTATTTGTGCTATACTTAACACGATGAAAATAACTGTTGGTGCTATGTGCTTATACCATTTATATCTATTGGTGTAAGACACTTTTCTATTGGTAAAAGGTTTTACAAATAGATATTGGTTTATGACTAATGTTTTGCTAAAAACTCTATTGGTAAAAGTATTACCAACATATAACCACGTATTGTTGGCATTATTTTGTAATACTAATGGATATCTTTTGTTTCTAATAAATAAATCTTTAGCAACAGATGTGAAATTGTTGGTGTTATATGCTTGCACCAACAGATATATGTAATGGTATTTCTTATAGTGGCACCTAAATCTTACCCAACACACTTATTTGTTGGTGCATAGTATTTCCCTCCCAATGTGTCTGTTGGTAATATGTTGTTCCCTCTATGTATCTGTTGGTAAGAGTCTTTCCTGCCAACAATATATGTTGGTAAAGGTCTTTCCTGCCAACAATATCTGTTGGTAAAGCGTTTCGCGTCGGCAATAGCTTCCGTCAGTAAAATGTATTTCCTACCAATAATATCTGTTGGTGAAATGCATTTCCTGACAAAAATTTCTGTTGGTAAAACTTGTGATCCTTCTGCTGGTAAAAGATGGTCCTATGTAATAGGAATTGCTAAGAATAGCAATATTAGTGCAAACCTATCACCATTTCTTTACACAAAACTATACTATTATCTATGCACATTATTTAGGATGGAAAAAGTGGCCACTATAGTTTGGGCCTTTATCACATTAAAGTTGAAAGTTTACAAAGTACCACTATGATTGTCCATACTCTAACAAAAGTGTACTTAATGTCCAAAGTATCAATTAGTATAAAGCAATTGATAATAATATTCACCAAGAATCCTAACTAAATTAAATGAAATGAATCAATTAGAAACTATCTTGTTCTTCATTTCCTTCTTCACCTTCCGCACTTTGATTGTACTCTTTCTTATTTTCTGGATCATCCTCTACAAATTCATGGTCATTGTCATCTTCATTGCTTGCAAGCTCATCCTCAAGTGAAGAAATGATATCCTTCGATAAGCTGTATGAAGATTACCATGAACAAGACCACGTTCTCAATAAATTGTGACCCATTACTCCAATTCATTAATAAAAGTGCCAATAACTCATTATCAAACCCCCTCCCCCATATAAAAGGCTAGAATTAACTCAAAAAGAAAAGAGCATGTGAAAGACATTTAACTTTTTCGTATATTTCTATGCCACAATCTAATTCTCACTTTATTTTAATAATGACCTGATAAAACAGAGTGGCATAAATAGTCATCCACACAGACGACATAATGGAACCATGAATACAACATACTAACGTAGCACATAGTTGATAAGCCTCCTTTTGTTGGATTCTTTCTCTTCAGGTATAATTTCAACTTTTCTTATCAGTTTGAGCAGTAGCAAATCTGCCAACTTCTTTGTTGTGCTTATTACATAAAAATCTAAAATCATACGTATACCATTCAAGAAAAAACACTTGACTAGAAAATTGTACTCAATTATGAAAGGAAAATCAATAAACCCAATCTTACTTGTCAATAATTCCATCATTTCAGAACATAACTTTGCTAGACTTAGCTCATAATAGCATTTTGAAAGCAGAAGAGTAGAAGGCCAAGTGAAAAGAATTTCACAACTAGCAAAATACATGTCAAGCTATAGTAGCTAATTAAGAGGGAAGAAAGTGAAACCAAACCAATCTGGTGCTTTAGAAAGATTAACATCATCTTCTCTAGCTTATGAACTTTCTCTTTAGTTTCGTTGTGGTCCTACTCAATTTTGATTCTTTCAGCTCGCACTTCCTCCAAAGCACATCTTTTAGTATGGGAAAAAGGAACTTTGATGCCCACACCAAAGGTCTTTGCATAGCCATGTTTATCTTCTCCCACAACCTTTTTAAAAATCTCATCTCGAGTACCTGTATCACATTTGACAACTCAATCTCAATTGCTTCCTGTCAAGTTATCACAACCAAAAGACAAATAAGATCATATAAACATACGTTCACATTAACACCACAAGATATTCTAGTGAGAAAAATAATGCGAAAACCTAAAAAGGAATGAGAATGTCGAAACAATAGTTTACTTAACTTTGCCGCAACGGAAGCATCATCAACCTTTGAATCCTTCTTGGGTTCATGGGTACCTTAAATCACATTTGAAGCCTATCCAACTTATTGCCTTTTTCATAAATAAAGCGGACAATAAAATGTAAGATAAGCTAACTATGTGAAGGTATAATTCACAAAATTTAATTTTATAGTACCTCTTCTTCTGCACGGATACGTGCAAAACTCTTTGTTCCTGCATAATGAGGTAATTTTAAATTGGCTCGATTTTGAGTACCTCTTTTACTCCTTTCCTAAAATGAGACCAGATAAAATAAATGGGTGCTCTTGCAAAGAAGTTTAAGAATAATTACTTCAAAATAATATAAGTTAAACGCTGCCTGTCCTTTGCTAGATTGCCAAAACTGTCCTCACTTTTCCCAAATTTCAGGAGGTATATGTTATGGCCTCCTGCCTATTGCTTTATCATGGGTTATTCCATCAAAATGCACCACCTTTAGCTTTGATTTATAACCTCTCAAGCAAGCATGCATCTTCTCTAGTAGCAAATGATAAGGCTCACATCCTTCTGGAAAGTTAAATGATCGCTATATAATTGAAAGAACATGATGCGTCAGGAGAAAGACCATTATTTTTATACATACATAACATATATGGATACAATGATAAACTACTATGTGCACTTTTATTGTTTCACAAATTGATTTTCAATGTACCTTTACTTCTTGCCACGTTGCATCTTTCTTCTCTTGTTCCATTTTCCTCCAGTTAAAACAATCAAGTGGCAATCTTTCGGGATCTCTAGCAAGACAACCAGTCAAGGAAGATAGCTACCTTGTGGAATTCCTAATTGGTTGGAGTTCTTCATTGACATCCACAAATATAGGGTCCTTTAGCACCTTTGTCTCGTTGCACCCATGAGCCTTGTCATTCTTTGCTTTGTTGCTAGCACTTGCCTTCTACTTGTAGAATTGTAAATACCATCATTTCCTAATGATGGAATCTCATGATTAGTTTCAAAGTTCCTCTCTAGTGAATATAATGTTACAACATTAGATTGATTAGGTTATTGAATTGGAGTATGTCGTACCTCTTGGAGTCGTTAGAACCAAAAAAAGGTCAAAATTGAAAACAATGCAAAGACAAAAGAAAATCTAATACTTCTCCAACAACGTACCAGTTGAACATCTTGTTCTATGACATTGAGGGTCCTCTTCCAATGACACATTGCTCTCCCCGTGCGCACTTGAATCATTCGTGCCCAGAGTGTTCGACGAGAGGCAGCTTTTGGTGGAATGCCTTACCATTAGGAGACGATAGTAAGAAGATGAAAATAAAGTAAATATTGAATACATTGGGAAAAGATTAACAATATATTACATTGGGCACACTTTAAGTATAATAGTGACAATATCTACAATGATGATATACTATGTACGCATCAAGTTTTAGGCATACTTGAAAGGGCTTCTTCACTTGCACGATTCTGATAGGAACGAGATTGCCTTGGATTGCTTTATAACACTTGAATACAATTGGAAAAGATTACCAATATGTACGTGTAAATTATCGAAGTCAATGATCATGGGACAATCATGTCCCACTTAGCTTGGAATGTTGCATTAAGACCACTTGCAATCATTGTATTAGCATGAGAAGTGTTAATGTTCGCAACAACCATGTGATGTCCTTGCAAGCCTTCGTCTAAAAGAAAAAAAAGGTAACCCCACGGGTATTTCACATACTCTTTAGTTAGAGGATATGCATTTATGTGCATAGGATTCAAAATGAAATTAATGAACGAAAGAAAGTGACATATTTTCTTGGCTTTACTAAAACATATACCCTCATCGACACTGAGAGAAGTTAATTAATAAAGAAGGCTTTCATCATTGTGACCTTACTAGCTTGAGCCTGATCAGAGGTGGTTTTATCAGAGAATAAAGAGCAGGGAAGTAATGAGCTCCCAAATGCTCTTCCCACTTGAAGTTAGAAAGCTTTACATCAACATAAGTACGAAACTTATTAAAATAAATAATACAAATTTATATATATATATATATATATATATATATATATATGTATATATGTGTGTGTGTGTGTGTGTGTGTGTGTGTGTGTGTGTGTATACACATATAAGTATATACTAATACATATATACCCTACCGTTAATTGATTTCTAGGGATCATCATCCTCTTACCGATGAGTTTTCCTGTAGAAGCTATGTAGAACCTAACACAAGTCCAATTGATATTTGTTTAATCATATAAAAATACCAACATGACAATGATATCACAAATGCACCCATGGGAGGAAAGAATAACAAAACAATGTCAAACATATAAATTATTGAAAATGTCTTTCCATACAATTTAAAATGTCTATTAAGCATTGTAAGTACACGTGTAACTAACAAAGTACACGATTAAGATTCAAAATCATATAATGTTTCATCTTCTTCCTCACTTTCACTAGTATTATGATCTGAATTTTCCACCTCAACATCATTGTCTTCTCCAACTACATTAGCGAAAGGTTCATCTAATGTGACTTCGGGGATGTCAACTCTAACATCATGAATGTCATCTCCATATACCGTAGTTGAGTTACGTCCTTCCAAGAGGTCCACCTTTGGAGCATGTTCATATTCCATTTCAAACAAATCCCTTAGTTTGGTAACAATTGCTACATGCCAATTTTTCTCTTTAGATTTTGGAATGTAGAAAACGTGTATTGCTTGAGATTTGAGGACAAGAGGTTCACTTCTTCTCCAACGTGCTCTCAAGTTAACAAGGGTAATTCTATACTCATCTCGTTTGACACTACGAATTGGGTCCACCCAATCGCATCAAAATAACACAATACTTCTTCCTTGAAGATAAATCAACTAAATTATCTCAGTTACAATACCATAGCAAGCCATGTCTCCTGTGTCTGTTTTTGAATTCACCACAACATCAGAATTTTGATCCATACTCCTTGTATCAATCTTTTTTAATACGCCATCTGTACCTATTACAAGTGATCCTAGTAATTCCTTTCATCCAACAGTCTGGCTTAGTAGCTAAATATTTCGTATCATCCCCAACATTACAATCCAAAGGAAGAAGTCTAGAAACTTGAGAAAGACTTACATAGTGTCGGTAGTCAAATTTTAAATATATACATGTACATGTCACATATTACATGTTGTAAAACACTTACATTCTGTTCAAACCAATGTTGAAACCTCATTTTGTGAATCTCATCAATGTTCCCATTTGTATTTTGGTGTTCATTTTGAACAATATCATAATGCTCTCTGAAAGGGTAACACCAAATCAAAACATGTAAAAGAATGCATTTTAAGAGTTAAGTGATATGAAACACAAAATTCAAGTGCACTTATTGCACCTACACCTGAACTTCATCACAATTAAATAGCACATAACTAAGCGCTTAGTAAATTACAGAATAATCAGGACAAATGTCTTTTATTTTGGATAATGCACGCTAGTTTGGGGAGAATATAGATAGACCACTCTATGCTTCATCGCCATCATCATGGTTTCTTGATGGTCTATTCTCCCTTGTCTTAGTTCCTTGTAAATATCTAGCACAAAATGCCACACATTCCTCTGCTACATGTGCTTCAGTAATTGACCCCTCTGGATGACTTTTATTGCAAACACAAAATTTGTGCTTTCCCAAATCCCTAAGATTATCAACATAATGTAATATGATGATAAGTTCTGTTTATGTTTTGGAATAAATAGATACGGTTGGAAATATACCTTTCTACAGGATACATCCAGTTGTACATAACTGGACTCCCAACTTTTGCTTGATAAGGCAAATGGACAATTAAGTGAACCATTATGTCGAAAAACGTAGGCAAAAAAATACCTTCTAGACGAGAAAGTATAAGAGCAACACGATCTTGCAAACTTTCAAAGTCCTCTAGGGTAGCCTTTTTAGAACATAACTCCTTAAAGTAAGTACTTAACTCAATCAAAACAACACCTAGATTCTTGTTTTGCATTTGCCTCGCAACAACTGGCAATAATTGCTGTATAATAATATGATGGTCATGAATTTTTAAGCCATTAATTTTACCATCCACAATGTGCCTCCTGATATTTGATGCATAGCCATCTGGCACTTTCATTGAGGCTAGTATGTTAATGAATTCATCTTTCTCCTTCCTGCATAGTGTAAAGCATACTGGGGGTATGTAAGTCTTACCACCGTCGTTAATAGAATGAAGACTATGCCTTATATTCAACTCTTTCAAGTCCAGGTGTGACTGTAGAGTATCTTTTGTCTTGCCCTCACTGCCTAAAAGTGTTGCAAGTATGTTTGCTGAAGCATTTTTTTCCACATGCACAACATCAAGGTAGTGATGGACCACAAGATGCTTCCAATATGGGAGGTGAAAAAAAATGCTCTCCTTTTTCCAAGGAGTCACCTCATTGCCCTTTCTTCTACTTTTTTGCTTAGTGTCAAGATGCTTTCCAAAAGTGATGTTTAGCCCCTTCATTTGATCTAGCAACTAAGCCCTAGATAGTAGTTTAGGAGGAGGCCTCATTTCTATTTATTCGTTGAATGCTTTCTTACTACGACGATATTTATGATCATCTTGTAAGAAGCAACGATGACCCATATAACACATTTTTTGACTTCCCTTAAAATAAAGGGAGCAAGTCTCAAGATTGCACCAAGGATAAGCATACTTCCCTTTATTTTTCCAACTTGACAAATTACCATATGTGGGAAAGTCACTAGTTGTACAAATTAAGGCTCCATGCAAATTGAAGGTCTCATTTTTGGAGGCATCATAAGTTTGCACACCTGGTTTACATAATTTCTTTAGCTCATCCACTAAAGGTTCTAAAAAGACATCAATATCATTTCGAGGTGCCTTTGGAGCTGGTACAAGCAATGAAAGAAAGATATAAGGTTGCTTCATCCATAGCCATGGAGGCGAATTATACGTCATTACTATAATTGGCCATATACTGTATTGAGTAATCATATTTCTAAATGGATTGAACACATTTCTTGATAAGAAAAGTCTAACATTTCGTGAATCATGAGCAAAATTTGAGTACTTATTATCAAAATCTTTCCATGCATGCGCATCAGCTGGATGCCTTAATTTGTCATCCTGTTTTGTTCGTCCGCATGCCATCTCATTAAGGGAGCCGTTTAGAATGACATAAAGAGTCCCTTGAGTCTAGGTATCAAAGGAAAGTGGCGCAAAGCCGTTGTTGGAACTGGATTACCAAAAGCTAATTTCATAATTGTTCCATCTTCGGTTGTATTATGCCTTAGAGCATCGCACTGTGGGCACCTCTTTAATTCAACCCAGTCTTTAAAAAAACAACACAATCATTCGGACAACCATCGATCTTTTGGTAGCCAAGAGCAAATTGCTTAATGATACTTTTCATTTTCTTAAAAGAGTTAGGCAATGTTGAATCTTTAGGAAGAGCTCTTTTAAAAAGTTTCACAAAAGCATCTAATGCCCTATCAGTCACCCTATATAAACATTTGAGATGATACATTTCAATAGCAAACTAGAGTTTACTAAGCTGTTCATAGCCAAGATAAAGTGGTTGACATGCATCTTCAATTAACTTAAAGAAGGTCTTCCTGTCTTCGTTAAGTCCTGAGGAACCCTCATTGGATTCAGGCATTCAAAAGCATCTCCTATCATCTTATGCATGTCATGGTCAAATAATCCATAATTTTCATTGTTAAATGCATACACATTTCATCATCACTCATTGTTGGCTCACCATGGAAAATTCAAATGCATTTATGATATTCAGCATCCATCCACTTCATGATAAGGTGACCTCTCACAGTTTCTCCGTCGTGGTAAAATTGGTCAGCACAAATTGAACACAGGCATCGAATCTTATTATTATCTGCAGAAGTTGCAAACGCATGATCAAGGAATGCATTTAAACATTTCTTATATTTATCATCTATATGCCTGAACTTCACCCAACTCTTTTCCTTAAACACATCCATAATGACAAGTACGTTCCTACATATTTGAAGTGATTACATTTGTCAATTACACAAACATTTCAACTTATATAAAAAGAAAACATCAAATAAAATATAAATGTATAAAGTAACGAAAAAAACAATAGCAATTCTCAAAGTTATATGTAAGCAGTGGAAATAAGCTGTGGTGATCCATGTAATGAAAAAAACAATAGCAACATTTCAACTTAGTGCATGCACACAAACAAACGAGTTAAGTGAGATTAACCCCACACTTGTGAAGTCAGTGGTGGTGATCCATCTGCCTAAAAAAAAAGGCCCCGAAATTGACACATTTAGCCTCCATTTGGTCCTAGAAAATTTAGTGGAAAGAAAATTTAAAGGAAAAATAAAGTGAAGGAAAAAAAGTAGGTAGAAAATGAGTTCATTTCTACATATTTCAAATGATTACATTTGGTAATTACATCCATAATTCTCAAAGTTACATGTAAACGGTGGAAATAAGCAGTGGTGATGCATGTAACGAAAAAAACAACAGCAACATTTCAACTTAGTGCATGCACACAAACGAACCGGTTAACTGAGATTGACCCTATACTTGAGAAGTAAGAGGTGGTGATCCATCTGCCCACAAAAAAAAAAATCCCCCAAAATCAACACATTTAGTCTTTGTTTGGACCTTAGAAAATTTAGTAGAGAGATAAGTTGAAGGGAAAAAAAAAGTGAAGTTAAAAAAGCATGAGAAAATGAGTTTTTTCCCTTGTTTGGATTAAGGGAAAAATACAAGAATTTGGATGAAAAAATTGAATGTTGATGAACCACTTGAATAAGGTTGATAACATCTAAGCAGAGCGAGGTGGAAGAGAATGGAAATTTTGCTAGAACTCTCCTCATAATTTTATGAGGAAACTTTTATCACTTGTATCTAACAATCCTCCCATCTAACTTTCCTCTATATTTTTTTCTTTGTGATTTTCTCTAAACCACACACAAGAAACAAAGTAACTTTCCTCAATTTTTTTCTTTCCACCAAATTTTCCAAGGTCCAAACGGAGCCTTAGTGCCATTTTATCTACAATGACACCTTTCTCCCAAGTCTCGCCGTAGTCCAGGAGAGAGCTAAGTGACATTAAACTTAGAAAAAATCAACAAATCAAATGCATCCCTAGCAATTTCAAAAACAAACCACGTCATATGTGCATTAAATTCCTCACTTCATACTTTTCCCATATGAGCTAAGAAAACACACCTTTTACCATAAAAACAAATGCAACAGGTATAGTGATAATCCTCCTGGGGAACGCATATATTTGTTAGTTCATCATGTGTGCGTGTGCGTGCGTGTGTGTGCCTATATGTATACACATATATATATATCTATATAT
>JACYFF010031958.1:63350674-63366320 GCA_017589665.1 Selenicereus undatus
ACACACACACACACACACACACACACACATACAGGCACACACACACACACACACCGATAATGTCCCCTCGAACATGGTTGGTCAATTTTCAAAGGATCGCGCTTTTTTCTTTTTATGTTCTATGCAATGGTTTTTACTAGTGCATGTTGGCTAACACAGGCCAGTTGCAAACTTATAACTTGCCTTGGGTGATGAACCAGCTGGTAACCTGCCATTTCAGCCATCCTGGATAATTCAAATAGTAGATGCTACTGTTTTCCCTCACTACTTAGATAGGAAGTACAAATACTTGTCACACAAGGGTTGTATTCAACCGCTCTTGTGAAAACCTATAACCTACCTTGGATGATGAACCAACATATATATGCATCCTTAGGTCAGAGAACTCTGTCCCAAACAAATATACAAACCATTTTCAATGTTTCAGCATTCAGTTCTTACCTTCAAGTTCAGAAAATTACTGTCTTATTTCACATTCACATCCAACACAATCAAGGACAATGCAAAAACAGTACCTGAAGGGAATTTCAAATTCAAGCGCTATTTTTTCGTCTTTGTTGTGTGTCACTTATTTTCCAGCACAATGCCAGAGCTTTACGGTGAATGGTGCTAGAGAGAGGATGTAAACAGGTAATTGATCGCATATTAAAAGCGTTGGATTGGCTGAGAGCGATGATGGATCGACAATTACAAAAAAATTCGATTGAGCAATGGCATGGTTATTTGCGTGCAACATAGCGTGAAGGAGACATACCACCATACTTCCAAAATTTGATGATTGAGCAATAACAACAACCCCCCAACAATGGTGTTTGGTGAGATTTTACCTGTTTGGGGACGAATTGAGCGATGATAGTAGATGAAGCAAAATTGCTGGCTCTCTATTGTTCTCCAAACTCAATTTGCCTCTCTAGTTTTCATAGGGGATATGCATGCAAACCTGGGTTTTTTCATAGCAGGGTTTTTTATTTTATTTTTTTGAAGAATTGTAAAAATATAATGTGGTTGTTAATACTTATTTACTTTCCTGTGATAGCATGCTTGCATAACACCAACATAAGTTTTTTTAAATGATTTTCTGGTAATGTTGTCACAATACCAACAGAAATTTTGATTGTTGGTAATATAGTACTAACACCAACAAATTAGTTTGTATTTGTTGAAAATATCTGGACCCCTCCTTTCCTTCCCACCTTAACACTTTAATACCAACAAATACGCAAGTCTGTTGTAAAATAAAAAATTTTCCAACAGAAATTATGTATTGTTACTAGATGTCTATTGGTAAAAGAAACTTTTTTTGTAGTGATTATTCTTTTCAATATTTTATGGTAAATAAATATAAACTATTTTCTTGTAAATAGATCAACATGTTATGTAATATTAAATATTATGATAAGTCAATTTAGGCTTTTGGCGATTGTGCACAATTTGTGATATATTTCACCTAAAATTACATGTTCACTTTTAAGCTTGAATCCTTGATTAAAAAAACAATAGGACATATCCTTCTTCACACTAGGAACTTATGTTGCCCTTACCCAATAGGTTAGGTCGCTACACAACATACTGGTTAACAACCTAATTTCTGAGCCTTCGGCCCAAGGAATTGTACTTAATAGCACGTAGTCCATAGTTATGTCTTCAAAAGGGGGGGCGGTTGTTATTATAGTAAGCTCTTTATATCACTTATAAATCACATCATGTTTCCCTAATCTTTCAATGTGGGCAAGCGATGTTGCAATCTCGCCTATTTAAAGAACTAACGTATTAGACTATCAGGCTAATGAATTGTCCCTGGGGACGGACGGTAATTGAGGTAATGATACTGATAACTCATAGTTTCCCTTTCGAGAGTGCAGAGTGGTCCACAACCCTTTTATCATTTGTAATCTTGACCCAATGGGTTAGAACACCAAATAACTTATTAGTAACAACATAAACTGTAAGCCGTTGACCCAATGACTAGTCCTTAACAACCCTTTGCCATCATATAGGCTTAAAAAGGGGAAGCATTTGTTACTGTAGAAGTAATACTATGTCACTTATAAACCATGCCATGTTTCCTTAATCCTTTCATGTGATAGTTAAAACATTCCTTAATTTTGACTGCTATTCTTATTGGGTGTACTCCTTTAACTATCCCTTTGATTGAGGGCTCAATTAATGAAGTAACCTGTTTTCATGAAATTTGGATTTTATTTTAACCTCCTAAAAGGATTATTTGTCCTCTACTTAACACAATGAAAATAATTTTAGATTCAAAATCTAAATTCAGTGCTCTAAATCAAGCAATTCATGACCCAAGAGTTGAAGAAGCTAACCTAATTTGGACTTTAAACGCAAATTTATTTGGCCTTAGTTGGATCTTCTTCGACGTTTTCATATAAAACTGATATTCTATGTAGTGTAAGCTTATATCACTTAACCTGAGATCAACCTAAACTTCTTTCAATGTGGACAAGGGATGTTGCAATCTCCCCAATTTAAAGAACTAATGTATGAGACTATCAGGCTAATGAATTGTCTCTAGGGATTGACGGTAATTGAGGTAATGATATTGATAACTCATTGTTCCCCTTTTGTGGGTGCAAACTGGCCCACAACCCTTATATCATTTATAATCTTGACCCAATAAGTTAGAACACCTAATTAATTATGAGTAACAACCTAACCTCTAAGCCTTTGACGCAAAGACTAGCTCATAGCAACCCTTTGCCATTATTTGGGCTTGAAAAGGGGGATGCGTTCATTACTTTAGGAAGCATACTATGTCACTTATAAACCATGCCATGTTTCCTTAATCCTTTCATGTGGTTCTTAAAACATTCCTTAATTTTGAATGTTATTCTTGTTGGGTGTATTCCTTTAACTATCCCTTTCATTGAGGGCTCAATTAAAGAAGTAACTTGTTTTCATCAAATTAGGAATTGTATTCCCATTTTAACCTCCTAAAAGGATTATTTGTGTTCTACTTAACACGACGAAAATAATTTCAGATTGAAAATATAAATTGAGTGGTCTAAATCAATTCATGACCTGTAAGACCAGCATTTTTTTATTTTACTTTAACTTGACCGTTTTACCTTCTATGTAACAAAATCTATATTTTTAGTAACTATATGAGTTAAATTATTATCGATGTGCTTATGTCAGCGATAATTTTATCAAAAAGAATTACTATTGTCAATATTGATTTTGAGATTAATTAGTCTTAATTTGTGTCGATAGTTAATTTAGTCGTTTCCCCGAATGCGATTAGGTTGTTAACCTTAGAATCAGTTTCGGGGTTTATTAAAATCGAACCTTGATGTATTTGGGAACGAATATTGGACGAGCGATTTTATTAACGATTGGGTTTAGAATAAGAGGTACAATATTGGACTGGCGATTTTAGTTAACTGAACTTTCGACCAAAGAACAAAAAAAAAGAAAAGAAAACAACAAGGAGCCGAAGCCCCTCACTTTCTAAAAAAAAAGCACGCGAAGGGGGGGGGGGGCGTGGTTCTTAATCCAGTCCATGACCCCCAACGCTGAGAGAGAGGGGAAGATGGAGCCGGCCGGCCAGGAGGCGTGATGGCAGTGGCGCAGCACCACCCCGGTGTGCATGGCGGCACTCCGACCTCCCTTATGACAGTCGTGAGCCAAAACAGTCAGAAAGAGAGAGAGACAGATCGAGCAAAAAGGAGAGAGAAAAGAGAGGTCGTCTGGTGACGAGAACGATGACGACGGCGGTCGACGGCGAAAGTCTTCGGTAGGCTTGAGTCCGGCAACCGCTATGAGCCACGCAAACCGAGGGTTAGAGGGCTAGGGTTTCGAACCCTGGGTGTCTGAGGCCGCTGAGACTTACGCCATCGGCGGTGGGGCTTGATTCCGGCAGCTAGGAACGACTCCAGCGACCACTAGCAGTGGCAATGTCAATAGCAACAAAAATGGGGCAGAATCCAGATCTGCATGGTTGCTTCGGTTCTAGGTATAGCGGCATAAAGGGGGAGTTGTCGGGTTCGTGAGTACTCAAATCAGCCCCAAAAGCCCTTAAAACGGGGCCTTAGCTTGAATCAAGGTGGGTGTTTCTCCAGTGGCGGATTCAGACATTTAAGATAGGGGTGTCCATAAATTAATATTGTCACTAATATACACTGTTTTACTTTTTTAAGGATGTCCATAAATCAACATCGTTACTAAATTAACCTATTTTAAAACAGAATTATTTTTTTTTGGAGTTCAGGGGTGTCCATGGACACCCCTACAATCAATGTGGATCCCCCAGTGTGTTTCTCGCATCCTAAATTAGTATTAATTTCGGAAACGTTTTAACCCTTAAGATGATATGCATGTTAGTTTGAGTTGATTAGGCTGACTGAAGTTGTGAAGTGATTATGTATGCTTAGTTCGATTGAATTCAGGCCCAGATTATGCATGTTAAATTAGTTAATTTAGGCGTGAACCGATACTTGCAAAGCTAGATAAATCATGTTTAAAGGTAGCGCATGAATCAACTAAGCATGGCTTCAATTGATGCCTACTAAGTTAATTAATTAATGTTTGAAAGTAGCCTTCGAATCGACCTAAACACGCTTTAAGCTGATGTATGTTGAGTTAGCTGATGCATGCTTAAGGGTAGGCTTTGAAACAACCTAAACATGTCTTAAGATATATTAAGTTGAGTTAGTTGATCATGCTTGAAAAATAGCCTTGAAACGACCTAATAACACTTCGGATCGATGCAAGTTAACTTAGTAGATTCATGCTTGAAAGTAGTTGTTGTTCATGTTTAGTGAATTATGTGTTACGTAAGTAAACAATGTTTAAAACGATGTATGTGGATTTAGTTAATTTATGTTTAAAAGTAGCCTCTGAGACGACCTAAGCATGCCTTAGATCGATGCGTATTGAGTTAGTTGATTCACACTTAAAAGTATTCTTTGAAACGACATGAGAATGTCTTAAGCCGATGCATGTCTAGTTCATTAGTTACGCTTTGAAAATGACATGAAACTGACATGCTTGTTTCTTAAATGTAAGTTATGAATGCAAGTTAGTTCATGTCTTATTGGCTCTTCCACTTCGTTGAGTACCCTGCCTAAGTTAATGAAATATATATGTTATATAAGCCGTATTGTGTCGCTGAATGGGTGCTACTTGCTCAGTAAGTACGTAAGATCTATTACACATTTCTTTATAAGCTTTCATGATAATATGCTATGGTTATAGAATTGAAAACCAAGACGGTAGTCGGATGGTTTGAGGTAGAACTATGAATGGTTCGAGGTTTCTTGTGGTCAGTGCTATGTGAGGAAGGAACCTGGTTTATGACTAACCGCAATTGTGTAGATTGCGAGGCCATGTGTGGCTCATTATGCTGAACTGATTATGAAGTGCTTGAATGTGATACATGTGAACCCCATGCCGTTCCATGTCACCAAGTTACATTATGTGTGTAGGGGTGAGAAGGATTTCATGTTTTGAAATAATAATAGCCATAAGTATTAGTGCATGATGACCTATTTTAACTAAATAAATACAGTTTTGGGAGTGAACTCGCTTGAATGGGGGAATCCCTAAAGCGTTTTACAAAGGCATGAGTTGTGTGATGTAAGAAATAGCAAAGCTATTGGTCGTTATGACCATATGCTTTAAATGGCTAAGATAAGTTCTTAGGGACAATAAGATGCGAGTGAACCTGCTTGAACGGGGGAATCCCTAGCCTAGGGAGTAATCCCTAGAGACCCTGACAAGGGTTTAGGTCCAAAAGTTAGTTGCTATCCCGGGAGTTAGTGCTTAGAGTCAATTAATCTTACTAGGATTGAGTGTAGATCTCTCCCAACCAGCACTTTATGATGATCTTATGCCCAGAGTATTTTCATAGTAAATGAGAAAAGCAGTTGGCATTTTCCCTTTTTAAGTATTTTAGAAAGAAAGAAGGTTTTTAAGGGCCATTAAGAGGCCAGTTCGAATGAGATTCTTTTTAAAGAGTAAGAGCCTCTAAGAGAAGAGTTTTTATGAGCCTCAAGAGGCTAAATGAAGTGTTTTAAGTAAAAAAAGAAGGCTTCCTATGCATAACTTGTACATATCTTTCGAGTGAGATCTAAGTAAAGTATGCTCATGAAAATAAAGCGTTATGTGCATATCCCAAGTATAACATATGAATGAGATGCTAAGTATGATTATGAAAAAGAAAGCCTTATGAGCATATTCCATGCATACCCTATGAATGAGATTTAAATGAGACTTAAAAAATGTGTGTCTTATGCGTATCTTATGAATGAAATGCCAAGCAGAGTATATTATGAAAAGAGATAGCCTTATGTGCACATCGTATGAATGAGGTTTCGTGCATAGTTTGAATGGAATGCTAAGTAGTTATGTTTATGAAAAAGAAAGATTCCTATGCTTAATCTATGAAAGAAGGTTCTATGCTTAGCCCTCGCTGCTTGGTTATGTGTTTAAGTGCTTGTTAGTAAAGAGGTTTGGTCATTTAGGGACCTAGAATTGAGTTTGGGTTGCTAGAATCACTACAAAAAAGGGTACAATTATGACAACCTAATTACGACGGTGTGAAAATACTGTTGTTGTTACTTACTAATTACGACAAGAATATATGTCTGTCATAATCGATTAAGAGAAGTTAGCTTATTTACAACTAGTAAAAAATTCCATCATAATTATTACGAGATGCCCGTCGTAAAAACTCTCAAACTACGTAAAAATGCATTGGGGATTGAGCCCAAAAATATTTCATGGGAGATTTGAACGGGCAACCAAAATTTCACCCACACGCAGGTAAAATTGTGGAAATTTAAAATGAAAAAAAGTCGAAATAATATCTAAACACAACCCATATCGCATGCCTCAACCAACCATCCAATTCTCTCTCGTCCTCGCGACTTCTAGTTAATTATCTCTCCTCTTCACAAGTCTTCCCCAGAAAATCGTCTTCCATGGCTTCTTCAAAATTGCGATTTCTTCAATTGTGACCATAACAACAGTATACTTGTCTCTGGGTTTCGTCAAAATTGCATCTTCGTTCGAATTGAAGTGGAAATTTCCAACGATTGAGCAACCTTGAGAAACTTGCTAGACCTAATTTTGGAGCACAACTTCATTTAGCCCTCTGCATCTTGCTGGTATACTCTCTATCTCCATAATTTTGAGTTTTTGTTTCAGAATGTGCTATTAGGGTTGGAAAGTAATATATGTTGTAGCCGTACATTAGAGTATAATATTTTTGCAGTTAATATGTCTTGCTCTATCTCTATTTCTCAATTAATTACTTTCTTGGATTTGTTTGCGTGACTCCATTTTTGTGTTTTGTAATTTCTTCAATTGCGACCAAAACGGCAGTGGCTTCTCTCAACTTGTGTTTTGGGTTGCGTCCCTGTTGCTTCGTTTTTCAATGGAAAATTTCAATCACTAAGCGACCCTGCAAATCGTGGTGGTAGAATCTCTATCTCCATAATTCTAAGTGTTTGTTTCAGACTATGCTATTAGGGTTGGAAAGTAACTAATGTTGTAGCCCTAAATTAAATTATAATATTGCGAGGGTTAATCTGTCTTGCTTTCTCTATTTCTCAATTAATTTGTTGCTTGCATTTTTTTTTTGTGATTGCATTTTTGTGTTGTGTAGTTACATTTAACCTAGCATTTGAGAGCTTGAATTGGAGGTCCTTGTTAGCTTCAATGGGTTCAATAATGGCTACACATAATGCTGGCTTTGATGTACTGTCAATTCGGATTTGCTTAATCTTCCCTTCTTTTTATCTTTTTTGCTTTGTTTTAAGGTGTACTAAAACCCTTATGCATAATTTATTGTGGTTTCTGCTAAGTCAAAATCTCTTGCTTTGTTAAATTGTAATTATTTTAGTATTTATTTTGGGTCTGAAATATATATGGTGTAGTTATTATATTATAATGTCCCCATTATTTATGGTGTTCTTTTTGGGAGGGGGAGGGGTTGATTTGGTTGAATTTACTTTGATAATTGTGAGTTTCGTTTCAAGGATGTTCAGTTGTTAGGCTATTACCAATAGATATGGTTTAGTCATTGATCTGGGTATGGTTTAGTCAATTGATATGGGTCTATTTGAAAGCTGTTAGTTAAGGGCCACTAATTGATTTTGGAAGTTGTTTTTGGAAAGTTTAGTTGTCTGTCTCTTGCTAGAGTACTATCTGTCTCCATAATTCTAAGTTTTTGTTTGAAACTATGATATTGTGGTTGGAAAGTATAATGTTAGTGGTGTTAATCGGTGTCATGCTCTCTTTCTCAATCAATTTGTTGCTTGCATTTGTTTATGTCAGTCGATTGTTGTGTTGTGTAGATTGATTTAACCTAGGATTTGAGATCTCAAATTGGAGGTCCCCTTTAGCTTCAACGTAACGGGTTCACTACTCATAATAAATAATGCTGCATTGATGTATTGTTAATTGGGATTTAGTTAATCTTTCCTTCCTTTTATCTTTTTATTTGTTTAAGTTGTACTAAAACCCTTATGCATAATTGGTTGTGGTTTCTCCTAAGTTAAAATCTCTTACTTGGTTGAATTTGATTATTCTTTCACTTTTGATTGTGGGTCTCAGTTATGGTTTAGTTATCATATATTCATATTATAAATTTTCCCCTGTTTATAGGGGTTTTTTTGGGGGGATGGGGGTTTGATTTGCTTGAATTTACATTGATAATAGTGAGTTTCATTTCAAGGACGTCGAGTTGCTGGGTTATTGTTAATTGATATGGTTTAGTCATTGTTGTTGGTATGGTTTGTTAGTGTTTGTTTGAAAGCTGTTAGTTTGGGGTTGCTAATTAATTTTGAATTCTGTTAGTTAGGGTTTATGATTGCTATGTGAATTCTATTAGTTAAGGTTTATGATTGCTACTTAAAAACTACCGAAGCAAATACTTGTAGCAAAATTTCTTCTATCTATGTTGTAATTGTGGTTTGCTTGTAATATTGGTCTTGGTTGACAAATTGTGAAGTGGTTTATCTTGGTGCTGCCTACTTACAATTTTAACGATTTGGCATAGGACATTGGTGTTCAGCTTAGGATATATTATGTGATCCAATAAAATTGTTGATGCTTAAACTCATTTTCCGTTGGCTTTGAGTTGGTCTGTTGGAGGCTTGACCCTCTAACATCACTGGGATAGAGAATTCTTTGATAAGGACTAAGTTTGGCGTGGCAATTTGCACCCTTTATAAATATCATAAATTAGAAAATATTGTCATTGTGATTTTTGAGTATATATGCCACTCAACTATTTGTGGTTGTTTCACTTACGTTGAGCATTTGGTCTTTGCCATGTTCCACTTGGTTTGAGGATGGTATTACTATTAATCATAGTTGTTTCTTTGATTGTGGATGTAATTTACCTTGAAATCAAGTGGGTAAGAAGTGATTTTGGTTGTTGAATAGCTATCTGTTTGGGTTGTGAATGCCGCTAGTTATGGAGGAGCCCATCTTTGTCACTCGTACATGGAGTCTTCTAATATTTGGGCTGTGAATGCTGCTAGTTGCAAGCTAATGAAGCTATAACATCTGCTTATATTGCTTGCAATTTTTTTTTTCATGTTATCTTGTGCTGGTATGCTCAAATGATCCGCTTCTGGTCCTGCTGTTGTTCTTCACTCCTCTTCTTCGTCTTGTTGTTCTTCTTCACTTTGTCCTACTATTCTTCTTCTTCCCAGCTATAGGACATCGGCCAACCATGGCTGTGTCCTCTTTTTCTCCTTTTTATCTCGTTTTTCTGTCTCCTTTGAGCTTTCCTCTTCTCTTTCGACTTTATCTGTCCCTGTTCAAGCCATTTTCACCTGCTTCTGGTCTCTGCTTTGGGTGTTGTTGCTTTCCTCCTCTGTTCTGTCTTTTGGCCTTCTCAGTTCTCTGAGGTTCTGTTTTAATTTTTATTTTTTATTGGGTCTGTTGGTGCTGGGCAGTTGGGGCTTTGTGTGTTAGAAATGTTAGGTTTTTTTAAAAAAAAGAAATTTATAAAATCTAATTTGTTTTTTGTCAGTGGCAGTGCCCACTGCCAGGCAGTTTTTGTGTGTGTGTTTGCTATTGTCTTGTCTTTTTTTTGGGGGGGGGGGTAAAATGCAATTAGTGATTAGTGCCTCACTAAGTTCTTGTGTGTGTGCTTTTACTTTTTAGAATATTATCATGCTAAATTACCGTCTTGTGGACTATTTGCAATACTTTTGGTACGTACATTGATGTCCAATTGTTCTTTGATGCCACTATTTTACTCAATTAACATTATAAGCCATGAAATTTGTTTTCAAACCTGTTTTTAGCTAAAAAAAGGTTCGTGTCCTTGAGGCTTGTGCCTTCGCATCCCACCTCGGGACCCTTTGCGCCTCAGTGCGATCGCGCTTTTTTAAACTAAGGGCTGTTGTTGGGATTTTGGTCATTTGATGACTTAATCCTAGGTGACACTGACAATTTTGGCCATTTTTCTATCCTAATGTCATTGATAAGTAATTAAAATCTTAACGGCCTAAGATTCTATATTTTCAAGTTGCAGGTGCTTCTATCATGTTTCAACCATGCTGACAGTGGATGCTGGTGGAGCTATCAACAAGTGCCTGAGTAACTTGAATGTCCATGCACTTCAGGAGGTTAGGCCTGGAATGAATGCTTCACTTGTGGTTGTTTATTCCAATGTCAGATTGTTTTTATGGTTCCTCGAAAGGACTTTTTTCTTAGTGATGCATCACCATATGATTTAGATATCGATAATACATGTTAAAACTCTTGTGATTGATCTTGGCTTCGCTTATACTTGTTTGTTGTAGGTGGCAGGATTTGGATGATGAAGTTGGGCAGTTCATTTGTTTTTTGGAAAATGCATATATTTTGTTAAGAGAAGCCTCTTCTGGAACAGAACTTTTGAGGTCTTGTATAAAAACTAATTAGTTTAGAAGTTGTCACTTCCTAGCACATACAATTGAGCTTTTGGGTTTTGTACAACAACTACTGATCTGAGCAGTCTATAGGCTTGCTACTTCAATTCATAGCATCATATGCATAGGAACTTTTGGGGTTTGTATTGAAACTAATCATTCTATATATAGCTAAGATCTCCTGGGATTCGCTATTTCCTTACGCCTCTTTTGCTAGTTAATTTTATGTTTAATTTGTACGATTTTTTCATTTGGCGGAATATGCTAGATATGTATATTTTTTTTCTTTTCGTGGAGTATGCTATTCAGAGCAACGATTTACAAAATATAATGTCATAAGGGCTACACAAACACATTCTTAATAACTTCGAATCAATAGTTTATTACGACGGGAGAAGTAGTTGTACATGTATTTCTTATTTACGACAGGAATAATGGTCTATCATAGAGATTTTCACTACTTATAACAGAAGACAAGGCCTGTCATAAAAAGATGTCATATCTTTTGCGACGGGGTTGTCGCAAAAGATCATTTGCATCAGCCGCAACTACGACGGGACAATTCCCTATTGTAAAAAGCTTTAATGATAGGGTTTGAAGTCATTTACGATAGTTTTTCCTTTCGTAAATGATTTCTTTTCTTGTAGTGAATGAGGTTCATGGGTAATGAATCATCCTTGGAGACTATAATTGCCTAATATGATAATAAAGTATGAATACGTGATATGTGACTATTAAAGATATTACTGCCTGCAACAGTTTTTGTTTTAAGGGGGCTAGGGAATACTCACTGAGTGTGTGGTTGCTCATCCCACTACTCTTTCCCCTTTTCCCCCAGGTTTTCTTGTGACGGGCAGAAGTCGAACTATATATGTACAAAATGGAAGTCATTCCCGCTGAAAGAGGAGTCTAGGGAGACTCAAGGTAGACTAGTTTAGTGAATTCCCTGTTAGAAGGAATTATTGAATCGGAAGCATCGGATTTGATTCCAGTCCAGAGGTCATGCTTTGTCTTTTCCAGTGAAGTTGTCTTGATGTTAACGATGTCATAGAATGTATTCTTAGTTTATGAACATATGTAAACTAAGCACTCTATCTCATGTAATGCATATTGTTCATGAGTCGCTCTGTATAGCCGTGTGAGCCAACCATCTGAATAGTTGGTGTCTTTTTGGGTGAAGTTAGTTACGTTTTGGGATGTAAGCCCCAGTACTCCGGTCGTGTGAACCGTTGAGTTGTATCTTTCATTCCTTCTTTGTTAATGAACTACATGGTTTGATGTGCTCTGAGTGAGTTGCTTGTCGAGCTATGAAGTCCAGCATGTAGCCGTTGAGCTTGTTTTAGATTGTTTTGTACTTCCGTTGAATGCAGGGGCTTATTGTAAGGCTTTTAGCCTGGCAATGGTCAGTTTTTAGCGGAAACTCTGTCTGTTTCGCCCAAAAATTGAGTACAGTTTAAGTAAGAAGTAAGAAAATGTAACGCTCCTAGTCCTAGGGGTTGGGGGTGTTACATGACCTAACATTTGAAGGAGCTAGCATAATTTCGACTTTAAACCCAAATTTATTTGACCTCAGCTTGACCTGGTTCAACTTTTTCATATAAAACTGATTTTCTGTATAGTGTAAGCTTATATCCGTAAACCTAAGATCAACGTAACCTAAATCGAGTTAGATGACCCATTTATTAGGTGTGATCTCAACATCAGATCTACAAAAATAATAAAAATCTTATTAGTAAGCCTTTAAAGGGAGATGTCAATCATGGATAACAAGAATCCCAAATGAAGGTCATATGTGTGAATGTAAAACAAGGCTTTTGACCAAATTAGGTATGCTAGTGATGTATATATAATATTTAGGGAGTACAAAAATTACATTATTGTCCTCTGTACACTATTACGCCCCCTTAATCTATTTGAGAGGAATCCACTGACAGATTGTCCCTGAAAAAATTAGATAATTTAGAAGACAACCCTTTGATAAAAATATTAGCTAACTAAAGCTTAGCAGGAATATAACGAAAAACTAGATGCCCACGAGCGACACGCTCATGTATAAAATGACAGTTGACTGCTATGTGTTTGCTACGATCGTGCTAAATCGGATTCACAGCCATGTAGGATGTACTGATATTGTCACAATAGACCTTGGTAGTTGAAGGAATAGAGAGGACAATATCAGTGAGGAGTTTGCAAATTCAAATAGTTTCAGCAACTGTGTAGGCAACCCGATGTTCAGTTTTAATAGAAGACTTTGAAAAGGTGGGTTACTTCTTGGAGCACTAGGAGATTCGGTTTGGGCCAAAAAACACTGCATAACCCATCGTAGACCGACACGAATCCTTACAACCGGACCAATCCGTATTGCAGTAGGCAATAATAACAGACAAAGTGGAGGCTGGATGAAGCTGTAAGCCAAAGCTCAGAGTACCCTGTAAATATCTAAAAACACGCTTGACAGCATGGAGATGAGCAGTACGGGGAGCATAAACTGGGAAACTACATGAACAGCATAGGCAATATCAGGCCTAGTCATAATTAAGTATTGCAATGCACCTACCATACTTCTGTACTCAGAGGGGTCAGAAAGTAACTCTCCATTTATAAGGGTCAAGAAGGTTCTAAAAAGAGATGGGGTGAAAATAGGTTTAGGACTGTGCATATGGAATTTGCGTATGAGATCCTGGACATATTTTTGCTAGGTCAAAAATATGCCCTGAGAAGTTCGTACCACATGAACACCCAAGAAATAGTGTAGATCACCCAAGTCCTTTATAGTAAACTGATTAGAAAGAATAAAAATGAAATTATGAAGGACAAAAGGGGAACCACCAGTAAGAATGATGTCATCGACGTAAACGAGTAGGATAATAGTGGTAGAACCATGATGATAAACAAACATGGAGGTGTCTGAGGGGGAACGAAGGAAACCAGAAGATGAAACTAGTAAACTTATGGAAACAAGGTCGAGGAGCCTGCTTGAATCCATAAGTAGGTTTGAGAATGTGTAGTATGATGCCTTTGTGCATCACTTTTTTTGAGTCCTTATGAACCCTTATTGGTACGCACTTTCTTCTTTAAGTCCATGTGAATATATTTTTCTCTCTTTCTCTAAGGCCATGTGAATGTAAACCCTTGTTTGTACGTACTTTCATTTTTGATATTTCTCTAAATCCATGTGAGTATATTTGATTGAAGTTGTTTTAATGGGGTTGAACTTCATATTCAATTAGAGTCCATCTAGGTGAATTTAATAGTGAGAAGCATGGGTGTTAAAGTTAGGCAGTTTATTACTTAATTGAATATGTTTCCTTATCTGCATATAATGACTGATACTAATTGAAACAATTGCATTATTTTCTTATTACTAATGACAGAAATGGATAGAATTTGGATTGATAAAGATAAGAGATCTAGAGAATAAACAAGCGGAATTGAAAAGTTTCTAGATTTTGCTTTCACCATTGCAGAGGGTAGTCACATGATAGTTTGTCCATGTAATCAATGCAAGCCTGGACGGAAACGTTGGTTTACTAGAGATGTTGTGACACATCATCTCATGTTTAATGGATTTCTGCCAAGCTACAAAGAATGGGTGCATCATGGGGAATCAATTTTAATTTGATTTATTCAAGCCACATGTTTAAAAATTGTAAATTGTAAATCCTAATTCAATTAAAAAGTACGCTCGTGGTGAAAAGAAGATTTTGACACTTTGTTATCTTGTGGGCATGGTAAATATGATATTTTCTTCCATATTTTCTCAATTTTACTTTGATTTATTCAAGGCACATTTTCACAAGTTGGACATAATTGCAATAAGTTTTGAACGCATGTGATTACAAAGGTAATCAACAAATGGTTGACAAAATTTTACTTGAGAGACTGCAAAATGTGAACATTGTGAGTTCAACAATTTAGTTTAAAAATTGTAAGTTACATGTTTTGATGGTAATTAGTTGTTCGATTTGTGTTGTGTAATGAAATGCCCTGTCGTGGCTGGATTGATTTCTTGGATTTGTTGATAGTATGGTTTGTTAGATTTGTGTTGGTTAGTCCGGGCGTGTGGCATGTTGAGTTGATTTGCTATGTCATGTGGCCATTGAGATTTCTTATTGTATTTATGGCATGTTGTAAAGGAAAATATTCAAGTTTTAGGTGAAACTCAAACGAATTTTTTTCAAAATCAGGGAATATACTAAAAAAACTAGCCTAAGAGTGTGGATGTTACATAATGTTTGTAGAGCGAAAGTACCTATGTATAAAGGCTAATTAATATTACAGCTTGCAATCTTCTTAATTAGAAGGTTTTTTTTTTCTCTTATTGGCGTTGTTTGTTGTACTTAACTCTAATGCATGGGTTTGGTGGTTTAAGGTTGAACCCTAGGGCAGCATGCCACAAAATTGGATGTGAAGTTTGGGTTCATGAAGTGTTTAGTTGGAATAATGTAGTTTAACACCATCGATCTCATTCATTCTGCTTAGGTTCAATCTTATATATGTGTATTGCAAATAAACTTAACTTTTAGGTTGTTGGCGGATGCTTTATATCCATGTGGAAATCAATTTATTAATAGTTTTTGGCATAGATTTCGTACTTTATATTTTGTGGTTGAATGCTAGTAACTTTTCAACTTAACTGATGACGATTGATTGGTTCATGGTTATAATATTATCATACTTTTGTATCATTTAAATTTTTATCAAATATGTACTCTCTCCTTCTTTCTTCCCTCTCTCTTTATATATGTGTGTGT
>JACYFF010031958.1:63366720-63433329 GCA_017589665.1 Selenicereus undatus
CACACACACACACACACACACACACATATATACATATATATATATGTGTGTGTGTGTGTGTGTGTGTGTGTGTGTATATATATATTTATATATATGTGTGCGTGTATATATACATATATATATGTATATGTATATGTATATAGATATATATGATTGCAATGCATTATTAAATATAAATTATTCGCATTTTTTAAAACACTGACTTGTTATTTCCTTTATATAAAACTTTTCCTACCAAAATTAGTTATCCACTTAAATTATTTGAAAATTAGTTATCAAATGTGTAACGACGCCCTCATAAGTGAGGGAATGATGAAAATGATTTTTCAGTCAGAAGGTACTTTGAGCACGGATACAAGCGAGAGGAATCTTCCTACACTTATAAGTGTGGTGGATGATGCAGGCTTCCACGGATATAGGCGTGGGTATTGTAATGTCTGCCACGCTTATTAAGCATGGTGAATTTTTCCTCACTAACATCCCCTACACGCTTACCTTAAGCGTGGTGAATAAACCTTGCCACGGGTATAAGTGTGGAAGGAGGCAATTTTAAGTGTGCATATGTATAATATTTCTTGTATTGATCGCATGTTTTGTCCATGTTTACATTTTCGTATTTTTATTTCAATTATTTTATGACTTCAATTATCACCCCATTGACCCACCTCTATACAAGTTTAACTAGCCAAACTGGGCCAGCAGATCTCATGTTAGTTAGTTTGTTATATTAGATTATATTAGGAATCTATCTTCGTATTCATGCTTGTTTGTTTAATTACTAGCCCAGGTTAATGTTTGATTTTGTTGTGTGCAGATAGTAATTAGTGGTTGGTCTATTGGCTTGGCATGTGATTAGTGCGTTTGGAGTTAATTAGTCTTTTATTAAGTCTAAAAAAGGGCATGCCGATGCATAAGCATCCGGCATTCACGGACAGTCCGGGGAAAGGACCCATCCCAAGGGGTGAATTGTAGGCCACCTAGCTTGATTTTTTCAGTGGCTGATTCTAAGGCTCGAACCCATGACCTTTTGGTTACACGGAGACAACCTTACTGTTGCTCGAAGGCTCCCTTTCAAGTCTTTTATTAAGTTTATTGACCTGAAATCCCTTTGACTATGCATGTAGCTAGGACGTTTCTCCCATGCATATCAAGTGTTGGATGACATGTTTGAAAGAGGTTTCATCCACAGTTTTGGGTGGTTGGCTTATGGTGAAACATGATACTAATTTGCCAGTGGGGAAGGGAGAACATCCTGAAGTTGACATGAAAATAGTTAAAATCTTACATTGGTTTAGGTTTGCTAATCTTATAATCTGATTGTGCTAACCTGAAGAAAATCGGTAGTTAGGTAAATTATACTAGCTCATGATCCTTGAAAGAAGGCTTGGATAAGCATTAATGGTGTAACCAACCATTCTTTATGCTTGCACGGACTTAGGTAAGTTAGGGCTATAGTAGATTATTTAGTCCATTAGGTGGAAAATTCACAATCCCGAGCGCCTTTTTGTCTTGCTTAGTTTAGTTTATTTGTCAAATTCCTCACTATTGGATAGTCTAGCTTAAAATACTCAAGATGGCTTTCGTATTGGAATCATAATTCTTAGTGAACAAACCATATTTGTCAGCTAGGTTCAGGTATATCGTGTACTGCGGCACAAGTGTAAATATTCTTCTAATAGGACTTCAAATGAGTAGTGCCATCATCCCCTTTTAGCTCAACAATGTGGTTAGCTTTTTTTCTTGCATGAGCATACATATGAAACCATGAGGAATTTTGATTCCCATATTTTAGAAAGTTCATTCTCTAACACTGCCACCATATTAGTTTGTTGTTTCCCACATTCCAAATAATAAAATATTATGCCTCACAGTTTTAAGGCTTGCCACACTTTTTGATTTTAGATTGGATGTCGTCGCACTCCATGTTACTCTACACCTACAGTGCACCCATGCAGTGCCTAATCTTCCTTATCCAATTCACAACATGCTCAGTGCCCATGCTGTTACATAAAGCTTGTTCAATGAAATCCTTGCATCGATCCCGTAGTATATATAGATTCTTCAACTACTTAATTATATGCAATTCCAAGTCTTTGTGATTCAAACACCATAAGTAAAATAGGAAGGTGGTTGGACAAATCCTCATGCGTATTGAGGGATTTGACATATGGAAATAATGTTGACAAGGTAAAAGAAATGCCCTATTATTTACACATAAATGTGTCCTCAAAGCATAGATTGAACACACTTTGCATGCTATATGCATTGGTGATTTGATAACGACAAGTGCTCAACCCAAAGGTGGCAAAGCAACTATGTTTTTGGCTTCCTAATGGCTGAAGCCCTTACATAGTTGAAGAATCACATGAACTTAAAGTGATTACATGCTTGATATTTGTTTTGATCTCAAGGCACATTTTTCATGAGGACTAACGGTCATTACATCTTATATTTGCACAATGGTTTTCCCTATTTGTTATGATTTTCCGCAAGCATACGTTTTATCGTTGTACGCATTACGGGTATCGTCCACAGGGATGGTTGTGACATTAGATTACTTCTAAACTAAATTAAAACTAGATGCTAAACTAACTTAGTACCATGATTAGGGATTCCACAAATTAATAGATTAAATAAACAAAATTGATATTTGAGATTGTAGACCATACTCTTGCAAAATATGGCGAACCAAACTGTAATGAATTTGAATACACCAACACTTGGCTATAATGATTTCATGATGTTGAGAGTTGGAAGCAGGGAAAATCGACACAAAAGGAAATGAAGCAGAGCAAAGCAACAGAACTTCAATCCCAACCCAAGCATATGAATTAACAGCATCGAAAAATAAATCTCGAAAGCTTAATTTGAATTCAATAAACTCAAGCTTAATAACATGACATGGTTGAAACTAAAACCTAGATCTCAAATTGAAATAAAAATGAAACCGAAAACTGAAACTACAATTCCAACTCAAGTTTGAAGCCCATAATTCGAATGAAAGTGAAACTACTCGAATATGCTACTCCATACGCCCCTCTTCGATCTCGAGCTCCGACCCCTTATCAAGACGCACTTGTGCTTCGTTTTCGAACTCCATTAAAGCCCCTTGATGAACCGGTTCGTTGCCCCCAAAATAATTACACCTTTGAATGCTTGAAACGGTCACATTGATGATGGTGAGTCATGATGGAATGAATGGGGAGAGAGAAAAGGCTGCGGTTTTAGGGTGTGAGGGAGGCGAAGGGTCACAGAATAACAATGAATTACCATCGTGCCCTATTTTCGGTCTAGCTTGCTGGAAAGTGCGATGAAGAAGAAGAAGAACTAGGAACAACCTCACGTGCCCAGCACATGATAGAATTAAGTGAATGAGGGAGATGTGGGCTGAGAAATGGGGTAGGTAGTCTAGCATGGAAATAGGGTAGCGAACGGGCCATGCCCGCTGATAGAAAAAACAGAGAGGAAGAGAACAACCTGGGGGGGCAAGGGAAGCAGGACCGTTGGGCCTCAATCTGCCTACTAGGGAAGAAGTTGGGCCAGGCCCATCGTTTACAAGCTGAAAGGGAGAAAGGAGGTGGAGCCGAGCCTTATGCTTGGGCTCGTGACTGGGCCTGTTTTCCATCCTTGTTTTTTGTTTTCCCCTTTGCTCTTTTGTGATCTAATAACACTTTCTTCGAACCTTTACGTCCAATTTATTCAAATCTCTATAATGTCGACAAAAATAATAAAAGCATATTAAAAATCTAATTAACTAATTTATTATGAGCAAATATTAGGTAATAAAAGGATATAAAATATCATAATTCATGGTTGAACAAATATCCCTACACCTACATTTTGCTCGTTCTCGAGTAAAATAAAACTAAAAATCCTATAAAAAAAGTCCTAACTCAGTTTCATAGGAATCACGGTTGCAGTTAGCATGTGTAACAAGTCTTTTAAACCCCTAGGTTGCCCCTAGTGGACGAGTAATGTTTCATGAAGGTTTGTAGAAGATGTACCCACAAAATCTTTAAAAGAAAACATAAACAGAAACTTGAAAATCTTTTTTTTTCCCTTAACAATTAATATGTACAAAACTGGGAAAAAATATATACATATTCTAATCAACTAAATCACCATTGTAGCAAAGACAATGGCCCGCACATAAACAAAATGTACTCACCAAGGCTCTCCACCCGATGAATGACATCAAAACACTAACTTTTCACCCTACTGTACATCAAGGCTTTGAACCCACACCAGTGCTCGTGCACAAGTGCATCATCATCCTAGGACTTAGGCATACCAGAATCAAACTCAATCCCACTTGACTGACACAAACTATATTTTTGATTTATTAACATAGGAAGCAAGCTTTCCCAGTAACAGTATTGGGTCAAAGGGTAATGCCCAGTAGCAAATGCCTCAAAGGGTAATGCCCAGTAGCACATGCCTCAAAGGGATGCTTGTCAATCAAATTTTATTTAATTCCTTTTCTTTTCTTTCTTATGTTTTTCAATTTCATCATTTTCTTCATTTTTTTCCTCTTTTGTTTCTGAATGCAAACAAAAAACCAAAGTAATCGCGTCAAAGATCAATGGGAGAGGCAATCACGGAAGACTAAGACTTTAAGATAATGATGAAGGTATAAATAACGATTGGATTACACATCAATAATGAACAATTGGAGTTAGAATTAGGGCTTAGAATGAGACACCAAGGACGGAGACCTATCATGCATATCACGCTTATATACAAGTTAATAATGTAAGCACATGGGACTTAGGCTAATCAGAATAGTACAAAGCTTCCTAAAAAAACAAAACAAAAATCTTTTTGGATTTTTAAAATTTTTCAGTTTTTTTTAAGAATTTTAAATTTTTCAATTTTTAAAGGATTTAAAACTTTTGCAAAGTTCAAAGATGAAAGGTTCTCCACCCCTACACCTAAATCTCACAATGTCCTCATTGGGAGTGGAAAGAAACATTAAAGACAAAAGAAAACCTAAAAAGACAACAAATAAAAACAAGACTAAAAAAAATGAAAAAGGAAATGACTCTAAAACTCAAAAAGAAAACAAAAATAAAAGAAAGCCACAAATATATAAAAAAAGAAAACAAGATACAAAGAGGAGATAAAAAGGAACGTTTATACCAGGTCAAGTGCAGAACTACACTTAAGTTATGCCTTCCTTACAATCAAGGAATTTATGAAGCAACAGCTACTCCATGTCAACCACTCCGTATCAAAACGAAACATTGCTACTTAAATCGAAACTCGTGAAAGCACGTAGTAGCTTATCAAAGAAAGAAGACCAACTCTCAATAACATAGAAACAGTGAAAAGCACAG
Source organism: Selenicereus undatus (assembly GCA_017589665.1). NCBI lineage: Eukaryota > Viridiplantae > Streptophyta > Magnoliopsida > Caryophyllales > Cactaceae > Selenicereus > Selenicereus undatus. The sequence continues at coordinate 63,372,057 of JACYFF010031958.1, forward strand.
AGTTGGATCCAGAAAGAATACATCCACTATGTCAATAAAGCAGAGGTCAAGGCATGCTTCAACTTGTCAAATAGCTGGGCCCAAACATCAAACAGGCAAATGTAGTTAGAATTAGCCAATAGCTAGGCCATTGGCCTAACAAGTTTATCATCATGAACGAATGGTATAGGCAAAACAATGGGTTCTGAGTCCACAAGCCTTTTAACATCAAAATGCACAAGAGTTTGGTCTAAATCAACAATCATGGGTACAAAAAGTCTCATAGTCTACAAATGCAAACTTGTAAGGTTTAAAAAGTAGGCCAATAAGGATTTGGTCGAAAGAAAATGATGCATATTCAATCAGCACAAGTCCACATCCAAACGCACATCGACATCAAACCCACATGAAAAAGATTCATATTCTATACAAAGAATATCATCATTGAATTGCAAATTAATGGGCTCAACTTCCTGCTCACATGACTCTTGTAAACAAACATCCTCTAAATCATGTTTATCATGATGCTCGATGTTGGACTTGATGCTCATATCTAACTCTCTAGCATTTTCAAATTGTTCACCCACGTCAAACTCACGAGAGTCATTAAAAGGGACGGGTGGGACGGCATAAACTAGGACATCTTCAGTGACACCCTTAGGTGAGCTAGTGTTGGGTAAAGGATCAGGTGATAGAGACGTTGGGGGGTCACTCTCTTGCTCTAGACTAGGCAAAGGCATGTCAACATTCATGTTAGGCCTAGGAAGATAAAAGGGTTCAAAATCATCATAGAGACTAACTTCACGTTTAGGAGATTGCAAACTAGAGTCAGGCTCACCATAATTCTCCCTACTTCGATTAAAACATTGAGAATATTCAGGAATTCTCTTTTTTATTATCTCTATCATTTTATCAGTCAATTCATTAATCTTCCTTTCCACACTTGCACATTTAGCGTCAACATAGGCACGAAATGGACAATTGCAAGAATCATGATCAAAAGATTTACAATATTGATACAAAACATTGGACACACAAGAATAAGAGGGGTCATGTGAATTCATAAAGAGATCATGAGGATAGGGATTAGCATGAAGAACAGACTCATTCGGAGTTGAGTATCCAAAATTATTTTTAGCTTGTTCAAACGCATAGGTATCCCAAGATAGTTTTTCAAAGAAATCCCAAACCTCATCTTGAGTTTTAGATAATAATCCTAGTACACCTCCAGGATAAATAGACTCAAAGTAACACCAAGATTAAGAATTTAGACCCACAGCAATGACCACATAGATTTCCCATTTTTGAAAATTCTTATTCAATTGCGCACGATAATCATTAAGTACGATAATCATTAAGTCTCGAAAGATAACTTCCGAAAGGTTCATGCTCATATTGGGGGAAATTAAAAACTGGCAGGCTTGAAGCTCGTGTTTTTTTAATTTTAAGAATTCATCAATTTTTTTTGGATTTGCAATTTTCTAATTTTTTTACTTTTTTTAGGAAAGATAATGCATCTAGGACACTATTTAGAAACTAATGACTAAAACAAAAACAAGAGACTTAAATAATTAAGTGAACAAAACAAAATAAACTAACAAAAATAATACCATGTTACCAAATAAAAGAAAGACGAAAAAGACTCAAACATCAACAAGTAACCTAATACAAAAAATAGAAAAGAAGCACACGCACAAAACATTTACACCATTTTCTTTTTATGATCATGTTTTTGGAATTTTTGATTTTCGTTTTCGTTTTTGTTTATTTTAAGCCACAAAACAAAACTAAAGAGGTGAATCAAAACTAAAAACACTTTACAAACAGAAAATAGGCAAAACTAAAACCAAGGCACAAACACAAAGAGACTAAAAGAAAATAAGAAATAAAACTACACCTAAACAACCTAATTCTAAAAATAAAATTAAAACAGAAAATAAAACTCCTAAATATATAGAAAAATCCACACAATCACAAAGGACATAAATGTAAGGTTTCTCGGATTTTTTTTGTCTCGAAATAGTGCAGAAAAATGCAAATAGAGTATTAAGTCCAAAATTCACAGAAAAATCCAAACAGTCCCAACAATTCCCGAAACATTCACACAAACTCTACAAATTATGCTAAATCTAGGAAAAACATCAACACAGCAAAAATTATACCAGAAATAGTCTAGAAAATTCAAATAGAGTCCGTAGTGAAAAATATGCATTAATTCTAATTTTTCTTCCCGATCAGTTCTGTCTTGTATCTTTTTGCTGCACATAAACCAAATGTGTTAGTACCATTTTTTCAGCAGTGAATAACATCTAAAAATCAAAATGAAACTACTCTCGACAGAAACAAAATTGATTTTTGGGATTGTAGACCATACTCTTGAAAAATACAACGTAACAAACTGTAATGAAATTGAATACACCAACACTTAGCTGTAATGATTTCATGATCTTGAGAACTAGAAGTAGGGGAACTCACACAAAAGGAAGCGAAGCAGAGCAAAGCAATGGAACTTCAATCCTAACCCAAGCATATGATTTAACAGCACCGGAAACTAAATCTTGAAAGCTTAATTTGAATTCAACAAACTCAAGCTCAATAACATGAAATGGGTGAAATTAAAACCTAGATCTAAAATTGAAATTAAAATGAAATAAAAAACTGAAACTACCATTACAACTCAAGTTCGAAGCCCATATTCGAATGAAAGTGAAACTACTCTAATATGCTACTCCATACGCCCCTCTTTGGTCTCGAGCTTCGACCCCATGTCAAGACGCACTAGTGCTTTGCTTTCAAGCTCCATTAACGCTCCTTGATGAGCCGACTCGTTGCCCCCCAAAAAATTGCACCTTCGAATGCTTGAAACGGTCCCATTGATGATGGTGAGTCATGATGGAATGAATGAGGAGAGAGAGAGGGTTGCGGTTTTAGGGTGTGATGGAGACGAAGGGTCGCAAAATAACAATGAAGAACAGTCGTGCCCTATTTTCGGTCTGGCTTGCTGGAAAGTGTGATGAAGAAGAAGAAGAACTGGAGGGGTAGGGGAACAACCTCACGTGCGCAGCACTTGATAGAATTAAGTGAAAGAGGGAGATGTGGGTTGAGAAATGGGGGAGGCAGTCTGCCATGGAAATAGGGGAGCGAACGGGCCAGGCTCGCTAAGAGAAAAAAGGGAGAGAAAGAGAACCAAGGGGGGGGAGAGCTGGACCGCTGGGCCTCGGTCCACCTGGTGGGGAAGAAGCTAGGCCAGGCCCATGGTTGACAAATTGAAAGGGATAAAGGAGGTGGAGCCAGGCTTTATGCTTTGGCTCGTGACTGGGCTTGTTTTCCTTCCTTGTTTTTTTCCCCCTTTGCTCTTGTGTGATCTAATAACACTTTCTTCGAACCTTTATGTCCAATTTATTGAAATCTCTAAATATCTACGAAAATAATAAAAACATATTAAAAATCTAATTAACTAATTTATTATGAGCAAATATTAGGTAATAAAACGATATAAAATATCATCATTCGTGGTTGAACAAATACCCCTACACCTATGTTTTGCTCGTTTTCGAGTAAAATAAAAATAAAAATCCTCAAAAAAAATTAAACAAAATCCTAATTCACTTTCGTAGGAATCACCATTGCACTTAACATGTTCAACAAGTCCTTTAAACCCCTAGGTTACCTTTGGTGGACGAATAAGGTCTCGTGAGGGTTTGTAAAAGATATACCCACAAAATCTTTAAAAGAAAACATAAACAGAAACTCGAAAATCTTTTTTTCTTCTCAAAAATTAATATATATAAAACTGGGGAAAGATATATACGCATTCTAATCAACTAAATCACGCATGTAGCAAAGATAGTGGCGTGCATATAAACAAAATGTACTCACCAAGGCTCTCTACCCTATGAATGACATCAAAGCACTAACTTTTCACCCCACTGTACATGAAGGCTTTGAATCCACACCAGTGTTCGTGTGCAAATGCATCATCATCATAGGACTTAAGCTTACCGGAATCAAACTCAATCCCACTTGACTGACACAAACTACGTTATTGATTTGTTAACATAGGAAGCAAGCTTTCCCAGCAACAGTATTGCCTCAAAGGGTAATGCCCAGTAGCACATGTTTTAAGGAGTAACGCCCAGTAGCACATGTCTCAAGGGGATGCTTGTCATTCGAATTTATTTAATTCATTTTCTTTTCTTTCTTATGTTTTTCATTTTCATCATTTTTTTTTATTTTTTCTCTTTTGTTTCTGTGCAAACCAAAAGCCAAAGTAATTCTGTCAAAGACCAGTGGTAGAGCCAATCATGGAAGACTAAGACTTTAAGTTAATGATGAAGGTATAAATAATGATTGGATTCCACATCAATAATAAATGGTTGGGGTTAGAATGACACACCGAGGACAGAGACGTATCATGGACATCACGCTTACATACAAGCTAATAATCTAAGCACAAGGGATTTAAGGTAGTTAGAACAGTACAAAGCTTCCCAAAAAAACAAAACAAAAATCTTTTTGGATTTTTAAATTTTTCATTTTTTTAGGATTTTTAAATTTTCATTTTTTAGGGATTTTTCAAATTTTTGCAAACTTCAAAGTTCAAAGTTTCCCCACCCCCACACCAAATCTCACAATGTCCTCATTGGGAGTGGAAAAAAACATTAAACACAAAAGAAAACCTAAAAAGACAACAAATAAAAACAAGACTCAAAGAGAATGAAAAAGGAAATGACTCTAAAACTCAAAAAGAAAACAAAAATAGAAGAAAGCCACAAATATATAAAAAAAAGAAAACAAGATAGAAAGAGGAGATAAAAAGGAACATTTATACTAGGTCAGGTGCAGAAGTACACCTAAGCTATGCCTTCCTTACAATCAAGGAATTTATGAAGCAACAGCCACTCCATATCAACCACATTGTATCAAAACTAAACATCACTACTGAAATCAAAACTCATGAGAGCACATAGTAGCTTATCAAATAAAGAAGACCAACTCTCAATAACATAAAAACAATGGAAAGCACAGAGTTGGATCCAGAAAGAGTACATCCCCCATGTCAATAAAGTAGAGGTCAGGGCCTGCTTCAACTTGTCAAATAGCTGGGCCCAAACATCAAACAGGCAAATGTAGTTAGAATTAGCCAATAGCTAGGCCATTGGCCTAACAAGTTTATCATCATGAACGAATGGTATAGGCAAAACAATGGGTTCTGAGTCCACAAGCCTTTTAACATCAAAATGCACAAGAGTTTGGTCTAAATTAGCAATCATGGGTACAAAAAGTCTCATAGTCTACAAATGCAGACTTGCAAGGTTTAAAAAGTAGGTCAATAAGGATTTGGTCAAGAGAAAATGATGCATATTCAATCAACACAAATCCACATCCAAACCCACATCGATATCAAACCCACATGAAAAAGATTCATATTCTATACAAAGAATATCATCATTGAATTGCAAATTAATGGGCTCAACTTCCTGCTCACATGACTCCTGTAAACAAACATCCTCTGAATCATCTTTATCATGATGCTCAATGCTAGACTTGATTCTCATATCTAACTTACTAGCATTTTCAAATTGTTCACCCACCTTAAACTCATAAGAGTCATTAAAAGGGAACGGCGGGTCGCCATGAACTAGGACATCTTTAGTGACTTCCTTAGGTGAGCTAGTGTGGGGTGCAAGATCAGGTGACAGAGATGTAGGGGGGTCACTCTCTTGCTCTAGACTAGGCAACGGCATGTCAACATTCATGTTAGGCCTAGCAAGATAAGACAGTTCAAAATCATCATATAGACTAACTTCACGTTTAGGAGATCCCAAACTAGAGTCAGGCTCACCACAATTCTCCATACTTTGATTAAAACATTGAGAATATTCTGCAATTCTCTTTTTTATTGTCCCTCTCATTTTATCAGTCAATTCATTAATCTTCTTTCCCCACACTTGCACATTTAGCATCAACATAAGCACGAAATGGGCAATTACAAGCATCATGATCAGAAGATTCACAATATTCACACAAAACAATGGACACAAAAGAACAAAAGGGGTCATGTGAATTCATAAAGTGATCATGAGGATAAGGATTAACATCAAGAACAGACTAATCAAGAGTTGAGTATCCAAAATTATTTTTAGCTTGTTCAAACGCATAGGTATCCCAAGCTAGTTTTTCAAAGAAATCCCAAACCTCATCTTGAGTTTTATATAATAATCCTAGTGCACCTCCAAGATAAATAGACTCAACATAACCCCAAGATTCAGAATTTAGACCCATAGTAATGACCTCACAAATTTCCCATTTTTTAAAATTCAGATTCAATTGAGCACGATAATCATTAAGTCTCGAAAAATAACTCCAAAAAGGTTCATGCTCATATTTCTGGAAATTAAATACTGGCATGCTTGAAGCTTGTGCTTTTTCAATTTTAAGAATTCTTCAATTTTTTTGGATTTTGAAGTTTTTAGTTTTTTTAGTTTTTTTTAGGAAAGAAAATGCATCTAGGACACTATTTAGAAACTAATGACTAAAACAAAAACATGAGACTAAAATAATTAAGTGAACAAAAAATAAAACTAAAAAAATAAAACTATGTTACAAAAATAAAATAAAGACCAAAAAGACTCAAACATCAAAAAGTAACCTGATACCATAAATAGAAGAGAAGCACACGCACAAAACACGTACACCATTTTCTTTTTATGATCTTGTTTTTGGAATTTTTGATTTTCGGTTTTGTTTTTGTTTCTTTTAAACCACAAAACAAAACCGAAAAGGTGAATCAAAACTAACAACACTTTACGAATAGAAAATAAGCAAAACTGAAACAAAAGCACAAACCAAAAGAAACTAAAAGAAAATAAGAAATAAAACTACACCTAAACAACCTAATTCTAAAATAAAATTAAAACAAAAATAAAACTCCTACAATAAGAACTAAATATACAGAAAAATCCACACAAGCATAAAGGACATAAACATAAGTTTTCTCAAATTTTTTCTGTCCCCAAACAGTGCAGAAAAATGCAAACAGATTATTAAGTCTAAAATTCACAAAAAAATCCAAACAGTCCCTAAAATTCTCGAAAGATTCAAACAAACTCTAAAAATTATGCTAAATCTAGGAAAAATATCAACACAGAAAAACATTTTACCAGAAATACTCCATAAAATTCAAACAAAGTCCGCAGTGAAAAATATGCATTAATTCTAATTTTTCTTCCCAATCAGTTTTGTCTTGTATCTTTTTGCTGCACATAAACGAAATGTGTTATTACCATTTTTTCAGCAATGAATAACATCTAAATATCAAAATGAAGCAAATCTCGACAAACACAAAAATCGAAATCGAAATACTAATTAAATTCAAAAATAAAAAATAAACTAAACTTAATTTCACAAACGACTCAAGGCAAACGACATAAACGACTCGACCACAACACAAATGACTCGAACAACTAAACTACGACTCGAGGCAATCTAATTTCACAACACCATCCCCAGCAACGGCGCCAAAAACTTCTTATCATTTTCCACAAGCGTACAGTTTATCGTTGTATGAATTACGGGGTATCGTCCTCAGGAATGGTTGTGACATTAGATTACTTCTAAACTAAAGTAAAACTAGATGCTAAACTAACTTAGTATCATGATTAGAGATTCCACAAATTAATAGATAAATAAACAAAATTGATTTTTGAGATTGCAAACCATACTCTTGCAAAATATGGAGTACCAAACTATAATGAATTTGAATACACCAACACTTGGTTGTAATGATTTCATGATCTTGAGAACTGGAAGCAGGGGAACTCGACACAAAATGAAACGAAGCAGAACTTCAATCCCAACCCAAGCATATGAATTAACAGCGCCGGAAACTAAATCTCGAAAGCTTAATTTGTATTCAACAAACTCAAGCACAATAACATGAAATGGGTGAAACTAAAACCTAGATCTGAAATTGAAATAAAAATGATCGAAAACTGAAACTACAATTCCAACTCAAGTTTGAAGCCCATAATTCGAATGAAAGTGAAACTACTCTAATATGCTACTCCCTACGCCCCTGTTCGATCTCGAGCTTCGACCCCTTATCAAGACGCACCGGTGCTCTACTTTCGACCTCCATTAAAGCCCTTTGATGAACTGGTTCGTTGCCCCCAAAATAATTGCACCTTCGAATGCTTGAAACGGTCTCATTGATGATGGTGAGTCAGGATGGAATGAATGAGGAGAAAGAAAGGGCTGCGATTTTAGGGTGTGAGGGAGGCGAAGGGTCACAGAATAACAATGAAGAACCGTCATGCTCTGTTTTCGGTCTGGCTTGCTGGAAAGTGCGATGAAGAAGAAGAAGAACGGGAGGGGGAGGGGAATAGCATCACGTGCGAGCAAGTGATAGAATTAAGTGAAGGAGGGAGAAGTGGGTTGAGAAATGGGGGAGGTAGTCTAGCATGGACATAGGGGAGCAAATGGGCCAGGCCCATTGAGAGAAAAAAGAGAGAGGAAGAGAATTGGGGGGGGGGGGGAGGGGGACTAGTGGGCGTTGGTCTACCTACTGGGGAAGAAGCTGGGCTAGCCCCATCGTCGACAAGCTGAAAGGGAGAAAGGAGGTGAACCAGGCCTTATGCTTGGGCTCGTGACTGGGCCTGTTTTCCTTCCTTTTTTTTTTTTCCCCTTTGCCCTTGTGTTATCCAATAACACTTTCTTTTAACCTTTGTATCCAATTTATTCAAATCTCCATAATATCCACAAAAACAATAAAAACATATTAAAAATCTAATTAAATAATTTATTATGAGCAAAGATTAGGTAATAAAAGGATATAAAATATCATAATTCAGGGTTGAACACTATTATGAGCTGAATTGCTCACAAGTAACTTGCTTAGCAAGATCAATCAGCAATGACAACCTAGAGTTTCGAAGATGGAGCTCAATTATGTTTTACTCTTATCATCAAGGACCTTAATGAACTTGCTAGAAACGAACCCTCGTTATAGTCATGAAATTTGTACAACTTAAATTTAGCTTACAATGCATTTTCTGACACTTAGATTATTTTCCTAAATCTTTAATTCTAGTATCTATTTGGTGAAATTTAAATTATTTATAAATATGCAGTTTCATGGTCAGGAGGCATAGCACAAATTTTTGTACGGAATTTATCATCATATGCTTCAAATTTGGCTATGTGTTTCGCATTTTAAGAGGTTACATTTTACACCATTGTGCTAATATAAATTAATTAAATTATGATTTAATTAAACAGGTGATCTTGCTAATTATTCAATTAAACAATATTCAAGAAGCAAGTTTAACATTTTGATGAAGATAATAGATGGTAACAGTTGGGATGCTTAGAAAGTAGATTCAAATATATCCTAAATAAAAAAAAAAGACCAAAAGTACTGTTAAGCTTATCGAGAGCTACAAATTTAACCACTACTTTGGTTATTAAATAGTTTTTATAGAGTAGGGAAGTAGGGATCGATCCACAAGGAAAGACTGTTTTAAAAAGGCTAGCTTAATCCTAAATGATTTTACTAATCCACTTTATTAAATCTAATCTTAATAATTATAAAAAAATCTAATGAATAAAAATCTGAAAAACACCCAATGATGCTCCTAAATATTTTGGATTATATTCTGGAAAGAAAACAGTAAAAAGCTTACCTAAATAATGTAGAAAAATAAAATCAGAAAATTACCACAGAATATCAATGCAGAGTATTAAATCTTAAATTATAAATAAAATAATCTACAAAAATATAAATACGAAAATAATCAATAAAATTACCCTAATTCTAGGACACAATTTTCTGGACTTAACAATACCTAATAATCGTGAATTAACAATTAAAATCAAAATTTTCGGAATTGATAACCTAAAAACCTGCCCATATCAATTTCTCAAAATAATTCTGAAAAATTATCAAATAATTTCCAAAAATTACAAAATTAAATATGGGCAGACTAGGACAATATATAAACCCTAAGAACTGATAAAAGTCCAAAAAGAACAAAAATAACTGTTTTTAGTCTAATTTCTAACAAACCGGTGATTAAATACTAAAACAGAATATAAATCAATCTAAAATTATAACCATTCTAAAAACCCAATTCTAACCTATCTAAAATTACCTAGACACTCCTAAAGGACTATACTTTTGGGGGCGGGGGGTCGATTGAAATTATATTGAAGCTAATAAAATTAGAACAAAAATTAACGAACTAATCAAATTAACTCTACGCAACAAATAATGATCAAAAGTCGTCAAATTTATGAAGAATACTTAGTATAATCTCAATCCACCATGCAAATTAATATTTATCATTAACACACAAGTTCATTTCATTCATGAGTTAAACTGTAGAAGACATCCACCAGCGGTTCTTCCCCTTGTTTCCTTAGATTCTAGTTTAATTAGGTCCAAGCCTAATGTAAACCCTACTAATTTGATAATCTTTACACCAGCGCAAAAATTTAATCAAACTAGAACATTACGTATTAGAAAAACATCATGTAACACTTTGTAACCAATTTACCAGCAAATAGATTTAACAATGATTTAAAGCGATTACCTAATAAAAAGAGATGGGTTTGAGCAATCCATGATTAATTAGGGTGATACCAAAGCATAAAAGACTATAACTTTTACGTATTATAGTCTTCTAAACTATCAATCAAAATCGTATTAAACTAACTAGTATGCATTCTAATTAATTTAATATAAATATCATAAACGATAAACGCTAATCGCTATAGAATCATGAATATAAATCAACTGGGCAATAAAGCATAAGACTTGTTTCAAAATAGTAAATTTAGCATGGCTTCAAGAAGATTATACTAAGCATAAAAAAAAATTACTCACTCATATTAAAAATAAAATCACAATAATTTAGCAAAGTCTTCATGTTTAATAATATAAAGAGTTTAACCTAATTAAACAAAATAAAATAACTAATAAAACAAAAAAACTTAATAATATAGCAACATGAAGATGTGGTGATGAGATGGTGTTGAGGTCGTGAAGTGCTGATGAAGGATGGTTATTGATGGGGTTGATGATGATGGTTATCATGGTGATGATGAAGATGGAGCTAGGCATGGAGGGGATTGAAGGGTATAAGCAGCCGTGAGGAGTGATACGGAGGTCGAAGGCTTTGCTGCGTGGAGAAGATAGAAGGTGAAAGAAGATGATGATGATGGGGAAGACCAAGGGGCTAGGCGTGATGGGCTGAAGAAGAAAGGGTGAGGTTTGGTGAGATTGAAGGGTTTCGTAGGATATTGTGATGCTGCCATGAGCTTTGTTATGGAGTTAGGATAGATGTTGATGGTGATGAGATGATGGAAGGGGTTAGCGTGGGTAAGATAAAGGGTAGGCGTCTGTGTCTTTGTTATTGTGGGTTAGGTGTGTGATTGAAGATGACGGTGATGATGATATATATAGGGAGGAAAGGAAGGGGGTGATTAGGGTTAGTAACTAGGGTTTCCTTCTTCCTTTCTTTCTTAAAATTCTTCTCCCTCAAGACTTCTAGCTTTTCTCCAACTCTTGAAATCCTAGCCCAGACAATATCTTCATAATTATCATTTTTGGACCGTCTTCTGTCCAAGCATGTAAAACTCGAGCCTCAACGACTCATCTTCTCCTCTTTATTAAAACAATGCCTAAGCTGAAAAATATATGAAAATAACGTAAATTAGATGCAATAATGTGTAAAATATAATTAAAATAATTAATAAAACGATGCATGATTGATGCCTTAACAAATTCCCCCACACTTAGACTTTGGACGTCCTCATGCAAAGAAATCTTAAACTTGCCCTAAAGTTGACATCCTTTCTTTTCTTATAAAATCATGCACACTTATGATATTCATGCTAGGTTTGGGCTTGCTTAAGAAAAACAGTGTTAATGAATTAATTAGTTTTTCCTTCAATAAGTGATTACCTACTAAACATCTAACTATCCTTAGAGAGTTTATTTATCAACCTCACAACACTTCTATAATGATATAACAAGATCAATAATTGTCCATCTCTTTTTTATTATGCATACACCAATCAAGAGGTCGACAAAGAATTTAAGATAGAAAAATTTAGGCATGGTCTGACTATAGAGACAATTCAACTAGGTAGAATAACTTCATTAAATTGATCCTAAACCTGCTTTGTATTTATTTTCCTCTTCTTCTTTTGTTTTTGTTTTTTTCAAACTCCACTTGCGCACATATTCGAGGCCCATATAGGGTCTTAGAAATTGAACACTCCCTGTCTCACACTCACCCGAATAGAGGTGCTGGAGCAAATAATTCATTCTCATCTTATTCTTTCTTTGACTGTTAGTTTTGGCGAGTAATTGATCGGCCCAAAAGGGGCATGACTCTGCCAATCATGGGCTATTCCATACATAAGGCTCACTTAAGACCTAAACTTAAGGGAAATAGGTGCCGAGCCACCTATTCCTACCCATGTTGGTAATCTAACCTTTTTCCTTTCCTTTTCCACTTTTTTCTTCTTTTTTTTATAATAAACAGACAAGAAAAGTCACAATTTTAATGAGTTATTCAACTAATTCAATAGTCTAGGAGATGGGTAGGTTATTTTATTGCCTCTGCACGGCTATATAACAGGATAAAATAAGATGGATAATTATGATAATTACTCATTGCAGAGATATATGAGGATCAACTCAAACTTCTTTGAAAGATAGCTAGCATGCTTAAAAGTCTTCGCTCATAAAAGAATAAACTACAATATAACTAATAAAAACACAATTTTTTTTTTAAAAACAAGCAAGCCTAGCATAAACTCATATCATGCATTATTTATAAGAAAAGAGAATTTTTTTTTTCAAGAATAAAATACTGCAAGAATTAAATGCAGGATGTACCCCCCACACTTAATTCATGCATTGTTCCTAATGCACGCAAAAAGAAAGGAATAATGAAAATAAAAGCAAAATTAAATGGGAACTTCCCTAAAAACATTGGCTTGCCTCCCAACCAGCACCTTTGTTTATAGTCGTTGGCTTGACTTCATGAAACTCCTGGATCCTCTAGTTGGATCTCTTCTAGTAAATTATCTTTAATCTGGTAGGGCACTTTTTGAATTTCAGCATGATCAAGGCTCTTAGTAAGCACAGTTAAAAATTCATCTTCATTGGACAAGTAATAAATATCGTGGGACGACTCATCAATAACATCAAGTGCATACACGTAATTCACATCAGTAGGAAATCTCATGGCATCAAAAATATTAAATTTAATCGCTTCACTATCAAATTCCATGGTTAATGTTACTTCATGCACATCCATTTTAGTCCTAGCTATTTTCAAAAATGTCATGCCAAGCAAGATGGGAATATCATGACAGGCATCACCCATGTTCATCACATAAAAATCAGCAGGAAACATGGGTTCATTCACTTGGACTAAGACATCCTCTAACACTCCATCTGGGTAAATATTGCTCCTATCAGCTAACTGAAGCACTACACCAATTTTCTTTAACTCTCCTAAGTTCAGTTTGTCATACACAGATCGAGGCATAATATTAATAGAAGCACCCAAGTCAAGCATAGCCTTATCAAAGTAAAGATTTCCTATCTTATAAGGAATAGAAAACACACCTGAGTCTTTGCACTAAGGGGGGAGTTTCTTTTGAAAAACTGCGGACACATTTCCCCCCACACTTACCTTTTCATTCCCTACTAACTTTCTTTTAGTAGTACATAATTATTTCAAGAACTTAGCATAACGAGGCACCTATTTAATGGCATCAAGGACAGGTATGTTGATCTCTACCTTCTTTAATGTCTCTAAGATCTCTTAGTTAGGCTCATTCACCTTAGAAGTAGGGCTTCGAAATCTACGAGGAATGGGTGGAATTAGATTATATGGTTCTCTTTTCTTCTCTCCTATTTCCTTAGTACTTATATTAGAATCTACATCTAACTCTGGTTCAGCCCCTTTGACCTCTAATGCAGGCTCAACCTCTCTACTCTTCCTAGGCTCTTGTAACTCTTTCCCACTCCTAAGTGTTATGGCACTAACATTCTCCTTAGGGTTAGGGGAAGGCTGAGATGGTAACCTATTTTGCATTTGAGCATGCAAGTTGCTAACTATGATATCAGTTGCAACCTGTCTCTCTTGAACTTGCTTAAGAGCTGTTTTCATACTCTGGAACCTATCATCCATCTTCTTAAGGACTTGTTCTAGTAGGGAGTTGGTCCTATCTTGATTAGAAGGTTGACGAGATGTTTGGTCAAAACCAAGTGGATTGGCTTTAGGGTCATACCTAAGATTAAGGTGGTCTCTCCATCCTTCATTATAGGTGTTAGCATAGGGATCATATCTCCTTTGACCTTGGTTAGAATAGACAGCATTAACATTTCCCTCTTGAAGTGTAGGACATGCATTAGTAGGATGCCCCTCTAGACAACAAATGCCACATATGACTGCTTTTTGTGCTCCCCCGTTAACAATCTTATTCAACATAGCAGTAATGTAAGATAACTGGCTCTCTACAGATGAACTAGAACCAATCTCATTAACCCTTTTAAGTTGTGACTCTCTAGCACCAAACTGCTGAGTATTTTGGGCCATTAGATGGAATAAATTTCTAGCCTCTGCTGGGGTTTTGTTAACTAGAACTCCTCCACTAGCAACGTAAACCATATTACGATCCATAGGAAGCAAACCCTCATAAAAATATTGAATCAATAGTTGTTCAGTTATTTGATGTTGGGGACAACTAGTACACAATTTATTAAATCTTTCCCAATACTCACAAAAAGTTTCCCCATTCATTTGTTTGAATCCACATATGTCTTTCCTAATATATTCAATATGGGATGCAGGAAAAAACTTTTCTAAAAATGATTTATGCAATGCAGTCCATGTAGAGAAAGATCCAACATGCACATAATACAACCAATCCTTAGCATTATCCAGCATAGAAAAGGGAAAGACTCTCAATCCAATTTGGTCCTTAGGAATTCCCTCAGGCACCATGGCAGAGCATGTAATAAGGAATTCACTATTATGTTGGTATGGGTGCTCTCCAGCTAATCCATGAAACTTAGGTAATAAATTGATGAATCCAGAGTTCAGTTTCAAGGTTTTATCTAATACAGCATAAGTAATGGACATGGGTTGGATTTCTGGGTTAGGGGCAGCAAGTTCCTGAAGAGTGGACATTCTTACCTCTTTAAGCTTAAGACTTACTGGCAATCTGCAAAAATTAAAATAAAAATAAAACAATAAAAGTAGTAAAATTAAATAGAAGTAAACTAGCAATTTAATTTCCTTTCCCCGGCAACGGGGCCAAAATTTATTAAACTTGTCGAGAGCTACAAATTATATATGGGCATACTAGGACACTATATGAACTCTAAGAACTAAAAAAAATCGAAAAAGAACAAAAATAACTGTTTTTAGTCTAATTTCTAACAAACCGGTGATTAAATACTAAAACAGAATATAAATCAATCTAAAATTATAACCACTCTAAAAACCCAAGTCTAACCTATCTAAAATTACATAGACACTCCTAAAAGACTATACTTTTGGGAGGGGGGTCAATTGAAATTATATTGAAGCTAATAAAATTAGAACAAAAATTAACAAACCAATCAAATTAACTCTACGCAACAAATAATGATCAAAAGTTGTCAAATTTATGAAGAATACTTAGTATAATCTCAATCCATCATGCAAATTAATATTTATCATTAACACACAAGTTAATTTCATTAATGAGTTACATTGTAGAAGACATCCACCAGCGGTTCTTCCTCGTTTTTCCTTAGATTCTAGTTTAATTAGGTACAACCCTAATGTAAACCCTACTCATTTGATAATCTTTACACCAGCACAAAAATTTAATCAAACTAGAGCATTGCGTATCAGAAAAATATCATTTAACACTTTGTAACCAATTTAGTAGCAGATTGATTTAACAAAGATCTAAAGTGATTACCTAATTAAAAGAGATGGGTTTGAGCCATCCATGATTAGTTAGGGTGATACCTAAGCATAAAGGACTATAACTATTACGTATTATAGCTTCTAAACTATCAATCGAGATCGTATTAAACTAACTAGCATACATTCTAATTAATTTAACCCGAATATCATAAACGATAAGCGCTAATCGCTATAGAATTAAAAATATAAATCAACTAGGCAATAAAGCATAAGACTTGTTTCAAAATAGTAAATTTAGCATGGCTTCAGAAAGATTATACTAAGCATAGAAAAAATTACTCACTCATATTAAAAATAAAATCACAATAATTTAGCAAAGTCTTCATGTTTAATAATATAAAGAGTTTAACCTAATTGAACAAAATAAAATAACTAATAAAACAGAAAAACTTAATAACATAGCAACATGAAGATGTGGCGGTGAGATGGTGTTGAGGTCGTGGATTGCTAATGAAGGATGGTTATTGATGGGGTTGATGATGATGGTTATCATGGTGATGATGAAGATGGAGCTAGGCGTGGAGGGGATTGAAGGGTATAAACAGCTGTGAGGAGTGATATGGAGGTCGAAGGCATTGCTGCGTGGAGGAGATAGAAGGTGAAAGAAGATGACGATGATGGGGAAGATCAAGGGGCTAGGCGTGATGGGCTGAAGAAGAAAGGGTGAGGTTTGGTGATATTGAAGGGTTGCGTAGGATATTGTGATGCTGCCGTGAGCTTTGTTATGGAGTTAGGATAGATGTTGATGGTGATGAGATAATGGAAGGGGGTTGGCGTGGGTAAGATAAAGGGTAGGCGTCTGTGTCTTTGTTATTGTGGGTTAGGTGTGTGATTGAAGAAAATGGTGATGATGGTATATATAAGGAGGAAAGGAGGGGTGTTATTAGGGTTAGTAACTAGGGTTTCCTTCTTCCTTTCTTCCTTAAACTTGTTCTCCCTCAAGACTTCTATCTCTTGTCAAACTCTTGAAATCCTAGCCCAGACAATATCTTCATAATTATCATTTTTGGACCGTCTTCTATCCAAGCATGTAAAACCCAAGCCTCAACGACTCATCTTCTCCTCTTTATTAAAACAATGCCTAACCTGAAAAATGTATGAAAATAACGTAAATTAGATGCAATAATGTGTAAAATATAATCAAAATAATTAATAAAACGATGCTTGATTAATGGCTTAACAAGTACTTTTCTTAAAATGGATAGTTGTAGTCAATCACACCAGAATTGGCGAATGTGAACATTAAAGCTTAAAATAGTGGTTTCTTCCTTACCAAAAGAGGAATACAAGGCTAACGCATTAAATGAAGGTGAAGAACGACCTCTTTGAGACATATGACGCTAAAAATTGGCCGAAAAGAACCCTAAAAAGTGAACGAAACTCAAGGCCTTTGAACTAATTGGTAGCCGTTAGATAGACGTATCCAATGGAATGTTCTGATGCATCTCAATGCTATGTCTTGAGCATCCTCCAATAGTCTCATTCCCATTGCGCATAAATAAAGACATTGTTGAAGAAACAGTACAACAGAACACATAAACACTAAGAGCTCGACCCCTATTCAAAGTGTTATTGTACTATTGAATGATTAACTTTAAATCGTTGTAATCCTTGTGCGGACATTTGCGATTCCTTTGGGTGTAAGAGATTGTGAAAATCCTGCTTGTAAATAGGATGCTTAACCGAGAATGTCATCCTTAATAACTAGGGACTAGAAGAAATTATTTCAAGAGTTGTCTTGAAGGTTGTGTTATAGTCAAGGTCCTTGGGTGGACGTTTGTCAATTGGGTAATCTTAGAGCATATTAATGTAAGTGGTTAAGTACTAATAAATTAGATACAAATGTAGGCCAGTTAGAGGGTGAAACTTATGAGCAAACCCTCGTGCTTTATTTTCTACAATCGTTAAGCACCCTATTTACCTCCAAGGATAGCTCATTTACCTCCTAGGATGACTAAGTGATGCACGACCTTAGGAAAAACTCAAGCAAGTGAACTTTGCAATCCGATTTAGAGCTTGATTTTGATTCAGTAATGGATTCCAATAATGAACAAGAACTATTAGTGAGCAAATCAATGAGGATGAACTAGTTCAAAAATATGGCTGTGGAGATATGCTATGAAGTTACCAACACAAATCCTAATATCATCTATATCGTAATAATTGTATGTTAAGAGGATATAATAAATATGAATTGTGTGCCTACATAGATAGTGATTGTTTTATCTATTTTAGAAATAGATCTTCATTTCCAGAATTGATATGGAAAAAAGCCAAGAATCCTTCACCAGTAACGATAGCTGACAATAGCTGTGGAGGCCATAAAGGGGTTATCCATAGAGATAGGAGTAGTCCAACACATTATATGATTTCTATATGCTACTGATCAACCCTCTTATGATATGATTATTGAAAATAATTTTTGGAGACTATTTTCTCCACGCACACAAACCATAAACCAAATAATATTCACACTAAATGGTCACTTAGTTCCCATTAATAAATTAACTACAGTTTACACTTATCAAAAGATTGAGTTTATACATAGCCAGTGTCGTGAGAATGTAATGCCTACACATCGTGAGATAGCACTAACAATCTTACTACTTGTGTTATCTAGTAAAGTGTAGATTGCAGAACAACAAGAGCAATTATGCAAAGAACTGTACTCTGATTCGAGTCAAACAACTGGTGTATACACTAGGACATCTAATAATTTGATAAACAGAACTTCTAGATAAAGGATTAATCACAAATAGTAAGAGTCCTCACACTAATTCTGTTTTCATGGTAAGAAATTCATGCTGAGAAAAAAGAGGAAAAGTTAGAATAGTAATCAAATACAAAAGCAATGAAAACTGGAGTGTAGTACTCAAAATCAATGAAGGAAAAAAAACTCCGCAGATATTGCAGTGGAAGTTTTAATAAAGCAGAATGCAACTATCCCACGATGAAAAATGAAATCGTTATAGTCATAATGGGAATTGAAATTTTTTTAATCTTTTTAGCCCTAAAGCCTTTTTTTATCCAAACCGATTGCAAAGCAATACTTGCTGTTGTGAAAAAGAATCTATCAAATATGCAAGCGCAAGGGTGATTCTCGTGTTGGCAATTATGGCTTACCTAGTTTTTCTTCTCTATTGAATATATACAGGGATTGAAGAATTCTCTAGCAATAGCTTAACTCGAGAACTCGCCAATGATGATCATCAGAGCTGAACTCCTCCCAGAAAAGGAAGAAATCCGAAATGAAATGCCCTCACTATTGGAACGGATTTCTTCTTCCAGTAAAATCTTTATGGATATTTTGGAATTCCATACAAAAAGTAGTTTTTGTTTGGTGTCTTCTGCCTACCTAATAGCATCAAAGGTTTTGCTTTTTAGAGTTACAAATTAACTACCTAAGGTTATCCTTATTATATTCAAGAAAAAGTAAGTTCCCATGTTCAAGAAAAATGGTTCAGCGACTGGTATCCCTATATAAAAAGGTAGGTTCCCTCCACATTTAATTTTGTTAATAACTACACTTATAAATGTAGAAATAGCAGTTGCCCACAGTTAGGCTAAATGTGGGGAAGTTAAGTGTGTGGAAGAGTTCTCCATACTTAATGAAAATGCTGATAGAGCTATATTTTCCACACTTATAAATGCGAAGTAGGTACTAATTACTTACAAGTTATGCATGCTCATTTTACGCTATGCCCACTCTGGGACATGCAAGAAGTCATAAATTTTCCCACACTTGAAAGTGTTACTAGTATTGTCTTAGTTTTTTAAAAAGTATTGCTAGTAATTAATATAAAACTTATTAAGTTAAAAATAGAACAATTGTATACAATTGTTCTTTTTTTAACTAACAAGTTTTATACTAATTACCAGTGCGAATCACCCTATATAAATGAATAAAATTAACAAAGCAACAAATTAAAGTAGATCAAGAAGCAATTAAATAAGTCACACATTGGTGCCTGAAAAAAATAAATTATAGACATAGCGACAAAGACTAAGGTAATCAAAAATAAATATTCTTGCATTGTTTTGAATCCGTCCTGCTAATTTTTTTTGTTGTAGGTACCTAATTGAATATTTTATTGCTCTATATACTACCTAAAACTACACTTTGAAAACATGCCTAACGTCCCAAAATATATAAAAAAATCTCCATCGTTGTTTTTCTCATTGAGAGATGTTAGCTCCAGAAATGCAACCTGTTAGACAATTGAAACACATAGAAAAAATGAACTGTTAGAAAAGATAACCAAAGAGATTAACTAAGACATAGACTTGACAGAATCAAGTCTGAAGACGCATAAGAAAGTTCAATTAAAGACCCACAAAACCCTAAATGAAAATGAATAGCATACTCTTACCAAGTCGCTGAACAGTATTGAACAACTTTTCATAAAGAACCTTGCTTAACAAGTCCTTGTCTACCTTCTTTTTACCCTCAATATAGGCCTATAATAAATGATGTTTTAATTTTAGACTTAGTTAACCCAAAGTAAAAGACAAATCAAACCTTTAATGCAAGAATGTACAAGCATTTATATACCACGCCGCCTAGAAAACAATGAGCAAACTCTCTTCTCTTTGGATTCCTGAAACTTCTCATCATGTTTGGATTTTCCTGAGTCACCTTATCGACTAAATTTTCTATCTCAGAATGACCACACTTAAGATTCATTCAAAAGAAATAATTTGGTGAGGATACTTGAAGTAGGAAAAACATAGAAAATCACATGCATACACGAGTAAAAATACACTGGAAGCTATAGGAATTATGTAGCATGGGAATTATTTCCCCACTGTAATTATGTTTTATTGCTAAGGAAACCACTACAACAGATTCTAACTTATCTGAGTGGTTCTTGTTTATGAGCAACCTGCAATTAATGTTCTAAATGAGATACGAACATTCCTTGAGGCGAATCCCTCTGAGATAATCTCCATCTTTATTGAAGACTACGTTACTTTTCCCAAGGGCCTGACAAAGGTATTTGATGCTACTGGCCTGAGGAAGTTTTGGTTTCCTGTATCTCAGATGGGAAAAAATGGTGGAGATTGGCCCATAATTGATGATATGATCCAAAAAAATCAGAGGTTATTGGTGTTCACGTCAAAAGGTTCTAAAGAGGCTTCAGAAGAGGTTGCCTATGAGTATAGATATATTTGGTGGAAAATCAATGAAAGTATGTACACTTACACTAATTGGTTCACTCCATCAAGTTGAGAAACTTGAACTTGACTTATTTCACAATCCATTATTTGAATTGATTCAAATTGTCAAATGGTGTTGGTGGGATGGTTGATAGGTCCTGTCCTAACAGTGCAGAATCACCCACTATGAACACAACTTCTAGGTCCCTGGTGCTGGTCAATTATAGTGGGGAAATAATTCCCATGCTACACAATTCCTATAATAGAATCCATAATATCTTTCAACAATTATTTACCTGATTGTGCAGTGTCTTATTTGCTTGCTTTTTAGGCAAATTTATACTTGGCTGAAAATTAGAAGTATCTACTTCCTTCCTCTGTTGTATGTTGATCGGATTTTGCTTTTGTTCATTATGTGCAATTCCTACGAGTCTCTGACAACCATCTCCAGAAATCTCATCATTTGGGGTGACACCATTATTACAAGTCCCAAATTCAACTCGAGTGCACTTCGAATTTGTAAGTCTATGAGGCAAACGATTCATCTCCTTAGATGATGAGTGATTACGATGAGTAAAGTTGCCCTTAAAATAATAAAAACAGCCAAATGAGTTGAATAATCTATTCCAATTTAACAAATATCATATTAGGAAAAAAAAAACACGCATTTGCGTGTTTGCATATGGATTAATTACCCTAGAGCACATAAGTTCTCTTGAAAGTGGTGAAGGCGTAGAAGTTAAGTGATCAACCTTACTAACTCCCTGGATGCGTTTCTGCTTAATGAAAACAATAGTCAAATAATTAGAAGTTAAGCGATCATCCTTAGTAACTTCCAATTCTGCTGTTTAAATTGCTCAAATGAAAATTACTTAACATCTTACTTGCTCTGTTTGGTCAAAATTCAGCCTGCGAGCGATGTTCGATTGTTTTGAGCAACTAGAAGTATTTGTATCTTTCTCCATAGATGTGTTTTGATCATATGACTACATAAAATTACAAATTGAAAAGAAACTTTAATAACGAAAAGTTAACTGTGCAAGGTTTTTACATTATACTATAATGTTATGTTTATGTGCATAGAATAAGGACTTACTTGATTTACAAGATTATGGGGTCGTGGCATGCCAATTGTGAAATTTTCCATTCTATTTGTCACACTAATATGTTTCTTGTTGATTTGAGTTGTACAGGACTTGTTAACTCCTTTAAGTGAATATGGCTAAATAAAACTAGTCGTTAGATAATGATATGATTGTGTAATACGAAATAGCTAATAAGAACATAATTGTAACAATCATGATTGTAAATGTCATCGTTACCCAAGTGGCACAACATGAAGCTAAATCCAAGAAAATAAAAAAGAAGTGGTTGTTTTGTTTTATTTGCACCTGTATGTTCTCTTTGCCTCCGACACTTTGTCTTTGCTAACTCACCTACAAATACCCGAAATCACGTATGATAGTGTTAAAAAAATTCACCAAACATAAGATTTGTACTAGAAGACCACATTTATGCGCATATAGAATGTGAACTCACTTGGTTTAGAACATGTTGAGACTTAGATGTATGACGAGCTCCACCATTATCCCTTAATACAACGGTATTTTCAATTTGACCTACTTCTTTAATATATGCCTCATTATTCTTTGCTACTGTAGGCGTAGTTGTCAAATTATCTCTTATGGGCTCACCAACTAAGGGTGTGTTATTCCTTTGATTCTCTTCAACATCATCACCCTAATCACAAATCAAGTAAAGAAATTCACATTGACCTTATCCAAAGTGTACATGTATTCATTATCTATTTTTAATTATGGCAACTCAATTCGAAGTGATAAAACCATGGTTTAAAAATGACCTCAGATAGAACATGTGCATCATCAGTTCATTAAGACTTCAAGTCAGTGACCTCTTGGCGCAAGGATTGAACCTCTTTTAGCAATAGGTTCATTATGTTAGAACTCGAAGGTTCAATTCTGCTTTGACAATTACGTTTGGCGTTAAGTTGATTAGAGGTTACTCCAGACTCAACTCCTCTAACCCTCCCACTACTTTTAGGTCCCATCAATCTATGATAAGAAAAAGTCTCAGCTAACACTGTGGCTTCAGAGAATACCACTTCTGAAGCACCCGTCCTTCGTTTGACAATATCAACAATAATATCCTATATAAATTATTGGCCACAGATACCAACATTTATCATTATGTTGTTTACATATGTATTAATTAATGACGTACGCTATGTAAATTACAATAAGTACATAAATGCACATGCAACAAATTTCTTAGTTGCCAGTTCATAGTAAGATCCTTCTTTGTCCTGATCAGTCTCCATAAACCAATCCAAGGGACCAGGTTCTCTTTGATGCTCCTACTCCTATAAATCGTTTTATAGGCATAAACAAAGAATTCTATACATAGCAAAGTATATACAGCGTAACACCCTAACACCAGGTCAAGGATGTTGGTAATTTATAGAATTTTGCAAATAAACGAACATAATTTCCCTTAAAAATTGACCATAACTTAGGCTTATAGCCTTACAATAAGTGCCTGTAATAACATAAACATAATTAATATGCCCATGAGGCTCGATGGCTACATGCCGGAGATCACAACTCCATAGCCCACTTGGCTAGATTACCAACAATACAAAGTAAATTGATTCTGTAATAAATTGTCTTTCACTATCATTGTAGAGTAAATACACTTAAATCCTCACAAAATGAGATCAAGCAGAAACAAGCTCCCAACAATTTAATTGTAGCGAAAGGATATGTAAATCTACTACTTCCCCAGTTCGCAACTCCTTTTCTTAAGCATTATCACAAACAAGCTGTAGACCTATAATATGACACCTGTGAGTGAACCAACCCCTTGCTCCAACTGACTTCAATAGACACATCAATCTCACTAGCACACTTTTCATAGTATCTGGAACAAGGAAATCGTGCTAGGTAGATTACAAGTCGGGCAAATGGAAATCCAATAGTCATTTGTCAAAATCTAACTTATGTTGATTTCTGTTAGAATATCTATATGTATTTATCAAGATAAAATAATTCAAGTCTTACGCTCTATGTGTCAAATCCAAACCCGCATTATGAGTTGAATAATGAGATCGTACATAGCATAAAATATAGATATAGAAGTTCAAACATGCACAAAGAAGGGAAATTCAGCACAAGTATTGCCCTTCACAAGGTAGGCAAGTTCAAAACCCAATTCACCTAAGCACTATGACTCATAAGATGCACAAATGTCCATTCAGAATACTTGTCGAAATAAAAACAAGCACAAACAACAAAAGGAGTCGAATTGGACAAGCTTGTCATTTTGGTAATGAATGATCCTCTTTCCACATCACAACCAACAACATAGCATTTGCTCTAAAAATAGACAGGGAAAGGGTCAAGTTGCATAACCTCATGAACAGACTAAGAATCCATAAACAGAATCTGCATATTTTCCTTTTCACTCTATGCACATTGCCAAAGCATTACCAAGGAAGACAGAAACATAAATCAACTTACTATGATTATTAGTTAACAGGTGACTAAAATTATTACTCAGAAGTGGTTTATCATATTGATATACCAACACAGCACTAGCACCAAGACCACTTTCTTAGCACAAGCAAGTTGCTGGACTGAGAAGCATGTATCACAGTGCCAACAAGCAACTTGATTATCCTGGCATTATACCTCATTAGATAGTAGTAGTTCAATTGATGCTAGTACAATAGGTTTTTGCCTTTTTATTGAATGGAAACTGCAACGCTAGAAACTAATCAATACACTGGAAATGGGATATTAAAGTTTATGGAACATACTCCCAATAATCACCCTAGCACAAAACCTGAGACATGAGTTCTTTCTGCTTGTCTTATTACAAGATTATCTCTTGGAAACAACAATTAACTTCCCTTCAGCTTTATGTCCGTTCATAGTAGGGGGAAAACTAGTGACCTCCTTACTATTTTAACCAGCTTTATGTCAGCAACAACTGAACGTAAATAGAAACCCCACTTTGATTGAATTAACAGTCAGTGGAAGCTTTAAAAGAGTATTCCAACAAGCTACCAAAGTAGCAAGTTGAGGAAACAAACACCAGATTATCTAAACAACTCCACATTCATTATTGATGGCAAACACATCTTTAAACTATATAAACAAACCAATTACACTTTTATTTGATAAAAAATAACCCCACATGCTTCATATGCATTTACCCAAGAGGCAAGCCTCCACCATGAAACTTAGAAGCAAGAAACTGACCAACAGTTTAAATACAGTGTAACACCCTACCCCAGGGCTAGTGATGTTAGTCATTTTTAGAATTTTGAAAATAAACGGATAAAATTTTCCCTAAAAACTGACCATAACTTAGGCTTATAGCATTATAATAAGTACCTGTAACAATAGAAATATAATGAATATGTCCACCATGCTCGACGGCTACATGCCGGAAATCACAATTGCATAGCCCACACGGTCGAGTACCAACAATGTAAAGGAAACTGATTCTGTAATAAACTATTTTATACTACGATTGTAGAGTAAATACACTTAAATCCTTGCATTAATGACACCCCCATTGAAAAAGGAAACATTCCAAAAGGGCCAGGCCTCCATCATCGAACTTAGAAGCAAGAAACTGTCCAACAGTTAAAATTTGGGATCTTGGAGAACCATTAACATAAACACTTCAAGTGGCCAAGTGCAGCCTTCTAAAGCAAATAAAGTGTGACAGTCATAAGAGGTTAGCCGACATGGTCATGCAGTGTCTAGACTATTCAGAAGGTTAGCCCACATGGTCATGCAGAGTCTAGACTTCCCACAAACTTTATGCCTTATAACAGCCACACCGTGCTTGATATGAACAAAGCGAGCCTACATGATTGACAAAATTATCCCTTTTGACTGCAAAACTTTGAGAGCCACCTGTAGGCCATTTGTAGGCCATTTCTGCATAACAAAAATAATTATATTGTTATAAGAGATATTGTTATAAGGGTGAAGAAGACAAACAGTTAGCAAAGCAATTAACAAAGCACCCAAAGCACGTCCTGAATATGTGTTATACCACAAACCTAGTCCTTGAATGTAAATGAGAATAAGCTTGTGATTTCTATGAAGAATACCACAAACCATATAGCTTCACCAAAGCATGTCTAAACATACAATGCCTAGACACGATGAAAACGACAGTTTTTAAACTTACCTGAAACTTCTTCGAAAAGAAATAATCGACCAAACCAACCCATATCGGGTGACCTATAGCAAATGGGTGCTTACTCTATTCCCAATTATATAACGCCTCTTTTGTGGTATCTTCTTTAACATAAATACATATCAGGGAATACTTGAAACTTCAAACGTTCTCCCCAATTGACTTTAGAATATTTTGATTTACTTGTACCCCATCTGGCAACAAAAACTTCCCCTATCACAACAAAATTTCAAGTAAGTATTTGAAGTAGCTACATTTAGATAACATGCATCAAGCAACTTGTACATAAATAACTGCTTACCCTAATAAACATTATGATATGTCCTCTAAAGTACTGTGGCACTAAGTGTTAATCCTTATAGTTAAGAGGACATAGGCTAGGTCTCTTAGCAACATCAGCAAGGAATCTATTAAATAAACTCCATGCTTTCTTTACTGGTTGCAACAAGTTGTTTAAAGGTACCATAATCGTCTCCAGAGGAACCAATTTATATGCCAAGTTCACATTTATTCTCCCTCCGAACTTTCTAGCATTGCCATGTTCTTCTGTATAAAAAAGAATATGATCATCATATTAGTAAATAAACTCTGGCTACTTAAACCATTGTCCAAGTAAAATGACCACATGGGTATTAAAGATTCATTTAGCAATGATTAATACCTCTTTGTCATCTTTAAAATCATCACGTATGTTGATAAGAGAGGGATTCATAGTAATTGAAACTGTTGATTCACAAATATTCTCTCCAACATGTTTGACTTCTTCTTCTTCCAAATCAGGAATCATGTCTATATTATCTAAAGACACATCTTCACCTTCCACATCTTCATGTTGAATAGACTTAAGATACTCTTCTAAGGTAATCCTGGATCGAAATATGATTATGATGCTTCAAAACTAGCAAGGAAAACTTGTGTTAGTTTATGACGCAATTCAAGGACAAAATGGTTAAAAGTAAAATGCAGGCTATATTATAAAAATCAAACATTATCTTCTAAGAGAAACTATGTAAGCAAAATAATCACATTCACTTGTAGACTGATATTCCTTCACTTACTTACTAGGCATGTGAGGTTACTAATCAAAGCTTGAAAATAGCATAAATTTAAATCAAAACACAATAATATGATGTACAAGCATTTGTGCACATGCTTAGCCTATGAGGTTCATATGACTAAAGGGTGTGGATCCTTACAAGCTTGAACTATTATGTCAATTAGAAGTAATATGATAATTACTTTTGAAATAAGAACAAAATACAAAGATCTGTAAATGCCAACACATGATAATGAAAAAACTACAATTGTTCTTATTCCTCACAATCAATAGTATCCTAATTTGTTGGATCTCTGAATACATCCTCTTTTGATATATTAGAAGGCATGCATTGAGGATACAATTCATCGTCATCTACCATGGTTGCTCCTAATTGGTAACTATCTCTTAGTTTCACTCTCACGACATGAGCCCAGCCTTTGTCTTTCTCATGTTCAATGTAAAATACCTAATTGGCTTGCGATGAAAGAATATATGGATCATCCTTCAAGGCATTTTCTTTATGTATCTTATATGAGAAATTCAAGAGAGTGAATTCCCTTTTGTCCACTTTTCTTCCCTAACTTGAGTTTACATACACCCAATCACATCGAAATAGAACTACCTTACATTCAGAAAAGTAGTCCAACTCAATGATGTCGGTGATCTTTCCATAGTAAGGTTTTCTATCAGCTTCTGCCATAACCCCATAGTTTTGAGTTTTCTTTGTCTCATCTCGGGCTTGAGTGTGGAATCTATACTCATTCATATTAAAAGCCTTCGTTCTTTTGACTATGGAGTTCGGACCCTGAACCACAGCTTTTAACACTTTTGACTCTAGGTTATTATCATCATTATCAGTAACCTATACAATTGAGCACTCACATTAGTAATTAATATAGTTATACTTCTAAAGCACTCATCATAAAGTTTTGAAGTTACCATTTGTTGCAACCAACTTGGAAAATCCTCAAGTAACCATTTTGCTTAAGCTTATCACTAGGCTCTTGTGAACAAAATGCAAGCCGTTCATCTAGGAAAGATCTACAAGTCCTGAATTTTATCAAGTTAAATGAATATTAGTACACTTCACATATTTAGCATGAAAGGAGGTAAAGCTAATTTTACCAACCTCTGATAAAAGTTCATCTTTTGAACATGTAGCAGCACATATCAATGGGCTTGCTTAAGGCTCAACTCATCAAATTCCACCATTACAACTTGACCTTTAGGTTGTCCACCAGTGTTAAATAAATACATTTCTTCATTAGCAATAGAGTCATCGTTCCTTTGTGGATGATTGAATATAGTTTCTACCCCTTCAAAGTATCTTGAGCAAAACATTATGCACTCTTGTGCAATGTATCCTTCTGCCATTGATCCCTCTAGTTGTGCTCGATTATGGACATATCCTTTCAACCATGCCAAGTACCTATAATTTGCCACTAATATATGATTTCTAGGAGAAAAATAATAAATAAAAACCCATAAAATTTAAGGTCTTACCGCTCAATAGGGTACATCCATCTATAAAATACAGGCCTTCCAAGCTTTGCTTCCTTCGTCAAGTGAACAATCAGATGCACCATAATGGTGAAAAAACTAGGTGGGAACAATTTGTCCATACGACATAACGTCATAACCACATTGCTTTGTAACTCATCCAATTTGTCAACATTCAGCTCTTTCGCACATAATCCCTTAAAAAAATCAGACAACTCACACACCAAACCTACAAGATTATCATCCTTAACTGCTCGGAATATAATTGGAAGTAAGCACTGCATTAGAATCTAACAATCATGGCTCTTCAAATTAAACAACTTGCGATCCTTCAAATTGACACATCGAGAGATATTGCTTGCGTATCCATCTGGCACTTTGATGTGCTTCAAGATTTTTGGCAAGGCGGGTTTCTCATCAATAAACAAATTATAAGGAGTCATGGGTAAATGATATTTGCCATTTGGTAACAAAACTGGATGGAGCTTAGGCCTTATCTGCATTTGTTGAAGATCTTGGAGGGCCTTCAAGTTATCCTTGCTCTTCCTTTCCCAATTTAATAAAGTTCCCAACAAATTTTTACAAATGTTCTTTTTGATATAGATTACATCCAAATTATGACAAAGACAATTAAACTGCTGATATTGAAAATCAAAGAAAAAGCTTCGCTCCTTCCATATTTGCTCTTCATCCCTCTCATCAATGTCTATGTTGGTTTGGCCTTTCCGATACGTAAACATAGTTCCCTCTAATTCTGTAAGTACCTGACTCCTTATTAATGATGCTGGAGTGTTACCAAACTCCATATTTCCATCAAATCCATCCTTATCATATCGAAAAGGGTGGTCTTCTGCTAACCATCTCCGATGGCCCATATAGTAGAACTTATGCCCTTTTTCAGCCAAAGTGATTGAGTTGCTTTCCCACAAGATGGACATGCGAAACGACCCTTCGTACTCCACCCAGACAAATTACATATGTAAGAAAGTCATTTATAGTAGAGTGAAGAGCACCCCATAATGTAAATCTTGTGTTTGTGTATGCATCATATGCATCTACACCGTGCCATAACTGCACTAACTCTTTAATCAATGGTTGAAGATATACATTGATATCCATACCTGGGGCCTTTTCACCAGGAGTAATCATCGATAGTATAATTGAGGACTGCTTCATGCATAGCAAGGGAGGCAAATTATATAGAATTTGTAAGATTGGCCAAGTACTATGCATGCTACCCATAACACGAGAGGGATTAAACCCATCAGTAGCTAGCATAAGCCATACGTTTCGAGGATTAGATGCAAAAATTAGGATATTATTCATCAAATTCCTTCCATGCTGTTGCATCTGTAGGATGCCTCAAAATCCCATCCTTTATACGACACTTATCATGCCAAATCATATCTTCAGCTATCTTCAATGATTTGTAAAGCCGAAGCAATATGGCAATAAGAGGGAAATAACGTAATACATTAGCTGGAAATTTCTTTTGACTATTCTTCCATCGTGAAGAACCACACTTGTCACATGATTCTTGTCGTTCCTTTTCACCCCTATACAATACGTAATCATTAGGACAAGCATGTATTTTGTCATATGCAAGGCCTAAGTCCTTAAGTAATTGCTTGCAATTTCTCTATGATGATGGGATGGGGTCCATATGGGGAAAAACATAACTCAAAAGTTTAAGCAGCATATTAAATGGTTCAATAGACCAACCATACATGCATTTCAAGTGGAGTAAGTGCAATAGATCGAAAAGAGAGTTTTGAAAATTTTAAACCCTAATATAACTCGTGTTCAACATTTTTTAGTAGTCTTTCATATCCATCATCTGTGTCTACCATGGAAGTATCAACCTCATTCCCCCCATTCTCTCGCTCACCATAGTCTTCTTCATCCATATCACCCTCTTGATGAAACATGTCATTCCCACGATTTTTTCACATCCCAAAAATATCATTAAGTATTCTCATAGTATTCTTGGGAGAGGGGGAGTTGAAAGGCACTTGCCAAGTAAGTAAATAAATACTTGATCAGTGCTCAATGCAAGAAACAAAATCAAAGAAAACGATCAATATGTCTTAATCACTAAAATCCTGCAAAATGCCCTAAACCATGAGGGATTCTGGAAATTAAATCATGAAAAAACAAAAAAAGGAAAGGGAAAAAAAATAATAAAACGACAATGGTGAAACACAATCAACCTTAAAATTGGATCTCTAAACGAAGAACTCCAGTAATGTAAACTGGGAATAAGTAATGTAAACACAGCACCACCCAAATAGTACAGCGATGCCAGAATCAATAAAGAACCACATGTCCAATGAAAAAGAGAACCACTCCCAGCATTAGATTTTGTTTGCTTTTCATCGTGAAAAATCCAAGTAGTACAGCCATGCCAAAATCTGTAATTCACTATGTGATTGCCAACAGCATCACGTGTCCATCTTTTCTCATTACGACATATTATTCAAGGACATTTTATTGTTCCTTGAACTTCTCTTTGACTAGAAAAATCAACAAAGAACTCAACACCATCCTTATAAGCATGGCTATGAATAGGTACATTAGTCCTATCTGTATGCATTCCATCAAAAGTATGAATGGGAGTAAAACTTCCCTTATCGAATTAAATACAAACATTAGCTTCTTCGAGGAAAATACAAGGAACTTCCTTTATTTAATATACAAAAAATCCAATATACTGTGCAAATCACACTTTGTTCACATGTTGTTTTATATCCCTAAAAAACACTCAAAATAGAGCGACACAGACTGAAACATGAAGTAAATAAATTATCACCAACTCAGAATATAATATATAAATGAGATTGGAAAACAATTATTCTTGACTTATAGAGGTTAATATTCTTCAAATACATTAAAGACCATGTAAATTAGGCTTCTAAGGTTAAAATATAATTCATATCAATTTAATGCAAAGAGCTATGTATTTAGGTAACACCGTAACACACCTAGAGAGAGAATAGAGCTAAGATCAAAACAATAAGGACGTTGGGAAGGAATAGGGTAAAGTGGTTCTAAGGTTACGATATTATTTTGTTCTCAAATTCAGCGTGGAAAAATAAGTAACCAAAGCTATTGTCATACGAGTTTAAACTCAAATGGGGCCCATTTCACGAATCATACTTGATCAGTGCTTAATACAACCAACAAAATCAAACAAAGAGATCAAAACCTTTTAATTGCTGAAATCTTGCAGAATGCCCCAAACCATGAGGGATTCTGAAAATTAAATCATGAAAAATGAAAAAAGGAAGGGGAAAAAATGAGAAAAAGGCAATGGTGAAACACAATCTACCCTAAAATTGGATCTCTGAACAAAGAACTCAAGCAATGTAAACTGGGAATAGGCAATGTAAACACCACACCATCCAATAGTATCGCCATGCCAGAATCAATAAAGAACCACATGTCCATTCAAAAAGAGAACCACTCCCAGCATTAGATTTTGTTCGCTTTTAATAGTGCAAAATCCAAATAGTATAGCCATGTCACAATCCATATTTCAATATATGACTATCAACGGCATCACATGTCCATCTTTTCTCATTATTATATCTTATGCAAGGACTTTTTATTGTTCCTTGAAATGCTATTTCACTAGAAAAACCAAGAAAGAGCTCAATATCATCCTTATAAGCATGGCTATGAATAGGTACATTAGTCCAAGCTGTATCCATTCCATCAAAAGTATGAATGAATGTAAAACTTCCCCTACTGAATTAAATACAAACATTAGGCTCATCCAGGAATATACAAGGAACTTGCTTTATTTAATATGCCAAAAATTCAATATGCTATGCAAACCACACTTTGTCCACATGGCATTTTATATCCCTAAAAAGCACTCAAAATAGAGCGACATAAACTGAAACACGAAGTAAATAAACTATCATCAACTCAAAATATAATATATAAATGAGATTGGAAAACGCTTAATCTTGACTTATAGAGGTTAATATTCTTCAAATACATTAAAGACCAAGTGAGTTAGGCTTCTGAGGTTGCAATATAATTCACATCCATTCAATGCAAAGAGCCATGTATTTAGGTAACGTCGTAGCACACCTAGAGAGAGAATAGGGCTAAGATCAAAACACCAGAGAGGTTGGGAAGGAATGAGGGAGAGTGGTTCTAAGGTTACGACATTCTTTTGTTCTCGAATTCAGCATGGAAAAATAAGTGGCCAGAGCTATTGTCATATGAGTTTAAACTTCAAATGGGGTCAATTTCATGAATAATACTTGATTAGTGCACAATACAACAAACAAAATCAAACAAAATGATCAAAACCTCTTAATCACTAAAATCCTGTAGAATGCCCTAAGCCTTGAGGAATTCTGGAAATTAAATCATGGAAAAATAAAAAAAAGGAAGGGGAAAAAATAAGAAAAAGACAATGGTAAAAAACAATCTACTCTAAAATTAGATCTTTGAATGAGGAACTCAAGCAAATTCTTCTGATGAATCAACGAAAGTTCCAAGCACAATCAAAAAAATCCAAACTCGCAATCATACGTCACACGTACAAAGCCTTCCAGAAAACAAACGCATAGAGAATTATTCTAATTTCTCATACTTTGAGTAAGTTCAGATTGACAGTTGAGGCTTCCTTACAAAGACGATATATATGAATCGCTGCCCAACTTCAGAGTAGAACGCAAATTCACATAAATGTTAATTTGTTCAACTCGCTGCCCTAATTTCGCTCTGATCGTTTGATTTGATGCTGCTATTTGTTGCCCAGAATTTGCTATGTATGTGTGGGGAAGTTTTTGTTGCCTAGAAGCTACCTAGATGAAGAACGAATTCAGGAGTTCACTTGCACTATCCAGATGAAGAACGAACTGCCCATAATTTACTTGCGCTACCCAGATAAAGAACGAGCTGCCCAGAATTGAGGACTTTTGGGGAAGAATTTGTTGCCTGGAATTTGAATTAAGGAGTTTGATTTCTAGGAATTAAGGAGTTTTCTGGCACAGATTAAATTCACTAAGCTACCACAGGCTCGGTCGATGAAGAACAAATGGAGGATTGGTTGAATTTCTAGGGATTGAAACAGGCTGAGTATTTTAGTGTTTTGGGAGGGCAGGCGGGCAAATTAAAGCTAATACCTACTTAGTATTTCATAGTATCATTTTATTGTGCTAGATATTTATGTATTTTTTGATTGTTTGTTTTATTTCTTTTCGCTAATATATTTAGATATAAATGTTGAAATATTTTGTGCAAATTACCTCATTAATATAATAAAAAGTAATTATGAAAGCTCTTTTTAATTTCCCACACTTAATAAGTATAGGAATAGGTTCATAATTTAGCTACACTTATTAAATGTGGAATCGATAAAACTACCAAATCTTATTATTTTTCTTCCCACACTTTAATTAAGTGTGGTGATATAAATGTAGGAGGATGCATTATTTTTTGTAGTGTATGCAGCTTGCATTGACTACTATCATAATTATTCCTATGATATTTATGAATTATGGAGTACTATTGTAAACACAAATTTCGTGCCCAAAATAAATTAAACAAGAATTTTAGAAACAAATTGAATTTTGTATTAATGTTGTATATGGCTACGATCTTTGAATTAAATGTAATGAGATGATCCTTTGATCCAATCTCCTAATGACTTGAATTGTTTTGAGGGTGTAACTGCTTGATCTCGATTGATGCATATCAACTAAAGAACTCTGAAATGGTTCTTGATCTTTATGACTTAGAAGTCTTGCATTTTACCGACTTGACAGTCTCTTTCTTTGTTATCTTTGACTTTGAAAACTCAAGAGTCTATTACGTCAATGAATTAAGGGTCTGTAAGGTTGACTTGAAAGTCATCGATAACTTGAAAGTCACCAACTCTGTTTGACCTGTGAGTCTACAACATAGATGACTTAAGAATCTTTAAGCTTTATTTCAGAGCTTATGTCGTTGATGACTTGAGAGTTTACAATGTTGATGACTTCGGAGTCGTTGAATTCATTTCAAAGTTTGCAATTTTGTTGACTTGATAGTCTTTAGGCTACTTAGAAGTCTTTGATTTTGATGGCTTGAGTATCCTATAGGTGACTTGATTGTCTGTGCTATTTTGAGAGTCTAGAAGTTTGGACTTAGAAGTCTTAAGGGTGATATGAGAGTTTAGAATGTTGATGACTTAAGAGTCATTGAATTCACTTCAAAGTTTACTTCTTTGTCGACTTGATAGTCTTTAAGCGACTCAAAAGTCTTTGATTTTGATGGCTTGAGCATCCTGTAGGTGACTTGATAGTCTGTGCTAACTTGAGAGTCTAGAAGTTTCAACTTGGAAGTCTTAAAGGTGATTTGAGAGTCGAAGTTTCTTGTAACTTGGTAGTCTTCAGGAGTGACTTGAGAGTCTTAATCAAGCACACAGTTACATTGACTTGGAGTTCATTGACTTAAAAGTCTAATATAAGTAACTTGAAAATCTTTAAATGTGACAATTTGGGGGTTTACAAAATTTGATGACTTAGGAGTCTTGATTGTGAATGATTTGATAGTCTCTTACTTTACTGACTTAGGAGTCTGAAACTTTGACGACTTGGTAGTCTGCAAGCGTTTGCCGACTTGGCAGTCTATGAGAGTTTGACGATTTATGAGTTTACGAAATTTGATGAGTTAGGAGTCTTAAAAGTTTAACTTAGATATCTTAGAGTTTATCAACTTAGAAGCCTATAAGGGCTGACTTAGAAGTCTTAGAGTTTGGTAACTTGGGAGTCTGCTAGTATTGATTTGGAAGTCTGCTAGTATTGACTTGGAAGTTCGAGAGTTTTGTGACTTAGAAGTCTTCGACATTTGATGACTTTGAATGTAGGATTAAATTGAGAGTCTTGCATGGTTGACTTCAGAGTCAAATAGTTTGATAACATAGGTGCTTGTAGAGGCTGACTTAGAAGTTTTAGAGTTTGGATGAGTTGAAAGCCTAACAATGGTGACTTGAGAGTCTTCCAATCTCTACAAGGAGTGACTTGAAAGTCTGTAAGTTCTTTGATGACTTAGGAGTCTACAGAGGTTGATTGGGAAGTCTACCCCTTTAATGCCAATTTTGGGTCGCTATCTTCCAAAGCACTTTCCAATATGATCATAATGGACGATCAATCAGATTCTTTAGTATCATCTTTGTCTAATATGATTTTTCCTTCTTTTATAAGTTGTAGGACTTGTCTTTTGAATACTTTGCACTTCTCAATAGGATGACTGATGATCATGTGTTACTTGCAATATCTGGGATCATTAGTTCTAATTTCTTTAGGATGACTTGACTCTGGGAGTTGTATAAGTCCATTCCCAAGAAGTTTGTAAAGCATTTTTGGCGCATCAGACTCAGAATAAGGACATTCTTTCTCTTCAGAGTCTCTAAGCATACATCCTTTATTTCTTGGCAGTGGCACTAATTCATCATCATTGAGCCATCTTCTGTAGTAGACAATTGTAAGCTCCATATCATGAGCTCGTGTTGCCAATTCTTGGAATGTTTTGGGCTTGTTCACTTGTAAAGCATAAAATATATTCCAATCCATCCCTTAGGCACACATCTCAACCGTTGAAGATCCAGATAAATGGCCTTTACACTTCATAATGGCCTTTACGCTTTAGAGAGAGAGCACACCAACAATTAATGTAATCGATGACTGACTCGTTGTTCTATTGCATGTGTTAGACAACTTTGTTATGCTAGCTGCATGGCACTTGCTATAGAAGCGATTAAAGAACTCACTTTCCATTTGCCCCCAGCTATCAATGGACTTGGAGGCAATGCCCGTATACCAGTCAAATGCAATTCCATTAAGGGATCGCACGAACTATTTCACCAATTGATCACCTTTAGTACCAGCATTATTGCAGGTTTCAATGAAGTGGGAGATGTGCTGCTTGGGATTACCCCTGCCATCAAATTGGTTGAATTTGGGAGGTTGATAGCCTTGAGGAATATGAAGTGCATTGTATAAGGCTTTGTATACAAGTGACTCTTGTGAGACCCTTACAACTGAGCCTTGACTACTTTAGCTATCAAATTTTGAATTTGCTTAACTAACATTAAGCTTAAGGATGAATTGTTCTTTGGTTTGCATCCATTGTCAGAATCCTTGACGTGATTAGACTCTTTGCCAGAATCTTCATTGCTTGAGCATTTGTTGAAAGCTCCAGACGTCCACTTCCCCAACTTCTTTGTTAAATCAGCAATCTGTTTGGTTTAATGCTTGATTTGAGCTTTTTTTGTTGCATTTTCCTTTGAGAGTCTATTGCGTGTGGCCTTCATACCTACCAGTTGTTCCTCCAAGTTGATAATCTCTGTCACCATGACTGGTATGATAACAGTGCTAGAGGATTTGGCTTCAACTTGTGAGAAAACTGAATCCCTTGAAGATGTTGGTGAAGAATCGCTGCTACCATAGTCATTATCCTGCTCACTGATAGGTTAGAAGACAGAGCTGATGTAGGTTTGAAATTCTTCTAGTCCACAAGGTAGAGTCTTCCTCATATTGAAGATAGCAAGAGGTTTTGGCTTCAACTTAGGGAGACAAACAGTTTGATTGACTTCATTAACAGGCAAGTTGGAGCCAAATTTTTGAGTTTTGCGTGACTGTAAAGTTGGAGTCATGACTTGTTGCTTTATGGTGATGGAGGTAGCAGGTTTGGTCATGCTTCAAGTCATCACCCTAGTCCTTCGATTGCCATATACAGTACTAGCCTTCGCGGATCCTTCAGATGCAGATCTGATAGTCTCCTCCTTTGAAGATTGAATAATGGCATTCTTGGGAGCCATTTCTTCTTTAAAAGAGTGTAGAACTTGTTCACTTGGAGAAACAGATGAGAGACAGAGATATCTCACCTAGCGTGCCAAATTTGTAAATTCAAATTTTGTGCCTAAATTAAATTAGACAAGAAATTCTAAAACAAATTGAATTTTGTATTGATGTTGTATATGGGTACAACCTCTGAATTAAACACAATGTATGATCCTCCGATTCAATTCCCTAATGACTTGAATTTTTTCAAGGGTGTAACCGCTTGATATCGATTGATGCAAATCAGCAGAAGAACCCCGAAGTTGTTCTTGATCATGATCTACAAATGCTTGATTGCTATTTCTGAAGCTCACAAGTTATGATCCTTCTCGTTTGGTAGCTGGATACTGCTTGTTGTTTGAGCCTCTGAATTCTACAATGTTGAATGTTGAATGTAGTTAACCAGATTAATCGACGCAAAGGCGAGGTTGCTTAATCTCGATCGATGAACTGGATAAAGAAGTCTGAAGTAGACTTCAATTTGTGGCTACATAAGATGTTGAGCTAGATGATTTTGATCGTTTTTTCTTGGTAGCTAGATGTCGTCTGTAGTATGAGCTCTGGAGCCTATAGGACGCTGAATGTTGAGCTCCACTCTTTCAGAAGAAGGGGAAGTACCCCTATTTATAAGCTATGGCAGCTAGGCTTAGAGCTGGACTTTGGGCCTCGACCCAGTAACTATTTCCGTATTTTTAAATAAAGAAAATAATTACTAACTTATGCATCGTTGACGACACGTGGTAGCTTTTAACTAGCTGGATTTAATTTTGACCAAGTGGGGCACCAAAGTCAACATGACACTTGGAAATTTGTGATTGGTCGAACTTTTTACATGTGGCACCATCTGATTTGTCATAAAATTTTTGCCTCCTACGACTAGGATCTTCTTTCTAGATAAATCTTGTGTTGGTGGTATTAGATTCCTAGTAAATTCAATCTCTCCAAATGACCCCACCATGAAAGCCTCGAAATATGAAATGATAGCTTACCTCATGGAAAACCCGGACCAAAAGTACCCATTTTTCTCAAGACTAAGTAAGTTCCGACAGTGTATATTTTAAAAAATCCATTGGATTCTCACATCTCCTTATGGTCCAACAAAAATTTCATATATTAGAAGTCTGTGTGTCAAGGTACGTTGAGCATTAATCGAATATGAAAATGGAAAAGCCAAATCAGCTCATTATCTTGTTCAATTAGTTGATCTGGGTGATTGCAATGATCAACGACATGAATGGTTTCCAGGATGACAAGAAGTTGTTAGTGATTCTGCTTTAGGTAAGAGCCATTGGTTGTTATAATGTTTATCATCAAATGTTGGCATTGATTGAACTGGGAAGACCACTAATACATTACGACTACATTACTTTTGTTTATCATCATGATCTTAGCAAATATATGAAGGTAGAAGGAGCTATTTTAGATGACGTCTTTGATTATCTCTTTGATATAGGAGCTAAAAAATTCTTATAAGAGAAAGAAGGAATATTTTCATGAATTATTTAAAATATAGGATCTAGAGCATCTTCAACTTGATGAAGGTTTTGATGATTATCTAGATAATGACGGACTAGAAGACATTATTGGAGATGAAGGCATGCAGAATCTCAATATAGATGACTAATCTTGTCGGTGTTAAAGGCTGTGAAAAATTGTTACTCTATTATTGTACTATTTTGTTATGTTTCAAGCCAGTAAAATTATACTGTCTACTGTGCCCATGTGAGGACAGTTGTAGTTATGTAAAAATATTAGTATGTATTGTAGTCATTAGGGTATCTTATCTAACCCTTCTACTCCATAAAATGAGAGGTTGAGTGCTTGAAGAGGACACAATCATTTGAGCATAATTGAGAAAAAGAGGAGTCAAAATTCTCCATTTCTCTATGAGCAAGAATATGTGATGGTCTTAGCAGTTTAAGTCCCTCTTTAATCTTTTCATTGTAATATCTCTACTTTTAAGCTTTTAATAAAAAGTTTCCTAATACGAAAAGTTATTCACTCGAACCTTATATTTTAAATATTATAATTTCTTGATTGAAGTCTCACTATCCTTTAAAAATATAAAAATTGATTGGTGACTATGGTCTGAAGTAGGAATGGAATAGATTTGTGTTGTGCCTAATCCAAGGAATGTATGATTGAGGTTAACAATCTCGATAAACTTGAAGCAAGAGGAATGCCAGAGTCCAATACTGACTTTGTTCAGGTAATGGTCGAAACTCTCTAATTAAGCTTTAATTATTTTGCTAAGTATGGTGCGCCGTTAATAACAGAAAATATAATATTTATGTTATAAATAGTAGATTATGTTAACTAGTACCAGTAAAGTTGTTACAAGAAGTCCAAACGTTATTATGAGCTTTGTTTTTAGAAAGGCCACAAAAGTTTAAGTATTTGCATTTCGAACCCCATTTGGGCGATAGTTGAAAATTTCTAAAAGTTCCGGTCCAAAATAATGATAAAAAGAACCTAAGAATCTATTGTCCAAAAGCATAAGGTACTCCTAAATTAGTTTAAAAAAGACAGAGACCTAATAATAGTTACCATAGAACTTAGGTACCAAAGAGTAGCTAATTCTCTTGCAAGGTACATTTAATTTTCTTCGTCATTGGATCAAAGAACACCTTACATAAGGTTATGATTAGTTTCTCTAAAGATCATATCGAGAACATAGACTTGAAGAAGTAAGAAATATTTGCTTTTAGATTGAATAAACAAGGCCTTATTAATCTTAGCTCTTTTGAGTTCATGGTCAAGTACGAACTTGCTTAGCCTTTCGTACAAGTCTTTCGGAGCTTGCTTAAGACCATAGAGAGCTTTAGTGAAGTTTATAAACATGGTCTCTTTCCCTGAACTTTCAAAACCTAGGGGTCGCTTAACATAACCACTCTTATAGATAACCATTTATAAAAGGTACATTTCACATCCATTTGATATAGTTTGATTTGCATAATAGATGCAAATGTAAGTAGTCGAATGACATCAAACCTGGCTATAAGTGCCCTTCTTGTTTGTTATTTCCTTTAACCACAAGCTTATCATTGTTCATGTTAAAGGGAAATTCTTGGGTCTCATGGTCAGAGTCCACACTTTGCTTCTTTCGAACTGATGCAATTCCTCTTGCATGGCTATCGTTCATTAAGGGTCCTCTAGTGACTCTAAAGGACTCTTAGGTTTAACAAGTGAACTAAATGAGTGAAATGCACATAAATTGTTGAGAGATGAGTGAAGTCTTACACCATTGTGAATATTCGATGTCATATTCTAAGAGGGTGAGCAAACTGGTATCACAACCCCTTTGTTGGTTCTTGTAGTTCTTCTCTCAATGTGACCAAGGTTCAAAGTCTTTGACACCTTTATTTTCATGTTGCATTAAGTGCTAACTTTAATTCCTCTAACCTTGAGGTTGAACTTCCTCTTCTTCATCATCAATGCTATCAAGCTAAAATTCCTAGGAAGCAGTTGGACTAATATAGCCACTTTGCTTTGATCAAAAATAACATGAATACTTTCCTTAAATAGCTTTTGTGCTTTTCTGTAAATTGTATAAGCTTTGGTATGGGAAAAACATCCCATAAAAAAGACCTTATTTACTCCTAGCATCAAATTCGCTAAGATTGTTCTTGCCATTTTCATAAAGAAGTATTTGCTATGAAGGCTTTGGAATATGATACGATTGGCTTTTTCTTTATAATAGCTTTCATTAAGCACCTATTAAAAGGCTAGTTTGTTGTGGGTACAACTTCAACCTAGAAGAATTTTAAAAGATTATTGTCACATATCATAGTCCTTACAATGTCTTCAAGAGTTCTATTATTGCTTTCAACCAGTCCATCATGTTATGTAGTTCTTGGAGTAAATTGTTATGAGATATTTTATGTTTCTCACAATACCCTATGAACACTTCTTGATCAAATCACTTCCATGATCAGTTCTAATAGTAGCAACTGTTAGAGCCTTTGAGACTTCAATTTGTTTTATCAGTTTGACAACTCTCTGAAGGCATTTGCTTTATCGTTCAAGAATAAAGTCCAGGTATACCTAGAATAATCATCAACAAAAACAAAAAGCATCCTTTCTGCCACTAAGTCTTTGAATTTTGATGGGGCCATACTTATGCAAAAGGAAAATTTCAAGGGGTCTAGTGGTTGACACATGTATTGTAAATTGTATCTTTGGTGAATTTTTGCTTCGATAGTGTAACGCCCCCAACCCCCAAGGGCTAGCGATGTTAATGATTTCTTGGATTCTGGAACGAAACGGATAATGTTTGGCCTAAAAATGGGTCATACCCTAGGCTTAAAGCCTTACATTGGGTCCCTCAAATAAATAAAAGCATAAAAGACATGTCCACAAGCTCAAAGGCTACATGCTAGAGATCACAACTCTACGGACCACATGCCCGGCGTACACCAAGACTTTATATAATAAATAAGGAAACAAGAGATACAGCTGAAACAAGTTAACAACCACATGACCATTTACTCATCAAGGAATGTGACATTAAAACTTGTTTTAGAAGCTATTAGACACAATCATGTATAAATACCTCCATTTCTCAATGTTTCAGATGGAAAATAGCTCTTACATAGTGCAAGACTCTATGTGGTCACATGAAGCATGCAATAAGTTGTAAAGAGCTTGTCACATCTAATTATGACTCACTCTTATCAAATGAATTGTCTAACAGTCACTGTTAACCACATACCTCTGAAAGCTTACCATATCAAAGCAAATCGCTTACACATTTATCAACACATGCTTTTAAGCATATCATAAACATATTTATTCATAATTCAAAATGTTTTCCAACTCAATAGCTTGCTTGAAGAGCCTCTAAAAGCAATAAATGGATCTTTAAAACTCAATTTACTTATTAAAGGTTTTCCATGTTACAGGAATTTCAGCAATTAAGATAGGGATGTAGTCGACGAGTATTCGGGATTTGCCTAAAGTACATCAAGCTAGCTAGGTACGAGGCATGCAATCCTTTTATGACCCTTTCAGTTTTATTCTAAGTTCACACAATTAACATACAACAGTTTCGTCACAATAGAGGGCTAAAGCCCACTGGTTACTGCAAGCTATTTTCAGTTCAATAGAATCTGCACAGTTTCACACCTATGGGCACAGTTTGCAATGTTACTAATTAATTGAGAACCTGTCTCCCTCCTCATGGCACCACCTCCAAAATCCTCAAAATCTAACTCAGTATTTCAACCTCAAACCTCATCAACTAACCGATTTCAATCTCGATTCGATACCACAATGAACCAAACCGATTAGCAAAGCAACCTAACTCTTACTGAATTGATATGCAAACCCATTTTAGTCAGAAGATATTCAACAATTGCATAAAATGATCTACAACCCTCATTACCATGTATTCAAATTTGACCCAAACTGAATCATACACTTTTGACAGTCGAATACTACTCAACAATTCCGTACAATGGGGATTTAAAACGTGCAAAATTAAAAGTAATTCTAGGAAATTGACAACACCAACCTCAACTTCAAGCTAATGGACCCAACTCCTGGTCTAATTGGGCGAGTTAGGGATAGGTTCGAGTCTCCTCTTTTCCCTCACTTTTGCACTGCTTCCCATCCCTCGCTGGGTTTGTTAGTGATGCTGAGGCCTTCTTTGTTCTTCTACTGGTTCTCACATGCTTCTTCCCCTCTTCCTTTTTCCCCTCTCAGTCCCACTATAGTCGCCGATATCGACCCAATCACCAACGGTGAAGTTGGTGGTGATGGTGTTGATGGGTTCTTGTGGTTTGAGCCTAGCCTATTCTTTCCCATGATTCACCGCTGGGTGATCGTCCTCTTATTGGGACAATTGGTCACTCGTCCTCCGACCTCCTCTCTATCATTGTGCAGCTTAGCGGCCACTCGCTGAATCCGTCTTCTCTCTCTCTCTCTCTCTCTCTCTCTCTCTCTCTCTCTCTCTCTATCTTATCGGCCCTGCGGGGGCTGTTGTGTGAAACCAAACGTACCAGGCGCGGCGATGGCCAGCACACCAGCCGTCGGTACGACGACGACGTCTCTCTCTCTCTTTCTCTCTCTCTTCGTGGTCATCGGGCAGTCGAAGCCCCTGGGCTTCTCATTATGTTTCCTTTTCGAGGCAGCACCCGAGTCCTTCAACCCCCTCCTCTCTGGTTCTTTCTATTTTATTTTTTTTTGCGCAAGGTGTGACTAATTTAAACTTTAGCAGAATCTGGGTCCTGACAGGCCGAGACCATTTAGCTAATATCGCATGCTTAGGTTGACCTAATTTTAATAAACTCACAAATTTCATAGAATTAAGAACTAAATTTAGAATCTCCAAAAACTAATCCATGTAAATTAATATTCTTGATTAACACATAAATATTAGCCTAATATACCTTATA
This sequence comes from Selenicereus undatus, assembly GCA_017589665.1. NCBI lineage: Eukaryota > Viridiplantae > Streptophyta > Magnoliopsida > Caryophyllales > Cactaceae > Selenicereus > Selenicereus undatus. The sequence continues at coordinate 63,416,209 of JACYFF010031958.1, forward strand.
TAATAAGCATGGTTAATAGAATTATTAATCTAAACAGTTAGCTTGACACAAATTTTTTTCAGTAATTACATTTTTTTCCCCTTATAAGAATTTTGTCCTCGAAATTCCGAAACCTAGGGTATAGCAAAACATAGGATTCGCATAAGCATGGAACAAAGCATCTAAACTCATTACAAAATCTAAAATCGTATTTTACAACATATAGCTCTTTAAATCAGTAAAACAAAAAGTTTATGGCATCCAGTCTCCTCTTTGCCGATCTTCTTCAAGCGTCAACTCACTCTATTAAGGCGCCGACGGCAAATCACATAGAAGAAGGGCAAATGAGTTGGCATTGATAACCCTATCAAGCTCATGTTAAAACAAAAGTTGAAACTTAAACCACTTTACATAGAGGCGTATAGGACAGCAGCTAAGGAACCGTTTATACATAATAACTAATGGCACCACTGAATGTCTAGTCAAGGTACCCAACTAAGTCAACTTCATCCTAAAGCACGAAGGAATCAAATCATTTTTGTAAAAATGTCAAGTCAATTGATCAGGGCTTCTATGTCACTACATGGTAACAGGAACATCGCATAGCATCACATAACACCACACGAATAACAAAAACATGCAAATAATATATAAAATCGCAACGACACCACGTAGAGCTACAAGTTAGCATTCCAAAACTAGGAACAGTTAATTTCAATTGCCACTACATACATGTAATGTGAAATCTTTGGACAATGCAATGGGTGATCAATTATTAAGTAGAAAAGCAAGAGACGAAGGAAAATGTTGTGCTAAGAATGTGGGCCAATGGGCTGCTGAGGTTAAGTACATTCCTTATGTATAGGTTACGACAAGAGGGTGTTGAGGTTGGATTGGCATAAGGTCCTTACATTTACTGATGCATCTGTAGAGTGATCGTTAATTCTGGTACCTAGCAAGGTCATTTACGATAGGGGCTGTCACTTAAGAGGTTTCCAGTTCCTGTGGATTATGGATTATAACATGGCAAGTAAAATGGGGTTAGGGAAGCAATTACTTAGTGCTCTTAGGCTAATGCCTCCTGTTATTTGTATGACCGTAATCATCAAAATGATATCTTGCCAACTAGCATGCATAGTTAAACAAACACATGGACAAGGTAATCACAGTGGCTTGGCCAATGGGGAGCTCTATTCCAGAATCTTCATGTGGAATTAGTTATCTCTAATATCATAGAAATATGCAAATAGATTGGCAGCCGTATAGATGTGATTATAGGTCCTTTACACCCCTTTAGAGTATAGTAAGTACATACCCAGGTTTGTAACACAACTAAGCCATACCAAACACATCATCATGTTATATGAAGTACATAGGCAATTTCATACTCATGTAGCTGCAGGTTCATATGGCCGCGAGGTATCAGTACGTACAATGGTAGCATGGTCGTACAACACCAGAAGAACCCCTAAGCATGAATGACATTAATCGTATTGGGTAAGTAAAAGCACAACTTCCATCCTTCTCCAATAAACTCATCACATAATGCATTACGTAAGATGGCTTAATCACGTCATTTTATGGCACTCCTATCAGTCATGCGAACGACTACTCACGCATACCATTTATAAATGATAGGGTCAAAAGTTTAACTACTGTTGTAGGTACACTAGCATGTGATATGTTCAAGTGTAAAATGCACATATATGTATATGTGAATACAAAATTCTATGCCGACTAGATCATGTTCCTGTATGCATTATTAAGTAGCTACTTAAATTAATTAGAACGAAATAAGGCTACTTAAGAGTAGTCTACTCAACAACCCAACATCCCATTACTTCACTTATCGTATAAGTCGCGTGGCTCATCTAACTCGATCATATACATAACCACCCCCAAGGTGTACACATTAGGCAATTCATTCACAGATCCATCAAGGACAGTTCCTTAATGAACCTGAGTAACTTAATATGCTTGCATGAGCTTAACATTACATGCATAGCCATGTTGATACTCGAAAACATCTATAACTCACTCATTGTCACGTAAGGATGCACCTATATGACCGCGTGAAAGTACAATCCCTTTTTTATAACCTACACCTGAAGGGTAAGTCTTGGTCGATCCCCGAATTAGTAGAGCTAGCGACCCACAAGCTAACAATCATTTCCAGGTAAAGAGAATAGCATTAATGGTCTTAAGAATATACATCGAGGTTCTATGACACACCCTCTCTTATGAGGGGATCATAGAGGTTCTAGCAGCATTTAGTATCGAAGGAAAGGTTTTGCCTTCTATATGAAGATTCTTGGTTTCCACACTCGGTGTTAATACTTAAGAAAGCATTGGAAAGGTATGGGTCGTCGGCTCAGGAGGTGACTAGGTGACATACATGCCACAGCAATTCCAAAATCTGTTAGGTTCTTCTTCTATCCCCTCTAGGTGTACTAGGTCACACACAACGAAGAAGCTCTTAATCCCACAACAAGTATATCAACTCACATGATAGAAATCATTTCATATGGTCAACTCGATAGTAGTTGCACGATAAAAAACACAAAATGTAATATATAAACAACATCAAGCCATCAACTACGCATAGAATAGTAACGAAGACGTGTAAGCAATGACAACAATCATACGGAACGACAGGTAATACACTTATGCAACGAGCAAGAGAGATGCACCACTATTATTCAAATTTGCATGCATACATATAAAGGTCTCACGTAATCCCTTTAATTAATTCATAAATCGCTTGAAGGAAACACAATTGAGCATGTCCTCCAAATAGAGAGGTTAATGTCCAGTTACTTCCCTAAGGGGTTATTATTAGCCAGTCTAGAGAGGTAGAAATTTCGGTATACCTACATTCACAAATAACATCCACTCACATATAGGGGCACACACTCCTGAATTTAACCCTTGCATTTCTTTAGAATAGATGCAAGGTCTGAATGCAAGTCCAAAACCTAATTCCGTCATTAAAAATACTCAATACTTCAAAATCTTCGTGTTTTCAACAGTGGAGAATTCATAAAAGAGAGGTATAGTTTAAAAAGATTAAATTTTAATCACGCAAGGCAATCTTTAATCACTTGTTAGCATATCATCTTTAACACATCTAGCAATGTATACATCCTAGTAGGCCCACACTCTAAACATTGATTACATATAGGAATTCACGCTTATAGAACTAGGCTCAAGTATTATTGCAAAGTGAATGTAAGTCTTCAGAAGCAACCCTAAGACCTAGCCAATTAATTAGAAAGGTCTTTTAATTTGAAAGAAAAACCTAACTCACTGATTAGGATAGACTTCAACTTTCAAAGTCTCTAAGTTTTCGAAGGAAAATAATTACACTGCTTCTAGCCCTCTCCCTACCGATCCATTGAGTACGTTTGTTCACTCCCTTATAGGGTCCGACGAGTAAATCATACCTTAGGGGCATAGAATGAGCTTAAAGTTAAGACATTTCCAATCATTTTAGTTCAAATAAGTGTACTTTGAACTTTCGATCAAATCACCAATGTGCATATGCAAAGCAATTATTGAATGAGTTATCACTTAGCTTATTCATGAGAATAGAAGTCCTTCAACCTACACTCCAACAAGTAGTTCACTTTTTCAATCAATCAAATTACTCAATACACAAAATTAGTGAAACACATCAACCAACACACCAGAAAGTAATTCACATACAAAAAGCACACCATAGGTCATATCATCACAAATTTGCTCCTAGGTGACTATATGAAATGCAAGACTCATGTCGCAACCTATGGTCGTCGGACCTTGCTTTGATACCAACTGTAACACTTTTACCCCCTAGGGCTAGTAATGTTAACGATTTGTTAGATTGTAGAACGAAATGGACAAAGTTTCTCTAAAAATGGGCCACATCCCAGGCATAAAGTGTTATATTAGGTCCTTGTAATAATAAAACCATAAAAGACATGTCCACAAGCTCACACACTAGAGATCACAACTCTACGGACCACACGCCTGGAGTACACCATGTATAAAGTTATATAATAAATAAGGAAACAAGAGATACAATTCAACACGTCACACGTCCGGAGTGTTGGTGTTTACATCCCAATAGCAACAAAATTTTACTAAAACGATGACTGACTAAGTAGATGGTTGGCTTACACAGCTATTCAGAGTTACTGTTATTCAATATGCATTACATGAAGTTTAGCAACTAACTTACATGTAGTTAAGAACTCAATGATACATCACAGTACATTACTAACACATATACCCACGTATAGACACATATAATCTCTTTTTCTAGAGCAAGAAGGGAGACTCCACTTCGGTTTAGATGAACCGACTTCTAATTGTCATCCCAAGAACCTAGGGAAAAGGGGAATAAAGAGGCGATGAGCTACTGCACACTTAGTGAATGATTCTCAACCGTAACAAAACAAAATAATTTCACGTAATACAATAGGTAGCATTCACACACAATTTGATATATAATATCATGTACTAATCATGTAGGGTCTCCCATATTCGTTATTACCTCAATAACCTTCTAGACTTGACGATATCCCTACCCTCCTTCTGTTTCACACACATGAGTACTCAACTGGCCTAAACTATGTCTCTTATAGGTTAGTAGTGACAATCACTTGCTTAACATCACGTAGTAGGCCCCAGACTTAAAAGTGAACTGACTCATGCATAAATCCAGATATGGGGAGCAGTGGAGCACTTAGTTTGCACATAAACACCTATGATCAAGGAGTTCAATTAAAATCACCAAGTTGTTAGAAATTAGGATCAATGCATAAAGGACAAGGGTCGTCACTTAAACCAAAGAAAGTCGTCATAAAACAATTGTTATTCACTAGCAAATAATTTGGAATTTGATAAAAGCTCTTTTTTAAGATTACATGCACTTTTCACAATTTTAGCTCTAGCATGATCCCCGAATAAGGAGTTTGTTTCACATAACAAGTGCAAAATCATTTCATAGGGTATCAGATTCTCATTTTTGTGCCATTCAGGGGAGATCTACAATCGCCGTAAGAGAGATCCACACTCGCCCTTCATATTATCCCTAAGGATTTTTATAATCAATGGACCATTACCCTCATAAGGGTCTTCTAGGGTTCCCACTTCTAGGTCTGCTCCCTAAACATTTGTTCAAACATTAGTACCATTTTCCTAGCCTAAAACATTTTAGATGCTTTCCACTTTAGATAGACTTGCATCAAAATTCTCATTATATCACAAACAGTGGCATTTTCATTCTCAAGAGGCTAAAGTGCCTTGATGAACTCAAGTTCAATTTTGAAAGCATACAATATGCATATAAACAAGTTAATAACCATATGACCATTCACTTATCATGGAATGTGACATTAAAACTTGTTTTAGAAGCTAGTCGATGCAATCATGTATAAACACCTCGATTTCTCATTGTTTCAGATACAGAATAGCTCATACATAATGCAAGACTCTATTGAAGCATCAAATATAAGTTATAAAAGAACTTGCAACATCTAATTATGACTCACCTTATCAAATGAATGGTCTAACAGTCATTGCTAATCGCATATCTCAGCTTGATTGCCATATCAAAGCAAATCACTTACACACTTATCAACACATGCATTTAATCATATCACAAACATATTTTTTTGTAATTCAAAATGTTTTCCAACTCAGCAGATCACTTGAATGTCCTCTTGAAGCAATCAAGGGATCTTTAAAACTCGAATTACTTATTAAAGATTGTCCATATTCCAGGTCTTTCAGCAATTAAGACAGGGACGTAATCGACGAGTAATCGGGATTTGCCCAAAGCACCTCAGGCCAGCTAGGTACAGCACATGCAATTCTGTTATGACCCTTTCAGCTTTATTTTAAATTCACACCACTAAGATACAATAGTTTCATCCTAATAGAGGGCTAAAGGCAAACAGTTACCACAAGCTGTTTTTAGCTCAACAGAATCTGTACAGTTTCATACATATGTGCACAATTCGCAATGTTACTAATTAATCAATAACCTAGGATCCCTCCTTATGGTGCCTCCTACAAAATCCTCAAAATCCAACTCAATGTTTCACCCTCAAACAACACTAAGTAACCAATTTCAACCTTGATTTGATACCACAATCGACTAAACCGATTGGCCAAACATCCCAGCTCTTACTAAATTGACATGCAGACACATTTTAGTCATAATATACTCAACAATTGTACAAATTGATATATAACTCTCATTACCATGCATTCAAATTTGACCCAAACATAATCATGCAATCTTGATATTTGAATGCTACTCAACAATTCAGTACAACAGGGATGTAAAACGTGCAAAATTGCTAGTAGTTTTAGGAAATTGACAACACCCACCTCGACTCCAAGGTAATAGACCCAAATCTTCGGCTAATTGAGTGAATCAGAGCAAGTTTCTAGTCTGCTCTTCTCCCTCACTTCTGCAGTGCTTCTCATTCGTTGTTGGCTCCGTCAGTGCTACTTGGACCATCCTTGTTCTTCTGTAGGTTTTCACATGCTTCTTTCCCTCTTCCTTTTTCCCCTCTCAGTCCCACTATAACCACTAACGTCGATTGCAGTCACCAACAACCATGGTGGTGGTAACGGTGTTCATTGGTTCTGGTGGTTCAAGCGTGGCCCTTTCTTTCCCACAATTCATCGATGCCCGACCTCCCCTCGTCGTTGAGACAATTGCTCACCTATCATCCTACCTCCTCTTTGTTGTTGTGCACCACAACTGACACTCAGTCGATCCTACACTCTCTTTCTTTTTTCTCAACCACGTTGGGGCAGTTGTACGAAATCAGTCACCGACACACAAGCCGCCGGCATGACGGCGACGTCTCTCTTTCTCTTCCACTTTGTTCGCGGTTATTGGGCAGTCGAAGCGCCCGGGCTTCTCCTTCTCTTTCCTTTTTGAGGCAGCACCCAGGTCCTTCTACCCCCTCCTTTTTTGTTCTTTTTTTTATGGGGTGTGACTAATTTAAACATTAGGAGAATTTGGGTCTGGACAGACTAAGACCATCTAGCTAATATCTCGTGCTCAGCTTGACCTAATTTAAATAAACTCACGAATGTCACGAAATGATGAACTAAATTGAGAAGTTCCAAAAACTAATCCACATAAACTAATATTCTCGATTAACACGTAAATATTAGTATAATATACCTTATATGATAAACATAGTTAATAGAATTATTAATCTAAACAGTTAGCTTGACTTAAATTTTTTTTGGCTATTACAGGTTGTGCTCCGACTAGTTCACCTTTAGCAAGTTTATCGTCGATATGCTTGTTTACATGACCTAGTCTTACGTGCTAAAGCCAACATTCATTATGATGTATTTAAAAATATGCAAGATTTTTTTGCTTTGATCTCATACAGACATATAACATAAGTCCCTCTAGTCCTAGGTCTAAAAGGTGTGGCATTACTCTTGTCAAAGTTAATAACATTATATTTTGATCATGTGAATGCTACGTTATTTTACTTAATAGCATATTTGATGGAAACATAGCAAGTTAAACTTTGAAATGGATGCACATTACCAAGGGGAATGGGGATATTTTAAGTGACATTGCCACAAACAATAACTTTCCTCTGCTTTTATCTTGGAATGTAAATTTTCCTTTATCTCTTATTTGAATCTCTTTGAAAAGTGATGCATTTTTTGTCGTTTGCTTAATGCAACCACTGTCTACATCACTATGTTCCATCCTTTACTTTCAAGCATACCCCAAAAATCTTTAAATTAAACCTTTCTATAGCCCCGGACATAAACATGGGTCTATATATAGAGAGTAGACAATAATATATGTTTTCCTTAGGTGCCCAAATTTGTTTTTCTTAATTCCTATCACAAAGGTCATTATGGTTGCTTTGTCTTATACGGGCAGAGTGACCACAAACACTTCTACGATGATCTTGTTTCTATTGTCTGGCTCCATATTCACAGTGGCATTGAGTGAACATTTCCTCATCTGAAGTCAGATCATCTTTGATATCCTCCAAAATGTCCAAAATTTCCTTGATATCTTTTCTAATATCTAGAGTGGCTCTTACCTCTTCCAAAGTTGTTTTCTTTTTGATACCCCCTACAATAGTTGGGGTTTTTCTTTGTCCTCCTCTAATAGAGTTTCTTTGATCTCTTTTAGGATTTTCTGAGTTTTTATGCTCACTAACTATGGATGTGTATGGTTCGTGTTGAATGTTCTCCTATGAACTTTTCCTCACAATGAGGTTTTTCTAAATTTTTTACTTTGATGGATCAAAACGAAGACCTTTATTATAGGACAGATTTTCAGAACTAGTCAATCTCTTTGACTTTTCTTGTCCCTTAAAGAATTTTGAAAAGGTTCTTGAAAATCCTCCATTTTCCATTTTTAGTTTCTTTACCTCATCTTCACCAACATAGATATTTCTTGTGAAATACCCACAAAGCTCATGAAGAGAATTTTGTTCATTTGAGGCATCTAAATACCTTTTAAAATCATCAATCTTCTTTTTAGAGTCCTCTAGTTTTATTGAAAGTTCTTCATAGACTTTAAGTCAGTGAAGTTTTTGTATTTATATAACTTATTTTTCTCCCTCTAAGGACTTCATTTATTGTTTACAGGACTTAACTTTGCATTGACGGGAGATTTTAGTATCCATCACATAGATTTCGTGCTAACAAGATCTTCTTTAGATAGAGTGTAGAGTTGATGTTCAACATGAAAAGAAGATTATGATCCAAATTCAATTCTTAGGATCTCAAGCTCAATTTTGTTAGCTCTCCTGGCACTTTCCCTAGCCCTTTTACTTTCATCAAAGCTCATCTCAAAGGGCTAATTTCCCCTAAGATGAAGATTCGTTGTCTCATAATTTTCACTTTCTTGATCTCTAGGGTCCCTGTCACTCCAGGCTGCTACTATTATCCTTTCACCTTTCCTTTTTGGCTTTCTTGCTTCAATAGGATTCTTGAAGTTTTGACAATCCTTCATTATGTTCCCTAATTGTCCAAACCCAAAACATGAAATGTTAAAGACAGAGCAATGAAGAAGAGGTTTGTAAGCTTTTCGTCATGACAAACTTCCTCTGTTGAACGTTTTTGTTATAAAGAAACCTTTTGAATCACCTAGCCAATATGGCTATAGTTGCATCCTAATTTTCTAAGGACCATTCTTGATGGCTAGAATCCTCATTAGCAAGCTCTAGAGAGTAGCTCTATTCTTGGATGCATTATCTAATTCTTCTTAAAGATGAATCATTTGGGTGAGCAACTTTCCTAATAGTTCATCAAGTTGGAGAGTCTTAAGACTTTAGGCACCATTAATTGCTATCACTTTTGGTCCTCACTTGGATCCAGGTAGACATCTAAGTATCTTTATAACCATTTCTTCACTTGAGTAGGCTCTCCTAGAGATTTGAGACTATTGAAAATCTCTGGAATCTTACGTAAATCTTCTTTATAAATTCATTACGAAGTATTTTACACAACTCATATGAGTGGACATAGATGTTTATCTTAGTTTCTTACCTTGCGTGGTTCCTTCATATGTAGTGACAAGAATGTCCCACACCTCCTGCAGTCTCACAAGCAGATGCTCTATCGAATTCATTAGGATTAATTGCACGTAACAGAATGTTTAGAGCTCTATGGTTTTTCTAAACCCCAACTCTTCTTTTTCAGTGAATTCATCTTCGACTTTCGTAACCATTTCATTTCTTTTTGCTTCTTTCTTGATGTTCGTTGGAGTATAGTCTCCTTTATTTGACAATGTTTCATATTTTTAGTTCTTGATCTTTTAGTAACATCAACATAATTTTTTCTAATAAGCAAATTTAGCACCTTTAAACATAGGTGGTGTAGTGTATGATCTACCTTGATTCATCAAAGATGGACCGAAGGTCATCATTATATTTACTTATTCTCATAATCAAGTTTGATATGAATAACGTAGACATTGATACCAACTATTTGCCCCAATGTTCAAGGTAAATTACCCTTAAGGGGGGTTTGACAGAGTGATAACTAAAAATTTTGATTCTTTAAAAACTTTCTTGTAGAGTTAAGATAGAAATAAGAGCTTGGATGCACCTTTTAAGATAAATGGTGGAAGTAAGTTAGTAAGAGATCCCAACATGAAACATGTAAGCAAAAGACAAAATAAAGTAAGTACTGAATACAAAAAGATCAAGGACACAGAACTTGTTTACGAGGTTCACCCAAATCAACTTTAGGTTATGTCCCCAACTAAGGCCTCTTCCTAGAGCTTAGGATTCAATTAGTCCACTATCTTATCAACATAAGCTCTTCAAGAGTCCCCTAACTTCTATTACAATCACAATATTGACTAACCACTCTAACAAACTCACTTCTTCTAGAAGAGTACCAACTAACAAAATCTTATTGCTTATTGTTGTTACCAAAGATTACCCTTAGCAATATACGATAGCTCTCACTCCACGTAGTTAGAGCAGCCAAACTTGTTACCAATAAATAACGTTTTCAAAACACTATGACAAGCCTTACCTTCTAGAGCACACGCAATCTCAGGAGAACAACACTCTTAAAATAAGAGGTGACTATCACAATAATACATAGAATTAGAGTATATAAGTTTAGTATAAGGGTTGCAAGTTGTTACACAATAATCTCTCTTTTTGTCTCAAGGGTTCTAACCTTAACTCTTTATGTGGTTCTTCTATTTGTAGATTCTCCTTGTAGCTCTTTAACTATTGGATCATAATGATATAGCTGTTTTATGCTCCTTTGAATCTAAGCCCTTGATCTTGAAATGTGGGAACATGTGTAGAGGGACTTTAATAGCTGTATCAGAGAGTCTAATTCTTTTCCCTCCTTGGTGAATCCTTTGTTGTAATCTTTAGTCTTCTTTTTCTTACCAAAAATAATCATCCCAGCTTCTCTCTCTCTCCAACCTGATCACTTATATTATCATTGTACTCAAATCATCTTGCTAATTGTAGAGTTAGTTGCTTAACCAGGGAGTCTGAGTGAAAAGCATGATGGCCGCTTCAAATGCTTGATGTTGACATCTAGCTACTTCTATGGATTTTTGACATTAAAGTTGTTGGGCTACTTTAGGCTATTTTCCCTCCTTGGCTTGATGCGATGATATCCCTAAACATATCACGTCAATCATTTCAATAATTAAAGTAAGAAAAAGATTAAACATAATCAACCTTTTTACATAACAAATGAAATCTAGAAAGAGATCAATATTGTGGATAAAATGTCAAAGAAAGTTTTCCTCAAGGGCAATGGCGTATCAAGTGATTTCATTAATGCCCCAAGTGCTAGAAATTGAAAATAAAATAAATGACTTCGATGATAAATATTCCAGGCGATTTGTGGCAATCATGTTTTTATGAGATTGATTAGTATGGGTCTTTATTATAACATCGACAAGCTTTTGTACAAGAGCAAATTTGATGATTATGTGATTCTACCAATTTGGTTAATCACTCTAACTATAATTATGAGAGGGCCCTCTGATTGGACTCTGACTTGTCTTTGACATTTGGGCTTTTGCCTTCATCAAAACTATTTCTAAATCTCTTGTGCAGATACTATTATTAGATATTTTTTTATAAATTTTGACCTATAACAGGACTCTGAGGGGTCCCAATAGTAGCTAAGTGAATTCGTTGTCACATGAGAACACTTACATAACTCAATAGTAACAAAGTAACTTCATTTTGAGCTTCCTAAAGGCTCTGCTCCCTACAAAAATACAACAGCAATCACTTGTCTTTGGTATAGGTCCTACTATTGTGGGGTCTAGAGAAATCTTGATTTAGACAACTTACCCCTACAAGCACTCAAGCAAGCTAAGAAACCAATGCCAAGAGAACCATAAAAAAATTTCCAAGAACATTGTGTTGCAAACGAAACTTTTAACACATTCAAAAGTATAGACATTAAATATAAGTTAATAAGAAAATTTAGTAAAAAAATAAAGAATATGTTAGCAATGTGTTATTAAAACAGGTAAAAAAGAAAATAAAAAATAATTAAAACGAAAATAAAAAGGCCTTACGAAGTAGGACCTTAATTCACAAGATAACGTCTATAATCGCTAAATGGCTAAACGGTTGGATGTGAACAATTGACTACTTAACATCCACCAGTTTAATTCTAGACCTTAAAAAAACAAATATCCTAAGCCACGGTTTGTAAGCCTAAAATGTCTCATTTCTCATCTAATTACCTCACGCCAATTCTTCTTTGGTCTTTTTTTATCCCTCTTACATTTCGGTGGGATAATCCTCTCGCATCTCTGCACATGGGGATTCTATTGCTTCTCTTCGCTTGACATGGGCAAACTATCTTAATCTTGCTTCTCTCATATTATCTTCTATTGTTGCAACCCCTATTCTATCTCTGATAATTTTGTTTCTAATCATATCCACTCTTATGTGATCACATATCTACTAAATCATCTTCATATTTATTGCCATTAATCTTTGAACCCAGGGCCTTTCAATTGGCAAAGAGTGTGAACTGTAGCAAACACTATGAACCATACAACAATAATGGTCTAACCATCATACAATATACCGTTTCCATGTAACTTTGTAGGGATCTTTTTATCACAAAATGGTCCTTACGCGTACCATACAGCAGTGGTTTCTCAAAATAAAGGTTTTGTGACAACATTTCCAAAATTCCATAGAGTTTGTAAAGTTGTAAAAGAAGGGCCAAACAAAGCGATTTGTGAAGGTTTAGTGACCAATGACCATCCATACTTCAGTTACGACCTCACTTGAGGGTGAAAAGGAAATTTAGTCAACAGGATTACATTCCTCATTAAACGATATTCCCAATGACATAGTAAACGCTAAAAAAGAAATCTGATAAGTAGCAAAAGAGATTTACATAGTATAGTGGGACTTGTGCGGAAACCAACACCATGTCACTTTTGAGTAAAAAATTCTCTCCACACTTATCCAAATAGCCTAAAACTTGATCCATTTGAATCTGTATTCAATAGACTTTATAATTAAAAAGTTCACCTCATCAAAGAAAGTTATTGCCCTAAAATTATGCTAAGTAAGAAGTCATGTATTAAACTTATAAAGCATTCATATATGGCACTTCATAGGGTCAATGTGTTGCAAGCCACTATTAAAATGACTGAGGAAACTACTTGACTAGCGGCATGCTACTTATTGGATCTAGGTAGAAGGTTGTTGTAATACCGTGAAAGTAATTCACTTTAATAATTTCACTTAACCCGATTAACAAAAATTGAGCACGTGTATTTCAATTCAATGGTTAAAATTCATATATTCTACAGGCTCAAGTGGCATCAACAACCTTGTGTTTAAAGTCTATATTATACCCAGTTAATAATTTGTGATTAGAGTAAATAATAAGGTAATAATAAGAAATTAAGGGTAAAATGTTCGTATAAATCCATAATCTTAATTTATAGAATACCCATTCAAGTTTTAATATTTGGGTTAGAATAATTCAAAATAGTTAAGCAATGAATAGGCTATTATAACACACAATTAATTAGCTAATTAGTTAATTGTGAGGAAAGTATACACATACAACTAAGAAAAAAAAAATCAAAAACAAAAATATGAATGATAAAAATCAGCCATAAGAGGTGGCAAAAGTAAGGGGGAAAAGGAACAAAAAAAGAAAAAGGCTAAATTAATTCTAAGTAAGAAGACCGAAACAAAGAGAAATCCCCCACAATCTTCTCTTCGCTTCGCCCTCTCTTGCGTTGCCCCCTTCCTTGTTCATGGGCCTGCCGCAAGTAGCAGTTGGTTGGGGCCGACCACCACCTCTCCACATACGTCCTCCTTCCTCTTGGCTATCCTATTTGGTTTTCAAGGCAAAACTCAAAATCACTTTCTTCCTCTTTCACATATGTTTGATTTATTTTGGTAAAAATGACGAAACCAAAATTAGTTGGACGTAGATGGGTATTTAAAGTTGATTGGAGCATTAAGTTTGGGTTCTTGAGATAATAGCGTGAAATTTAGGTTGTGGATGGTGTGCATGTGATGAATGGATGAAATTGAAGTGTGGGTGGTGCGAATTTGAGGTTTGTGCTAAGAATGAACCTTGTATGCAGAAAGTTATGGATTCTCAACTTAAAAAATTGGATTAGAATAATGAAAATGAGTTTTTTTTATTTGCGTTTTCTAGAAATTCAACCACTGTTTCAATTTTCGGAAATTTTTGTGTTGGTGAAAAAATTTGAAACTTTGCATCGTAGGATCTCTACTATATTTAAAATTTTGTGAAAAATTTCAGGAATTTTGGATGTGTATTTTCTTATTTATGAAATGTTAAATGAAACTGCCCTAACTTAGAGTTTAGGCTTTTAATTTCAATTAAGGAGAGGCTTGGAAGAAAATCCTAAAAATTTTACTATAGATTAGTAAGAGTATTTGATAATTTCCTATAATTTCATGAATCTTAGATATGTAGTTTATGAAATTGGAATTTTGGAATGAAAGTGCTCTATTTAGGAAATGTTGGAGTTCATGGGTGAAATTGGGTTTCATGCTAGAAGTGGGTGACCAATGGGAGTGAATATAGCTTCCTTTAATTTTCCTAAGTGCATCAATATTTGAAGTATCTTACAATTCTGTCGAGAAAATTTGGTGGTTTATATAGTACTTTGAAATTGACCATAGATGGGCATGAAAAAAGTGTGATGAACACTAATTTGCAATGGTGAAGCTTGGAATTTTGGGGAGGGGTGTTTAAAAGAACAGCATACAATATAAATTGAAATTAAATAACTGTTACATCACATCTAATCAAATTGTATTCTCCTCCACAACACCTCATATCTATTTAAATTTATTTCATCTTATTTTTAGCATGAAGATAATGAACATGTAGGAGCTCAACTACAAATCTTTCTTTCACCCAATGTACTTCAAAAGGTAAGATGTTGAACTTCTATCTCCTCATTTATTTATTTTTGTTTGAACACATTTACAAAAGAGGTTAATTAAACTTTATTTTCACAACACTTTCTTTATCCAAACACATCGTCAGGTTTTGCATTTTTCCTTGTTATACTAAGAGTCATGCCTTATCAGAAAGCACACAAAAAAAAAAAACAAGCAATAAAAAGGCAGTGTCCAGTATCAACCAAACTTTGAAGGTAGTTGATATCAATGACTGAAGATATATACAATTTTATTATCAATACTTAATAAAACATCCCAATATTTGAAGGGAGACAAATTGAATATGTCCTAACAATTAGAAAGCATAGTCATACAACAAAATCACATCTTATAATACACGATCTTATTTGCGTATAACAGATAGTTTTTAATGACAATGACTCATAAATTAGGACACAAAGATAAATGAATTCATGGTTTAGATACAAAATTGTACAATGCAATAAAAAGCTGGTTATCCAAATTGAAAGCAATCATTAAAGCTATCTTCTTGGGATTAAGATGAATAGCAGCAATACCAGAGCGAGAGAGGAGAAGAAGAAAAAGGCAATGAAACGAAGGAAAGAAAAAAACATAAAACATAAAAAGTAGGTATAGGAGAGGCTTAAGCGGCGACCTCCCAACAATGAAGGGGTAGCTTCACACAACACTTCAACTGCTGGACTAACTACATCCTCATGCAGCATTTGGCCTCAATTTTTTTTTTTATTTGTAACAAACTTTCAAATTTTTAATTTTTTCCATGCATTAATTTCTTTTTTTTTTTTCTGGACGGTTGTCAGATGACCCCACTGCACCCGTGCTGGCTTCGCCCCTGCTAACTTGATGCTGAAAAAGGACGGAATAGGAAAAGTTTGAAATTTTATCTAAAATGTGTTTAGTTGGGAACTTATGATCAAGTGATAAATAAGGGGTTGGTTTAATGGTAATAATAAGTTGAGCCGCGATTATAGCTAACTTATGAAGGATAATAACTATGGGTTTGATTAAAAACTAGTAGACTTAATGGGAAACATTGATTATGGTGTAAAAGTAGGTAAATCAAAATTGATATTATACTCGAATTTATAAAGTGAATACCTTGCTGATCTAAGATTGGGTAATCACAGAGCCATGTTTAAATAAATCAAATGCATCAATTATACCACTTAGTGTTTCCCTTTTTAGTAACAAGTTACTAAATTACAAAGGATAGAGATTGAAATATTGGTAATAAGAATAGTTAATGCTATTAACTAAATAATTACTGAATTTTAAATAGCTAAGAAAAAAATCAAGTGCATAGTGCTCAATTGCTAAGATCATAATAATGTAAATTACATAACATTACTAATAATGAAAAGTCCATTTGGAATAGAAGTGAGGCCACTATCACCATTTGTCAAGCCAACAATTAATATTTTGTAGAAGGAGAAGGATTTTTAAATCAGGCATTTTTACTGCACGTACCATTCAAATACTCACATGTTTTCATACATAACAAAACCTCATAATATACAAGCATTTAGTGAATCATTTTCAACCATAATTTTGCCACATAATCAGGTGGAGCCACCAACTATAAGTTATTAGTTCTCGAACACATTAGTTCATTTGCAGAGCTTCAACTCTGGCTTTCCAATCGGGTTGGGAAGTGGGCACCTATTCAATGATTGCATTGTACATATGAGGTCACCAGTATGGATTCAACTTTTAGATAATAATCGACAACAGTTTTAACATAATTCTCCTTCTCCTTCATTTCAAACTAAAATGAATTGAAATGCACATGCACATTAAAAAATGAATTCCTTTCTTTAAAGTAAAAGGGCAAACGTATTGAGTTTCAACTCATTATTTAGATATTTTTGTGCTTTATATTTTTAGATAAATAAATTGCAAAGTCCTTACCTGATTAGCATCAAGGAGGCAAAGAATAGTAATCGGAGTTAGATATGCTAATAGTGACATTTTAGGAAGTCAAATATCGTCGGACTGTGTTGCACATTCGTTTTAACGTTGGATGTATAAATTACGCCCATTTGGATTTTATGTAAGCTAATGTGTGTTGGAACGTTTCTGTTAAGTAAGTTGTTTAAGCCTTACCCCCGCTAAGATAGCAGTACACACACACACACACACACACACACATACATAAATACATACATACATACATACATACATATATATATAT
>JACYFF010031958.1:63438329-63456627 GCA_017589665.1 Selenicereus undatus
AACCAAGAATTGGAACAAAACCGAACATGAATCGAGCAGCAGCAGGGGAGGGGGATAAGAACAGAACATAGGAAGTAGAGCAAGAGCCAAACCAGAATGGGTGAGGTTCGATGACTCATACCAGAACAAGCTTCAATGCGTTCAAACATGGCGGCATCTCGAAAGGACAATTTCGAACAAACGCAAAAACAGGGGACGAGATTCGAATGAAATTCGGCTAAATGACTTACAATTAACCAAAAGATTGTTGCTATTACAACTGAAATTCGTGAATACCCATATGAGATTCGCAATTCAAGCCTAACTACATGAATTTAAAGGCAGAAAACAACTGAAATTCGAAACCCTAAATCGAAATCGAAGAACACGAATGTGAAATTTGAGGCTAAATTAAAATTAAAACTGAAATTAAACAGAAATTAAAACCAACTAGCCTAAAATTAACTAAACCTAATTACCTAAAACTCGAACTTAGCTCCAATGGTGTCTTCGTCCTCCTTTTATACCCGACCTGCTCGATCTTAACCATCGATTTGCTGGTGTGCGTGGATGGTGAGGATGGAGGCTAGCAAAAGGGTGTACGTGGATGGTGGTTTGGGGTGGATGAATTTCGAAGTGGTGAAACCGGGGGTCGAAACAATGGGCTGGTGGTTTCGGGGTTGTTGTGCTGGAGGAGAGAGAGTGATGACGAGGTAGAGAGAGAAGGGGGAAGGAGATGGATGGGGTGGGAATGACGAAGCAGGTTCTGGGCTTCTAGGGTTTCAGGGAACAGGGGTCGGGGAAGCAGAGAAGATGAAGAAGAGAGAGGAAGACGCGAGAAAGGGGAGGGGGTGTTTTAAGTGAAAACCGGTTCAGTTGAACCGGTCGGTCCGATTCACTGGAACGGTCTGGTTTTTAATTCATTTTTCTTCCTTCTACTTTTGGCCGGTTTTTATCAATTTTGGCCCGATTCTTCAACCTCCGACATTTTCTCTATTTTTCTCGCCTTTTCCGCCATTTAAGCCCATTTTTCGCATTTATTCAAAATCTGCAAAATAAAATAAAATCAATTAAAAACCCTAAAAATATTATTAAAACGAGCCTAAAATTGGTGAAAAAGTACCTTAAAAATACCACATTTTTGGCTCAAACAAATACTCTCACACCAAGATTTTGCTCGTCCTCGAGTAAAATAAACTAAGCTAGAAAATGAAAATAAAAGAAAAGAAAATCCTAACTCACTGTCGTAGGAATCACGATTGCATTTAGCGTATGCAACAAGCCCTTTAAACCCTTGGACTCCCAAGTGGACGAGTGAGGTATCGTGAGGGTTTCAAAGTGAAAATACCCACAAAATTATTCAAAAATAAAAGAAAATCTTTTTGGGTTTTTCTCAAAACTGATATGTACAAAACACGGAAAACATATGCACAATTCCTAATCAGCTAAATCACCCATGTACTCAGTTATTAACCTGTATATACATAAAATGTACATCAAAGCCCTCTACCTCTAAATGTCATCAAAACATTGATTTTCACCCCATTGAACATCCAGATTTTGAATCCATTATGGTGTTTGTGTGCAAGTGTATCATCATCTCCAGGACTCAGATTTACCAGAATAGACTCAATCCCACTTAGCCAACACAACTACATTATTCCTATACTGACTTCGGAAGCAAGCTTTCCCAGTAGCAATATCGCCTCAAAGGGTAACACCCAATAGCACGTGCCTCAAAGGGTCCCAGTGGCGCATGCCTCAAAGGGATACTTGTCATTCCAAATTTTATTCTTTTTCTTTATTTATAATACAATGTTTTTCAATTTTTTCATTTTTTCCAAAGTAATCATGCCATAGCTAGTGGGAGAATCATTCATGGAAACTTAAAACCTAAAGACAATGATGAAAGGATAACAAGGACTGGATTACACGACCTTTAATGAACAATTAGAGTTAGAATCAAGGCTTATAATATCACATTCGAAGTTTGAGACTTCTCATGCACATTCTACTTATATACAAACTAACAACTAAAGTACAGGGGATTCAAACTAATCAGAAATAGTACAAATATCCCCAAAAACAACAAAAATTAAAAAAAAATAAAAAAAATGGCACCTCACTCCCACACCAAAACTTCACAATGTCCTCATTGGGAGAATCAAGGCGCTAAAAAGCAAGCTCATAAACTATACAACCGTAAAACCTAGAATATATGCAACTAGAACACCACCAAAAACATAAAACCAAAATGAAAAGGAAAAACAAAACTAAAATCAAAGAAACACACAAAAATGAAAAACAAACCACAACCCTAAAAACTAAAGAAAAGAAAACAAAAATCAAAATCAAAACAAAAATCAAAACAAAACCAAACACACACATATATTTACAAAAGCAAAACTAAACAAAAATCAAAGACCTACTAAATTGCAAACTAAACAAAAAGAAACCTAAAACAAAATAAAGGAAAACAAAAATGAAACAAAACATGAAAAGAAGATGAAAAAGGAAAATAAAAATGAAAGTCAAAGGAAATAAACAAAAAATGAAATAAACAAAATAATGAAAATAAAATAAACAAAAAATGAAATAAAAAGGAAAATCCTAATATATACAACTAAATACAAAAAGAAATAAAATAAATAAAAGAAAAGAAAAGAAGAGTGGAATGATCATACCAGGTTGGATACAGGTTGTACCCAAACTATAGAGTGTATGGAGCATCAGCCACTCCATATTAAGCTGAAAAGGTGCTATTCAAATCAAAACACATTAGAGCACGCAACAGCTTATCAAATTCAGAAGCCCAACTCTCAATAATATAGCAACTACGGAAAACAGGGAGTTGGAACCAGATTGAGTACATCCATATAATCAGGAAAGCACATGTAAGGGCCCGTTTCAACTTATCAAACAGTGGGGCCCACTCAGGAATGAAATGAACATACTCAAAAACAACTAGTGGTGAGGTCATGGGCCTAGAAATTGGATCAGCATGAACGAGCAATTTAGGCCAAGCAAAGGGGTCAAAATCCACAAGTCCTTTAAATTCAATATGTATATGAGTCTGGTCTAAAGTAACATCATCAGTGGTAATCATCTCAGACTCAACAGATTCAGACTTGCTAGATTCAAAAAGGAAGTTACTCTGGATGGAATTAAAAGAAAATGACTCATAATCAGCATGAAAACCATCATCCGAACTTCCATGGATACCAAACTCACCAGAAAAAGATTCATACTCTACAGGCAGAATATTATCATCTAATTCAAACATAGTGAGTTCCGGTATCTCATCATGCATTACAAAGTCATCCTTGAGTCTATCTGTGTTTTTATCATCACGAGTCTGGTCTAAACAAGGAATATCAAACACAAAAGTCTCAGACTCGACAAAAGTAGACTCGGGAGGGTCCAAAGATGCAAGAACAGAGGGAGGACTGCAATATTCATGAAGGAGGTCAGTTTGGACAAGATCGACAGAAAATGATTCATATTCAGCACGAAAATCCTCCTTCCCACTCATTTTAACATCAAACCCACAAAAAGATTCATATTCGATTTGCAAAATATTATCATCTGATTCAATTAGAAGGTTAGGCATGATGGGATCAAAAGAGAATGATTCATATTCAAAATGAGAATCCACATCAAAACCTTCAGCAACATCAAGCTTATATGAAAAAGATTCATATCCTGCAGAAAGAATATCATCAAAGTCAAACATAGCCGGTGCAGTCACAATCACCTCCTCATGCAACTCCTGTGAAACATCTTTCGATTCATCCAAATCATGAAACTCAAATGCAGGTATGATGCATATGTCTAACTCACTATCAGATTGCTTACCCACTTCTAATTCATGAAAGTCATTCAAAGTGGTGGGTAAGTCAACAGAAACTAGGACGTCGTCAGTGACACCCTTAGGTGAGTTAGGACAAGGTGCAAGATCTGTCGATAGAGATTGAGGGATGTCACTTTCTTGTTCTAAACTAGGCAAACACATGTTTTTATTGAAATCAGGCCTAGCAGAATAAGAAGGCTCAAGATCATCAAAAAGACTAACTCCTGATTTAGGAGATCTTAAACAAGAGTCAGATTCATTACAATTCTCCCTACTTTGATTAAAACATTGAGAATGTTCAGTAATTCTCGCTTTCATAATCTCTATCGATTTGACAATCAATTCATTAATTCTCTTTTCAAGACTTGCATATTGAGCATCAAAACAGTCACGATATGGACAAGAACAAGCATCATGAGTAGAAGATTTACAATAATCACACCACACAGGAGGCACAGAAGCATAAGAGGAGTCATGCGAATCTATAAAATGGCCTCGGGAGTAAGGATCAGCATAAAAAGCAGACTCGGCATGAGTAGGGTACTTGAGGTTCATTTTAGCTTGTTCAAACTCATAAGTATCCCAAGCTAAATATTCAAAGAAATCCCAAACTTCTTCTTGAGTTTTAGACAACAATCCTAGCAAACCCCCTTGACACATAGATTCAACATGACCACGAAATTCAGAATTTAGACCCAAAATGATGACCTCACAAATTTCCAATTTTTTAAAATTTGGATTCAGTTGAGCACGATAATCATTAAGCCTTGAGAAATAGCTCCAAAAAAGTTCATGCTCATATTGTGGGAAACTGAAAACTGGCATTTTGAAAATTTTTAAAGTTTTTAAAGTTTTTAAAGTTTTTCAATTTTTTTGGATTTTTGGTTTTTCACTTTTTTTTTTGGATTTTTGAAAAACACCTATAAAGTGTGTGTGCGATATAGCGATACATGTAGTTTTTTGGTTTTAAAGTTTTTAAAGTTCACTTTTTTTTGCTCGATGGGCTTGTTGAATGTGTGAGCGATATAGCGATACATGTAGTTTCCAGGTAGCCTTGTTTTGTTACGGGACAGAGGTAATGCCTTCAGTCAAATGACTTCTATTACAATCTTAAATAATAAGATACTAGATAACGATAATTAGGTATTAAGAAATGGGGGAATTATAGGACCTAAGATAGTGTTTCAAAAACTATTGCATTACAATTAATATAACATTTAATTTTATAGTACTAATGCATCACCTATAGAGTGTTGCTATATGTTTGTTTTGCAGTTGACTATGATCAAGTTGTTCATTTTATGTGTCATCAAAATCTAGATTATCTTCTTTAACCTTCATCAATTCCATCTCAGTCAAAACAAAGATAATCCCTATAGCCATAGTTTAGCAAAAATCTAACTCAGATGAGCTTAAGTGTATTCTCCAATGCAAAGAGAGACCCTAGTAGCTAGATACACCTCACATTAGAGAAGACAAGAACTTACAAGGAAGGAGCGAACTATAATGGCTATAAAGATGTTACCACAATCGACCAGAGAAAATCTTAGTGAGAACCACAAGCAAGAAAGACTCTGTATAGTATCATCACCGCTAGGGTAGATACCTTAAGGTTTCGTTTAAGGGAGAGTAGATAATGAACTTTAAGCCTCACTTAAGTTATATGTATTGTTTCATTTCTCAAGGGTCATTTATAGAAAAATTTACCAGCATAGCCAAAGGAAAATATGTTGAATCTAAAAAACAACACAATTTAAGTGCAAAGTTAATAGTTGGACCATTGTATTGTAGTGTAACATATCAAGTTACCTACCATACTATGAAATTGTAAGAAAGGTGATTGAGAGGGGCTAAGGATGGATATTTCAATTTTGGAGAACCCATTCCCTTTCTATGGCAAGGAAATCAGCTACAGGAGCAATACATCTTATATGAAGGCTTGTGGGATTTGACAAGGATAGAGAAAAGGATCTGCATATGTGTTTATTGATCTTGAAAAGGGCTTTGATAGGATACCTTGAGGAGTTCTTTAAAAGTGCTTAGAGAAGAAGATGTACCATTCGATTATTCAAGTTAGTAAAGATATGTATAACAGAGCAAAGACAAGGGTTAGGTCATTAGGAGGAGATACATATGACTTTCTTATTTATATTACATTACATCAAAATTGACTTTTAGTTGTTTGCTTCTTTAATTGCTAATGGTCACCTCACCAAATGCATTCAAAATAAAATAATATGGTATATTTTATATGCCTGATGTGTTTAGTAGACGTGATTAAAATGGAGTTAGAAATAAGTTAGAAAACTGAAAAGATACTTTGGTGGCGAAAGGTTTTAAACTGCTAAGTTTGAAGACTAACTACTTAGAGAGTAAGTTCAATGAAGGGGATAAGTGATAGTAGAAGAAGTCACCCTTACTAATATGATGATCCTGAACGTTGAGAAGTTTAAATATATGGGTTTGATCATATAAGTACAATAGCCAATAATTTTAATGTCAAGCTAACCATTTAGATTAATAATTTTATTAGCTATGTTTATTAGCTACACTAGATTAATATTTGTGTGTTTATTAAAGTGAGTAGTTTTATTAAATCTAGTTTTAAAATATTATGACTTATTATGTGAATGCAAAACTTTAGTAAATACTCGGGAATTAAACTAAGCAAAGTTAGTGGAGTTAGATTGGGCAACATCGAAACCAGTTGGGCTCGAGCTTATTTAGGCCCAAATGTTTAGTGGGTTAGTAGAAAAAAAAAGGAAAAGGGGCTTAAGCCCCTAGTTCTCGCAGATAGAAGCCACGGGGAGGGGTAGAACCTCTTTGGTTCTTCTCTTCACCTTCCTCCTTCATGAACAGACCGGGAGACAGAGAAAGAGGAAGAGGGAGAAAGAAGGGGGTAGGGTGCCACCGTTGGTGTAGGTCGACCACCGTGCCCCCCTCTGTGATGACCCTGAGCCCAAGAACAGAGAGACAGAGACCGAGTAAGAGTGAAAGCGAGGAAGCGAACTGAGGGAGAGGACTGAGATTGCGGGCGTCAGCGATGGCGATTGTGGCCGCTTTCTTTCTTTCTATAGGTGTTAAGGAGGTGGGCTAGTTTGGTGTGGTGTATAGGGATGTGGGAGAGCCAAACTCTAGACACCAGAAACCACCAAACACCAGCACGTCACTGCCACTGATGGTGGCTGGAGTCGACGTCGGCCACCATGGCAACACCAAGAAAGGAGAAGACCTACAGTAACAGCAAGAGCAAGCAAGGAAGAGGGAGATACTTGAACTTAGGCCTAATCCGCCCAATGAGCCCAGGTGTTGGTTCGTTTAGCTTGGATTCGCGGTGAGTGATTCTTGGCTTCCTAAGCTAATTATTAATTTACAAATAGTTCTGAAATGTGCATGAACCCTAATTTGACTATGAGATTGGAATTTGGACGAATTGAGAATATCAAATTAGCAATTGGGTAATTATATGTTAATTGTGTGCTTATTTCAATCCAACAATGGCAAACTTGCGTGCATATTTTTGTGATCGAGCTTGCGTGTATAAATCTTGAACTTGCTTCAATTATCGTCATAATTATATGTAGATGTCAAATGTTTCAAGCCTACGATGGCATACTACTGAACCAAGTTGTTATTTTGTTAGCCTATGAATCATATGTGTGCTATATGTGTATGTCATGATTGAGTTCTACGCCAAAGAGTCGTTTGTTTCTTACAATGACTAAAGCAATGTTCTGACTACTTAAGAAAGTAACTTAAATGTTTAATAACCCCTTAATTACTTTCAAAAATTGTTTAAATGGACATTGGAGTTATAGGGTAATGTGATCATGAGCAAATATATTTGCAACATGCTTAAAGGCGTGCGTCGATAAGTGTGTAAATGAATTCCTTGACATGGTAAATGCTCAAGATATGTGCTTAACCGTAACTATTAAGCCACTCATTTGATGAAAGCGAGTCTTAATTAGATGTTATGTAATACCCCCAACCCCTATTGTTAGGAGCAATAACGATTTTTTAAATCTTGCTTAAAGTTTAGGGTGAAACGGATAGAGTTTCGCCTAAGCTCTAACCATTTCCCAGGCTTAAAGCCTTGGATTAAATCCTTGCAATCAATAGAAGCGTATAGAACTCTAAAGTAAGTTCAACGACTACACACTGGAGTCCACAACCCTACGGGGCACTCGCCGGGGTGCACCAAAACAATAAAGTTTCATACTAAAGAAGGAAACAACAGATACAACTCAACGGATCACACATTCGGAGTACTGAGGTTTACATTCTAAAATATAACTAACTTCAGCTAAAAAAAGAACTGGGTAATAAGATGGTTGGCTCACGTGGCCATACAGAGCGACTTTAAACAATGTGCATTACATGAACTAGAGTACTTTGTTTACATGCATTTGCAACTCTAGCGATACATTACATTACATTGTTAAACACGTAAATCCACTTCTATATGTACACATATATGACACCTTTTCAAGCAAGGGTGGACTCCAACTCGGCATAAGTTAATCGACTTCTGCCTGTCACAATGAAAACTTGGAAAAAGGGAAAATAGTAATGGGATGAGCAACCACACATTCAGTGAGCATTTCTGACTTCTTAAAACCAAAACAGTTGTAGGCTATAATACCAATAATAGTCACGTATCACGCACTTATACGTTACTATCACATTAGGCAATCATAGCCCCCAAGAAAGGATTATCACCCATAAAACTTCATACTAACCACTCAAACTCGTGTCTAGGTCCTTAAAGACCATATTTCCTTACTAACAAGAACTTAAGCACATAAACAAGCAACAAGGATTATGCACGGGACTTTCTTTCATATGATATGCACATTTGAAAGCATAAATGTTCGATGGATTATAAGAATACAGCCATGCTGTAATTGGAATTTCATTCAAACTATGCTTGGAATCTCATTCATAGGATATGCACAGGATGAGCATGGGAGTCTTTCTTTCTTTTTCCTAAAAACACTTTACTTAGCCTCTTGAGGCTTATATTCTTTAAAAAGAAATCTCTTTCGCTTTGGTGCTCTAATGACCCTTATGAGTAGTTCAAATCTCATTCAAACTGGCCTCTTAATGGCCTTTAAAAAACATTCTTTTTCTTGAAATACGTAAAATGACAAAGTGCCAACTGCTTTTCTTACTTATTAGGAAAATATTCTTGACGTAAGATCATCATTTATTAAAAGAAACATACATAGCAATTCAATCACATAACTGAGGAGACTAAACTCTTAGAGGTACTTTGGTATTGCCATCCTAAGTCGGCCAAGCTGGAGCGGCAACATAGTGTTATCCGGACAGACATTATATTACGCTGAGACATGACTTACATACTTAGACTTTAGGGGGGAATCAAACCACCATCCCTGAATTATCTTTAGGCGGCAATCAAACCACCATCCCTGAATTGTCTTAATGTAGCTTACGTTATGCCAGGCAGAATACTAAGCCACCATATCTGCATTATCTCAACGTAACCTATGTTATGCCAGGCGGAACATTAAGCCACAATCCCTGAGTCTCAGACTTATGCTTAAAGTTTCTAGAGTAGCTCCTCCACTTACACATAAGCCTAAACATAATTATTTACACCGTTGCACACTTATATCTATTCATATGTATGCTTTATAAGCTTCTGATACGAAAACATAATTTTCTAGAAATGCCACTCCTTTCCAAAATTCTTTATACCTTAAAAACTGTATTCATATAGTTAAAAATAGGCTATTATTCCCTAATAGTCATGGCTACTTTTATTTTTACCTATGAAGAACTTCTTTCTCAAAACTCACTTTCACACACATGATAAAGCTTAAGGACATAAAAGGGGAGGGGTTCACACGTAGCACATTCAAACACTTCATACTTCAACTTGGCAGAATCTGCACAATAGGCAATGCATGGCCTCACAATGCACACGATTGAGGTCCATTAGAGCCCATGCTCCCTCCTTACACACCATTGACCACAAAGAACCTGAAAAACTCTCACTAGTTCAACCTTAAGCCATCCAACTACCAACTCAGTTTCAACTTTGTAAACATAACATGTCATCATAAAATTCATAAGGAAATATGTAATGGCGACATATAAACTTATCGAGCAAGCAACATCCATCCAGTGGCACATTACGGCATATATAAACATATATATGTCATTAACTTAAATAAGGCCCTCAACGGACTAAAATGAACAACTGGGCATGAAACTGACTTGCTTTCATATCTCACAATTAGAAAGTAAGCATGCCAAATTCATGTGATTTTCAAAGCATAAACTAACCAACTTAACATGCATCAACTTAAAACATTCTTCTGTCATTTTAAGGCAATTTTCATGTATGAATTAACCTAGTTAACATGTATCGATTTACTAGCCATAAAGCTAGAAACGTTTCCCCCATAGTAGCCCTATTTCCAGCCCTTTTACACTTCAATTTTAGTTCTAATTCTGCCGATTTATACAGTGTATTTTCTACCCAACTAAGGAGGTTGTCCTGACCCAATTGAGTAGCAGTTCGGGTATAACATTAGCCCAGTACTGCCAAATTTTCGGTCAGCTTATACATGCAAAGTCTAAGCTAAAATTTAGTCGAACAAAACATACATAATCACTCCCTTAACCTGACTAACCTTAAACTAGCATGCATCATAACTTGAGGGCTAATTATTTTTTAAAATTACCAATAATTTAGGAGGCAATAAACACCCACCTCTCCTCCTGGCTTAGGACCTGATTTAAGGGTTTAGATGTGGTTTCGGGTGTACTGGAGCTCGGAAATCACCTCCTAATTCGTTGCCTAACTCGGGCCTTAAACCAGCCCCCTTTTAAGCCTGGTTTTGCAGCTATTTGTGTTGATTTCGGGCTGCCGTGGTGGTCGCCCGAATCGTGCCCAACCACCGAAGGTGGTCGTCGCCATGGTGGTGGTGCGTAGCCTGTGATGCTTGCATCTTCCCATGCCATCGCGTCTCCCCCTATCTCTCTCTCCCTCTTTGCAGGAGGTTGCAGGTCTGAGCGCAAGTTAGGCTGCACCGGCTGTCTTTCGGGTGGCCAGTGTCGTTTCCTTCGTTCTCTTTCGCTCAATCTCTCTCCTCTCTCTGGTGTGGTTCGTTGAGGCTTGTTGCGAGGAGCCCAGACCCTCCCCTTCGTGATTTCTTGGGAAGAAGAAAGGGGTTCGGCCCTTTTTGATCCCTTTAACCATTTTTTTTGTTGGTTGCCTTATTCAGCTAATATTACTACAACAATCTCGAGCCTTTTAGTCTAAAGTCAAGTTGATAATGCACTCGCTCGCCGATTTATTCGTTTCCGATATTGAGGCACGGTCTAATATTTGACGAAATAAATTCCAAGGTTAACAATCTAGTTGTGCTCGGGATTCTACTCGATTTAGTACCCAATAAGAATTCTTATTAACGCTTATTAAAAATCATCGAAGAATTCTTGAAACTAATAATACTAATACTAATACTAATAGTAATAGTAATAATGGCAATAATATTCTTTTTAACAAAAATATCAGTCATACAAGCACATCGATATTGATCTAACTTAACTAAAATAATAAAATACGACTTGTAATATCAAGAAACAGGCTAGAAAGTGTGGGTGTTACAATCTTCCCCCCTTAAAACAATTTCGTCCTCAAAATTCCAAATCTAACAGTCTTGTCAAACACAAGATGCATGCACACGTGTTATGATCTACACGATAGGAATCCGAAAGGTTTCATTTAGCAATCAACTATATCTTCTAAATCAAAAGAAAAAGGATTATGGTGCCCAGTCTCCTCCTCGACAATCTTCTTCAAGCATCTACTCACTTAATTTAGGTGCCGAAGGAAAACGTATCGAAGTGGGGCAAATGAATGGGACTGGAAAACCATATTAAGCTTATTTAAAAACGAACACTGACACTGAATTGGGTAGACACTATTTGCATGGTGAACAACTCTATGTGTATGCCTTGTTAAGAATCGACATCTAAAGGTATGACAATTGGGCTATATCATCTCAAGGCCATTCTAAAACACAGATTTAAATCACCTTTAAAATCAAAATGGTTAATCTGGGGACTCCTATAACATACTAGAGTAGTAACGGTATCACATAGCATCACGTAGCATAACTTTAGTATAACGACATCGTATGGACTCAACGGCTTAGCATTCTTAAGCCCAAGGATCATAAGCAATATGAATTCATCTAAATGTGAATATAAGAAATAAATCACAAGAGGGAAGCATATGCACTGAGACTCTTAAAGGTTCATGAAACACATGACGCCATGAACGTCCCTCATGAAGATGTAGGAGCAAAGAATGATTATGTTACGGATCGCCGTAAAGTGTACTACATGCTTTCTAACATTTCAAAATCTTGAATTTCAAAGGCGGGAAATAACTTATCCATTTTTAGCCTTTTCTCTACCATCTCTAAGCACATCATCTCTCTCTATTGTAGGGCCCGAGGAGCAATCTGCACGTAGGAGCAAAGAATGAGCTTGGAAAAGCATGTTCAATCATTTGAGTTTAAATCAACGTGCTTTGACTTTTGATCGTCCTATCACGGCGCACGAATAAACATTTACTAGTCGAACCATCACTTAGCTCACACGAGAATGTGCGAGTTAACTGGGGTCACATTCTAACACACGATTCACATTTATCTGGTCGGCCTAGCCGAATCACATAACAGTCAATCAGTCAAGTCAATTAGCATGTTAGGAACAGATTGCACCAATGAAGCATCCACAATGCCTACTGAGGGCATGGGAAGCCATTTAGCTCCTAAAATAACGCGCAACTCGTACCTTTTAATCAATCGACCTACCCAAGCCACATCTAATCGCAAATAACCATGCCATAAGACACACTTGTACACAGAGTATGGTATATGTTACATCATAACAAAGTGTTCCTAGGGGACTATATGAAATGCAAGACTCAGGTCACGACCTATAGTCACAGGACCTTGCTCTGATACCATCTTGTAACACCCCCAAACCCAAGGGTTTAGAGAAATAACGATTTCTTAAATCTTACTTAAATTTTAGGGCGAAATGGACAGAGTTTCGTCTAAAATCTAACCATTTTCCAGGTTTAAAGCCTTACATTAAATCCCTGCAATCAGTAGAAGCGCAAAGAACTTCAAAGTAAGCCCAACGGTTACACGTCGGAGTCCACAACCCTACGAGCCACTTGCTCGGAGTACAACAAAATAATAAAGTTCCATAATAAAGAGGTAAATAAAAGATACAACTGAACTGATCACACATCTGGAGCACAGGGGTTTACATCGCAATATATAACTAACTTCAGCTAAAAAGACAACTGGGTAATAACATGGTTGGCTCACATGGCCATACAGAGCGACTTTTAAACAATATGCATTACATGAGCTAGAGTACATTGTTTATATATATTTATAACTCTAGGGATACATTATATTACATTGTTAAATACATAAATCCACTTCTGTATGTACACATATATGACACCTTTTCAAGCAAGGGTAGGCTCTAACTCGGCATAAGTGAATTGACTTCTACCTGTCACAATGAAAACCCGGGAAAAGGGGGAAATAGTAATGAGATGAGCAACAGCATGCTCAATGAGTATTCCCCCACTCCTTAAAACCAAAACAGTTGCAGGAAATAATACCAACACTAGTCACATATCAAGCATTTATACAATGCTATCATATTAGGCAATCATAGCCCCAAGAAAGGTATATCACCCATAAAACTTAATACTAAGCACTCAAACTCGTTTTTAGGTCCTTAAAGACCAAATTTCCTCACTAACAAGCACTTAGGCACATAAACAAGCAACAAGGATTATGCATGGGACTTTCCTTCCTAGGATATCCACATTTGAAAGCTTAAAAGTTCGATGCATTATAAGAATACAGCCACACTTTACTTGGAATTTCATTCAAACTATACTTGGAATCTCATTCGTAAGATATGCACAGGACTTAAGCTTAAAGTTTCTAGAGCAGCACCTCCACGTACACATAAGCATGAACATAGTTATTTACACCCTTGAACTTATATCTATTCATATATATGCTTTATAAGCTTATGATACGAAAGCATAATTTTCTAGCAACGCCGCTCATTTCCAAAATTCTTTAAACCTTAAAAACTGTGTTCGTATAGTTAAAAATAGGCCATTATTCGCTAGTAGTCATGGCCACATTTATTTTCAACTACGAAAACCTTATTTCTCAAAACTCACTCTCACACACATGATAAAGATTAATGGCATAAAATTGGAGGGGTTCACAGGTAACATATTCAAACACCTCATAATTCAACTTAGCAAAATCTACACAATAGGCCACACATGGCCTCGCAATTCACACGATTGTGGTCAATCACAACCCATGCTCCCTCCTCACACACCACTGACGACAAAGAACCTCAAAAGCTCTCACTAGTTCAACCTCAAGCCATCCAACTACTAACTCGGTATCAACTTCATAAACAGAACATGTCATCATAAAATTCATAAGGAAATATGTAATAGAGACATATAAACTTATCGAGCAAGCAACATCCATCCAGTGGCATATTACGGCATATATAAACATATATATGTCATTTAAATAAGGCCCTCAAGGGACCGAAATGAACAACTGGGCACAAAACTTACTTGTATTCATATCTCACAATTAGGAAGTAAGCATGCCAAATTCATGTCCTTTTCAAAGCATAAACTGACCAACTTAACATGCATCGGCTTAAAACATTCTTAGGTTGTTACAAGGCCATTTTCATGTATGAATTAACCTACTTAACATGCATCGATTTACTACCCATAAAAGCCACAAACTCTTTCCCCATAGCAGCCCCATTCCCGGCCCCTTACAGTTCGATTTTAGCCCTAATTCTGTCGATTTACAGGGTGTATTTTGTGCCCAACTACGGATGTTATCCTGACCTAATTAAGTAGCAGTTCAGGTATCACATTAGCTCAATTCTTGTAAATTCCCAATCAGCTTATACATGAAAAATCTAGGCCGGAATTGAGTCGAACAAAACATCGATAGTCACTCCCTTAACCTGACTAATCTGAAACTAGCATGCACCATAACCTGAGGGCTAAATCGTTTTCAAAATTACTAATAATTTATGAGGCGAGAAACACCCACCTCTCTTCCATGCCTAGGACCTCATTTAATGGTTTTGGATGTGGTTTTGGATGTACTGGAACCTAAAAATTGCCTCCTAATTCGGTACCCAATTCAGGCGCTGGATCAACCCCCTTTCAAGCCTGGTTTTGCGGCTGTTTGTGTTGATTTCGGGCTGCTGTGGTGGTCACCAGTATCACGCCCAACAGCCGACAGTGGTGGTTGCCATGGTGGTGGTGCATAGCCTGTGGTGCTTGCGTCTCTCCCATGCGTTCGTATCTCCTTCTCTCTCTCTCTCTCTCTATTTGTAGGAGGTTACGGGTATGAGGGCAAGTTAGGCCCCACCAACTGTCTATCCGGTGGCCTACGCCCTTTCCTCCTCTCTTTTTCACTCAATCTCTCTTCCCTATCTTGTGTGGTTCGCCGGGGAGGGGGGTTTGTGAGGAGCCGAGAAGAAGAACCCCCCATTCGTGATTTCCTCGGAAGAAGATGGGGCTTCGACCCCTTTTGATCCCCTTCCCCCTTTTTTTGTTTTGTTGCTTGTCTTATTCAACTAATATTACTAGCCCAATCTCGCGCCTCTTAGTCTAAAGTCAAGTCGATAATACAATCGCTCCTCGATCTATTCATTTCCGATAATGAGGCACGGTCTAATATTTGACGAAATAAATTCTAAGGTTGACAATCTAATCGTACGTGGGATTCTACTCGATTTAGTACCCGATAATAATTCTTATTAACGCTTATTAAAAATCATCGAATAATTTTTGAAACAAATAATAATAATAATAAAAATAATGACAGTAATAATCTTTTTAATAAAACTGTCGTTCATACAAGCACATCGATATTGATCTAACTTAACCAAAATAATAAAATGCGATTCATAATATCAAGAAACAGCCTAGAAAGTGTGGGTGTTACATGTTATAAGTGCATTTATAACTTATGTAACCCTTCACGCGACCATGTGGAGTCTTGCATTATGTCTGAATTGCTTTGCGTCTAAAACATTGTGAAATCGAGGTGTTTATACATGATTCCATCTACTAGCTTCTAAACCAGGTTTTAATGTCACATTCCTTGATAAGTGAATGATCATTTGGTTGTTAACTCATTGATAAGCATGTTTTACCAAAATGCATGGTTTATGCTTTTAAAAGTCAAATCGAATTCATTGAAGCTTTTTAGCTTTCTTGGGAATGAAACTGCCATTGTTTGTGATACAATGAGAATCTTAAGGCAAAATGTGTTTAAATTGAGATGCATCTAAAACGTTTTGGGCTAGGAGAATGGTGCTAAATGCTTGGACAAATGATTAAGGAATTGACCCAGTTGGCAGGAGCCCTAATGCCTAGGGAGATAGCCCCAGAAGTGGAAACCCTAGAAGACCCAGAAGAGGTTAATGATCCATTGATTATGAGGGTCCCCGAGGATAACATGAAGGGCGAGTGTAGATCTCCCTTATCAGCATGAATGTGAGAATCTTTTGCCCCTATAAATGATTTTGCACTTGTTATGTGATGAAAACTCCTCGTTCGAAGACTATGTTAGCTCAAATAATGGAGAAGCACACGTATTTGTCAAAGAGCTTTTATTGAGTTCCAAATGATTGTCCTTACCTTCATGCATTAAATCCAATCTTTTACTAAAAAGAATCCTGCTTGGCGATTGTAATTGAACTCCTTGATGATAGGTGTTTATGTGTGAACTAAATGCTTTACTGCTCTCTATACCTGAATGTGTGCATAAGTTAGTTTGCTTTTGAGTCTGGTATGCCTGCTATATGACGTTAAGCAAGTAATTGTCACTCCTAAGCTACACGAGACAGTTTAGGTCAGTTAAGAACTCATGTATATGAAATAGAAGGAGATTAGGATTATCTTTTGAATCTTTAAGGATTTGGAGGTAATAATGAAAATGGGAGAACTTATGTGATTATTATGCGATATTAAACATCAAAAAGTGTGTGATTTCTACTTAACAGTAATCTATACTATAATATAAAAGCAATGTTGTGATGACGTGGCTTTTTCGAATTTTCTCATAAATTTGAGATTTTGAACCGTTAGATTATTTGATTATATAATCACAACTGTCGGATTCATAATTAAAAATATATATAATATCTTAAATTTTTTTTTGGCAACAGAGTCTCTTAACTACCTAAAAACAAAATATACTTTGATATCCTTTCCTAAATCAATAAAAATAATTATCATCATAATATCATTAGATTATTTGATTATATAATCACAACCATCAGATTTTCAATAAAAATAATTACCATCATAATTAAAAATATATTATTTCTTGACTTTTTTTTTGTAGTGGAATATATGAACTACCTAAAAACAAAATATACTCTAATAAATTTTTCTAAATTACTAAAAATATATATGTACTGAAGTTTATGGATGGTATTAATATTTTAGTGATCCAAGGAAGAAATAAAGTATTAAAGTTTCACTTTTCTTATTTTAATTGTAAACCCGAAATTAGCCACTTTACATATTATTATTAGATTAAATAGAAGAGATATGAATTAATAGAAGAGCTAGACCTAGACGAATGACTTTTCTTTCCAAACGTTCTTAATACAAGATACGGTGTTTTTCTTCTTGTATTTCTTAGTCATGAATTAAAGTTCCTAAAATCACTATTTTTTTTTTATGAACAAAAATTTACACAATGACAACTAATTAATCGTCGAAAATGTTCCTTTTAAGTGGTTGATGAAGTTTTTTATTTTTTTAATTTGTAACAAATATTTCTATACCCATATAATAAGTGAAAAAAATTATAAGTTTTTAATTGTAATAATTATTTATAAAATATTACAATATTCCATATAGCAACCATGTCATATACAATATTTTGAGTTTTTCAAATAAAATAGTTAATAACTTTTTAAGAAGAAGCAATTATTGACAGGTGCAAATTATGAGAAACTATCAACTATAATTTGTAATATATCGAAATATACTACAATAAGTTTAGCAAATATTTTCGATTGCAGTTACAATATCTTAATTTCTCTATAATAATTTGAAAATTATGATAGTCTAAAAAATTACCCAACTTATTTAAGTACTATTGATTATACATTTCCAGTTATATAGTTATGTTGTGAATTTCGCAAATGTATGGTTGATCGTTGTAGCAAGTACGAGTGTCGATCTTTAGGGAGGTGCTACGAAATTAGATCGCTATAAAACTAAATGTGATATGATTGAATTAAATTATCAAGGTTTAGTTAATTAGTAACCAATTATTTCAGAACGCTAAATTGGAAGATCAATAT
>JACYFF010031958.1:63462953-63478507 GCA_017589665.1 Selenicereus undatus
TTATTATTATTATTATTATTATTATTATTATTATTATTATTATTATTGTTGTTGTTGTTGTTGTTGTTGTTATTGTTATTATTATTATTATAACCTCATAAAAATTTAATTTCGAGCAACGAAAATTCAATCGCATATGGTTTACTTCCCTTCCCAGGCCCAAACCGTATAAGCCACTCATATCTCAAGAAGCTTGCATTGTTAACCATGATTTGAATCTAACCTTAAACTTCACCATGGTTAGCCAAAAAGCTCCCTTATGGGAGGTTAAATACTAGCCAACTTATGTTCATTTCATTTCTAACCAAGTAAAACCCACACACACTCATCTTCTCTCCTCTTTCCATCTCTTCTTAAGCTCCAAGTAAGTGATCTCAACTTGGATTCTTTTCATTTTGATTTTGGTTTTTGTGATTTGGTTTTTGATCATGTTCTTTGGAAGGAAACAAGAGTTATTTTGATGTTTTTAATTGTGGATTGAGCTTGAAGCATGCTAGGGTTTAAGGGTTGCCATGATAATGTTAGCTTAAGTCAAGTGATAGATTTGGATTGTTTTGTATATGATTTTCTAGTCTTTAGTCTTATTAAGGATTATAATGGTGTTTTTGGAGATTTAGAATGAGTTGAAGGTGAGTTCAAGTTGGCCATAAACTAGGGTTCTAATGATATTGCATGGTTTAAACCCTCCTTTAATGGCAAGCATGTTATTTGTGTATATTTGATTGAGAAATGAATCTTTGTCGTACATGATTATGAACTGAAATTGAGTATTATGGATTAACATGGTGATGGGAGGACCAAATCTTTGTTACATGATTTTAAGGAGTGATTTTAGATGAGGATTTATGTGAAAAGAAAGGAGAAAGCAATGACAGTGTGGCTTTGAAGTGACAGAAAATAGGGGACATTTTGCCAATAAACTGGTAATGATAGGCTCGGCTACAATCTGTGATTTTTGGTGGGTAGATATATAAAAGAGTTAGCTTTCAAATACCTTTTGAATCTCCTTAATCCGAGTTCTATGAAAAACGTTACGACTATTTTGCTAGAACTGCATAGGTTTGACCAAAACTGACACACTTGAGTTCTAGCCCCATTTTGGGAACCCTATTGTGAGAATCATGTTTTGTGTTGTGAATGAAAATTTTTCAGGACTTCTTAATCTTTTCATATTGGGTTTCTAGGTCTCCATTTGAGGTCAAGGGTGAAAGTTATGAATTTTTGAAGTGAACTAACCTGCTTTGGTGCAAAGTGGGCTGTTATTGCAATTTCTGTGCAGCGTATACTTGGAGGAAAATTCTGAAAATTTTAATGTAGATTTTCCATATTATTTTCTAATTTTCTATATGATTTCATGAATTTTGGTTGAGTATTTTGAGTTTGGTGATTTTTGAAAGCATTATAAGTAATTGTACAAAGAGCAATAATAAAGATTGAGTGAAATTGACCATGCACTCATTTTGTGTATTTTGGGCCAAGTAAGGTCATTTAAGGGGGGAAACAAATGTTTATGGGGGTTAATAGGGCACTTAGCTCAATTATGGAGAGAAAGGAAGACAAGTGTGTATTGTGGGAGTATATTTATGAGTTATGTACTTTACAAAGGAAAATACCAAGTTTAATGAGTTTAATAGCTTCTATGGTTTTCAATGACTCATTTGAGGTGAAAAACTACGTTTATTGGGCTTATGAATGGAATATGAGAACTGGGGAGAGTAATGATTCAGGAAATAGTGTTGATCGGATCAAGTTAGTGTTATATGTGCCATTTTGAACAAAGATACATCTCTCTTGACCTTAAATCCGTATTACCAGTTTTTCAAAGGTATTAAAAAAAATCAATCTTTCATTATAACCATCATGAAGGCCTATTGCCAATAATCATTTACTCTTATTGTCAATCCATTTATAACCATCAAAGCCTTTTCCTTTTCAATCTCATCTATCTTATTATGGTTTATTTTAGTTTCATTTAACTTTATATTAGCTTAAGTACTTTCAATTGTCTAGTTTTGGGGCTATCTTAGCGTAACCTATCTTATAAATTATGTGAGTTACTTACTGAAGTTCTATCAAAGTTACAAGTTATGAAGGTATCACTTACTGACTACACATATGTGCTATTACATTTGTGAAACAGAGTCAAGGCCTAATTTATCGTTCCTCATTATGCATAAGTTTTATCAATTCGGAACATATTTATCAAGTCCGAATCCATTTTCAAGAATCAAGGTACTTTCATTACCTGTATCTTTAAGATTCA
Source organism: Selenicereus undatus (assembly GCA_017589665.1). NCBI lineage: Eukaryota > Viridiplantae > Streptophyta > Magnoliopsida > Caryophyllales > Cactaceae > Selenicereus > Selenicereus undatus. Next base: position 63,465,217 of record JACYFF010031958.1, read on the forward strand.
GCACTACTTTATCAAGTTATAATATCATTTGGTAAGTATATCAATGAATTAGTTTAATCATAGATTTACTGCATAATTAGTGACCCCGTCAGTTGTAGGGCAATGACCCTTCAATCAGTGAAACGTCGCGATGTCAGGCCAGGATTCCCAATCGACCTGGCAGGTATGCACCTATTAATGGATCGTCATATTTATCAAGGGGTTCACTTACAAACAATAATGAGCAATTTAGTTTTATGTTACTTACATTTCCATTGCTATTGCGAACTAAATGAATTGAAAAGGCGGGTACCCATCAACAGTCTTTCTACAGTTACAGGAATGCATGTACTGAGTTTCACCTCATATTTTCGAATTGTTTTCATGTTTTCCATTTTAGGGCATGAAGTATCACATGTTTCTCCATTTAGCAAGCCCTTTTGGAAGTCATCAGATGCTCACCATGGATTCAGCATAGCATGAATGTTGGGATCAACCTCAAGGCCAAGTTGGGTCTATATTCAATATACTTGTGTAGTGTGGAGTGCTAGTTATCACATCGTACGATTAAGTCGATTGTACGGGAGTTCAACTATTATGGATTTTGGACATGGAGTGTTTCAATTTAATAGATATTGTGATTATGAACATGAGTTACAAGATTGAATGGTTTCAGTGAGCCTTGTCCTTATCAGGATGGCGGTAAAGCCTTCCATCATTAAGTATTCTATTGCGATTATCTATGAACCATGTAATTAGGAATTTGGGGGCGTTACAGATTTGGTATCAGAGCTAAGGTTTTAAGGGCCACTACGAGCTATCAATTGTTTATGAGTTTGCTATCAAGGTGTAGATGGGTTATGTTGGACGAGTTAAATGAGCTATTAACTGTAAGTTCATATGTATGGGCATATATGGAGAAACCATGTCCATTTGGGTGACTTAATCATTTGGTAATATCCTAAGATTCGAGTATTAGCAAAGTGGAGTGTCGAACCATTTAGGTTACCTGTTAGTGAGGCATGCTCTCATTTGTCTAAGAGTTATATTGTATGTTTCATTTCTGTCATTTGTTTAAATTTTTGCAATCGTGCACTTCGGGCGTGTGACTCGTTGCGTTATGAAATCCAGCGTGTGGCCGTTGAGCTATTGAAGTGTTTCTCTCCATTTCAGGTATCTATTGTAGGGCTTTAAGTCGGGTTTTAGTCAGTTTTTAGGCAGAACTCTGTCCATTTTGCCCCATGATTTGAGAGTTTTATTAAGGTGTGTTAATATACCTGATCTTGCGTATAGTGATGGTTGAAACCCGATGTGGGGATGCCATTCGCAACATCTTAAGGGATTAATACAGTGTCAAGTTTGATGTAGACCTCTAGATAAGGAAATGCCTTGTGGGACAATATCTTTGAGGTGAACCAGTATGAGATGAACATTACAATGAGTACTTGTGTATGGTGATAACAATTAGTAGCTTATGGTGTGCTACTTGGCATTATATAGGCGATACAAGTAAGATTAAGCTGCCATGTATAGGAATTATCTGGTCTTGACACTAAAACCTTACATCAATAATGTTCCCATTACTTTCTGTCATTGACTTATTTCTGCCCTAGTTACCTTGAATTGTTCAGAGGCCTCATTTCTTTATCACTAACAATTTCTTGATTTGTAATGGAGTGTTTATGAAAAATCTCATATGTTGTCTGTGGGGAGTCCTTTAAACACATATGAGCAACCTTTCTTATAGGCGATTCAAACCCTGACCATTATAATCGTTTAATTCTCTGCTTCCGTAATGGAGCCTATAATGAACCCCGGTACGCGTTACTGTGTGATTTGCAATTCTTCCTAAGCATATTTGACTCATTCTACTTACAGTTCAGCCATCACTATGTTCATATTTTTACTGCACCTACTTTAACTCTTTGCTCCTATTTGGGCACTATTTATTTATTGCTTGCAAAGCCTTGGGTTGCTTTAGACCCAGTTATTGAGCCCCTTTCAGCAATTAAATCCATATTGTTCATGTCTCTATAGCACCGTAACATCATGTTGGCATACTACTCTATGGTCGTGGCTGCATGTCATTACTCAAGTTATTTTGGCAAGCCTTTCTTTACTAGTACAGCCTACCTTATTAATGATAAACAACAATTTATACTATTTCCATCTGCCAACAGTTTCAGAGTTTATATGCCTACCCCAGACTTTCATTTACTGCAAAATGCATTATTGATGGATGCTATCATGTTCAATCATAAGACTGCCTCCTTCATCTTGACTTATTGGCCTTTAAACACCAGATGAATAAAATTTCCCTTCTGGTGGTATTGACCCTCATCTTCATCAATTTACTCACATATGGGTACCTTATGACTTTTCAAATGCCTCTTTGGTAATCTGTTAAATTTCTTTACCTTCAGTATTTAATACTCCCTCTCAACTTCATAACATCGTTCATTTACTTTACTATCATGAGCATCATGAATAAATTGCATGTCTTGTATATGCAGGTCATTTATATGCCTTACCTCTTTCATTACGAATCTTTGTCCTTTTATTCATTCATCTTACATGTCGGTCCTTTATAACCAATAAATAAATATCTTTGTAAGAGTTCATGGTGTGCTCACATCTCTTTACACTTTAGATCGTCCCACTGTCTTTTAAATTTACTAAGACCAGTAGGTAGTTTAATGTGTTATATTTTATAAATATGCCTCTATTAGTATTGCTGGAACCATATTCATCGAGCATTCAATCCAGTGTTATTGGTAGACCTTGTTATCATTATGGGGATGAACTAATTGTGTACTTATAGAAGATGACTTGTAAAGATCTTAAGGCTAGTTTGAGAAATATGGAAAGACTAGACGTGTGTTTCTATGGACCAAGGAAAGAAAAACCCTATTTCCACCCCAATACACGTTGCAAGCAAGTGAGTTATCATGTCAGTAATGCATTGAATATTAGTGATATGCCAACCACACTCGGTATATACATATCCATAATTAGGGTTTGTGAATTTAGAGTTGTTTCATCTAAGGACTTTCAGGACTATTTTCCCTTAAGAAACATTGATTTTCATATCAACCTAGTTCTAGGTGCTCAATCCATTTTCAGAGCCCCTATCATATAACCCCCAGTAGAGTTCAAGGAACTAAAGATTTTGGAAGATGAGTTGTTACATAAGGGAGTTATTTGACCAAGTGTGTCATTGTGGGAAACCCTAGTTTTATATGTGTGAAGAAGGAAGGCAGAACCTGATGGTTGTGTGCTGTGTACAGAGAGTTAAACAAGATCACTATAAAAAACAAGTGCCCTATATCTTGAATAAATTATTTATGGGATTAACTTTCAACAACAGAAGTTTTTTTCCAGAAATGATTTGAGGTCCGGATATCACACCTAAACCATGCAACCACAGTTTATCTTTTGCAAGAATGCCCTTTTATAGTAAATCTAGAAATTGTTTGCTTGTCTCATCTTCAAAACTTGATACTATCCAATATTGTTTAATCTCCCTTACATTTCAACCCAATATTTCCTATTAGCTTGATCTTCCATGTCTTTACAAACCCATTGTTAAATGTGCAATACATTTTTGTTCGACCTTATATGGTTGTCAACATTCCATTACTCTCGACCTTCACTATTTTTATTTCATGATCATGAGTTGTAGTTCATTTCGTTGAGAGCTGATTCACACATCTATCTTACATCTTATTTATTCATAATGATATGCTCGTATAACTTGTTCTGAATTCATAACGTAATTCAACTCTCATTGGTGTGGGTGGTTGCGATTGTCATAATCCCTTTATTCTCTTTATTTTGAACTTCAACTCCCATACATATATCTTACATTTTGATAAATAAACTTCTGCATTCTCTATTTAATCTTATTGTTGTACTGGAATTGGCTTCATATGATCACATGCATGCTCCTATATATTATAACTTGCATCTATTTATCTATCCATTGGCACTTTGCTTATCCAATCAATTTATCTATCCATTATACTTTGCTTGTCCAATCTATCTGTATATCTATTGTACTTTGCTTATCTAATCTATCTATATATTTATTGCATATTGAGTGTCCCACCCATCCATTGCACTTATCTTGTTGCTTCTGGCTATAAAGTCACCTCGTTGAAGCTTAGTCGCTTGTCTTGTTGTTTCTAACTCATTAGTTAAACCCGAGTATAACCGGGTCATCTTTCTCCTTGGTTGATTATTTATTCGACCCTTTATGATCCATATTCATAAATCACAATTCTTGTGGCATTATATTTAAGAATTCATGATACACTTATGGTTATCTTTATTCTAACCACCCCACGTTAATCCCTCCTTTATAAATCTTTTCTAGTCTCATTGTTTATTTCTTTTGTTCCTAATGACTCACTTGACTACCAATTCCATCATTTTCATCTCTGACCATGTTTATTCTAGCTTCCTATGCGGACTTAGAGTAGATCTTAGACTAGTCTGATGAGGGAAAATCATGTGGTGCATTGAGAACATCATATGAGGACATTTTGATAAGGGCATAATCTTAAACAATGTCTAGCGGTATTAGAGTAAGCTAGAAGAAGCATCTAGAATAATGAGACAGTTTAAGTACATGATAAGGTGACACAAGGATTACACAAGAGTCATATGGTCATTTTGATCAAAGAAGGACACAATCAAAGTTCATATGAGATATAAAGTATTCCAAAGGGCTTCTCTAATCAAGGGTGTTAAGAGACTGGATATCAGAGATAATTGAGTCCTCGTTACATTGGGCTTTATGAGTTAGTATCATAGTACTTATTAGGAAATGCAATGGTTTCCATACATATTAGTGGTCAAGATAGAGAACCAGTAGAGTAGAGTACGTCTTTTGCAATAACAGGTTTTTCTTTTGAAGAGAATATCAGTTTTGAACCAAAGTACTGGAGCCAGTTGTAATAGCCCGACCCTAAACTATATTTATTTATTTAAATCATGTTTGTTTGTTTAATTGATCATGGTTGTTTATCTAATTGGTCATGGTTATTTTTTTGACCAAATGATGTTTATTAATTCAATTACACCCAATGTATTTATCTAACGAATTTCATTATGTTATTTAAATTTTCCACGTTTATTTGTCGTATTTAATCATCCCGGTTGGGAGATATTTCATTTTGGGTCCCACTTTGCAATTCAAGTTTCATTGATTGTCAATTCAAGTTTCGTTGATTGATTAAATATCGGGTGAATCAATATTAGGCCTCGGTAAGCATGATTTAGCAATTATTTATTTTCTTAACGTTGGGAAAATTTAATCCCGAGCCCTATAAAATTTTTAATGCAACTTTGAATTATTTTGAGCCCAAAATCAAGTCCAAAACAACAAGGCCCAGGTTACTTACCAATTTATTTATGCTAATAGCTATGCTATGTGATTAATTTTAATTAGCAAAAAGGTATTTTATGACTTCAAATTTTCAGCCATATTTCAACTAACTTCCAACCAAGTGACTCATCAAAAATTCACACAAACAAAATGAAGAGATAAGCTCTCCATTGCTCTCTCTCTCTCTCTCTCTCTCTCTCTCTCCTACACTAGTGCTGCCAGAACAGGGCCAGTAGCTATTGCCCCTTGTGTTGCCATTTTTGGTGGTTTCTGACCACCTCCCGACTTCCCCTTGCTGCCAGCTATCATGCCCAAGTACCAAGATCACTCAAAACAGCCCCCTCCTCCCTTTAATTCAAGCCTAAATTAAGGTATGCCCAAAACCCTAACTTGTTCTATCTTGAGTTTTATCGTTGTTTTATTTATGGGCTATGTTTGGACGATCGAATTGATAGTTATTATATAATATTTAATGAGTTTGGAGATGTTTGGAGTTATGCGTATTTGATCAAGAACATGATCAAGTGACTTGAAATCAAGTAAGTATGAGTTTGAGCTTGTTTATGTATCTTGTTGTGATTTGTGTTATAAATCATGAAAAATATGATGTTAGATTATCATTTTGAAACCAATTATGGTTATTTGGATGTTCACTTAAATGAGTAAGAATTAGAGTTTTCATGATCATGCTTAATTTAAGCGAGTTTTTGTATTAAATATGTTCATTTGGATCACATGAGGTGATGTATGATGTTGGATATGCTATTGGATTGAAAATGAATCTTGGATGATTATGAAGTAAAAATTATGGATTATGGATGTCTAAAGTGATGTTGAGGGTCACCCCATGGTTCGGTAATTTCAACAAGTAATTTTAGAGGGTAATTATGTAAAAAAGAAGGATAATAAAGTAGGTAGCAAGCTGTGAAGGGCCCGCAAATGGGGGTCGGTTTCAGGAAAAACTGGTAATTCATGCCTTGTCAAAAAATTATGAATTTTGACGTGCAACTATATCAATGAGTTATCTTTCAAATGGCTCTTGAATCACCTTAATCCGAGTTCTGTGGACAAAGCTATAACTATTTTCCTAGAACTGTGCAGTTTCAATCAAAACTGAAACACTTGTGTTCTAACCCCATTTTGGGAACCCTATTGTGGGAATCACGTTTTGTGTTGCAAATCAAAGTTTTTCAGGACTTCTTATTCTTTCCATATTGGGTCTTAGGTCTCTGGTTGAGGTCAACGGTGAACGTTATGAATTCTGAAAATTGTACCGTAGATTCTCCATATTATTTTCGAATTTCCTATAAGATTCCATGAATTTTGGCTGAGTATTTTGGAGTTGGGTGATTTTTGGAAGCATTTTGAGTACTTGTGTAAAGAGCAATAATAAAGATTGAGTGAGCTTGATCATGCACTCATTTTGTGTATTTCGGGCTAAGTAAGGTCATTTAAGGAGGAAATGAATATTCATGGACTTTCATGGAGCTTTTAGCTTGATTAATGAGAAAGAAGAAGACAAATATACAATTTGGGTGCTTGTTTAAGAGCTTTGAATCAATTATGGATTTTACAAAGAAAATACCAAGTTTAGTGAGCTTAATAGCTTCTATTGAGTTCAATGATTCATTTAAGCTGGAATTCTGTATCTAATGGATTTATGAATGAATTATAGGAGGTGGAGAGAATGTTTGACTCAAAAACCATATTTATCCGACCAAGTTATTGCAGTTTATTCTATTTTGAACCAAGATATATCTGTTTTGACCTCAAACCTTTATTACTTACTCAAGTCAGAATGTATCAAATGTATTTATCAAGCCAATCTAGTGTACTCGTTGTTATCTTGAAGAAAGCTATACGTCAGCGATCCTTAACCCGTATCAGCAACCTATCTCAGAAAAGGACACAACCACTCCCTCATTTACCATCATCAACACCTTTTCCTTTGTAATCGCATTTATCTCGTTCTGGTCTATTTTAATTTCATTTACTTTATATCGGATTTAATTACTTTTATTAATTCAGTTTTGAAGATATATTGAAATACCTAAGTTATGTATACCATTTAATTACTCAATTTCTATTACACATACTTTTACTTACTCAATTATGTGAGTAAGGGTTATTTGCTGACTACACATACCTACAATGACATTTATGAAACAGAGTCAAGGCCTAGTTATCATTCCCCGTTATGCATAAGTGTTATTAAGTTAAAACATATTTATCAAGTCAGATGACATTTTTAAAGACTCAAGGTGCGTCCATTGCCTGTATCTTCAGAAAGCAGAACATGTTTATCAAGCTATAACTCTTAATGAGTTTATCAATGAATCAGTTTATACAGTGATTTGCCACTTAACTTGTGACCCCGTCAGTTATCATCCATAGGGCGTCTGCCCATCATTTACTCGCGTAGCTTCAGGCTAACTCTTGATCGGATTGGCATGTGTACTCTTATGTATAGATCATATCATTGCAAGGCGTTTACATCCAGATAATAATGAGCAATTCAGTTTTAGATTACTTTCATTTTCATTGTTATTGCCAACTAAATAAATTGCAAAGGCAGGTACCCATCAACAGTGTTTCTATGCTCATTTTACAATACAGGAATGCATGTATAGAGTTTTTGCTCATATTTTCGAATTGTTTTCATGTTTTCCATTTTAAGTGATGAAGTTTCACATGTTTCTCCTTTTAGCAAGCCCTTTTGGAAGTCATTAGATGCTCACAGTGGATTCAGTATAGCATGAATGTTGGGTTCAACCTCAGGGTCAACTTGGGTTTATATTCAATATACTTGTGTAGTGTGGAGTCCGAGTTAGCACATGGTATGATTAAGTCAATTGTATTGAAGTTGAACTAGGACTTTGGTCTTGGATTGCTTCAGTTTAATTAATTTTGTAATGTGAACATGAGTTGCAATATTAAATAGTTTCAGTCAGCCTTGCCCTTATCAGGACGGCAGTAGCGCCGTCCTGTCATTAACTCTTCTGCTGCAGTTTTCCGTGAAATCATGTCATTAGCATTTTGGGGGCATTATAGATTTGGTATTAGAGCCAATGTTTTAAGGGCCACTATGAGCTATCAAGTGTTTATGAGTTAGCTATTAAGGTGTGTATGAGTTATATTGGACTGGTTAAATGTGCTACTGACTATAAGTTCATATCTATGGGCATATATGGAGGAACCATTTCCATTTGGGTGACTCAATCATTTGGTAATATCCTGAGATTCGAGCATTGGCAAAGTGGAGTGTAGAACAATTTGGGTCACCTGTTAATGAGGCATGCTCTCATTTATCTGGGTGCTAGATGGTCTCCGGCGTGTGCCCATTGAGCTATTGAAGTGTTTCTGTCCATTTCATGTATCTATTGTAAGGCTTTAAGCCGGGTTTTAGTATGCTTTTAGGCAGAACTCTATCCGTTTTGCCCCAGGATTGGAGAGTTTTATTGAGGTGTGTTAATATACTTGATCTTGGGTACAATGATGGTTGAAACCCGATGTGGGGATGCCATTTGCAATTTCTTAAGGGATTAATATAGCATCAAATTAGATGTAAATCTCTAGATGAGGAAATGCTTTGTGGGGTAATATCTTTGAGGTGAACCAGTATGAGATGAACGTTACAATGGTTGCTTATGTCTGCTGATAACAGTTAGTAGCTTATGGTGTGCTACTTGGCATTATGTGGGTGGTACGAGTAAGATTAAGCTACCATTCTTGACATTAGGACCTTACATCAGCAATGCTCCCATTACTTCCTATCAATGACTTATTTCTACCTTAGTTACCTTGAATGGTTCAGAGGCATCATTTCTTTGCCACTCACACTCTCTTGATTTGTGATGGAGTGTTTATGAAAAATGTCACACGCGGTATGTGGGGAGTCCTTTAAACACATATGAGCAACCTTTCTTATAAACGTTTCAGACCCTGACAATCATAATCATTTAATTCTCTGTTTTTATAATGGAGCCTATAATGACCCCTGGTGTGCGTTATTATGTGATTTGGAGTTCTTCCTAAGCATATTTGACCCATTCTACTTGCAGTTCACTCATCAATATGTTCATATTTTTACTGTCAGCTACTTTGAGTCCTTACTTGTATTTGGGCACTAGTCATTTATTGCTCGCACAGCCTTTGCTTGCTTCAGACCCAGTCATTGAGTGCCCTTTCAGCAATTAAATGGATCCATATTGTTTGTGTTTCTATAGCACCGTAACGCCATGTTAGTATACTATTCTATGGCCGTGACACCATGTCGTTACTTAAATTATTTTGGAAATCCTTTCTTTACTAGTACAACCTATCTTATTAATGATAAACAACGATTTGTGCTATTTTCATCTGCCAGCAATTTTGAAGTTAATATGCCTACCCAAGACTTCCATTTACTACAAAATGTGTTATTGACGGGTGTCATCATGTTCAATCATAAGACTGACTTCTTCATCTTGACGTATTGTCCTTTCAAACACTAGATGAATAAAATTTCCTTTCTGGTAGTGTTGACCCTTGTCTTCGTCATTTTACTCACATACGGATACCGTCTGACTTTTCAAAAGCCACTTTGGTAGTCTGTTATGTTTCCTCACCTTCAGTACTTAATACTCCCTCTCAACTTCATAACATCGTTCATTGACTTTACTATCATGACCATCACGAATAAACTGCATGTCTTGTATATGTAGGTCATTTATCTACTTTACCTCTTTCATTATGAATCTTCGTCCCTTCATTCATTCAACTTACATGTCGGTCCTTTATAACCAATAAAGAAATATCTTTGCAAGAGTTCATGGAGTGGTTTCATCTCTTTACACTTTAGATCATCCCCCTATCTTTTAAATTTACTGAGACCAGTAGACAGTTGAATGTGTTATCTTTTATAAGTATGCCTCTATTAGTATTGCTGGAACCACATTCATTGGGCATTCAATCCAGTTTGATTGGCATACCTTGTTAACATTATGGCTATGAACTGATTGTGTACTTATGGAAGATGACTTCTAAAGATCTTAAGGTTAGTTTGAGAAATAAGGAAAGACTAGACATGTGTTTCTACAGACCGAGGGAAGAAAAACCCTATTTTCGCCCTAACTACACTGGGCAAGCAAGTAAGTTACTGTGTCAGTGTTATGTCAACCACACTCAGTATATCCATATCTATATTTACAATTGGTGGATATAGAGATGTTCCATCTAAGGACTATCCGTACTATTTCTCCCTAAGAAACATTGATTTTTAGATCGACTTAACTCTTAATGCTCAACCAATTTTCAAAACTCCTATCATGTGACCCCCAATAGAGTTCAAATAATTAAAGATTCAGTGAATGAGTTGTGAGGGATTTATTTGACCAAGTGTATCCCCATGGGGAACCTCAAGTTTATATGAAGAAGAAAGACATAACCTTATGGTTGTGTACTGTGTACAGAGAGTTGCATAAGATCACTATCAAAATTAGTGCCCTATACCTTGAACAAATGATTTATGGGATTAACTGCCAGCAACAAAATTCTTTTCCATGAATGATTTGAGGTCCGGATATCACACCTAAACCATGCAACCATAGTTTATCTTTTACAGGAATGCCCTTTTATAGTAATTCTTATAATTGTTTGCTTGTCTCATCTTCAAAACTTGATACTATCCAATATTGTTTAATCTCCCTTACATTTCAACTCGATATTTCCTATTAGTGTAATCTTCCATGTCTTTGCAAACCCATTGTTAACTGTCCAACACATTTTTGTTCGACCTTATATGGTTGTCAACACTCCAGTGCTCTCAACTTTCACCATCTTTATTTCATGATCATGAGTTGTAGTTCATTTCGCTGAGAGCCGATCCACACATCTACCTTACATCTCATTTGTTCATAATGATAAGCTCGTGTAACCTGTTTTGAATTCATAATGCAATTGAACTCTTATTGGTGTGGGTGATTGTGAATGTCATAATCCCCTTACTCTCTTTATTTTGAACTTCAACTCCAACACATATATCTTACATTCTGAAAAATAAACGTTCGTATTCTCTATTTAATCTTATTGTTGTACTCGAATTGGCTTTATATGAGTAAAGGCATGTTCTTATTGTAGTATCTATTTATGTATCCATTGGCACTTTGCTTATCCAATCTATTTGTCTATCTATTGCACTTTGCTTATCCAATCCATTTATCTATCCACTACACATTGCTTGTCCCATCTATGTATTGCCCTTATCTTGTTGCTTGTGGCTATAAAGTCATCTAGTTGAAGCTCATTTGCTAGTGATCTTGTTTCCAATTCATCAATTAACCCGGGTATAACTGGGCCATCTTTCTCCTTGGTTAATTATTTATTGGACCCTTTATGATCCATATTTATAAACCACAATTCTTGTGGCATTATATTTCACAATTCATGCTACACTTATGGTTATATTTAATCTAACCACCCCATGTTAATCCCTCCTTTATAAATCTTTTCTAGTCTCATTGTTTATTTCTTTTGCTCCTAATGACTCCCGTGACTACCAATTCCATCATTTTTATCTCTGACCATGTTTATTCTAGCATTTAATTTGGACTTAGAGCAGATCTTAGACTAGTCTGCTGAGGGAAGATCATGTGATGCATTAAGAACATTAGATGAGGACATTTTGATAAGGGCATCATCTCAAACAATGTCTAACACTATTAGAGTAAGCTAGAACAAACATCGAGAATAATGAAACACTTCAAGTACATGCTAAGGTGACAATAGGACTACGCAAGAGTCATATGGTCATATTTACCAAAGAATGAGACAATCAAAGTTCATATGAGATATAAAGTATTCCAAAGGGCTCATCTAGTCAAGGGTGTCAGGAGACTAGATATCATAGATAATTGATTCCGCGTTATATTGGAATTTGAGTCAATATTAGAGTATTTATTAAGAAATGCAACGGTTTCCATACTTAATAGTGGCCAAGACAGAGAACCAGTAGAGTAGAGTACCTCCTTTGCAGTAACAAGTTTTTATTTTGATGAGAATATCAATTTTGAACCAAAGTAATCGAGCCAGTGAAGTCACTGAAGATCTAGATACTCAACTGTAGGATTAAGTAGCTATGCACTTTGGGCTAATCATACCTTTTTGGAAGGAAGCAATGAAAACCAACTATCTATACTTGAGGTGGCATGGCATTCATGGTCAAAAATTATAAGTTTCGAGGAAGAAACTCTTTAAAGGGGGAAGGCTGTAATAGCCCGACCCTAAACCATATTTATTTATTTAAATCATGTTTGTTTGTTTAATTAATCATGGTTATTTATTTAATTGGTCATGGTTATTTATTTAACCAAATCACGTTTATTAATTCAATTACACCCAATTTATTTATAAAACGAATTCTAGTATGTTATTTAAATTTTTCACCTTCATTTATCTTATTTAATCATCTCAGTTGGAAGATATTTCATTTTGGGTCCCACTTTGCAATTCAAGCTTCATTGATTGTCAATTCAAGTTTCGTTCACTGATTAAATATCGGATGAATAGATATTAGGTCTCGGTAAGCATGATTTAACGATTATTTATTTTCTTAACAGTGGGAAAATTTAATCCCGAGCCCTATAAAATTTTTAATGCAACTTTGAATTATTTTGAGCCCAAAATCAAGCCCAAAACCAACCATTTAAGCCCAAAACAACAAGGCCCAAGTTACTTGCCAATTTATTTCTGCTAATAGCTATGCTATGTGATTAATTTTAATTAGCAAAAAGGTATTTTATGACTCCAAATTTTCATCCATACTTAAGCTAACATCCACCCAAGTGACTCATCAAAAATTCACACAAACAAAATGAAGAGATAAGCTCTCAATTGCTCTCTCTCTCTCTCTCTCTCTCTCTCTCTCTCTCTCTCTCTCTCTCTCTC
>JACYFF010031958.1:63488146-63506221 GCA_017589665.1 Selenicereus undatus
TTATTATTATTATTATTATTATTATTATTATTATTATTATTATTATTATCGTTTTTCAAATTAGCCTTTTGATAATTAAGCTTATTTTTATTTAGCGGGCATTCGAATATCTATAAACACTTGAATGAATTACTTAGGAGCATGACGATATCCATTTTGAGGTCACGTCGTTATTTCAACCTGTGATGCGCAAATATATATATGTGTACAAAAATGCTAACTTCAAAAGCGATGCCGAACTTGATTAATTGTGATTAAGATAATTTAAGGTAATTAGTATGAATCTTATGTTTGGGCCATTACAGGCTTCCCCCATTAAAATAAGTTTCGTCCTTGAAACTTGCAGTTTGAAAGGAACATCATCCGTACCTCAAATAGATATTGGTTCTTACTCCTCTTGTCCTCCTCGGTTCCCCATGTAGGCTCGTATGAGTTATGGTTGGCCCACAAGACGTTCACCAAAGGAATGCTTTTGTCTGAAAGTTGCTTAACTTTGTGGTCTAATATCTGTACGGGATGCTCCTCGTACATTAGGTTCTCAGAGACTTCTATTGGCTCTACTATGATGATATGATTTGGATCTGGGAAATATTTTTTGAGCTGTGAAATGTCAAAAATGTTGTGCACATGCTCAAGTTCTATTGGTAAATCTAACCTGTAAGCCACAGGGTTTAATTTCTCAATAATTTCATAAGGCTCGATATATCTAGTGATTAGTTTTCCCCTGAGGTTGAATCTTCTCACTCCTTTAACTGGGGAGACCTTTAAAAATACCTTATCTCCCACTTGAAATTCTAATGATCTTCTCCTTTTGCTTGCATAACTTTTCTGTTTGCTTTGGGCTGCTTTGATATGTTCTTTAATCTTCCTCATCATTTCAATGGTCTTTTGAATCAACTCAGGCTCTAAGGTTAGTGCCCCATCAAACTCACTCCAACACAACAATGTTTTGTACTTCCTCCCATACAGTGCTTCAAAAGGGGCCATCTTGATAGTGAATTGATAGCTATTATTATAGGAGAATTCCATCAATGGTAAATAATCTTCCCACTTGCCTTAAAAGTCAAGCACACATGCCCTAAGCATGTTCTCCAGGATTTTGATTTATCCTCTCAGTTTGTCCATCAGTCTCATGGTGGTATGAACTACTAAAATTCTACTTGGTGCCAAAAGCCTTTTGCAGAGCTTGCCAAAACCGAGCTTGAAACCTTTGGTCTCGATTAGACACTATATCCTTTGGTGTGCCGTACAGTCAAACTATTTCTTTGACATACAACTGTGCTAGTTTCTCTACACTCCAAGTGTCATGAATTGGTATAAAATGGGTAGATTTGGTAGGTCTATCCACAATGATCCAAATAGCATTCTTCCTTGATGGAGAAAGGGGCAATCCCATAATAAAATCCATTGAAATTGAATCCCATTTCCAGGTAGGAATCTCTAAAGGTCTCAATTCACCTATGGGGTGCTGATGTTCAGCTTTCACCTTTTAACACGTCGAAAATTTATCTACATGTTCTGAAATCTCTCTCTTTATGTTATCCCACAAAAAGAATCTCCTCAAGTCCCTATACAATTTTGTTCCTCCTAGGTGCACTGTGTACCAAGTATTGTAGGGCTTCCCGAAAATCCCTCTTTTCAACTCCTTTTTATTTGGTACACATAGTTGGTTTCGAAACCTCATGGTTCCGTCTTCATGTATTATGAAACCAAGCGATTTCCCCTGTGCAACATTACATCTAAGCTTCTATAACCTCGCATCATCCTTTTTACTTGCCTTAACTTCTTCTATTATGTAATGTTACACCTCTAATGTCGTCAGGAAACCATCTGTGTATCTCGGTAGCATAAGCTCGATACCCATGGTTTCAAGGTCCCTTAAAATGTTAGGTTGGGTATTTATCATCGTATTTAAACCATGTTAGGTCTTTCTACTGAGTGCATCTGCTACTACATTCACTATCCAGGGTGATATTAAATTTGCAAGTCATAATCCTTTAGCCATTCCAACCATCATTGTTGTCTTAAATTAATCTCTTTTTGAGTAAAGATATACTTTAGGCGTTGGTGGTCAGTGTAAATCTTCCATGGCACTCCATACAGGTAGTGTCACCAGATTTTT
This sequence comes from Selenicereus undatus, assembly GCA_017589665.1. Taxonomy (NCBI): domain Eukaryota; kingdom Viridiplantae; phylum Streptophyta; class Magnoliopsida; order Caryophyllales; family Cactaceae; genus Selenicereus; species Selenicereus undatus. Next base: position 63,490,269 of record JACYFF010031958.1, read on the forward strand.
AAGGCAAAAACTACTGCAGCTGACTCTTAATCATGTGTGGGGTAGTTCTTCTCATAAGGCTTGAGTTGCCTAAAAGCGTAGGCTATTACCTTGCCATCCTGCATTAGTACACAACCTAACCCATTTTTAGAAGCATCATTATAAATAGTGTACTCTTTTCCTTTTTCAGGCAAGGTAAGGATAGGCGCATTTGTTAAGCATCTCTTTAGTTCTTGAAGTGCCTCTTTGCACTTGTCTGGCCACTCAAATTTAATAGTTTTCTTCAACAGGTTGGTAAGTAGAGATGCGATCTTCAAGAAATCCTTCACGAATCTTTTATAACATCCTGCTAAACCCAAAAAACTTCGTACTTCTATCACATTGGTCAGCCTGGGCCATTCAATAACTGTCTTTATCTTTTGAGGATCAACCTTGATAACCTCCTTAGTAACTATATGCCCTAAAAATGTCACTTCGGATAACCAAAACTCACACCTTTTCAACTTAGCATACAACTTATGTTCCCTCAAGATTTGTAACACAATCCTCAAATGATCCGCTTGTTCATCTTTGTCCTTGGAGTATATTAGGATGTCATCTATGAAAACCACCACAAATTTTCCCAAATAAGGTCTAAAAACTCTATTCAAGAGATGCACAAATGTAGTAGGGGCATTGGTATGCCCAAAGGGTATTATGGTAAACCTATAATGACCATATCTAGTTTTGAAGGTTGTTTTGGGTATATCTTCTGGCTTAATTCTAAGTTCATGAAAGCCATACCTCAAATCAATCTTAGAAAACATCCCAGCTCCTTGCAATTGATCAAACATATCATCCATCCTAGGCAAAGGGTACTTGTTCTTTATGGTTATTCTATTTAACTCCTAATAATCGATGCATAGCCTTAAGGGTCCATCCTTTGTCTTTACAAACAACACCAGGGCTTCCTAGGGTGAAACACTTGGCCTAATAAACCCTTTTGGCAATAATTCATCCAACTGGGTTTTCAATTCCTTGAGCTTAGTTAAGGCTACCCTATATGGAGCTTTTGAAATAGGTTGTGCACCACGAATTAACTCAATCTCAAAATCAATCTCCCCTTGAGGAGGTAGACTAGGCAGCTTCTCAAGGAAAACATCAAAAAATTCACAAACTACAGGAATATTTTCTATTTTTATCTCCTTCTCTTTAACCTCAATAGCATGACACAAATATCCTATGCACCCTTGTCTTAGTAGCCTATTTACCTTCATGATTAAAATTATAGAATATTCCTTCCTAAGTCTTTCCTTATAGAAACATACTTCATGTCCTTCTTGATTCTTTAGAATGACCTTAAGATTTTCACAATCTATGTTTGCCCCATAAATAGTCAACTAGTCCAATCCCAAGATTAGATCAAATTCTGACATATCAAACTGGATCAAGTCCCTGGGGAACTCATACTCAGCAACTACAATAGGAACATGTTTATGAAGAATTGGGCATTCCATCACTTTCCCGTTTGGCAAACTATTTCTACAGTTTGCCCATTCTTTGTTTTTTTTTTTTTCAAAATTCAATTGTAATGCAGCTCGGGCAGATATAAATGAATGAGTCGCACTAGAATCAAATAAAACACAAAATGATTTTGAATTTAAAAAGAGAGTTCCAGTGACAGTCGTACCAGAGAGTGTAGCTTCCTTTTTGCTCATTGTGTAAGCTCGTCCTACTGCTGGGGGTTTTAAGGGCAGGTTTTCCTAACGTGCTTGTGGTGCAGTCCTTGCAACTCCCTTTTCTACAGCCTTCTATCGTCTAGCACAAGTAGCAATCGAATGGTCAGGGCTTCCACACCACATACACCTATTAGTACCTACATGGCACTTAGCTTTAGTATGGTTTATCCGTCCGCACTTGGTGTAAGGTTCCTTTGAGGTCGCTGGACGACTCCTAGCAGAGCCCGCAGCGGCTTTCTTCTGTGCCACACTCTCGCTTGATGTACCGCGATCGTTCCATGTCCTCTTCTGATTTCCTAGGTTCAAGGCCCTTAACCACCATTCACTCATTCCACCTCAACAACTCTTTCGTACAACTCTTGGTAAGTTTGAATTGGTTGGCCCGCCAATTAATTTCGAATATAAAAAGCTAAACCTTCCTCAAACCTTCTCATTTTTAGCCTTTCAGTCGCCACAAAATCTAGAGCGAATCTTGATAACTCCATAAACTTATGGGCATATTGTATCACTGTCATATTATCACTCATCTTTAACTCCATAAACTCTTTGTCCTTCTGTTGTTGAACTGTGACTGGATAGAATTCAGTCCTAAGCTCCTAAAGAAATTTAGCCCATCTAAACTCAGGTCCTTGTAACTTATGTTTCACAGTACTCCACCAGATATCTGTTTCACCAACTAAATAAAAGGTCCCTATGTTTACCTTTTTCTCCTCAGGTACTTCAACTACTACAAATATATTTTCCATTCCCCTAATCCAATCTTCCAGTTCTACAGGATCAAGGCCTTCGTTGTAAACTTTAAGGTTGCATCAGGTGATAAGTGCTTTATATGTACATTTTTTTAGGGCTATTTTGCCTTGTTTTTAGGAGAATTTTGTACTTAATGATGTTATTTACTCTCCTATTCTCAATTGATGCTTGGGTGTAGTTGTTTTATGTGTTTTATAGGATTTTTAGTCTTTTTACCCAGCATTTCCCCTTTAATGGCTGTGTTTTGGCCTCCCCCACGGTCATCCATGTTATGCCACGACCGTAGAGCAAAGAAAGAGCACAATTCCAGATCTAACACAGACCATGATCAGCCTGTAGTGGAGCGCACGAACTGTGGTCTTCTTGTAGTTGTTGCCTGTTCGTTTTCCCTCGGCTGTGTGGGTGAGATCAACTTAAATTCTCTATAAATAGAGACGTTCTACAGCATTCCAAGGCACTAAACTTCAACTCAAAAGCAAAGCAAGCAAGTAGTTTAGTTTAGATTAGTTTTCTCTCAAATTATGTTCTTAGTTTAGTTTTAAGTGTGAGAGTTTTGATCCTAAGGCGGTTCCAAGCCCTTGGTGAAGGCTATCTCAGTCGAGTCCCTTCCGCTCAAGATTTCGCCGATCGTTTTTTGGTTAGTTTATCTTTAATCATGTCTGAGTAGTTTTCTTAGTCTAGGGATTTAGTAGTTTTTGGAATTGTTATTGGATCATGTTTTGATTTTTAAAGAATTGTGCTTATTTTCACGATCGGATTGATTTTGTTCTATCAAGTGTTTGATATGTTGTGAGTTGATTTTTGGCCAAAATTTACTTGCACAATTGAAACAATCAAGTGAACATTCGAAAGACGACTTTTGGTTGTTGGACTGCTTGAATAGACATAGTATAACTTTGTCTCGAAAGAGAGATTTATATGTTGGGAGGGCTAGTAAGTAATCAAGTATGTTAAACTTAGAATAAGTCAAATTAGTTTGAAAGAACGACGTTTGCTTAGTTTAGGCAAATTTGATTGATTTCGAAAGAATAGATCAAGTTCTTGACAAGATTACAATTCCTCGAAATTAACCAATTAGATAATAGCACATGTTTATTCATTTTGATCCAATTCTCTTCCATAACTGCGAAAATTCCTAGACGTTTTTCTCTTATTTATTTAAACAAGTTTATTTGCAATAGTTAATCGAATCCACTTGAAATTGACTTTTGCTTAGCATATTCTAACAAGACTAGGCTCGATAGATTACTTTAGTCCCTAAGGAACGATATCATTATCTATACTACGAACACCCGTGCGCTTGCGGCAGTGCTGATCATTAGGCTACTCTATCAGTTAGTTTATCAAACTTCGGAGGCTTTTCTGGAGGTACAACCGGTGCAGGTGGTACAGGGGGAATTCTCTTCATCAGCTTAATTACCAAAATTTTCCAATAATATGGGTACTCCACATTACTAGACACTTCCAAGGCCACCGTTGGACCTCCACTAGGTGGGGCCCCTCACTCACTTGATTACGTGAACCCTGATATTCATCTTCCTTGTTATTCAGATTGTTGTTCACAGGCTATGACAAATTGAATCACATAAACAAAGTTTATTATCTCAATTTGCACGACATTACCACAAAGCAGTAATTATTTAGAAATCAAAGCTCAATTTAACTCAAACATTACTTTCATTGCTTATACATGTACATGTATATAAAGGCCACCAAAAGAATATTACAATACATCACAATAACATTTCCTTGCATTCTAGCTGAGGCTTGTAACCTAGTCCCCCACCATACTCACTAAGTAAAGTCATCTAGCTAGTCAAATCTGCACCGAACCCAAAAAGAAAAGGCGGATCACATCGTCACAGCTGGTCAGGTTAGTCTACCTATTTACATCATATATACACGCAATACGCAAAATACTATCACACTACACCAACTGTACGATACAAAATAACCAAAATCAGGTCTAACCCAAAGCCAAGAGTAGAGTCACGCCTAACGATCCCACAAGGAATCGTAATCAGGGTCGGACGAATCATCATCCTCCTCTCTCAAGTCGCTGTCAGCATCTAACATCTCTGCATCCTCATCGTCAGGATCACTCTCGTGATCCTCTGGATCCTCCTCTAGTGGCTCCTACGACTCGTGCTCTCCTACCTCCTCCTTTGGCTCTCCTCTTCCTCGCCCGACTCTATCTCTCCATCATCTGAACTCAGCTCTACCATCTCTGGAGAACTCGGTACATCTACGACCATGTGAGCCTCACTAAAGGGACCTGACCCCTCTAATGACTGAGTAGTGTCTCTCAAGCCAGCCTACAAAGAAGTAGGTGGCTACTGCGCAGGAGGCTATGGAGGCAGTGGTCCCTGGGCCGTCAGAGGTAGGGGTGGGATGATAGGTGGATGCATATCAACAGCAACGTAAATACATTGAAGAAACTTAGAAGAAATACCTCCTAACTCTAGCTCCTCTCGAAGCAGTAACTCTCTGGTGACCACCGTCCAGGCCCCCATGATTTGAAACCACTCCCTATCAACCCCTGGATCTCCTGTAACCATGAAATTATGATACCGTAGCCTAAACTCATGCCATAGGGCAACGAGGGGCAAAGTCCACAATAGTCTATAGATGTGGGCCAGTATGTCATGAAACTCGGGAACTGGATCCTACATGGGGGCCACCATGGCTGCATGCGGGGCGAAAATGTGGGCTACTACAGAAGTTTGCGGTGCCATCTGAATAGTATACGAGTCCGCATGTACTCTTAGATGAGTCATCTAGACACGAAAATAATAGGAATGAGGAATAAGCCACATTTACGCATATATTTCCCCCAAGGAAAAACTTAATTTACCTATATTATTATCTCAAAACCTTACATCCCAACCCTTGAGTGTCCTACGCCCACAGTGATTTGTTAACCTGGCTCTGATACCACAACTATAACGCCCCCAACCTGGCCCTTGAGTGTCCTTTGATTTCTGTTATGAAAGCAAGTAAGCTATTATATAACGGATGTATTGGATATTGGTGTTATGCTATCAGCACCCAAACCAAAGAAGAAGAAGTAGAAAATATACCTGTGGTTTGTGAATTTGAAGATGTTTTCCCGGAAGAATTACCCGAACTACCCCTGCAGAGGGAAATTGATTTTGGGATCGAGTTAATTCCTGGAGCCCAACCTATTTCTAAAGCTCCATATCGTATGGCCCCAACCGAGCTTAAGGAATTAAAGCTTCAACTAGATGAACTGTTACAAAAGGGCTTTATTAGGCCAAGTGTGTCACCATGGGGTGCTCCAGTGTTGTTTGTTAAGAAGAAGGACGGAACCTTGAGGCTATGTATTAATTATAAGGAGTTGAACAAGATTACCATCAAGAACAAGTACCCTCTACCACGAATAGATGATTTGTTTGATCAATTACATGGGGCAGGAGTGGTCTCTAAGATTGACTTGAGGTCAAGGTACCATCAACTTAGGATTAAATCTGATGACATTCCTAAGACAGCATTTAGAACCAGGTATGGTCACTATGAGTTCACAGTGATGCCTTTTGGTCTCACTAATGCTCCTACAGCATTCATGGACCTTATGAACAGGGTTTTCATACCTTATTTGGACAAGTTCGTAGTGGTGTTCATAGATGACATCCTTATCTATTCTAAGGATAAGGAGGAGCATGCTGACCAATTGCGAACTGTACTGCAAACCTTGAGGGAGCATCAACTCTATGGCAAATTAAAGAAATGTGAATTTTGGGTGGAGGAAGTGGTATTTTTGGGGCATGTGGTCACAAAAGAAGGAATTAAGGTTGACCCCCAGAAGGTGAAAGCAATCACCGAATGGCCAAGGCCTACCAATGTCACTGAGATTAGAAGCTTTTTGGGTTTAGCCGGTTACTACCGAAGGCTCGTCAAGGACTTTTCGAAAATAGCTTCACCACTTACCAATCTCGTAAAGAAGGTGAATAAGTTCGAGTGGACTGAAAGGTGTGAGAAAGCCTTCCAAGAGCTAAGGCAGCGACTGACAACCGCCCCGATCCTAACATTACCAACAGAAGGAAAGGAGTATACTGTTTATAGTGATGCATCGAAGAACAGCCTAGGGTGCGTGTTGATGCAGGAGGACAAAGTGGTAGCTTATGCCTCTCGACAACTCAAACCATATGAGAAAAACTATCTTACCCATGACCTGGAACTGGCAGCTGTGGTCTTTGCCTTAAAAATTTGGAGGCATTATCTATATAGGGTACCGTACAAGATTTATACTGATCATCAAATTTTAAGGTATATCTTCACCCAAAAGGAGCTCAACTTGAGGCAACACCGTTGGCTAGAGTTGCTTAAAGATTATGATTTACATATTCAATACCACCCTGGTAAAGCAAATGTGGTGGCGGATGCCTTGAGTAGAAAGGCGTAACATAGTTCAAACACTGTGGTGATTACTCAATTAAACCTCTTGAGAGAATTGGAGGACTTTGGGATTCAATTAGTATCTCATGGGCAAATGAATGCTTAACTATCAGCACTTACTATTCAGTCTTCCCTAGTGGAAGAAATCTGACTGAATCAAGAAAGTGATCCTGAACTCCAAAGTATAAAGCAAAATTTTGAAAAAGGGAAGTTCCCGAGGTTTGTAGTACATGAGGATGGGACTTTACGGTTCTAGAATCGCCTATGTGTGCCCAAAAATGGGGAGGTAAGAAAGAAAATTTTGGAAGAAGCTCACAATACTCGTTATTCAGTGCATCCAGGAGGCACAAAAATGTACAGAGATCTGAGACAATATTTTTGGTGGAATAACGAGAAGAAAGATGTTGCAGAATATGTGAACAAGTGTTTAATCTGCCAGAAAGTTAAAGCAAAGCATCAACGCCCTGTGGGTGAATTACAACCCTTAGAAATTCCCACTTGGAAGTGGGATTCAATCTCAATGGACTTTGTTATGGGTTTACCCCTTTCTGTCTCAAAGAAGAATGCTATCTGGGTCATAATGGATCGACTCACGAAGTCGACTCATTTCCTGCCAATTAAGGATACTTGGGGAATAGAAAGACTAGCCCAACTGTATGTAAAGGAGATAGTCCATTTACATGGGATTCCTCTCGACATAGTCTCGGATAGGGATCAACGATTCCAGGCGCGCTTCTGGCAAGCACTTCAAAAGGCCTTTGGAACCAAACTAAACTTCAGTAGCTCCTATCACAAAGAGACAGATGGACAAACTGAAATGGTTAATCAAATTTTGGAGGAAATGTTGAGAGCTTGTGTATTGGAATTCCAAGGGAAATGGGAAGATGATTTACCTTTGGCGGAATTCTCTTATAACAACAGCTATCAATCCACCATCAAAATGGCCCCATTTGAGGCTCTATATGGGAGAAAATGTAGAACCCCGTTGTGCTGGAGTGACTTGGATGAGGCACTCATAATAGGTCCTGAAATGATCCAAGAGACTACTGAGACGATCAGAAAGATTCAGGAGCATATTAGGGTTGCCCAAAGTCTACAGAAAAGTTATGAGGACAAAAGAAGAAGGCCTCTAGAGTTTCAAGTCGGTGATAAAGTTTTCCTAAAAGTTTCACCAACTAAAGGTGTGAAGAGGTTCGGAGTACAGGGCAAATTGAGTCCAAGGTACATTGGACCTTATCAAATCGTTGAGAGGTTGAATCCTGTCGCTTATTGCCTCGAGTTGCCTGTCGAACTTGAGCACGTCCATAACGTGTTTCATATCTCTCAGCTTCGAAAATATATTTCAGATCCAAATCATACCATTGTATCTGAACCTATCGATATCGCTGAAGATCTAGTCTATGAAGAGTGTCCCGTTCAAATAGTAGATCACAGGATCAAGCAGTTGCGCAACAAACAGATACCATTGGTTAAAGTACTCTGGACGAACCATACCTCCCAAGAAGCTACTTGGGAGACCGAGGAGGCAATGAAATCCAAATACCCACATTTATTCAAGGTAATCTAGCTTGATTTGGGGAAGTCCACTAGTTTAGTTTCGAGGACGAAACTTTTTAAGGGGGAAAGACTGTAGTAGTCCGACCCTAAATTCTGTTTATTAATTTCATGGCATTAATCCATGTGATTGAGTTCATTTCATTCACATCATTCCTTTTTATATTCCCATCTTTTTATTATTTTCATTTGGTCATTTCTAACGAGGCCCTTACTTTGCAATTCGGGGATTTCTTCTTCTCAATTTTGGAAATTGAGTTAAGCCTTGATATTTAAGAATTTAATGTTTAACATTCTTTTTCATGGCACCACAACAATTTATTCCAAACTTTTAAAAAAAAAAATTCAGAAATGCGCTCGGTTTCAGTTTTTCGCTAAACCCGAGCCCGTTTAAAGCCGATTTCGATGCAACAAGACTTGACCTTTATTTGATTAACTAAATCCTCTTAATTAAGCCTTAATCAAGCATGATATTATTGACTTTTCTACCCTATTTTCAGCCAAGTATTCAGCCATGTATTAAGGTGAGTATAAAAATTAAAAAAGTGGCTTTTATCTTCATTTTACACCAAGTGATTTTCTCTCTCTTCCCACCCCTCTTTCTCTCTCTACTCGGCAGCCCCATCTCACCACCATACCACCACCTTTCCACCACCAAAAAAACCCTCTAATCATCCCCCACTCACCACCCCCTAACACCTCTTTCACTCCTTAAGCATCAAGAAGCATATCAACCTCTTTTGCTAGCACAAAGTAAGTGTTCTTTCACCTCTATGCTGATTTTTGTTTTTGATCTTTGATCTTGTTGGATTTTTTTCTTTATTTTGGTTGTTTTAATGATGGATTATGTGGTTTTTGCGGTATTAAGAATCACCTTGTTGAGGGTTTATGGTGGAGTTGATTTTGGATGAAGTTAGGGTTAGGGTTTCATCTTTGGTATGCAAGCTTCTTGTTCAAGTGATCTTTATGGCTTGTTTTCTAGTTGTTTTTGCTTATGTTTTAATGTATTGAAGTTTATTATGGTTTTTATGATGTGTTGGAAAGATGAGATGGGGTTCAAGTTGACCCAAAGTTAGGGGTTTATCCAAGAATGCATGGTTTGGACCAAATTTGTGTTAAACTTGAGGTATGTGTTTATGTGCCTAGAAAGTAAGCCTTGTTGGATATATTTATGAAGTGAATTTGAGTGTGGTGATCTTGTATGATGTTGTGATGTACCATAGTGTGCTTACATGCTCTTAAGAAAGAGTTTAAGTTGAGGTTTGGTGTGAAAAGTGAGAGGACAACCTAAAACAGTGAGGCTGGAATTTCAGTGAAACAGGATAAACTTTGAAACAAAACTGGTAATGATCGGTCAGGACAAAAATTCGGATTTTTGGTGGGTAGATAGACCTGGATGTTAGCTTTAAAATGACTCTTGAATCGTCTTAATCCGAGGTCTGTGGAGGAAGTTATGGCTATTTTACTGAACCTAGGCAGAATGGACAGAATGGTTGTTTTAAGCACTAAAACCTGACATGTTGTTGTTCTAACCCCATTCTATGGAACCTGTCGTGGGAATCTGGTTATGTGCCCTTCTGGAAAGTTTTAGAGGACTTCCTAAGCTGTTTATATTGGGGTCATACGTCTCAGTTGGAGGTCGGGAGTATAAGTTGTGGCTTATTCATTCCATACACTCGTCATAAACCCTACCCTCTAAACTCGCTACCGTGCCTTAACTTAGCATTTCTATACTTTATTTAACTTTATCAGTTTAACCTATTAACTAGTTCACACAAATTCTTTATAAGCCTTTTATATTTAAGGGTATCCATTGTACTAATTTTATGGCTATAATGATTTTGAACAGCATCAAGGCCTAAGCTCTCATCCTCTCCATTTTAGTCATCTATTTAATCTGTGAACTAACTTTTAAAGAACCCAGCTACGTTTATTGACTGTATCTTTAGAAATCAGCACGTATTTATCGAAATTATAATGTTTTGGTAAGTACATCAATGAATCAATTGAACCAGTGATTTATCACATAATTAGTGACCCCATCAGTTATCAGTTACAGGGCATTGCCCTTCAGTTACTTGCGCGGCTTCAGGTCAAGTCTTCCGGTCGGTTTGGCAGGTGTACACCTATACATAGATCGTAACAGTTACTAAGGGGTGCACTAACAGATAATAATTGGCAATTTAGCTTTATATACATCTCATTCCCTATTTTAAAATACAAATGAATTGCAAAACGGGCCCTCATAATTTCTTTTCCCATTGAATCTTTATCAGTACAGGGATGCATGTACTAAGCTTTGGCTCACAGTTCGAAATTTTTTTATGTTTTGTTTTAGCAAAATGCTCAGTAAACCGCTCTCAAGCGGGCAGGGAGGCTGAAGGTGATAATTAAATCAGGACCGTCCCTATGATTGGCGGATAGAAGTGCTAAGATGTTTTCATGCCTTTTTGTGGTGCATTTTGGTGTTCCAGCTATATATTTAAACTAAGTTATGTATGTTGTTATAACCTTGATGTAACCCGGAGAAGTTAGAATCATTCCTGTATGTAATTAAATGGTTTGAATGGACGTGTTTTCCCTTTGAAGATAAACTTTGATTTTATGGCTAAACTTTCATAGCTAAGCGAAGCCTTTTCCTTGCGGACGGCGGTAATGCCCATTCATTGTTTTTTTTGTGATGCTATGCTTAGGTAGGTAAATGCAGCTATGATTTATGTATTATTGGGGCATTACACCTCGCCCTTTTTATATGCATAACTCACCTTATTACTATTATTACATTGCTACTATATTTGTTCATTCATCATTATTATTATCATTTTTCAAATTAGCCCTTTGATAATTAGCCTTATTTTTATTCAGCAAGCATTCAAATATATATTAAAACTTGAATTAATTATTTAGGAGTATAACGAGGTCCATTTTGAGGTCATCTCGTCATTTCAACCTGCTATGCACAAATATATATGCATTTACATAAAATGCGAAATTGAAATATGGTGTCCAACTTGATTAATTTGATATTAGGATAATTTAAGGTAATTAGTATGAATCATGTGTTTGGGCTATTGCACTTGACATGATAATCGCTCTAGATATGTGGTCAACTGTGGCTGTTAGGCATTCGCTTGATGAAAGCGAGTCGTAATTAGATGTTAGAAGCACTTTTACAATTTATATAACGCTTCACGGGACTACACTGAGTCTCACGTTATGCATGAATTATTTTGCATTTGAAACATTGAGAAATCGAGGTGTTTATGGTTATTAACTCGTGATAAGCATGTTTTACAAAGATGAGTGGTTTATGCATTCAAAAGTTAACTTGAAGTCATTGAGGCTTTTAGCACTCTTGTGAATGAAAATGCCATTGTTTGTCTTACAATGAGAATCTTGAGGCAACATGTGTTTAAATTGAGAGGCATCTGAAATGTTTTGGGCTAGGAGAATAGTGCTAAATGCTTGGACAAATTATTACGGAACAAACTTGGTTTGGAAAAACCCTAATGCCTAGGGAGATAGACCCAGAGGAAATAACCCTAGAAGACCCTGACGAGGGCAATGGTCCATTGATTATGAGAGTCCTCAGGGATAATAATATGAACGTGGAGTGTAGATCTCCCCTATGAGCACGAATCTGGGAATCCGATGCCCCTCAAAATGATTTTGTACCTGTTATGTGATGAAAACTCCTTGTTCGAGGACTATGTTAGCACAAAGATTGGAAAATTGCATGTATTTGTGAAAAGAGCTTTTATTGAGTCCCAAATGATTTTCTAGTGAATGACGATTGTTCTATAATTGTCGGCTTCAGTTTAAGTAATGGTCCTTACCTTCATGCATTAAATCCAATCTCTTACTAAAAAGAATCTTTCTTGGTGATTTTAATTGAACTCCTTGGTGATCGGTGTTTATGTGTGAACAAAATGCTCCACTACTCTCCATACCTGAATTTATGCATGAGTCAGTTTGCTTTTGAGTTTGGTATGCCTGCTATCTGATGTTAAGTAAGTGATCGTCATTCCTAAGCTACATGAGACATAGTTTAGGCCAGTTAAGAAGTCTTGTGCATGGAATAGAAGGAGACTAGGAATATCTTCTAAATCTTGAAGGATTTTGAGGTAATCATGAAAACGGGACACCTTATGTGATTATTATGCGATGTTAAATATCAAAATGTGTGTAATTGCTACTTAATAGTATTACGTGCAACTGTTTTGTTTTTCTCAGGGGTGAGGATCACTCACCGAGCGTGTGGTAGCCCATCCCCTCTCTATTTCTTCTTTTCCCAAGTTTTTGATGTGACTGGTAAAAGTTGATTTGCGCAAGTCGAATTGGAGTCTCCCCCTTGCTTCGAAAAAGGTGTTATGTGTATATACATATATGTATATATGTGTATAAACATATATATATATATATATATATATATATATATGTATCTATAGACTTTCGAGTTTGATGATGTAATATGACGTATCCCTAGATTTCTAACTATGTGTAAATAAAGTACTTTGATTCATGTATTTTATATTGAATAACAGTTGCTCTGAATGGCCATGTGGATCAACCATCTAAATAGTAGGTCGTTTATTTTAGTTGAAGTTAGGTATTGTTGGGATGTAAACCCCAGTTCTCCGGATGTATGATCCGTGAGTTGTACCTTTTGTTTCCTTCTTTATTATTGAACCTCATTATTTGCTACACTCTGGGCGCGGGGCCCATAGAATTGTGGGCTCCAGTGTGTAGCCGTTGAGCGTATTTTGGTGTCCTTTTATACTTCTATTCATTGCAAAGACCTAATGTAAGACTTTAAGCGTGGGAAATGGTCAATTTTTAGGCGAAACTCTGTCCGTTTTGCTCCTTGATTTAAGAAAATGCTAACGTCCCTAACCCTAGGGATAGGGGTGTTGCAACAGGGAACTACAAAGATTGACCACGATATTGGTCACAATATTAGCGTAAGATGGCAAAAATAGAGGTGTGTATCTGGAGTGTTGTGAGATAAGATTTGAATATACCTAAAGGAAAAGTTCACCATATGGTGGTTTGACTGGCATTATTGTACGACTTGGGCTGCTGACTGATTAAGAAGAACCATGATTAGTGATTGATGGATCAAATATAAGGATGATCAGGAATGGAAGTAAAGGTGTAGGTAAGTTAAGCCTGCTCATGACCCCCTGTAAGTCAACTTGCTTTTTGCCTTGTCGAGCTTAATTACTGGCAAGCCGCAACTGAGATTGTTTGGCTATCTTACCCGAGCTCAAGCTCATGAATCTGGACTATTGAGTTCACCAAGTCCACTCAAGTTGGGCCTAAATGATTCGAGCTAAGAAACTTATGAGGCTGCATAAGCATTCTTTGCAATCAAATATTATGGTTTGAATAATTAATCTTTTTGTTTAAAGGTAATTACTTTTATTAACAACTAACATTTACAACCATATTATCACACCATTGTAAAGTGCTTTTTAACCCGTAATCCAACTTGGCACCCCTTTGCCTCCACTTTGCCTCTTTCCAATTTAGACTTTTCATCTACTCGTATGCTTATGTAATTAAACACACTAATTGCTCAATTTATCCGTGCTTATTTGCTAACCTTATTATCCATTGACTAATGATGTTATTTATCTAGCAACTATTAATGATGAAACAATTACAATTATCTCATGGCTACACAAATTAGGTACACTCACCAATTCTTTTGTATTTATTTGAGAGTTTTCATTATACATCCAACTTTTAAAAGTGAGGTGTGTATCCAAATCCTTAAAGGCAAATGATTATCTAAGCTTAATTAAGTGAAGCTTGGTTTGAAAGCGATAAAGCCTTGGCATAGTCATATTGGGCATCAGTTCGAAATGAACCTTCAACGAGCCGTGCCTAGACCTAAGCCTTAAACATGCTCAACTTGAGCTTCGTTTTACCAAGCTTGATGAATAATTTTTAAAATTTCAACTTATCAAAGTTTAAAAAAAATAATTTATGTGGCTCTTTTGAAAACGATCTCTCCACCTACATGAGTACTTTCAACGGTAAAGCTATCCACTTCTAAATCTCATTGGACTATATAAAAGCGGGACCACACTATAAATTATTTTATTAAATGATGGACAAGTTCTCACAATAATGGTTAAACTAGAAATTTATTTCACAACAATTGGATAACAAGTAGATAATATGTATGACCAACTAAAATCGAACTTATTGCATTGAATTTAATTCGTAAGTTGATAACTTTAAATTTTAGAATCATGTCAATTAGTTTCAAAATTAGGGGAATGAAATATGCTCACAGTATTGAAAAACCTTTCCGTGAAATAACACTTGTTGTTTAAAAATAATAGCGTTTCATTTTCCCATAAAAAACAAGAATTATCCAACAAGCCTCGGTATCTTTGACTGTAAGAAAAGGCGCAGCAAGGCCCTTCCAACGGCAAAAACCGTTGTCTCAGGCGCAGAGTCTTCTGAAACGAAGAATCGATGACTTAAGACATTGACCAAAAAAGCTGGTTTCTACCGTGCCATAGTACTTGGAGTGTTGGGCAGCGGCCCAAAAAAAGGTTAGTTATTTAAAAATAAAATTCTACTACAATTGAAAAAAAATTCCAACTATCATAGTTACTAAATTTGAGCCATTGATCTTATAACTAGTAATCTTAGCCCTTGATCTGCCTTACTGATCACTCAGAGAATCAGTCACCATCAATAAGTTTAGACAAAGCTAACTTCTTATCTCTCTCTTTGTTTCATTATCCTTCCACGATACCAACAGGTGTTAGGCTGCTTTTCAAATTATTCAAAGTACTTCTTTTGCAAGCAAGTGTTATTTTTTTATAGGTTTGTGTCAGATTTACAAAGCAATTGCAGTCATGCGATGATCAATATGCCCTCCCCTCAAAAGTCATAATGTTTCACCTTTTTTAATGCCTCCCCTGTTTATGCTCTGCTTCCCCTAAATAGATCTTTTTTTTATCATTCTGCTCAATTTCATTCATTAAGTTTGCTTTATTTTATTTTATTATTTTTTAAAACAAATATTTAAACTATATATAACTTAATTAAATTTTACGTTGAAAGTCCTACATTATTCATGAGTCTGTATATAAATATCCATATTATTATTTGTGCCAAAAATATTAGATAACTCATATTTATACAAATCTATCAATTTGAATAAGTTTTTCAATATGTCTTAATTTCACACGACCTCATGCATTTGACTGAACCCATAACCATATGATTAATATAAAAATGAAAATTACTAAATACAAATTAATTTATGGGGATGTTATAATTATGAAATAGGCATTGGGTACTTTTTTTTTTCTATTTTCTTTTTGTGCCATTTTTTCTACTTATTTTTTCAGTCAATATGATTTTCACCATGTTATTATATTAAACATGAAAATTAGGTTACTTTATGATTTCATTAGTAGATTACTATCATGTTATTATTTTATGAACATTTTAATTTCTTATCTAATGCATTATATATATATATATATATATATATATATATATATATAT
>JACYFF010031958.1:63506321-63526301 GCA_017589665.1 Selenicereus undatus
TATATATATATATATATATATATATATATATATATATATATATAAAGCCATAAACCTTAGAGTTTTGCATCCAAGATCTTGACTTCTACAAATAAAAATCAAGATAAGCCTTAATTCTAAACATAAAACCTAAACTACAATCATAAATCTTGAGGGTTTAAGGTTCAACTTGAATGATTTATGGTTTAGTATTTATGGTTGAGCTAAGGCTCAATTAAGTATAAAAATTAAAGTTTAAAACAACGAGTTAAAAATATTTTTAATTAATGAATTTTGCATAGCTCACTATATTTGTTCAACTATAACAACACTAATACGAAATTAAGCTAATGAAGCACATGTTAATTGTTGCCACATTTGCATAGTATTTTAACAGTGTTAGCTATTAATTATTCAAGTTTTTTGTTACATAAGTTAGTATTTTTGTACCCCTTTTCTACTCTACGTTTGAGTCTGGCATCTTTGATGAGGTTGTGTGGATTCTAACCAAAGAAAAAAACAAGTTTACTTGAGCGGAAGATGAGAGGTTCGAAACCAAATAGATCCAAGGTTTAGCCATATATGCAATCTAGTTAACCCAGGTTGTCATAATCGGCCAGCCTAGGCTAGCATATACGATCAACCCGGGATGGTGTATACGGTTTTAGAATTTAATAAACTCCGTGACAGCCCATGCACTTGTGGGCCCATCTAGTTAACAATGAATATTGCTTTCTTGATATTAATTATAAAGTTTACATTGAAACCTTAGTTCTTGATACTAGTCTTAGAGTTCACACACAAACCTTAAACACTAAATATTAAATGATAAAACTTAGGATTTTGTATTGTATTTGTTTCTATGGTAAACCCCATCTCAAAACTATAGAGTAACTAATTTTTCCAATTTTTCGTTATTTACTCCATGTTCTTTTATTTATTGCTCCTTATTTTGGTTTTTCTTTTTAAAAAACCCTTAAACAAATGGAGAAAAATAATTTACTTATCACTTGATAAAGCCATTCAATATGATTTTCAAATCCTCTAAATATTAAAATTACATAGATGGTTGTCTTATTTGAAGGAGAAAGACTAGCAACAAAAGAAAAGAAAAGTTAAAAAAATTCATTGGTCATCCCATGTTTTCATTATTTGAGTTAGAATACTTTTTGTTTGTGCTATTAGACCAAGAAATTTAGACTACTTTTATTTGTGCTATTAGATCAAGAAATTACTCAAAAGCTACATAATCTCATATTAACTATGAGATTTATAAGTAGAAGATATAACGACTATTATGATACAAACAAACAAGATACGAAACCATGACATTTATACTTTAATATTTCGGAATTATGGTTAAGTTGAACTTCATAACTCAACTATCAACAATTACGATTCTAGGGTTCAGGTTTTGTGGTTTAGGGTTTGGAATTGAACATTTACGGGTTAGATTAAGGGCCCAACGTTTAGGGCTTAACGTTTATGGCAACAATTTACAATTAGAGTTTAAGATATATTTTAACCTTTTTTAAAGAATTTAAGGTAAGAAAATTTTGAAGAAATTAGCAATAAATAGAAAAATTATTTCAACAATACGAAAACAATTTTTGAAGAATACAAGTAAAACGTTGAATTTCATTTAAAGTAACAACAATGATGTTTCTTACGTAAAATTAAATGAATAGATCTTAAACTTAATAAAGTTAGAAGATAAGATTTTAAATTCTAATTTAAAATTTAAAATTTATGTTTAAAATCATTCAACAAATTGTTAAAATTAATTTATTTATATCAAGAAAAGAAAAGCGAAGATAAGATTTCATATATTTTACTTAAAATTAGGAAAAAAATAAAAGAGTTTAATTTTCTATCAAGTAGAACGAAAAAAAAAAAAATTTTACTTTAAAATATTTACAAGAATAAAGGATTATAAATAAGAGGAGTAATCATACACCTTACATTTAAGGATTTTTTAAGTGGAATTTCTTGTAAGATTGTTAACTTAAATGTAATATTAGTTATTTTATAAAACATAATTGACTCTGAGTTATTAAAAATACTTTTCTAAATGCTATTTTTAAGGATAACATTTACAGTTAATTATTTTTAATAAAAATTAGTGTTAATTTTTGACTAACTACTTCTATAAATATGGATTTTAATTAAAACTTTATCGTATTAATATTTTTAGAAATTTCTTTCATTTTATGAAAATTTAGTTAATTTTAAAATCAACTTTAACTGACTTCTAAATTTCTAAAGTTTCATAGAAAGTATCATGTGTTTGCGTCGAAGACTGGTTACATGAAGAGATAGGCAAGGGAATAAATATAATAAAGAGTGATGAAAGTAGGTAGAGAGAAAGGATCCATCTATTGTTATAAAAGGAGCAACAAATCACAACGACACTAAAGTAATTTAAAAGGACAGGAACTGAATGCAAAAGTAGCATTTGCAGCCCGCTTCGTTGAAAGGAAAATTTGTTGAAAAAGGGAACTCTGAGTAATACAAAAATCAAATCAACACCTATTAGTAATTTTCTCATTTGACCATAATAAAACCTTCCCTTTTGTTCGCATCCTCTTCTGACATTGATGTTAAGACATTTAACTTTTAATCAGCAAATTTTCCATGAAAGCAAATGGGTTCTTGTTCGTCTATGTTGTTCATCTAGTTTTGGTACCATGGACAAATATTTTTTTTAGAAAATTCCAGCAGCTAAAGGCTAAACAGGGAAGTGTAGGTGAGAGAGGAGTAAAAATAAAATAAAATAAAATAAAATTTTGGAAGTAGAGAGAAAGAAATGGAGGATTTGAGGTTTGGGTTCCTCATTCCACTGATATTCTCTTTAGCTTCTCTTTACTTTGATTATTTCTCCCCTCTAATCCCTCTCTGATTCATGTCAGTATTAGCCAAAGTGACTGTCGAGTCCCAAAAGTTGCTTTGTTTTTTGGTTTCTTTTAGATTTTGATAAAACCATCAATTTGGCCATGGATCTCTCTATCCTTAATTAGATATAGTTGTCCACTTAATTTGTCTCGATGTGATTTTAGAGATGCACTTGTTTTCATGATACATCGAGTCAGACTAATAGTTGAACTATCGCCATGGCTAAATTGGGTGTTGGAGAGTGTTGAGGTTGCTGTTGCCCTTGTGAGTGGGAGATACTGCAGAGCCAGATTAAAAAAAAAAACAGAGAGAGATATGCCTTATTTGTATATAGGGAGAAGTGTTCAAATTGAGAATTACTAAGACTAAGATGAACTAATTTTTTGATGATATTTATAGCAAAACTCCACTATTATAAATAGAGACGTCAAAGGTACCAGTCAAAAGGGTACAATCCTTCAAAACAAGACTGAAATAAGTCGAGTCGTTAGCATTTGACATAATCCAATGTCACTTTTAAGTAATTAGTCTCTGATATTGCATGTTTTTACCCTTTTGCCACATATCAGTTAAGATCGACTCAGTCAGGGAAGTATTTGTCCCTTTTAGTTGTCCAACTCCACAATTTCCTCCCATTTATTTGCCTATCTTGAAGACAAACCCTGATCAATGTTTATCAATAATCTTAATGTTTTGTATTCATCTACCTCAATTGAATTGAACAATCTTCCAGAAATCTCATGGTCATATGGATTTCAACCTTTTTCGATCCAGACCTAGATCAAACAGAAAAAGTACACTAGTGTTGTATTCCCCCTGAGGTGATGGTGGGGACAAATTTTCTCTTGTTTTGCTAGCGTCAGCCAATGAAAATGAAGGGAAAAGGGGGGCAAGGGGCGGGGGGGGGGGGGGGGGGGGAGTGGGGTTGTTAGTGGAATACAACAAAAACTACTAGTTGTGTTAAACTGAAGCAACAGGTTGCCATTAATAAATTGAACGACTGGGATTTTTGGTTATAAAATCAAGGACTATAATTAATCTCAGCTACAATAGTTAATAAAAAAAATCCAAACACGATAGAATGTTCGAATTTAAAATGCTTGGTTTGTACTATTGGTTGTTAGTGCATATGCAGTTATATATCACACACTCAGGTTGTCAACTTCGTACTTATCTCATGATTAGACCTGAGCAGTGGGCCAAGTCGGGCCGAGTCAGGGCAAGCCCAATAGCAAAAAGGGGAGGGGCGGGGCGGGTCAACAATAAAATTTTAGTTGGTCAAATTGGGTCATGGGCTAGGCAACCCTGACCTGCCTATGACCTGCCCAGTTATTATTAGGAAACTTGAATCTGGGACTATAATCAAGCGCAACTGGCTTTGATATAATTAAGAGCTGATTGACTAGTCTCAGCAGCACTTTGAATTAAAAAGATTACTCTGAAAGTTCATAAAGGCCCATTTGATAAGCCCAACTACTGCACTAATTTTTAAATTCACAAGATCTTTACTAAAAAAGAACCTAAACTTGCTGCTTGACAGGCCTCCAATTTCCTAGCGGGGGCAATGATAGCATTAGTCAATTCAAATTCCTCAAAGTGCCTAGCTGCTGCAAAAGAGAGACACTGGCAAATTCTTGCTACCAGTCAACATAAGATCACACATTTTTAGAAGTAAATAAGCAACAATATTAAATTATTTAAATTGCAAGAGTAAAATTATACCTAAAAGAAGAGACTTATATCATCCTCGATCCTCATCTGCATATGCTCCCTCCTCATCTGAGTTAGAATCGTTATCAATCATTGAAGCAGTACCATATTTTGCACGTCACCAATCTTGCAAACATACCAATGCTTGCACGGTCATAGGCTTCAATGCACTACGAGCTAGGGATATGGTCTTTCCACCAAGACTAAAAGCAGACTCCAACACTACAGTACTAATTGCTGGAATAGTCCACAAGTAAAGTGTCATTACAGAAAAGATTTGGATATCTCACCGAACTAGTGTGCCAAAAATCCAAAACATCTAACTCCAAATTCAATTCAAGAGCCGGCTCCTCCAAGTACAAATCTAGGTGTGATCTCCCAACTTTTGGCATAGAGCTTCTACCTCTAAAACTATTGTAATCATTAAAATAGTCATCCCCAGAGCCATTAGCAATTGGTGAAGAACTTATGATTGGTGAAGTTGTTGTTGAATGGAGCTTATACTCATCATACAAGGAGCGCAAAGTGGCCAACACTTTATCTAGCCATTCCTTTGCTTTATCAAAGCCAAACAACTTACTAAAACAATACTCAACAAATTTAACTTTACATCTTGGATCAAGAATAACAGCACATGATATATATAAATTGTACTCAGACCAATACTTGTCAAATTTCCCAAGCATTTGATTAGCTATAGCAGCTAAAAAGTCATGAGTACTCTCAGTCGCTTCAAGCAAATGATGATGAACCATCCATGCACCTTTGAAATACAAATTAGACCTGGCAAATGGGTCATTCGGTTCGGGTACAGGTCGGGTCAAGTTTGGGTCGGGTCATGTTCCGGCAAAATGACATTTCGGGTCGCTTCAGTTCAGGTCGGATATGGTTCGGGTCAGTTCAATTTCGGGTGAACTAATTTTTGGTCAAATATACTCGTCATACCAAAACAAGCAATTTTGTAGAAAATTTCGTGTTGGGTATGGTTCGCTTTAGGTCAATTCAGGTTTCGGGTCCACTTTCAGGTGAGCATATTTCGGATGTCAGGTCAGGTATGGCTATGGTTTGTTTGGTTCAGGTTTCGAGTTTCAGGTCAGTTTTATTAAGTCTAATACAAATTAGATGTCGGCGTCTTAACAGCACTAAACATACATGTCACATCATAAAATAACTTCAAAAACTTATGGATTACGATAACCTTTTCCTGCTCTTCATCTGAAGGTGCATAAGATTTCAATGGCAAATCACTCGACACCAAGTAAACAAACACATTTCGATAATACAAAACATTATCAAGCATCTAAGTTGAATTCCAACGAACTTGCATATCCAAATTCAATTTCCTTCTCACATCTAAACGAAAAATCTTTTCTCCACTTTCATAAAACTCTTTACTTCTGTGAGGAGATCTAACAATCAACTTCACCAAATTTCTAATCTTTTCAAGAATTTCACCAATCAACTATAGACCAGCTTGCATAATATGATTTAAAATATGCGCACAACATCCTACATGAAAAAATGTGCCACTACTAATCACCCCACTTTTTGGAACGAGACGCTTTTTTAGATTAGCCACCATCAAATCATTATACTTAGCATTATCCACGGTGATAGTGAGTATCTTATGGTCTATATTCCATTGAGTAAGAAACATAAACACTTCATTTGCTATGCTTTCACCATCAAAGGGAGGTGTCAATGCCCTAAACCGAAGGATTCTTTTGTGCAATTTCCAAGCACTATCTACAAAGAGGGCAGTGATGCAAATGTAGTATTGATAAGTGTGATTCGACTACCAATTGTCAGTTGTCATACCAATCCTCCCAGGGGCTTTCACTAACATATCCTTCACCTTTTCTCTTTCCCCTACATACACAAATAACAATTCTCTTTTAGCCGTTGAATGACTAAATGGCACAAAACTTAGATTAGCTTTAGACATCATTCATCTAAAACCTTGCTCCTCAACAGTTGCAAAAGAATGAGCTCCTTCTACAATATAAAGCACAATTTCTTTACGGAGTTCATTCATGTTAACGAAAAAATCCTCGCCATCATCATCACATTGACATCCACTAGGTCGTGCTAGACATCTATCTAAATGGCACTTTAAACAAGAAGTACCACGTCCCGAATTAGCAACCAAAGTGACTTTACAATGCTTACATGTTGTAATTTTCTCACCTTGTGCATTCATGCCTTATAAGAGCTCGTTCCAACTTTAGACTTTTTCCTCCTTTTACATGTGGCCCTTGTGCAGCACCATATTCAATATAGCCGTCTTCAACTACTTGCCTTCAAGATGTTGCATGA
The DNA here is from genome assembly GCA_017589665.1 of Selenicereus undatus. Taxonomy (NCBI): domain Eukaryota; kingdom Viridiplantae; phylum Streptophyta; class Magnoliopsida; order Caryophyllales; family Cactaceae; genus Selenicereus; species Selenicereus undatus. Next base: position 63,513,219 of record JACYFF010031958.1, read on the forward strand.
CTTTACATGCCTAAGATATAAACAAGAACAGAATATTCAGGTCAATATATCAAGGACTTTTTCCTCCTTTTCTAGTAACTTATGGCCACTTCGATTTGTTGTTTAGCATAAAAACATACTTAACTAACATGCTCTCGTAATGACTTTATTTCTTACAACCAAAACCCAGAAAAGTTCTTACAAACAAAATTCACAAAATCAAAAAAAAAACCCAGAAAAATTCTTACAATCAGAAAAACCCAGAACAATAATTATACTAACATGCTTGCTGAGTTATCATTTTATCAATCAGAAAAACCCATAAAAAATCTTACAAACAAAACCCAAAAACACAAGCAAAAAAGGATTTATCAATCAAATAGCAACCAAAACCCAGAAAACAACCCTTCTGGAATGTTATCATTCCAAATTTATCAAATCAAAAAACCCATTTTGAGAGAAAAGGGTTTACCTTGAAGCAAATTCAAACCAGATAATTCACTTGGAAACCTGGCGAAATAATCAGTTCCGGCCGAGCAAAGATCGAAAATTTCGAGAACCCTAGCTTCAACATAGAGTCAAATTTTGCCTGAATTGATGAGAATTTCATTTGAGGACCAGAGATCTAAGAGATGAGATTGCTTCAAACTCAGTGCTAGAGGATTCGCTTAGGGTTCGCGTGGTCTGTGTGTGAAGTTTGCGTGGACCAACTGAGGACTGGGGAAGGAAGAGAGAGAGTCGCAAGAATTTCAGTTAGAGAGAGAGTCTTTCGTTTGGAAATGCATAATTAAGGGCGATCTTACCCAATCATCCTCCCGCAATGACCCGGTATTGGCCCTGACTTAAGTGACCCGCGAAGTGCCTTTTGATGGGCCTAACCCTAGCGGCCCAATGGGACCCCTATCCACTGCCGATGTCTACTCGTGATGCATGTCCCCACTGTATTCAGATTTCCTGTTACATTTAACAAACACCAGAGGAGGTGAAAAAAGGCAGCTAGTGTAAAACTTTTTTTTCCCTATTTCTTTTGATCTTTAACTATTTTTAAACTTTACTATGCATGCATGCATGGGACGTGTAAGTGTGTCGTGTAACAAACTAATACTAAATTAAGTTGGGTGTCAAAATTTAAAACACATTATTTTTTATTTATAAGGAATCTTCACTTATTTTGTAAGCGGGTCTTGCCCTTATCTCTCAAACTCGGGTAATGCTAAACCTATGCATTATAAATGTTAAAATAATAATTTTCATGTAGTTCGATAGGTTTATATTTTTTTTGTTCAATCCGCATTCAATTCAAGTAGTATGGGAGGGATTTATTTTTTTTCTCAATCAATCATGCCCGCAAATGAAAATGCAATATATGGTGTCAAAAAGTCTCCTCAAGTATTTTCAATACAATAAAGCAACGTTCCAATCTTTTTGGTAGTGTCTTATTTATTTGATTATAATTTTTGAGTACTCACAACACCTATTAAAATATTGAGTAATTAGAGATCTCTAAAAGTTTTCATGCTTTTTTAAAATGATGACATTCTTTTGCAAAATTTTGAATTCATGACCTACAGAGTTTTCCTCCTAAATTTGTAAAAGTAAAACAAAGATTAAGAATTTTTAATGGATTACAATTGTTGGTCGGGCCTAAAGTTTAGGCCTGGCGGTCACATAAGCCGCTTAAGGCGACAAGCCCAATTGTCCCCCCAACCTATATAAGGAGGTTTTAGAGGGTCAGTTAGTGGTTATAGAAAATAACACTCTCACAGTCTCTCCTCTTCCCCTCTCACGGCTACCCTACCATCTACCGGGCTTCGGGTCTAGGACGTGAACCCTGAAGACGACTCTGGTAGCCACCTCATATTCACTACCAATGTGGGCTATTCCCAATAGTTAATTCCGCAATCCAGGTCAGTCATAATTATCCTACAGTGGTATCAAAGTCTAGACTGATCGAATTATCCCGTTTAATGTGTTTAATGATCTTAGTAATAAGCATGCTTCTTTTGAGAACATGACTATATGATTAGTTGTTTAATTTTTGCAATTATGCAACCAAGAGCATGCTTATGTGTCTCTAATGTCTTGAATTGACTAAGGCCATGTTTGGTAAAATTAGCTGTTCAAGTATCGGATAGCAGTTTAGGTAGCCGATACCTGTTCAGGTAGCGGATAGCGTTTCTAATTTAGCTGTTAGCGGATAGCTATTTAGAAGAGCACTTGAATAAAATGTGTTCGGTAAATTTAGTTGTTGGATATGTAAATTGATATAAAAGGATATAGATAATTTCCAAAGATAAAATTTTCAAAGGGTATTTTTTGGTAAAAAAATATGAAACGCTACTTTTGAATGTAAAACGTTAATACTATTAGCTTTTCAAAAACACTACTTAAAACGCTAAATGCTACTTGAAATGCTAGTCAAAACACTACGTTACGAAACACTAAAAATTATGTGATGAGTGTATTGGCTTAGTCAAAACGCCAAACGCTACCCAAAACGTTGTTGTCGAACACACCCTAAAGATTGAAAATATGTCATAATAACTGATGAATATACATACCCAGATCGCAAATTAATTCATGTCGTTAAGTAAATTCGTACTTAACATGCTTATATTTTACAAGCATGCTTCTTTATGCGATTCTGTGACAACCAGTCTCTACCCAAAATTGACTATTACAAGAATGCTTTGAACAATTACAGTCTGATTATTTAAAGAACGATTCTTTTATGCAATTATGTGTTAATCAAGTTCATGCCCAGATTAATTCTTGCAAGTGATGCCTAGATTAATCAAGTTCACGCCTAAATCTGTCCATGCCTAGATTAATAAGCGAGAAACATAATTAGTTGATTAATCATTGTTATTATGTAATTAAAAGTATGATTATTTAAGTTTCAAGAATGTGAACATGCCTAGACTGCCCCAACCCTAATCGACCTCTGCCTGGAACTCGACCTAAAGTCAGTTTCGTTGTTTGACCAACCTTGAAATCCTAACACTAATCCCATCGCCACTGCCTCGATGGCTGCAACGGCGGTGGGTCTAAACGGAACCTTAGTGGTTTTCAAAGAGACCTCCACCTCAACTTGATAAAAAAAAAGGGAAGGAAAAAGAGTAGAAGAGGCTCAGATCTAGGTCGTACCCGTTAGATCCGCCAAGGAGGGTGGCGCTTGTACATCATGCGCCACCAGCGAAGGGGCTTCGGGTTGCCTTCTTCCTCCTTTGTCCCTCTAGAGCACCAATCTATGCTTTGCCGACTAAGGAAACGCCAAAACAACCACACTAGGATGCGCGTGAACAACACACGCCGCCGACTGGGTGGCATGGTAGGCGCGTGAGGCACATGCTACGACTCGTTTTTGGCTGATCTAGGCGGTGTTTGTGACAGTTCTAGCCGATTTGGGTGAGAAGTGATCTGAGAGCGAAGGCAATCATGCTTCGGGGAAAGAAAGCGGTGGTGGCTAGAGCTCAAGTGGCGATTGACCACCTAAGCCATGGTGGCTGCCCAAAAAAGGTGGAGGACAGTTGAAAGGAGAGTCGTGGACAAAGCGACGAAGACCCAGAAATCCATTTCGGACCTACTGGGAGATGAGGGGTAGAAAGAGCCAAAGGGTTTAGAAGAGGAGAGAGAGTAGAGAGGCAGAGAAGACTGGGTGAGTGAGAGTAAGTAAGGATTAAAGTTAGTAAGTGAGTGTTACTCACTTATAAACAAGGGCCCCGATTGGGCTCCTCTTAATGGGTCATTCTTTCCTGGGCCAATTTTGCTTCTTTTTAAATAAGAATCTCCTGCACATTTAGTCGCCTGCCAGTTTTTTGAGTCCATTCACTTTTGGGTCGGTTTATTTCCGGCCCACTTAATTTGATTCTTGATTTGGGCTTGTTTGTAATTACTTTCATAACTGTATGAGTTAGTCTTATATGCTGAAAGTAATTATGAGTTTATTTCATATGTTTATATCATTATTGTTGATTATTTCGTATTATTTTTTATGCAAAGATAATATGAAGCTTAGTGGTATGATATCTAACGATGTGTTATATGTCGAAGTTGTTTTAGTAATATGTTATATGAATCAGTTTTAGATAACATAAGCTTATGTAGATATGTTTACGTGGCTAAAAGTGAACATCTTTGTGATAGTCACTAAACCAAAATGTTAATTAGTTCAACAAAATTCTATGGAGTTAACTTAATAATCAAATTAAAGAAACTCCAAAATTCACATCCATATACATTGATAATATGAATCTTAAAGGCATGATGTATAACTACGTGTTATATATCGAGAAAATAAACAAATTGTTTTAGTAATAGGATATATGAATTAGTTTCATATAAATATTGTGTAAATGTAATTTACATGGCTAAATTTGAATTTTTTGGCCTAATATATAATAACGTATTATATCACTAAATAGACATATAATATGAATTCGTTTCATATTGTTTAAAGTTTGTAACACTATATGGATGTGTCCCACATAATTACTTACGTGGAATTCCTTTCTAGTTAATATGTCATTAAATAGAGTTTTAAATGACATATTAGTAACTATATAAATTCGTTTGATATAACTTCGTGTAAATTTGTTTTACATGATTAAAGCTGAATATCTTTGTGATATTTCTAGATGTGTTATTTAGTTTAACAAATTGTGCACTCCGTAAATTTTGTTTTATGGAAGAATGCAGTAATTAAATTACAAAAAATTTCTAAATTCCTGCTTGTATGTGATGATTATGAGCTTAGCAAAATTTTCGATCATATGACAGGAGTGATGAAATTTTTGATAATTTAATTACCTGACAATATGCCTAATGTCTGTCTTTTCAAATATATACTTTCAGATGTGGCAATTAAAATATGATTGGTGATTAGTTTACCAATTGAAAGTAAGATAGCATTAACTATGAAACATAGTGTTAGAAGATTTAGCTTCTTCAGAACAAACGTAAAGTGTTAGGACACTTAACGATAGGGGTGTTCATGGTTCGGGTACCCGAACCAAAAGGAATTTCGGTTCGGGTACCCGAAATTTCGGGTCGGCATAATGGTGAACCGTATCTGAACCGAAATATTTGGGTACCCGAAATTCGGGTACCCGAAAATTTCGGTTCGGGTTTTTGGTTAACCAATAACCCAATTTTTTAAAAATATTTTTTTCCTATTTTGTCTAATAATTTTTTTTGGTACCCAAAGGGAACTAATACATGATATTATCACATAATATGGCAATACCACAAAGTACGTTACTATTATTCACATTTCAACGACTTCACACCTCCATAAGACATAACCTTAATAACATCGTATTCATGCCGAAAACATTGTCCAAATGCAACAAAGTCTTATAGAAGACCTAGACATCTAAACAAAACAACGCAACAAAGTCAAAAACTCAAAGTCCTTGTCTTCATGGGGCTTGGGGATATGTAACTTACAAAGTTTTTAGGGAAGAGAAAATTAAAAAAAAAATCTCAAAAAAAATATAAATAAAAAAAAGTTTCGGGTTTTCGGGTACCCAAAATTACGAAACATCCAAACCGTATCCAAACCGAAACCCAAAAAATTGATCGGTTCGGGTACCCGAACCAAAAATTTTAAATATTTCAGTTCGGATACCCAATATTTCGGGTCGGTTCGCGGTTTTTTGGTTCGGGTTTTTGGTTACGGATAGTTTTGAACACCCCTACTTAACGACTTCTAAAGTCTCCTAGGATAGGCCAAGATGTGAATAACATAGATACAACTATTTGTGAGTAGTATCAAGAGAGAGACTAATGACATACCATGAATGGTTCGAGGATGGATTGATCAGCATGCTAACCATGTGTTATTGCACGCATGATTTTCTGGCAAGGGGATTTGAAGACTATCCCACTGTTGAGGACATGTGGGATCAACTTGGTATCCGGTTTGACCAGATTCATCCCCCTCTCAAAAATCCAAACCTAGGGTTGGTATTACCAAAAGGGCAAAAGGTTAAGGTCAATAGAGAGTAGGATATACCATGTATGAAGTCCCATAACCGTGAAAAGAAGAAACCCTCCGCTTGGGATCGTCCTGAGCTGACTAAAGTACCTTCTTTCACAGTTACACCTGAATAACATGTGTGCTCCCAAGCAGTAGTTACCAACTTTCTTCCTTAGTGGACTGTAGACATGGGAGCAACCGAACACATAGTTCAAGTTTGAGCTGATTTTGTGAACATTTATCGCTGCCCGGTAGGTTCATAGACTATTGTCTTAGGAGATGATAGTGAGGAACATGTCCTTGACATAGCAAAACATCAACTCATCAGCTCTAACCCCATGAAGGAAATAAGTTGTTTCTCCACGACACTCTCTACACACTTAGGGTGCAGCGTACCTTTGTACCTTTTTTAGTTCTTATATTAGTTTTGTCCCTTGGTTTTCGTCTATCTCGACATCTTCTACCTTTGTCGTTTCCTTTTGAACTTTGTTTTTAGGCATACTTGACTTGACCATGAGGGTCAAGGTAGAGTGAACAAGCTAACTGGAGATGATTTTTGAGATCAACTCACTAGGGTTAAGTTGCCTCGGTGAGTAGTGTCTAGCTGGCAAAGCAGAGACTTTTAGTAAGGCTTCAAAAGCATCTAATCCCTTATAGTTAGTCCACTCAGGCATTTGTGAACCAATGAACGTTAAGGCACATCATGGGGCTGTCTATTTCATTACCCTTATAGATGACTATTCATGATATAGGTATCCGTATCTACTATCTCATCACTACGACGCACTTGATATGTTCAAACGCTTCATAACAAAATGGTGAGACTCAATTGGAATGAAGAGTTAAAAATCTTCAGACTGATCGAGGTCATGAATACCTCTCTGATAGGTTCAAAGAGTTCTGTGAGGAAAAATGTATACAAAGACCGCTAATGATCCCACGCACCCACAACAAAGCGGTGTTGTGGGACGAAGGAATCATACATTACTTGACATGGTCAGGTTAATGATGGCACATGCGAATCTCCCAATCAGTTTTTGGGGGGGATGCAATGCTTATGGCAGCCTATATCCCTAACCGTGTGCAAAGTAAAAGTATACCTTCCACACCATATGAATTATGGTTTGGAAAGAAGTCATCATTAGACCATTTATGTCCATGGGATTCAGCTAGTTATGTGCATAACCCAATCCTTAAACATAGAAAATTTGGTCAAAGCTACAAAAATGTTGTTCATCCCGCACAATCTAAAGGATATGTGATGTACGGGGAACACGCTAATGGTGGCATGACAAAAATAGATTCCCGCAATGTCGATTTTCTCGAGGATGAGTTTCCAACCATTGGTGAGATCAAGAAGGATGTCGAACTATTTGAGTTACAACAAGAGATCTAATCATCTTTTAGTGAGGGGGAGAATTTGGACTCCAACTAAGTCACCGAAGATGTATGCCTCCCCTATCCGAAAGGAATGGGGGAGACTTATCTGCTCATGAGAATGAGATTCGTCCTTAATCTCTTATACATGAACAGACTCAAAACATGAGTGGGGACTGTCCTCAATGTCCTATTCCTGAACATGCAGTTAGTCCACATGTTCAGGATCCCACACCCCAAAGGGATAGTGGGAGCGACTCTCCAAATGCTCATGGTTCCACACCTCCTAGAGAAAGGGGGAGGGATGTCTCACTTAGGCAGACAAACAATGAAGGTCCCAGGATCCGAAGAAGTGAGCGTGAAAGAATTTCTCGACGATATTTCCAAATCGAAGAGGAAATATTCCTATGGACTCCCTTGGAAGTTTAGGAGCCTACCTCTTATCAAGAGGCGATTGACTCACTAAACCACAAAGAGTGGATGGATGCCATGAGGGATAAGATGGACTTGATGGTGAGAAATAAGGTTTAGGAACTTGTTGATCTTCCGGCCCAGTGTAAGTCTATTGGAAATAAGTGGATTTTTCAAGATAAAATGTCGGGCAGATGGTTCGATCGATAAGTTCAAAGCCCGTTTAGTGACGAAAGGGTTTACACAAATTTAGGGTGTAAACTATGAAGAGGCATTTTCTCCTGTGGTAAGATTTGCCTTCATTCGCCTACTCCTAGCCATGGTTGCCCATTTGGACTTAGAGTTATTTCAAATGGACGTAAAGACTGCTTTCCTCAATGGTAGCCTTGAGGAAGAGATCTATATACACCAACCCATTGGTTTTGAGTAAAAGGGTCAAGAGGTCAAGGTATGTCATCATACAAAGGTCGACGTGTGGTCTTAAGCAATCTTCCAGATCTTGATACTTAAGATTCTATGAAACTATAACTTCATTTGGCTTATCCATGGTTTCAGAAGACCACTGTGTGTATGTCAAAAGATCAACATGGGGATTATGTTTCTTACCTTGTATGTTGATGACATACTACTGGCTGCGAACAACCTGGAGATGATCAAGGCCACTAAGAAGTGGCTATCCTTCGTCTTTGAGATAAAGGATATGGGTGAAGCCAGGTACGTCCTAGGCATGGAAATAATTAGAAATCGTCCTAAAAAACTTTTAGGTATGAGCCAAGACCAAGGCATATATCAAGAAAATCTTAGAACACTTCTGTATGCATTATTCCAAACCCCTAGATACTCCTGTTGAGAAGGGTTTAACTTTGAGCCTCGACCAATACCTAAAAACAGATAAAGAAAAGGAGGCGATGAGCAATGTCCCTTACACTAGTGACGTAGAAAGCTTAATGTATGCCATGTTATGTGCACAACCTGGCATATTCTTTGTGGTTGGTTTGGTAAGTTGTTACCAAAGCAACCCTGGACTTGCTCATTGGCAAGCCGTCAAGAGAATCATGCGCAACCTTCGTGGTATAGCTAACTTAGTCTCTTGTTATCAAGGCAAGGACCTCAAGTTCGGAGGATACTCAGATGCCGATTGCGGTGGTGACCTAGATGAGCCCAAGTTAACCTCAGGATATGCTTACGCTGAGTGAGGGAGCCATGTCATGGTGTGGTGAGAAGCAAAATTGCACAACACAATCAACTATGGAGGCATATAGTGTTGCTTGTTACCATAGAGACGAAAGCCATTGGCATAAAGTATATGTACACCAAGAAGGTGATGATTATGTTCCTTTTAGACTAAACCTATTCCTGTTGATACGTTCAAAACTCATATGTTGAGTCTAGGCATTCGCAAGGTTCAGTTTCGGGACATATCTTGTCATGTGATGGACAAGGTTCTTTTGTAATGAGCAAAATGCTTATAATTAATTGTTGCACGTTAGGCATATTGAAATGTCATTGGCTTCTGATTGACGTAGTCACACAGGCAATCATCCTGACGCTTGAGTTGCAGGCAGGATAAGACTGAATCATATTGGTACTAAGTGTTTAATATTGATTACTCATACTGGAAGTGTATGAATGTGATAAGATGTAGTTACCTTAGTAAGTCTAAAATGAGACTCGAAGGAGTCGAATATGATATATGATTTCATATTGAAGCCTTAAAAGCCGAATCTTGAGTGTCAAGATTGACATTTAGTATGTTAACCTAGTGGCTCAGGTTAGATTTTTGGGGTGAAATCTAGACTAACGATTTGCATGGCATATAGAGTGACGAGGCCAGTTTAGTGGAAGCTATGTTATGATATATATCTCATACTGTGTGTTCTTAAAAGACGACCATACACAGAGTGATAATTGACCTCCCTATCTCTCATCACTGTGTGACCCTATAAACGATGACCCTTTGACTTAAAGCTGTGATATGAAGTCGAAACTTGATGTTTTTACTTTTAATGTGTCTCTCAAGGGCCACGAAGTATACAGTTCGACAAGAGCACGTTAGGAAAGCAGTTAAGTTAAGATGTAATACCATGAGTGTGTAAGAAAAAATCTATCCATCATCACCAATAAGCTCGGGTGATTATCTTGAGCATATAATCATATGATATATCATGGCATAAGGGACTAGAGATGCCACTAGTGATTTTTAGACTGATTTGGGGCATCATACTTTGTGAAAGTATTACGTTAGTTACATGGTAACTTAATATAACACTACTTGTTACTTTTTGGTCGCACGTCCTATTCCTGCTATGAAGCGTGAAGAGTTGTGATTCGTAGAGAGCATGTGTTTTGCGGCCTATGTGGCCAAGTGGGAGCTGTTGGCCAGGCCTAATGTTTAGGCCCGATGGCCACATAAGCCGCTTCAGGCGACAAGTCTAATTGTCACCACAACCTATATAAGGAGGTTTTAGGGGGTCAGTTAGTGGCTATAGAAAATAACACTCTCACAGTCTCTCCCCTTGCCCTCTCACGACTGCCCTACCATCTGTCGGATTTCGGGTCTAAGACGTGAACCCGACGACTCTGGTAGCCGCCTTATATTCACTACCAACGTAGGCTATTCCCGACAGTTAATTCCGCAATTTAGATCAATCCTATTTATCCTACAACAATAAAGGAAAACACCTTCACTGCAAGAGAAAAACGCCCATCTCATTAGTGTGAGTTTCTCTCTTAATTTAATTCGCTCAAATCTGCTTAAGAATTTGGAAAGTGTGATAATCATAAGAATTTGTTACATTGTAGTACCTATTCAGAATACTCTTTGAGGGTGTTACTCAATGAATCATGTGACAATAAAGCGGTGGGTAGATTGTTTGTATATAATACATTAGTTAAATTATTTTTTATTGTAGGTCCATCTTTTATGAAATTTGGAGAGATCTAAATATTGGTAATTTTATCTCTATGAGGATCCCTACAATAAAGAGGCCAATTTTAAGAGACTCATAAAATATTATCAAAAATATTTTGATTAGTTGAAATTTTTTTTAACCTCCTTAGGGGGTTTATACTACCTGACTAAAAATCCCCTAGCCTCCATCTCATAAAAGTTTTCAAAACTAATTAAAGAGGATATAATTTGACCTTTTGTACTTTCTATCAATTTAATTAAATTCTAACTGTAAAGAAATACATTCATAAACTATTACACTAGTAGCTTAGATAACGTTTTTGAGATTTTTTTGAATTCATTATAGTTTTCCTTTATACTCATTGGTCAACATACATTATCCTTGGTCAATTTTGACAACTTTTATGGGAGGTAGGGAACCTTTAATTAGCTAACTCTTACCTTTTTTTTTCATGCTTTGAGCTAGCTAACTCTATACAGTTGATGTAATTCTTAAAAAGTTGATGTGTTTTTAATTTGTGTTTTTTATTTATCACAGTAACACAGGAAATAATGTGCTGATCATAATGTATAATGTAAACAAATTTTTAAGCAAAATGATAAAAATTTTATTACAAGATACTTTCTAAGTGTTTGGTCTCAATTTAAAAATTATATTAACATATATTGAAAAGAAAAAAAAAGGTATGGCTGAGTGTTATGAAGGCATGATTACATTAACATCTATTGAAAGGATGAAGCAAATAATATGTGATTAGCTAGAAGCTAGCCATGAACAACAACATGCATTTCACTGTCCCAAACATGTTTCTTTCATTGAAACTTTGTCTTCTCACACAGAGGAGGGAGCAAAATACACACCTTCCTCTAACTAACCAAAACCCACGGTAACAACAAAAAAAACAGGAAAAAGAAAACACTCTCTCTCTCTCTCTCTCTGTGAAAAACTTAAACAAGCTAACACAATGTCGGTCAATTAGCCACCCCAATCAGAAGCTCCTCTTCCTCTGCAATTCATCACTAAATCCCACCTCTGCCTTTTTCAGAAAACAGAAAATAAAATACAGAGACATCATAGATTTCAATCCCAAAACGAGGTCGTCTTAGAGCCAGAGAGCGCCAGCCTGCTTGAGAAGAGGGACAAGAGACCCATTGATGTGAGAAGCCATGACCTCATCCATAGTCCCAACGAGCTTACCACCAATGAATACCACAGGGACAGGATTGGGTGAGGCAAGGAGCAGCATGAGGGCTTTCTCCAGATCACTCCCGTCGTTCTGATCCAGCTCGTACGCAGTTGGATTAACTCCCATGTCGCAGAACAGACGTTTGATGGCATGACACATGCAACACCCACTCTTACTGAATATCAACACCGCATTCTCCGCCCCCCAGCTGCTCTATCGTCCCCAACGCCGCCGCTGCTCCGCCTAGACTCGTCCTGTTGGCCCCCCATGATGATGACTCTGCTGTTTGGTACTGCATTTTTTTCATGTGGTAATATTTTTATATTTTTGGACCTACCAAGATTTGACAGAAATAAAATTAAAATTACAATGAGATGGGAAAAATGGGTTAGTCGTGTAGTATATGTGGGGTATTTTGATGGGTCTGAAGGAGTGGTGTAGGACAGGGGCGGATCCATGTGGTGGTGTGGGGTGTCCATGGACACCCCTAACCCCAAAAAAAAAAAATTCTATAGTAAAAAATAAAATTTTTGATTTTTGGACACCCCTAAAAAAAATTAGTTTATATTAATAACAATATTAATTTATGGACACCCCTAACCCAAATGCCTAGATCCGCCACTGGTGTAGGATGTGGTATTTGTATTGGTGGAGATAAAAGAGGAGACAATAACGGATTCGGAGGGGGTTTTTTAATAAAAAAATCGAAAGAATTCCCTTCATCATTTTGCATTTTATTAATAGATTAGTTAGTTGATTTCATGGATAATATTTGGAATTTGTTTTTTTTTTGAAAATTTGCTGTTAGTTGGGGGAGGTGGGAAGGGTACTTTTTGTCTAGTAAAGCGTGGGCCTGTTCTTTTCGTGGATAAATTGGGTGGGTCAAAAGGGTGAAGTGGGTTGAAGTTGGTTGAGGTGGGTTGAGATAGGTTGAAGTTGATATTTTTTTTTTAGGTGGGTTGAAATAGGTTGAAGTAGGTTGAAGTAGGTTGAAGTAGGTTGATGTTGGTTGAAGTAGGTTGAAGTGGGTATATTTTTTATGTGGTGGGTTGAAATGGATTAAAATAATGAGAATATAATTAATGTGTGATAATTTATGAAGTTATCCAAAATTTTGTCAAATTTTTGTTTTTTATTTTTTATTTTTTATTTTTTTGATTTTTAATTTTTAATTTTTAATTTTTTAATTTTCATTTTTTTTGTTTTAACTTTTTTATTTTTTTGTTTTTTTTTTTTTT
>JACYFF010031958.1:63546334-63561111 GCA_017589665.1 Selenicereus undatus
TAGTGGCTCTAGTAGTACAAGACTGTTGTAAATCCTTGTAAATAGTTATTTGTAAAGGCTTAAGCCTCGTCTGCGAGTGTGTGACTCGCTAGAACCTCCTAGTTCTCTTTGGGTTTGGTTGTAATGTTGCAGGTACCAAGTGTAAATTTTGGAAATGTCGCAATTACAGGCGGAACTCTTGCAGTTTCGCTCCAGAATTCCCTAACTAAATTAAAGTTAGGTAAAACTTCTGAAGTTAGTAATTAGATTAAGAGCCTTAGGGGTCTCCCCCGGGGGATCCTGGCGGTGTGACATCCCTAATAGGTAGTAGGGGTGTTACAGAGTGGCGCAATCATGGTTTAATGGTCTGCCCCCGAGAAGCATCACTTGCTTCCAGGACGTAGCTGACAAATTTGTTAACCAATTCATCACCAGCCGGAAGGAAAGGAGGACTAGTATCTATCTGCCAAAAATCAAGTAGGGGCCGCAGAAGTCCCTCGCTGAATTTGTCAAGCGCATCAAGAGGCAGTGCTGATTCCGGACCTAGAGGACGGGGTGGCATACACCTCCTTCTTGAACGGTCTCAAGAGTGGCCACTTCAAGTTCCCCTTGGCTGAACAGAAGGAGACCACGTTGACCGAAGCCCTGAGAAAGGCCGCAGACTTCATTCGTGCCACCGAGATTTGCACCGACAATTTCGATGCCTTGAGGAAGGCTAGGGTCTCGGGGGATAAGAATCTCAACAGTGGTGACAGGAATCTCGACCCCTGGGAAAGGAGGCTGCAATTCGAGGCAATTGACCCTCGGTTTACCACCGACGCTAGAAGCATCCTCATGGAGGTTAGAGGACATCCCATGCTTTTAGGACCACTGCCTATGACCGCACCCCCTAAGCCGCAGAATGCAAGAAAGTACAGTGAGTTCCATGAACAAAGTGGACACACTAATATTGAATGCCGACAACTGAAGAAAGCCCTTCACGAATTAGCAGACAAGGGTCAAATTGGCCAATTTCTAAAGAGAGAACCACAGTTCCTTCGACGAGAACGGGAGTCTGCACAAACCCAACCGCGGGATGAGGAGTGCTTGACGGAAGTCATGGCTACAATTGCTGAGGGCTATGTGGAAGGGATAACCTGGTCAGCTTGGAAAGCTCAGCTAAGAAATGCACAACAGGTACTTACCACGGAGCAAGGACCCCGCATAACAGTGCCCACAATGGTGTTTGGTGGAAAGGAAGCCCCACGATTCGTCTCCCCTCATAATGACCCCTTGGTCGTTGAGATGAAGATAGCAAGCACAATTGTACAGCGAATTCTGATAAACACGGGGTAGCTCCATTGATATCATAACCTGGGACTGCTTGAAGATGCTTACGCACCCCGGACGTGACATTGTCCCCTTGGTGCACCACATCTTGGGCTTCGGTGGACAGGAGGTGAATCCCACTGGGATAATCCACCTCCCTATATGCTTTGGTGATAAGCTCAAATCCAAGAACCTTGAGGTCGACTTTTTGATCGTTGATGTGCCCACGACCTACAATGTGATCCTAGGACGTCCAACCCTTTACAAGGTGAAAGCCGTCATGACCCCATACCTTCTCCAGCTCCAGTTCGAGGCTGATGATGGAAGCACCGGTGAAATGCAGGGGGACCAACAGACGACCCGGGAATGTTACTTGGTGAGCAACAGACCCCTGGTAGAACGAACAATAGAGCACGGGCTTGGCGATTCGTTTCAGGCAGAGAAGCGTGCAAGGACTGGACCAGCCACCATGCTCCCAGAAGCATTGGTCATCCACACCCTCACCTTAGCAGAACCCTCACGGCCTCTACTGCAGGTCACGGGTGATGTGGGGCAAGCTTCACTCGAGGAAGAACGTCCCGAGCGCACAGTTCAGTTGGGTCGAGATATGGCAGCCCCTGATCGGCAATCACTGCTCTCCCTTCTACGGAGTATAAAGATGTCTTCATATTTGGGCCAGAGGAAATTCCTCGTATCGCCCCAACTGATATGGAACACCAGCTGAACGTGGACCCTCATCACAGGCCGGTCATCTAGAAGAAGAGCCCCATGGGCCCAGAGAGACTGGCCGCTGCCAATGCTGAAGTACTGAAGTTGCTAGAAGCTGGGTTCTTTCGAGAATTCCAACACCTTGAGTGGATCTCGAATGTGGTGTTAGTAAAGAAGCCCAACGGGACCTGGAGAATGTGTGCGGATTTCACGAATCAGAATAAGGCCTGCCCGAAGGATAGTTACCCGCTGCCAAAAATTGATAAGTTGGTGGACACCAAGGCCGGACATGGCTTATTGAGTTTCATAGACGCATTGTCCGGGTACTACCAGATACCCCTATGCCCGGAAGATCAGGAAAAGACTGCGTTCATCACAGACCGTAACCTCTACTGTTACAGGATGATGCCTTCTGGATTAAAGAACGCAGGGGCCACTCACCAACACTTGGTTAACAAACTGTTCGAACCCCTCATTGGCAAGACCATGGAAGTCTACGTCAACGACATGATAGTCAAAAGCAAGACCGATGGGGATCATGGCCATGATTTAAGGAAGATGTTTGACATGCTACGGGCCTTCAGCATGAAGCTCAAACCCAAGCAGTGCGTATTTGGGGTACGCTCGGGCAAATTTCTCGGCTTCATGATCAGCAATAGTGGAATCAAAGCTAACCCGGACAAGATCCAGGCCGTCCTCGACATAAAGCCACCATGGAATGTAAGAGAGGTGCAACGCCTAACCGGCTACATAGCCGCCCTAGGCCGATTTATGTCCCGGTTTGTAGACAAGTGCCAGCCGTTCTTTCGCGTCTTACGACAATGGGCCAACTTCAGGTGGGACTAACAGGCTGATGACGCTTTCCAACCTTTGAAGACCTACCAGGCTCAATTACCCAAAATCGCCAGCCCCTTGGAAGGGGAAGTTATGCTTCTGTATTTAGCTGTTTCAAAGCACACGGTCAGCGTTGTCCTCGTAGTGGAACGAGCAAAGGAGCAGACCCTGTGTACTACGTAGGCCACACCTTGGCAGGGGCGGAAGTGAACTATCCTCTTATAGAGAAGTTTGCCCATGCCCCAGAGATTGCGAGTCGAAAGCTGCGACCTTACTTTGAGGCTCACAAGATCTTGATCCTTATCGATTAGCCTTTGAAGAATGTCCTTTAGAAGTTAGATGCCTCATGGCAACTGTTCAAATAGGCCGTCGAACTGTCGTGCTACGACTTGACCTTTGAACCACGACGGGCCATCAAAGCCTAGGCATTAGCTGACTTTTTGGCCGAGAATGCGATGCCTGCTAAAGAAGGCGATTTGCACCCCCGGCCTTGGAACTTGTATGTAGACGGCTCGTCCACCAAGGACGGGAGCGGGGCCGGCCTCATCATTGAAAGCCCTACCAGGGTACGGTACGAGCTCGCTTTGAAGTTCATGTTCAAAGCGTCCAACAATGAGGCAGAGTATGAAGCCCTCATCACAGGAATAGAGTTGTGCTACACCGCAGGGGCGGATTTTGTCCAAGCCTTCTCTAACTCGCAGCTAGTTGTCAGTCAACTCAACGACGCATATGAAGCAAAGGACGACACCATAGCCGCATATGTTTGGCGGGTGCGGGAGGCAACTAAGTTACTAAAGCATTTTGCGATCACACATATCCCTCGCTTAGAGAACCATCAAGCTGATGCATGTCTAAACTAACAAGCTCATCTGATGATGGGAAGCCCAAAAACATTCAGTGGGACAGCCTGACGGAAAGGAGCATCGATCTACATGAAGTGTTATGGTTAGACAGAAGCTCGAAATGGATGGATCCTATCCGCGCGTACCTCACTGACGGTACCCTTTCCTCAGATCCCAAAGAAGTAGATAGAATGAAGAAGAGGTCGAACTAGTGCATCCTATACGAGGGGATCCTCCACAAGAGGCCTTTCGCTCGTCCCCTCTTACGCTTTGTGACCCTGGAGGATGGGAAAAAGATACTGGAAGAGCTGTATGAAGGTGTTTGCAGCACACATGCTGGGGGTCACGCCCTAGCTGTCATAGCCATCTGAACTGGCTACTACTGGCCTAACTTGCGGGAGGATGCCATGACACTAGTGCGGACCTGTGACAAATGCCAGAAATTCGCCCCTATCTAATGAGTCCCCTCCACCCCCATGATTTCAATCGTCAGCCCCCTGTCGTTCGCCACATGGGGAATAGATGTTCTCGAACCTTTCCCCAAGGCTACCGGACAGCGTAAGTACCTTTCTGTGGCGGTCGACTACTTCACCAAATGGATAGAAGCTGAGGCCATAGCGTCTATAACCACCACAGAAGTGCGAAGGTTTATTTGGCGGAACATCATCACCCGTTTCGGCATCCCTCGTGCCATCATTTTTGATAATAACAGGCAGTTCGACACCAGTGAGCTCACTTACTATCTCAGCAACTTGGCCTACCAAGCTCGGTTCACTGCTATGTCTCACCCTGAGACCAACGGCTAGGCCGAGGCAGCTAATAAGTCTATCCTCCGTGGCCAACAGAAGAAACTTGACGACACAAAGGGAAAAGGGCGAACGAACTGCACGACGTCTTATGGTCCCTGTGCACCATTGAGAAAACTGCTACTGGCGAAACCCCTTTCATGTTAGTTTATAGGTTTGAGGCTATTTTTCCGGTAGAGGTCGCCCTTCACACTCACCGGCTAACAACTTTCCAAGAGCAGTTGAACAATCGCACAGTGAGATTGCAACTGATTCAGGTGGGCAACTTTGTTCTTCGGCGCATGGAGGCCGTAGCTCGGGCGGGGGAAGGTGGAAAACTAACTGTTAACTAAGAACGCCCATGCAAAGTTGCTCCTCAAGTTCGCCCAGGGACATATCGCATCGAGACCATCAACGGCTCTCCCATACCAGGAACTTGGCATAGCAGCAACCTGAGAAAGTACTATAAGTAGGCTCATACTTTTTCTTTACCTCCAACGGACGTGTACACCTTGATTACAAGTAAAATCAGAAGCCCACAGTGGCCACCTTTTCCCTCATATGCAACCTTCCTTTTCTTTGAGTACGACCTTATGGCCGGTCGCTACACTCTTAGCCCCAATATGGGCTAAGGGTGCACAAGCACGGCGTTATGGCCGGTCACTACACTCTTAGCCCCAGTGAGAGCTAAGGGTCTATGAGCACGGCCTTACGGCCAGTCTCTACACTCTTGGCCCCAGTGGGGGCTAGGGGTCCATGAACACGGCTTTATGGCCGGTCGCTACACTCTTAGCCCTAGTGGGGGCTAAGGGTCCATGAGCATGCCCTTATGGCTGGTCGCTATACTATTAGCCCCTACTAGGGCTAAGGGTCCATAAGCACGGCCTTATGGCCGGTTACTACACTCTTAGCCCCAGTAGAGGCTAAAGGTCCATAAGCATGGCCTTATGGCTGGTCAATACACTCTTAGCTATAATAGGGGCTAAGGGTCCATGAGCACGGCCTTACGGTCAGTCGCTATACTTTTAGCCCCAATGAGGGCTAAGGGCCCATGCCCACGACTTCCAGGCCGATCAGAATGCCAGTAGTGTATTGCTTAGCCAACTAACACATCACTTGTTCTTTTGTTTGGGGCTACTACTACCGCATGACACACGAAGAATGAGAACACAAGCTAAGGCGAAAGAACAAGTACGAAGCAGAGGAATGAGCAACGAAAGAAGCTGGCCACCAGAAATGAACGTTTTTTAATAATAAAATATGAGTACAACCTCTAATTAAAAAAAAAAACAAAAACAAAAAACATACAAGGAAAAAGAGGGGGGTTATACATCGGACTCTCCACTATCCTCATGACCCTTCTCCTCAAAAGCCCCGACTTCAGCATCCAAGGAATTTGTTGCCTCATCCCCTACGCCCTCAGCCTCGCCTGAAGGAGGGATAAACTCCACCTCCTTGGGGTCTCGACGTTCATCTTCGGCCCGCTGGCGCTCGTCCACGTAGTAGAGGTAAGCCTCAAAATAGCTATCCTCCTAAAATTATATCGCGATCTCGTCAGGATGGCCCTCAGTTCATTGGCGTTTTCGGTAGGCTGATGGAGAGTTTCTTTCCATACGGTACTAGAGGGGGTGCCTGCAGGCAGAGTAACTTAGTCAGATTACTCTTGACAAGAGGTCATGAAAAAAGGAGGGGAAGTAAGGTTCTAAAACGTACCTTCTTAGTCTGTGCCCTTAGAAAAGCTGACTAACGTTCGAACGACCAGTACCCTTAGAAAAGTTTTTAAGGATCAAAAGGCCCAACGTGGCGAGAAAGAAGTCGTTTCCAAAAAACTTCAACTTAAGGAGCCAATTCAAAGGTTCCCTATCACTAGACCTGCTCTTCCTCTTCTCAGGGCCTTTCACAAACTCTATGGCCTGAACCACAAACTTGGGGATAGGCTGAGGCTTATTGTCCTCCCGTATGTAGAACTCAAAGTAACAGGCCGTCTTTCTTTCCTCAGTCGTGGGCTCCCCGAAGGGGTTCCTAATAGGATTACCCTCGTTCCAGTAAGGAACGTTTCCCCAACCTAGCTCTCGGCGGACAAAGAGGAAGTCATACTTCCAATGCTTCACCTTTGACTTCTTCTCGATGGTCATCATAAATCCCGGTCTGTTGTTGAAACAATACCATCTTAAGTCCCCGGTCTCCTTGGGGGCCCTATGGACGGTATGCACGAGGCTAAACGCACATGTCGAGCAGGTGAGGCCGATCAGTTCACAAGTTACGATGAAAGAGCAAATGTTGTGCCATGATGTAGGCACGACCTGCACGGCGCCAGTTCATACTTGTGCAAAATCTCTTCAATCATCGGGTGAAGAGGAAATCGGAGACCGTAGTTGAGAGCTGCGCGATAAACAGCTATACATTTTGCGGGCGTCTTATTCACGGTGGCATTCACCTCGGGGATTATGAAGGTATACCCAGCAGGCAAAAGGTATTGCTTCTTGAGGTTCGTCCTCTTTAGTGTAGGGATAACCTTTGGGTCGGGGAAGTGACTGCACGGACCGTCTGAACGGGTTGGGGCCCCTGCGAACTTTGGTCCTTCCGCCACAATCTCTGGCACTAATCCCACAGGTAAATGGCCTTTTCTCTTAAGTACTAACTTGCCCGGAGCAGAAGGCCCTTCGTGAGATGAGGAGCTAGTTGACACCCTATCCAAGGACGAATGCCTCGACGAACTGTCAGAAGAGGGGCAGGAGGAGGTCTCCCTTGAGGTAGAGCTAGTGCTAGTGGAGGCCACTTCGGCCCCCGGTTTTGATGAGGTTAGGGATGAATATGGATTGCCTTGTGCATCCTCAGCTAGCAACTCGTATAGAGACCTGATACGGGGGGTAGACTTGGTTTTCGCCATTCTTCGTACCTAGAAATCAGTTAAATAATTAGCTACGGTCATCACCCATGGATATGAGACCTCCACCACCTTTGGATTAAGGACGCTAGGGGTGGAGGAGCACTCGCAGCTACACCACGAGGGAGTGCCTGGTTCAAAAAGAGGCACTGCATAGGAAATCTTTTTGGATTCCCACATTCATTCTTTTGGGGGACGCTCGCAACCGCTCGACCATCAATAAAGGCCGGGAGGCGAGGAAATTATGAATGGTAGCCCTCCACTTGGGGACCGACCAACCCTTCAGGAACATCCCCATTAGATGAGCAAGAAGATGACATAATTTTCCAGTACAACAACGAATGCTTGGAAGGGGTATGAGGGTGTACCTGCAGAAGATGAAGATTTAAGGAGGCTGTTTGAAGATGAGGACGAATACTCATGCAAAACCTTCGAAGACACGAGGAAAGAGCTTGAGGTTCTACAATGAATTTGAATGAAGAACACGAGAAGGGGGGCAGAGCCTCTCTCTAGAAATCTTTTCGCTCTCTAGATGGTTGAAATGTGCGGTGAGAAAATGACCCTTTTCTGCCAAATCTACACCCTTACACAGAGCAAGGAGGCATGGCACACCTCCCCGAGAGACCCAGCAGGCGCAACCCTTCCCAAGTGGCACCACGTGGTGCCCTGTTGTCACCTCATCATTAGTAAGAAACCCTTGACCTCATAGGGGAACGGACCTCCAAATACAATCCCTGGTGCCCAGTAGCCATACGTCTAGCCCCGGGGGCCGGGGGACCCTCGAGTATGGCCTCATGGCTGATCGCTATACTCTTGGCCTCAATGGGAGTTGAGGGCCCTAGAGTACGGCCTCACGACCGGTCGTTACACTCTTAGCCCTAGTAGGGGCTAAGGGTCCTTAAGCACGGCCTAACGACCGACTGCTACACTCTTAGCCCCAGTGGGGGCTAAGGGTCCATAAGAGCACGACCTCATGGCCGGTTGTTACACCCTAAGCCACAGTAGGGGCTAAGGTCCATAAGCACGGCCTTGTGGCCGAGGGCTACACTCTTAGCCCCAGTGGGGGCTTAGGGTGTAGCACGGCCCTGGAGCCGAGTGCTACACTCTTAGCCCTAGTAGGGGCTAAGGGTTTATGAGCGCGACCTCATGGTCGGTCGCTGCACTCTTAGCCGCAGTGGGGCCTAAAGGTCCATGACTACAGCCTCATGGCCGGTCGCTGCACTCTTAGCCCCAGTGGGGGCTAAGGGTCCACGAGCATGACCTTACGGCTAGTCGCTACACTTTTAGCCCCAGTAGGGCTAAAAGGTCCGTGTGAGCAACCTTATGGCCGGTCACTACACTCTTAGTCCCAGTAGGGGCTAAGGGTCCCAGAGCATGCCTCGGTGGCCAGTCACCACACTTTTAGCCCTTATGGGGGATAAGAGTCCCAGAACGTGGCCTCACCGTTATTTGCTATATCTCTAGCCCTGGCAGGGGCTAGGGGTCACACAGTGCGGCGTTAGGATCGATCATAACATGTGGATGCAAACGAACAGTACAAAGAAGCTAGTCATAAAAGGGTATTTTATTACAACAGCTACATTAATACATAGCTCCTACAAGCACAAAACAAGAGTGCAACAGACACCCCTATGCCTACTCGTCGCTCAACAGGATGGACGCGTCCCTCCGCTGAGAAGTCATTGCTGGGCATCTTTGACCTTGTCCTCAATGGACAATAGCCATGCTTGAATGACGTCCCATCTTAGCTTCCGTATGTCTGACATCAGGCTCTCCCCAATCTCCCTCATAATGATCCTTAACCTTGCCGTGTGGTTGATCACCATGGCATAGAAGATGGCATGTACCATCTCAGGGATATGGGTAGCATGTGCAAATTACATTGCCAAGATATGGCCGAACTCGAGGCAGTAGGCCTAGAAGTTCCAAGGGAGCAAGTTCGGACGAAGGCTTGAAGTTTCCCTCATGGACTAGCGAAGGTTGTCCCTAACGTACTCCGCCACCTATATGGTGTCACGGAAGGAAGGAAAGGAGGTCGTCCTCCCCCTTGAGGGACCGCCAGCCAACACAAGGTTTGCCGTGGGATCGGCTGGCCAAGAGGCTTGGGCTCTTTGGAGCCTTTGATTGTTGTCCCCGAGCCAGGCTTTGACAGGGCCCCAGTCCAACTTTCGCATGGCCCATATCACGCAATCCATGGTTAGCCTGCGTGAAAGGCCTAACTCAGTGGCATTATCTATAACCATAGCGTAAAAGATTATCTACACCATCTATGGGATGTTGGAATCGTGGGAATATTGTGTTGCCACCCCAAGGTCGAAACGGGGGTAGAGGCCGTGGTAGTCTGATGGAAGCGGCCTAGGGCCAAGGTCCGAGGGATCACTCAATGACCATCGGAAGTGGTCATGAACGTACTCAGCGGCCTGCTCAGTGCTGGCGAAATTGGGAAAGAGGCTCTAGTCCATTTTCTCTCTTTTTTCTCACTTTTTGTCGGCAAGGGAAAGTATGAAGTTCTATGGAGATTACACCTTCTTTTAAAAGGAAAGGAAACCGATGTCCAAGGAGGTACAACTCCCGAGGGAGAAGCCAGCCACCCCGACCTCTCCACGTGGCTCCTACAACTTGAAATCCTGACCTAAAATAAAATGCAAACATTTGTTGTGGCCCTAGAGCCAATCATTCAACACGGAGTGTAATCTAAGGCGAGAAGAAAATGGTTCGTCATGTCAAAAAAATACCATTTTATTATCAAAAGCCCCCACGAGGGGTAGGCTAAGAAAAAAACAAAAAGGACGATACAAGAGAGGATTTGAAATAAAACTAAGGCTACTCCTTGTCACTAGAAGGGGCCGGGGGGCTGTTCGATCCTGTGCTCTCTTCCTGACCGTCCAAAGGACTGCGAACCTCCATTGCAATGACTCGCTGCCAAATATGCACTTCTCTCAGTTCGTGAACGACATGATGCATCCAAACCTCAAAACTTCACCACCTTAGACCCACTACGGCCGATTTCAGACCTTCGGCCATAAAACCGCGTACCATGCCCAACTCGATGGCCTCATTCAACAGCATGGCATAGAATGTCATATGCACCATTTCAGGGAGCTCAAAGTAGGTCGCCGCTCCCTCGACCTTGCGTAATGAAAAGTGTGGGCATAGGGCGTGGTAATATTCGAGAAGGGGACGAGCTGGATGTGAAGCTCTCCTCCAGCGCCAAATAAAGGACTCCCTCACATAGTCAGCCACCTCGCTTGTGTTGTAAAGGGGGAGGAAACGCCATAATAAAAGGGGAAATGGGCGTACTGATCGTTCTCTACCCACCCTCCTATCCCGTTGTACCACTTCCTCCGGAAGGATGGATACTTGAACATCATATATAGGAGCATGAAGTTGTATTTATAGAAGGGGCATAGGGAGAGTTGGGAACAGGGAGATACTCCCAAGAGCCTAATGGCCAACTCATCTCAGCCACGTGGCCATCTAGTCAACACAAATTGAGACCAGCGCAAATAGAGTAATGAGTATTTTGGAAGGTATGAAAGCACGACCTTTTTTATTACTGTCAATATAGGCGAAACAAAAAAAAAAGAGAGAAAAAGACGAGAAAAAGGAAAAGCTGGTGTGGGGATAGGCTGCATGTTCAGGGGCTTAATGGCCCCACCCCTGCTTGTAACCGTTAGAAGGGGAGGCCGCCCCTCAGTGGCTGAGCCCTCACCCTCCGGCTCCTCCTCTGAGCTCTCTTCCTGGTGACTGGCCCCTGAACTTTCCTCTGGTGCTACCTTCGTCCGGAACCAGACCTCGAAAATCCGATCACCGTACAGCCACACCTACGACTCAAAGGTACTCCAACGAAGCTCGGTGAGGGCTGACTCTAATGTTCGAAGAGCTCGCCCATGCAAGACCCTAAGCCTCTTGGCCTCATTCAGAAGCTTCACATAAAATATCACCTCAGGCAGCTCATAATCCTTGGTAGTCTCCTCGACCACGGCCAGCTCATAGATCGGGCATAAGGCCTGAAAGTCTTTCGGGAAAAGCGATGGGGGAAAGGCCACCCCACGTCAGTCCCATACTAAGTGGCGGACAACGTACTCAGCCATCTCCTTGGCACTGAGGGAGCGTGGCAAAAGCCACGGAAGGAAAGTCAGATAACGATCGTTATTGAAGAATGAGGGATGGAACACCCCCTCTTCGGCAATTGCCTTTTATACTGGCGAAGAAGGCAGTTTCCTGAAGCCGCCGTCCAAGCCTCGAAACTTACCAAACTTTGGTCGGTGGCCACAGGACCATACGTTACAAGGGCTCAACTTTCGACGCCCCCCGGATGTATGCCAATCATGAGTAGTTCTCCACATTCTACCTGACTGCTCGCCTGGCTCGACGTGCAGGTAAAATGTGAGGCGCTAAGTGATTGGGAAAATATTTGATGGCCCAGAGTTAGGCCCATCCGAGCTGAACCCATGAACAGGGCTCATATCCTGGATAGTGGGCCCTAAACGCGACCCTAGGGGCTTCCCCCAGGACCCTTCCTTGCCAAGATCGGCGGCCCATGCGGAGGGCTCCAAGTAAAATTACCATTTTACCTTTTTTTCAAAGGGACTATAAATAGTCACCTACCCTCGTCGGGAAGGGGTTGGCAATCTGACACATTGAATTCATGTTGCATTTCTCTCTCTGTTAACCTTTGACTTGGACTTTAGGCTGAATTTACCGTTAGAGAGGTATTCCCCGGTCCACAACCAGGGGGTGCCCTTTTTGCAGGTTAGGCCATTTAGAGAAGAGGATGTCAGGTGTTGGACGCGAACTGTCAGATAAACCCGTTCTTTCGTCCGACATCATCATCAACAGTACCTCAAAAGTTTCCTTCGGAAGCAACAAAATTGCTTGATGTCGTAAACTTATCTATATACTACAGCTTTGTTAAAGAGGTATATCCTTTTAGGATTTTTGTAAATAATTTTCATAATCCTGAACTTCACATTTGTTTGGTCCTTTTCACCTTTGTGTCAAAATGGATTTAAACCTTAAATTGCTAGCAGTGTGATGACATAGATGAATAGTTGACCAACATGCCAGCCACTAGGATGCTCAAAATTATTCAAAGCAAACATGCATCAGGCGGAAAGAGGGTTTAAAAAAGGTTTAAATTAGAAGATTATTTACAAAAAAAAACTCAATGGGTGTATGTGATAATACATGTTACATTTAAAGGAAAAAACACGGAGACATGACAGATGAGGTTAAAATATTATTGTATAGTAAAAAAAAAAAAAACAAGAGCATCATCCGTATTATTTTCCCAAGATATGTAAGTGTGTAGTGATTATATAGAGTTGATACTTAGATGTCTGGCACTCCCTCTTTCTCTGAACAATTGACATCTATTTCATTTTAGTTTGTCTCATTTTCACTATCACACTTTTTATTTAATCATTACATTTTAATATGACTGTCTACATTTACTCTTAGGTAGTGTTTTATAGAAAATGACTTTTCTAAAATATATTTTTTCAATTTTCCATTATTTGATACAATAAAGGATGAAAAACTGTTTTTCAAGATAAATGATATTTCCTTAATAGAGAAAAATGATTTCTATTTTGAAAAGATAGGAAGTTGATTTTCTTAGTTTAACTCTTTAACGATATGATCACTTGGAATTTAGGCGCAAAACGTGATATCAACGGTTTGGATCGAAATTTGATTATCAGATACGAAAGATTAAAATAAACTCAATCCCAGATTTTGAGCCCAAGTTTCCTTCATTGGGTCAAAATTCATTTTCGTTGCAACAATTCAGTCGACATTTTTAACCTCTTAGATAATTTAGTTGACTTGCCGCTAAAATTATTTCAATAGTTTGGTTTGAACCTTAATCAAATAGGCTCAAGTCTTGATTTTGAGCTCAACATTTTTCTCAGCTAGAACAATTCCATTGACATTTTTTCAATTCAATTGATGTTTTTTGACATTAACACAATTTTAATGGTTTGGATTGAAACTTACCTATTTGATGGAAAATATTAAAATAAGCTAGGATATGAATTTAAAACTCAATATTCTTTCATTTGGTTAACACTTATCTCTAATATGACAATTCAACCAATATTTTTAGCCAGTTAAATAATTCAATTGACATTTTCCTTTTTTTCTATGGAAAGTGATTTATGTATATCAAACGATGGAAAATATGACATGAAAAATAATTTTCCTTCGAAACACATTTTTCATTCAAAATTACTTTTTGAGAAAGCCATTTTCCCATTACCAAACACTACCTTAATTAAAATTGGATAAATAACTAAAATATGGAAGGAAAACTCAATTCCATATAAACTACGATAGGCAATTTGGCTAACCACTAAACATTTTTATGCTATTTTTGGCCTGGTTGATATTTGCAAAAAATCAAAGAGAACAGTATTTTAGAGACAAAGAGAGTACTATACTTCAGAGTTAAGCCATAGATCCAAATAATGAAATCAACTCGGACGTGGATTTGATTGATTAAATTGAAATGGGATCAAAATTCAAAACAGAAGGAACACAAGAATAATTTCATTCCTTGAAAATATATTTTAAAAAGTAGAATGTCCAGACAAAAAGTTCCAAAATTGAAAATAATTTGGAGTACACGATACAAGTGATGTACTAATAAAGTCTGCAAATTTTGATGGTAGTTTGTTTGGCATAGCTCGCTTCATGAGGCAAATGCAAAGCAAAGTCTAAACTTAAAAAGTGAAACAGGAGAGACAATAGTCGCAGGATTTTTCATACATAGAGAAAGAGAAGAAGTGGCGGGAGAGATACAGAAGCAGGGCACACGGTTCGTTGCATCACTTGCATTCGCATTGGTTACTGCTGCCGTCCACCTCGTCGCGTGCTGCGCTTAGCTGCGGGGTCGTACAAGTAAAATCATACATCGCTGCAAAATGTGTATTATACTTTTCTAGGGTTCATTTAAAATGTTGTTACTGAATACAACTTAATATTAAATTTAATTTCAAGTTAAAATGCAATTTATGCATATGTTTAATTTTTAATTTCAGACATATTTTGTTTGCTGACATATAACATCATTTTAAGTTGATAAACTTAATAATCTGACTTCACACTTCTTTGGTACCATTTTTAAATGATAAGCAAACTCTTGTATACAACATTAAGGTGTTTAGGAGTAAATTGGGACATGCATAGGATTATTATCTTGTCCATACCTATCCCAAAGGAATTTATTGATCGTCACCCCATAGTTCCTTGTATAAGGCAATAGAACATCCATCAAAATTTGGATTAAGTTAATGCATTAAACAAGCGATGCAAATGTAGAAGTTAAGACAAAGTAATTTTAAGATATTTTTTATAGTACTTGATATATATATATATATGTGTATGTGTGTGTATATATATATATATATACATATATATATATATATACAT
>JACYFF010031958.1:63561511-63581072 GCA_017589665.1 Selenicereus undatus
ATATATATATATATATATATACACTTGGTTGGTCGAAAAAGTCCCCGAAAAGGGAAAAGAAAAAGAAGCAAATAAAAGAAGGAAAGAAAAAGAAGTAAATAAAAGAAGGAACGTGGGACGTACTTTTGTTCCTGGCTTCGCCTTCTTATATATGATCAAAAGTAGTTGACATTCCGTTGGTTAGTCGAAAAAGTCCCCGAAAAGGGAAAAGAAAAAGAAGCAAATAAAAGGAGGAACGTGGGACGTACTTTTGTTCCTGCCTTCGCCCTCTTTCAGCCCATGGGCATTTTGACCTCTTCCTTTGCATTGAATTCTCTTCCATTTCTTGCACCTTTTAAGATGACTATATTTGCTTTTTAAGCTCAAAAATAATATTTACACTCCCTCTGAATGTTTGACTCATCCTGACGCATGCATGCATGGTCAATTTTTATTTGTTCTCTTTAGTTAGCAGCTAATACTTCGTTATTATTTTTTAAAATAGCACTTAGACTATTACATTTAGATTAGATATCAATTATTCTAAATGTGCTATCAAAATGGATATCAAATATAAACTGATAGAATGTGGCGTAACTTGATAGAAAATATCATAATGAAAATGTCCTTTGTTTTAATATTGAAAATTAAAAAAAACGGATCACAATACAATTGTATACTTATGGTGTATTTTTTGTTAAGGCAAATATAATTTCTCTTTAGATATATGGCATTCTTATCAGATTATTTAATCTTATAAAATAGTTGCATAATAAAGTTCACGTACATAGAAAGTGCATTATTGAATCCATCTAATTAAAAACCAAAATTGGCTTATAGTAAAGGTATATTCCAAATTATTTTATTGATATTATCTTAAAACCAAATGTACATATTTAAAGTTTCTTTACACTATGTACATTTTATTGAGTTATATGCATATACAAAAGGAGTTTTGAATTTAAATAATCCGTACTTGCAGGTCGATCTGTTAGAAATAGTCCCTACTTTCAAGATATACGATAGTAGGCTCTACTTTGATGCTGTTTAATCCCTATATATGATGATAATGGAATGACGTGGAAGCTCACTTAGTTAATGTAACAAGGGTTGCTCTAACAAGTTTGACCCAAGGCAAACTCACCGGCACTTGCTCACCCCTCCCCCCAACTCCCTTAACTTGCATCTTCAAATTAAATCCCTTAAGTCTTTGTTCTCTCCCCTTCCATTGTTATGAGTGCTTGCTCTATTCTCTTTGTAACCTTCTTGTCCTGTAACCATTCCTCATATGTAACTGACACCCATCCTTACTATTTTAACTCGTATAATAAGTGGAAAGGCATGTACAGTCGTTGGGGGTAGATGTCTAAAAATGGCATCTTGAAGTTTATTCATTTGACCGATGATGAAATTACGCCCCAACCTTTGTGTTTGGGGGCCCAGCAGAGTAGTACTTAATTCATATCTAGAAGAAAAACAAAAAAGGGAAAACAAAAGAGCCCAAGAATCACAAATAGGCTGAAATTAACAATGTTTATTGTCTAGCAGAGATTCTCTCTAGAGAGCATAAAATTATTGAGTTTAGATATCAATATTTTTCATTACATAAGTCTTATAATGACATATTATGCATCAAAATTTGATAAGCAATGGAAAAGATATAAGTTTATTACTATGATGTGTGCTAAAAATGACACATGTTCACTATTCACTTATATCTTTTTCCACACCTATCCAAGAATTATTAAATTATTGTCATTAAAAACTAGACTCAATATTCTTTCAAGAATACAAAAAGAATTAGTTAAAATGGATATCGAACATCAAACTTATGACCAAAACAAAATTGTGTTCCCTATTGCCCTAGAACCCAGTCAGTTCATTTTATAGGGAACTCAGCCGGGATCCATATTTTCCTTGCTTTCTAAGCTCTTATCTGCCTAAGTGCTCGTTATTTAATCTAAATCCTGGTTAGGTTGATTAAACATGTTTAATTAATTAGAGTCCAATCTGAATTAGATCACTGGTTTTGATTCACCTTAATGGGGGTAGGAGTAGACCTCCTTTTTCTAAACCAATTTACACTATCCCCACAACTACTATAAAAAAAGGGGGCTGCCCAAAGGTTAGAGGTTTCAACTAGGCATCAGTTTAGCATTAGCTAGACACCAAAAAAGAGAGAGAATTGAAAAATCCTAAGAGATTTCTAGTAGAATAGTACTACACATTATAGAGACAAAATCTCGAGTGATATACCAAGAGCATTGAGAAAGAGAGATTTGATAATCATTAAATGGTGTCATTTTGCTAGGTTTCCAGGTAAATCAAGTGGGTTATCCTGAGGGCATAATTCTCATCGTCTCACTATTATCTTATTTCATCTCTTTTTATGGTTTTTGCTTCCAAATTGTCAAAGATGTAATCTTTACGTAAATCCCCACACGCTGTAATTGTTTACTATATTTTGGATTTTGTTGGAATAAAAACTGTACTTTTGATTTCCATTATTTAATATGGTTCATACTTATGCGTTGTGTGATTGTGTGTTAGTGTAATTGAGATTTAATTTTTCATATTGAATAGTAGAGACCATTAGTGATGATGGGCATTGATATGATGCACTTCATCATGTCAGTGTACCATTAACCCCAAATCTAGATCCTCGATTCAAGCCTGTGGAGTGAAGATAGTCCCAACATTAGGGATTACTCGAGGCCTTTTGAAAACCTCTATGAAGCAAATCAACTGTCCCTTTTTGTTGTCCCTATGAATTTATAGTTTGCTTCAAAAAGTAAACTTGGTTTATAAGTTTTACCTAAAACATACTAGCGACTATATTAGTTAAAGTTTCATACTTTTCTTATCTTCTCTATTTATTTTCTTTATGTTTTCCCTTAATTGGGCAGTTTGGCTCAGGATTCCGATAGTAAAAATATATGGACTTGAATTTAGGCTTAGTTCTGGCCTGGAAATACAATGGGGTTCCTAGACAAGACCTGTAGGCCCGATTCCATGGCCAGGTAACAGCTACTATCGAGATTCAGCCTAGGGAGCTCAACCAGGCTCTGGCACGGAACCTAGCCTGGTTCCTGGGTTAAATCTAGAGTCTAGTGCTTAGATCGACAATTCTTGCTTCAATCTGCCCATTTGTGTAAAAAACAAAAAAAATAATAATCTGATTTAATTCTTAAAAAAGTAAAACACCCAACAAATAAGTTCTACCATTTGTGGGGACCATGACCCAGGATAGGTTCCTCGAGGTCGAGGGTCCTTAAAGTGGCGACTGAAGAAATTCTTTTTTTAAAGGGAGTGAGATTTGAAATTCTATGAGGAAAATTATTCTAATTACACTTGCATTAGGCATTCTTGTACTGAAAGGTGCTGCCTTGACAGGATTAAAAGGGCGTCTAATGAACCCTACTATGTCCCCTCTAGAGATCAATTGGCCAACTTGGTTGGTTTATTAGACTTAACTGAGCATGCAATTGATCCACCCACTCAAACGACACTTTCCGATCCACATGACTCAAGGAACCAACTGAAACATTTTAATCTTGCCGTGCTATGGACGACATACGAAGCATTTGGGTTGCGAAAGGACTGTTCTAGACTTGACTTGAAATATGTGTAACGTAGACCATTCCCAGTGGTGAGACATTTGTTTGGCTCATCACCTCAGCCACATCAGCTTGTGAGTTAAGTTTTCAACACACAATCCTCCCTTTCTCTAATGCAAGTGTAATAGCCCAACCCTAAATTATGTTTATTTATTTAGTTAATTCATGTTAATGATTTTTCTCATATTTATTTATTGCATTTATTCACCCCGGGGGGGGGGGAATTTATTTGGGTCCTCACTTGGCAATTCTAATTTTATTTGTTTATTTAATTAATTAACGACAACTTTGTAAGAATTGATAGTAGGCCCTAACAAGTTTAATCTAAGTAATTTATTTTGTTTTCCATAACATCAGAAAAAAATTTAATTTTGAGTTACGCAAAAACGTTATTATTACGAAGCGTTTTATTCCTGAATCCAACTTTTTTCGACCCAATTTAAAGCCCAACATGTTTGCTTCTTAACCTAAGTAATTACCATAATTAAAATTAATCATGGTCAGGCAAAAAGTCATTTTCTAGTTAAAAACTCAGCCAAGATTAGTTGATTAGTCAAAAACACAACTCAACCCAAAACACATTTTTTCTCTCTCATTTCTCTCTCCTACACGACCAACACCCCCCTTTCAGCTGTGTGGTGTTTTCCAATGAGTTTTTCGGCCAACCCTTGTTACCTCTGACCCCCCCTTGACATCCTAGTACCACTAGCCACCATCCTCCATCATCAAAACCACTAAACACCACATCCATCTCTACTTATGCTCAAGCAAAGTGAGTAATCTTGAACTTGATCTTGTTGGTTTTGCCTTTTACTTTAGTTTTGATTCTTGTTTTGATGTTTGTGATCTTTGATCATGATATTTTGATAAGAAATAAGAGTTATTTTGGTGTTAATCATGGTGGGGTTGACGTTGGATCATGCTAGGGTTAGGGTTAATCCTTAGTCATGCAAGCTTAACGTTAAAGTGTTCGATTTTGATTGTTTTATCTTTGATTTGGTCATCTTTTAACCTATTGGAGTTTATGATGGTGTTTTTGGTGATTTGAAATGAGTTAGAGTGAGTTCAAGTTGGCCACAAACTAGGGTTTTGGCAAGTAATGTATGGTTTGGATTAAACTAGCATTAAGCTTGGTTATGTGTGTATTTGATTTAAAAATGATCTTTATTGAATATGATTATGAAGTGAAATTGAGTGTGGTAATTTTGTATGATGTTGGGATGGACCAAAGCTTGTTTACATGTTTTTAAAGAATGGTTTAAGTTGAGGATTTATATGAAAGATAGGGAAAAGCTAAAACAATGGGGGGATGGAAATTTCAGGAAAACAGGACAGACTTCGAGTGATTGGCCCATTGGAAAATTATACTTTTTGGTGGGTAGATATTCCAGTGTGTGAGCTTTTAAATGCCTTTTAAATCGCCTTACTCCAAGGTATGTGGAAAACGTTATAGTCGTTTTACCAAAACTGTGCAGAATAAACCAAAACTAACATGCTTGTGTTCTAGCCTCCTTTTGGGAATCCTATTGTGGGAATCATGCTAGGTGTTCTAAATAAATGTTTTTTGGGTCTTCCTAAGCTTTCTATGTTGGGGTTTTGAGTCTCAATTAGAGGTCGGATGGCTAAGTTATGAGTCATTCTGTCTAAGCCCCTATTATGCTCTTACTTTTCTTTTACTAAATTATTAGCTATGAAATAAATATTTTTGATAACCGTATCTTCCTGCAATGATAATTTTGTACAGAATCAGAGCCGAATCTATTGTTTCCTTCCCTTTTGTGCAAAATCCCATTTCAGTGAATTTCATTAAGAATACCAGGTACGTTCATTGCCTGTAGCTTTAGAAATTAACACATATTTATCAAAATTATAATGTTTTGGTATACATCAATGAATAAGTTTAACCAGTGATTTACCACATAATCAGTGACCCCATCAGTTATCAGTTACAGGGTATTACCCTTCCGTAACCCACGCGGCTTTAGGTCAGGTCACCCGATCGATTTGGCAGGTGTACACCTATCTTCAGATCGTAACAGTTACTAGGGGTTCACTATCAGATAATAATTGACAATGCAGTTTCATATTTATCTCACTCCCTGTTTGTAATTAAAATGAATTACAATGCGGGCCTAATAAGCTTTTCATTGATCATTTAACAATACAAGAATGCATGTACTAGGCTTCGACTCAAAGTTCAAAATATTTTCATGTTTTGTTTTACGGAAATGTTCAGTGAATCGCCCTCAGGTGGGCTGGACGACTAAAGGTGATAAGTGGGCAAGAAAGTCCAAACAAAAGGAATAGTGATGTGTTAGTGCTGAAATGTTTTCAGCACTGTATTATGAAACTTTTTGATGTTAAAGCTGTATACTCTACAAGAGTTACTATATTTTGATGTAAACCCTGGAATAGTTAAATGGTTTGATGTTAGAAATTTTTATATATGGTTTGATGGGTTGTAATTATGTGAATGCCCTTTGATGGAAAACATTGATTAGCTTCACTAGAATTTATCATTTACAAGCAAAGTCTTGTCCTTTTGGACGGCGGTAACACTCTGATAATTTGGAATATTACTTCTAATTGGTGAGACTAATGAAGAGAACGCAAACAGTGAACTATGTACATTTGGGGGCGTTACAGTTTTGGTATTAGAGCCAGGTTTTGATTATTCCTAATGCGATACAGAGTATGGAGATTAGATATAGGAGCGCGAGAAGGGTTATTAGCAAGGAATATCGTATATTATTAGAGACTTCTGATATTAGTAATGTAGGCTGCTTACATTTCCTTGTTCCTTGATTATGGTTATGTATGCCTCTCCTCTGATATATGTTTTTCTTTGTTAGATGGACACTTATGCCATTAACATGATGTCGGGTGCATCTATGGCTGCTCACATCATGCTGCTGTATGCTAGTAGAGAGGCTCAAACACAGGACGCTTTTTCTGAGTTTTATAGTATTACGTTTCGTGCACAAAGACTACTCTGGTCCTTACCCACAGTTGATTCGTGGGTAGAGTTCAGGCTCCATTATCATCATTTTATGATAATAGGGAACCCAGACTGGGACGGGCCTTGGTTTCAGACACATGGAGCTTGGACGACTATCAATACAGAGTTGTTGTTCAGATAGGATTTTGAGTAGAGGGAGATTACCATGGAGACTCTTCAGCATGTCATTCCATTACATCAGGCACATCCCCCGCCGGCAGCCCCACCACCAGCACAGGGACCACCCTCCTTGCCCGCACCAGGTACCCCTTTGATGCCCGACAGTCCTGGGGATATCCATGTGGTGGTAGACCTCACTGGTACACCAGAGATAGTGGTGGTTAGTTATGAGGACAAAGGCCATCTAGAGGAGGGGGATGATCTCGAGGAGGATCAGGACGTTGATGAGGTAGTGGTGGAGCAATAGTGGGATCAAGAGATTGACGAGATGATAGATGAGCAACAGATTGAGTAGGAGGTTGGAGATGCCAAGTCAGAGGAATTGACTAGCAGTTTCGGTTCAGGCGAGGAGCCTGATGATGAGTCCGACCCAGATTACGATCTATCTAGGGATTGTTAGGCGGTTCTAGGAGTTGGTGTTAGTAGTTTTCATTTTGAGCCATGTACGTATATATGGTATGGTCGGATTGGATACTTGTATTTTGTGTATCATATGACATTGTATATAGTTAGTCCAATCATCTCTGACCGTGATGACATGGTCCTTATCTCTTTTTGGTCATGTGATGGATCTAGTGTCTTGGGGCTAGTTAGTGTTTGGGGTTGAGGTAGGAGTCAAAACTGATTTTGCATAGTTAGTTAGATGTGATATGTTTTGTGGATCATGTATATAAACAAGCAGTTTTGTATGTTAATAAGTAGTTATGAAATGATATATTGAAGCTTTGGGTTTGTTTTTAATAATCTTTGAGTTATATCAAATGTATTTGTTGGGCATGCTTATCTTATATGTTTGGGTATTCTAGTAATTGAATTGTTTCATTTAATATATGATCAGAATGTCCGAATCAGTGCACAACAATGCAGAGGTTCATATAGAGGAAATCTCAGATCATGGCCAGGGATTGGGTGATCAAGCCTCCCATTATATGCCGCCAAATTTTGGCCAAATTCCACCAAATCCTTCTGAGTTAGCTAACAACATTGGGGACCGTATGATCAGAATGCCCGAATTAGTGCACAACAATGCAGAGGTTCATATAGAGGAAATCTCGGATCATGGCCAGGGATCGGGTGATCAAGCCTCCCATCATGTGCCACCAAATTTTGGCCAAATGCCACTAATTCCTTCTAAGTTAGCTAACAACATTGGGGCCCCGAACTACTAGCCAGCCTTAGTAGCTGAACTCATGAAGCGGATTCCCCAAGTGCTCACTGAAACCCCACATAAAGAGGATAAATTAGTAGATAGGGTAGCATGACACAACCCTAAAGTGTATGATGGAACTTATGATCGAGTAGTATTGGAGGAATGGGTAAGGGGAATGGAGAAAATCTTTACAGTGGTAGAAGTGCAAGAAGAAAACAAAGTAAACATTAGGATGTATTATTTGACTGGTGATGCTGATATTTGGTGGAATACTGTTAAGGATAAGCTCGTAGGGCCTGACTTCACCTGGAGTAAATTCCTGAGTGAGTTGACGGCAAAATTTTACCCAGTTGTGGTGCAAAGGCAAAAGGAGAAAGAGTTTATGGAGCTGAAGATGAGTGGCACCATGACTGTGATGTAGTACGCTAGTAAGTTCACATAATTATCCAGGTTTATTCCTGAGTTTGTATCATATGAAACGTTTAAGATGAGAAGGTTTGAAGAGGGTTTGGCCTTCTATATCCGGAATCAGTTAGCTGGGCAACCAATTTTGACTTACCAAGAACTATATGAGCGAGCAGCTGAAATGGAGCGAGTAAAGACAGAGTTGAGAGCCTTGAACCCAATCAACCAAAAGAGAAAGAGGTTTGAGCAAGGAACTCTGAATGAGAGTGTGAACTAGAAGAAACCTTCTCCCGCTCCTCCCAAGAGCCGTCTGGCAAGCTCGACAGAGCCTTGTGCGAAATGCGGAAGAATAAATCACACCACCCCTGAATACCGAGTAGGATCTAATAAATGCATGTGGTATGGAAGGCCTAAACACCTTATTGTTGCATGCCCTTGAAGGATGGAGGCTATAGACAAAGATGCAGCAAAACCCTTGGCCCCACCACTAAGGCCTGTTGCAGTAGGACGGGCTTATGTAATTAGCAAGAGGGAAGCTGCCACCTCTGGTACGGTAGTCACTGGAACTCTCCTTTTAAATTCAATGCCATTTTGTGTATTATTTGATTCGGGTGCTACTCATTCATTTATATCCACCCAATCTGCCATGCAATTGAACCTGGAGGATAGGAGGATGAAAACCAATTATAGGATCAAGCTACCCAATGATTCTGTGATTGAATGCCCCATCTCCTATAAACTTGTTCAAATTACCATTGGTGGAACCACCTTCCATGTGGATTTGACTCAATTTGATTTGTCTGATTTTGACATCATTTTGGGAATGAATTGGTTGCACACCTATAGAGCTAAGATTGACTGTGAGGATCTTAAGGTTATTTTGAAGGATGAAAAAGGGGGATAATTACCCTTCTATGGGCAGAGAGAGAAAGAATCTTGTTCATTGGTTTCTGCTATGAAAGCAAGGAAGATATTATGCCGAGGGTGTATTGGATATTGGTGTTATGCTATTAACATCCAATTAAAGGAAGAGAAAGCTGGAAATATTCCTATAGTCTGTGAATTTTTTTTCCCTTAAGAGTTACCAGGATTACCCCCGCTGAGGAAAATTGATTTTGGAGTTAAATTAATCCCTGATGCCCAACCTATTTCTAAAGCCCCATATCGTATGGCCCCAACTGAGCTTAAGGAACTGAAGCTTCAATTGGATGAGCTGTTGTAGAAGGGCTTTATTAGGCCAAGTGTGTAACCATGGGATGCCCTAGTGTTATTTGTAAACAAAAAGGATGGAACCTTAAGGCTATGTATTGACTATAGAGAGTTGAACAAGATCACCATAAACAACAAGTACCCTTTGCCGTGAATAGATGACTTGTTTGATCAATTGCAAGGAGTAGAAGTCTTCTCTAAGATTGATTTGAGGTTAGGGTACCATCAACTTAGGATTAAATCTAAAGACATCCCCAAGATTGCATTTAGAACTAGGTATGCTCATTATGAGTTTACAGTAATGCCATTTGGTCTCACCAATGCTCCCGCAGCCTTCATGGATCTTATGAACAAAGTCTTCAGACCCTACCTAGACAAATTTGTGGTGGTGTTCATAGATGACATTCTTATCTATTCTAAGGACAGAGATGAATATGCTGATCACTTGAGGATGGTATTACAAACCCTGAGAGAGCATCAACTTTATGGCAAATTAAAGAAGTGTGAATTTTGGTTGGAATAAGTGATATTTTTGGGTCATGTGGTTACAAACGAAGGAATCAAAGTTGACCTCCAGAGGTGAAGGCAATCACGGAATGGTCAAAGCATACTAACATCACTAAGATTAGACGCTTTCTAGGTTTAGTAGGTTATTATCGAAGGTTCGTCAAGGACCATTCAAAAATAGCTTCACCCCTGGCCAATCTGCTAAAGAAAGCGAACAAAATTTGAGTGGACAGAGAAGTGTGAAAGAGCCTTTCAGGAGTTAAGGCAGCAATTAGCTACCGCCCCAATCTGAATGCAACCAGTGGAAGGTAAGGAATATACTATTTATAGTGATGCTTCAAATAACGGTTTGGGGTGTGTACTGATGTAGGAGGACAAGGTAGTAGCTTATGCTTCTTGACAGCTCAAGGCTTATGAGAAAAATTACTCCACCCATAACCTGGAGTTAGCAGACGTGGTCTTTGCATTGAAAATTTGGAGACATTACTTATATGGTATACTATGCAAGATCTATACTGACCATCAAAGTTTGAAGTATATCTTCACCCAGAAGGAGCTCAACTTGAGGCAATGACATTGGCTTGAGTTGCTTAAGGATTATGATTTGCATATTCAACATCATCCAGGAAAAGCAAATGTTGTAGGAGATGCCCTGAGTAGGAAAGCACAACATAGCCCAAGCACTATGGTGATTACCCAGTTGAGTCTCTTGAGAGAGCTTGAGGATTCGGGAATACAGCTAGTGTCCCATGGGCAAGCACATGTTAAATTATCAACACTTACCTTACAACCTTCCATAGTGGAGGAAATTCGAGTGAACTAGGAAAGTGATTATGAACACCAAAGAATAAAGCAAAATTTAGAGAAAGAAAAATCTCCTTAGTTTGTGGTACATGAAGATGGGACCCTACGATTCCAGAATCGCCTATGTGTACCCAGAAAAGAGGAATTGAGGAAGCGGATCCTAGAGGAGGCTCACAATACTCGCTACTCAGTGCATCTAGGAGGCACCAAGTTGTACGGAGACTTAAGGCAATACTTTTGGTGGAATAATATGAAGAAGGAGGTTGCAGAATATGTAGACAAGTGTCTAACTTGTCAGAAAGTTAAAGTAGACCATCAGTGTCCTGTAGGTGAACTACGACCCTTAGAAATTCCCAATTGGAAGTGGGATTTGATCTCAATGGACTTTGTTATGGGTTTAACCCTTTCTGCCTTGAAGAAGAAATGCTATCTGGGTTATAATCGATCGACTTACTAAGTTGGCCCATTTTTTGCCAATCAAAGATCCCCGGGGAGTTGAAAAACTAGCCCAGTTGTATGTTAATGAGATAGTCCGACTCTACACATAATCCCCTTACATATAGTATCAGATAGGGATCAAAGATTCCAGGCCCGTTTTTGGCAAGCACTTCAAAAGGCCTTTGGGACCAAATTGAACTTTAGTAGCTCTTATCACCCTAAGACAGATGGGCAAACTGAAAGAGTGAATCAAAGTATAGAGGACATGTTAAGAGCTTGTGTATTGGAGTTCCAAGGGAAGTGGGAAGACGATTTACCTTTGGTGGAGTTTTCTTATAACAATAGCTACCAGTCAAGCATCAGAATGGCCCCGTTTGAGGCTTTATATGGAAGAAAGTGTAAAACCCCACTGTGTTGGAGTGACTTGGATGAGGCGTTAATTATAGGCCCTAAAATGATCCAGGAAACCGTAGAAACAATAAGAAGGATTCGGGAGCACATTAGGGTTGCCCAGAGTTGGCAAAAGAGTTATGCGGACAAGAGAAGGAGCCGCTTGGAGTTTCAAGTAGGCGATAAAGTTTTTCTGAAAGTATTGCCAATTAAGGGTATCAAGAGTTTCAGAGTACGAGGCAAATTGGGTCCAAGATATATTGGACCT
This sequence comes from Selenicereus undatus, assembly GCA_017589665.1. Classification (NCBI taxonomy): domain Eukaryota; kingdom Viridiplantae; phylum Streptophyta; class Magnoliopsida; order Caryophyllales; family Cactaceae; genus Selenicereus; species Selenicereus undatus. The sequence continues at coordinate 63,573,457 of JACYFF010031958.1, forward strand.
TATGAAATCATTGAAAAGTTAAATGCCGTAGCATATCGGCTGGATCTTCCGGTAGAACTAGAACACGTGCATTACGCGTTTCACATCTCTTAGCTTAGAAAGTATATCCCAGATTCAAATCACACCATTGCATCTGAACCTATTGAAATCACTATGGATTTAGTATATGAAGAGCAACCAATCCAAATACTAGATTGCAGGATTAAGCCGTTGCGCAACAAGCAAATACCTCTAGTCAAAGTGCTATGGTCAAATCATACCTCCCAAGACGCTACTTGGGAGACTGAAGAGAAAATGAAAGCCAAATGCCCACAATTATTTGAGGTAATCTTGTATGACATGGTAAAGTTCATGAGTTTCGAGGGCAAAACTCTTTAAGGGGGGAAGGCTGTAATAGCCCAATCCTAAATTATGTTTATTTATTTAATTATCTCATCTTGATGATTTTTCTCATATTTATTTATTGTATTTGTTCACCCCGGTGGAAAAAATTTTATTTGGGCCCTCACCTGGCAATTCGAATTTTATTTGTTTATTTAATTGATTAATGAAACTTTGGAAGAATTGATAGTAGGCCCTAGCAAGTTTAATCTAAGTAATTTTTTTTTCCGTAACATTACAAAAAAAATTAATTTTGAGTTACGCAAAAACGTTATCATTATAAAGCACTTTATTTCCGAATCCACCTTTTTTCGGTCCAATTTAAAGCCCAACATGTTTGCTTTTTAATCTAATCAATTACCATGATTAAGGTTAATCATGATTAGCCAAAAAGTCATTTTCTGGTTGACAACTCAGCTAAGATTAGTTGATTAGTCAAAAACACAACTCAACCCAAAACACATTTTCTCTCTCTGTCTTTTCTCTCTCCTACATGGGCAGCACCCCCCTTCAGCTGTGTGGTGGTTTCCACTAGATCTTGTTACCTCCAATCCCCCCGACATCCTAGTACCACTAGCCACCATCCTCCATCATCAAAACCACTAAACACCAGCTCCATGTCTACTTATCTTCAAGCAAAGTGAGTAATCTTAAACTTGATCTTATTGGTTTTACTTTTTACTTTAGTTTTGATTGTTTTTTTAATGTTTGTGATCTTTGATCATGATGTTTTGATAAGAAATAAGAGTTATTTTGGTGCTGATCATGGTGGAGTTGAGATTGGATCATGCTAGGGTTAGGGTTAATCCTTAGCCATGGAAGCTTAATGTTAAAGTGTTGGATTTTGATTGTTTAATCTTTGATTTGGTCATCTTTTAACCTATTGGTGTTTATGATGATGTTTTTGATGATTTGAAATGAGTTGCAGTGAGTCCAAGTTGGCCATAAACTAGGGTTTTGGCAAGTAATGTATGGTTTGGATTAAACTAGCATTAACTTGGTTATGTGTGTATTTGATTGAAAAATGATCTTTATTGGATATGATTATGAAGTGAAATTGAGTGTGGTGATTTTGTATAATGTTGGGATGGACCAAAGCTTGTTTACGTACTTTTAAGGAATGGTTTAACTTGAGGATTTGTGTGAAAGAGAGGGAAAAGCTAAAACAGTGGGAAGCTGGAAATTTCAAGAAAACATGACAGAATTCGGGATTAAACTGGTAATGATCGGCCTATTGTAAAATTATGATTTTTGGTAGGTAGATAGGTCAGTGTGTGAGCTTTTCAATTCCTTTTGATTCGCCTTAATTTGAGATTTGTGGAAAAAGTTATGGTTGTTTTACCAAAATTGTGTAGAATGGACCAAAACTTACATGCTTGTGTTCTAGCCCACATTTGGGAATCCTGTTGTGGGAATCAAGCTTGGTGTTCTGAATGAAAGTTTTTTGGGTCTTCCTAAGATTTCTATATTGGGGTTTTGAGTCTCAATCAGAGGTTGGATGACTAAGTTACGAGTCATTCTTTCTGAGCCCCTATTATGCTCTTACTTTTCTTTTAGCAAATTATTAGCTATAAAATAAATATTTTTGCGAACCGTATGTTCGTACGATGATAATTTTGTATAGAATCAAGGCCTAATCTATCGTTTCCTTCCCTTTTGTGTAAAATCCCATTTCAGCGAATTTCATTAAAAGAACCAGGTGCATTCATTACCTGTAACTTTAGAAATCAGCATGTATTTATCAAAATTATAATGTTTTGGTAAGTACATCAATGAATGAGTTTAATCAGTGATTTACCACATAATTAGTGACCCCATAAGTTATCAGTTACAGGACATTCCTTTTCAATTACCTGCGCGGCTTCAGGCCAGTTCCCCGGTCAACTTGGCAGGTGCACCTCGATCTTCAGATCATAACAATTACTAGGGTTTCACTATCAGATAATAATTGACAATGTAGTTTCATATTTATCACTATTTTTAATTAAAATGAATTACAATGCGGGCACAATAAGCTTTTCATTGATCATTTAACAATACAGGAATGCATGTACTGAGCTTCGACTCACAGTTCGAAATATTTTCATGTTTTATTTTAGGGAAATGTTTAGTGAATCGCCCTCAGGCGAGTAGGACGACTGAAGGTGGTAAGTGAGCAAGAAAGTCCAAACAAAAGGAATAGTGATGTGTTAGTGCTGTGATGTTTTGACCATTGTATTATGAAACTTTTTGATGTTAAAGCTATATACTCTATAAGAGTTACTATATTTTGATGTAAAACCTGGAATAGTTAAATGGTTTGATGTTAGAACTGTTTATAAAAGCTTTGATGGGTTGTAATTTTGTGAATGCCTTTTGAAGGAAAACATTGATTAGCGTTGCTAGAATTTATCATTTACAAGTAAAGACTTGTCTTTTTCGACGGCGGTAACACCCTGATCATTTGAGAAATTACTTATAATTGGTAAAACTAACGAAGAGAATGCACACAGTGAACTATGTACGTTTGGGGGCGCTGCAGCAAGGCTCACAACCTTTGTTCACCAAATAAAATAATACCCATAGACCCACTCTACAACACACAACTTCTTCTTTTAAAATCCAAAAAAAATAAAAAACCAATAAAAATAAAAAAAAAACAAAAAAGGCAAGAAAATCATGGCCAGAGTCAGCTCGAGGCTCGTGGCCAGCCTTGCAACCCACAAAGTGGCAGCGATGTGAGCCGCTCAGCGCGGCTATTGAGGTGGCTGAGCCTCACGCTGGACGGGCTCTTAGAACTCTGGTTTAGGATGGAACTCAAATGCGTGTTTGAATGTGTTGTTATATAATTTAGTTTCCTTACCCTAGGGACTATGGATTGATGGTTTAGGTCTAAGGAGAGCCCAAGTTAGGGAAAGTTAAACTCAGTGACTAGGCTCATGAACTAGAGCGACTTTGAGACCAATTTAGCTCTAAGGGCTCTTGAACTTCCACTTGAATAGCTTCTAGCCTTAGTTTAGGGTATGAAAGGTCAAAAAAGGGGCTTTAACCCAACTAGGTGTTCAAGAAAAGGGGGAAAAAAAAGAGAAGAGTTTAGATGGTAGTTTGTGTCTAGATAAGGTACACAATTTAGGCCTGTTCTAAGAGAATTGGGCTGGGATTTTTGCAGTTAGTTTACTTGGGCTTGAGTCAGAATTGTAAAAAAAGGCAAAAGTTCGGTATGGCCTGTTACGGAACCCGACCGGCATCCTGGGAGTTTGCCTTTATTGGATTGGTTCTAGTTTTAGGAGAAAAGGTAGTGCTCCGGATATCAGTCTCAGGGGCCCAATGAGGAAGTTGGCCAGGGTTTTAAAGGATAGGTCCAGTATAGTCAACTTGCTTTAGAGACCACTGTAGATTAGCATTCATAGCTTATAGTCTTAGTTCATGGGTCATCATGGTCCATTTAGGGCCTTAGCAGATCAGTTGTAGGATACTTGGGCCCAAAGAGTCATGCATCATGCATAGTCTATGATTTCATCTAGCTTTATATGTAATCGTGCCTATTAGATCTTTAGAGCCTTAATCTTCTAATTTACACTGATCATACATCATAGTCATAATGAATAAGTCTAATTAAGACCTAGGTATTTGATCCATGCACAAATCTATGGTCTTTGTATCCTATATCGATTCTATAAGTTTAGAATCCATGCATGAGTACACTTAAATCAATCAATAAATTTAAACTAGCCCATTCTAGGCATGTCGAACCAAGGTTAAGCTTAGGCCTCGTATAGGACCATAAGTCATATGAGCCATAGCTAGCCCAATTGGGGTCCACATGTTCACTGTCTAAGCCCAACTTGGAGCCCAATCCAATGTAAGACCCGATTTCTACCTAAATCTAACATCTTTACCCCATTTAATCCCATCCTAGCCTAAAGTAATTAACTACTTCCTTCAACCCATAACCTATGTTGTTGATCTTTCATTTCTATTGTTCATATCAACAACATTCAACTCCTCTAAACTATCACATTGTTGATCAAGATATGAAAGATTAAGAAAGTATACAAGCGGAGCCCATCAATCGGGAGGCTTATATCTCATGAGCAATCAGAGAAAACTTCACCCCTTAGGTTAAAGTCAAGATGCAAGTCAAAATCTAATCCATCACCAACTCCAATAGCTATGAATAATGAGATCGCTCAACATATAAAGATGGTAGAAAGCATGCTGATTGGAATAGAGGAGGGTGAAATGACGATGGAACTAATGGCCACTGCAGTCCAACCCCTCATCAAGGGCACCCTAAAGGAAAATGGTGAGTAACCTCGCAATGAAGAAAGGAAAGATGATGCAAATGGCGAGCAGATAATAAGAAGAAGAGGAAAAATGGGCTTCTTTAATTTATGCATGCATAGATTGCATAGAACAACTGCTTAAGGAATCCACAATGTTTAACAATAACTTTAATAATTATGCAAGATTCATTTCAATTCCAAAAGGGAATTTACATATAAAGGTTACCATGCTGGACATCAAGTTCTATGGAATTGAAAATCCTCACCACCATATGAGGAACTTTGTTAGTGCAATGAATCTAAAATGAATTAACCAACATATCTTCAGCATCATCTTTCCTTGGACATTTGACAAGGATGTTTTGAGGAGTATATTATTGTTGACCCATGAAAGGTCATGAACTAAGATGATGTTTTTAGGGAGTTCTTACATCGATATTCATACAATGCTGACCTTCCAATCATGGTTAGAGACCCAGAGTTGATCAAGCAAGAAGAAACGCAAGCGTTTTCTGATTACCTTGCTGGATGGAGGGTGAAGGCCACTCACATGGTGGATTCCTCTATGAAAGTCGACCAGGTGAGACTATTCATCAGGAACCTCCATCCCACATATAGACAACACATGCGATTCACGCCATTTGAAAAATTCCCTAAACTAAGGAATGTAGGTATGCCATGGGTACATGCTTTAGACTGCTACAGCGAATACACTCCTATTAGAAATACTTATACTCAAGCACTAGAACACTTGCTTTCTAAGGGTGCGATTAACCTTCCAACAATCAAACCAGAGACTGAAAACACATTGGAGCAAATAACTGGACCCAAACAAGTATTATAAATATCATCAAGCAAGGGGTCATGATGTAGAGGATTGTTGGGGCTTCAAAAATAAGTTGCAAAGCATGTTGAACCTAGGGCAACTTCATCTACCTAAAGTGCTCAAACACTCAATAATGACAACAACTTGTTTGGATTCACATGATGCATTTTAGCCATTTTGGATCGCCAAAGAGAAGAGTGGGACCCATCTATCTACATAGTAAGAATATATGGATCCAAATCTAAGGTCCATATGCTCTTGTATATCCACGCGATGACTATAAAGGAAAGCTTCCACACAAGAGGCCTTGATTGCTATCGAATTTAGAAGATGTGATGTGTCTTAAAACCATAGTCATGTGTTAAGCAATAGAGTTACTTTCTTTTCCATCTGTAAAGCCTGTCGAGGGCTACAAATTGAACCACTACTTCGGTTATTATATAATTTTTATAGTGTATGGAAGTAAGGATCGATCCACGAGGAAAGATTGTTATAAATCGCTAGCTTAATCCTAAGTGATTTTACTAATCAACTTGTTAAGTCTAATTTTAATAATTCTAAAATAATTAAAATCTAATGAATAAAAATCTAGAACAAGACCTAATAACGCTCCTAAATATTATGAATCATATTCTGAAAATAAAACAGTAAAAATATTTCCTGAATAATCCAGAAAAATAAAATCGGAATAGTAACTGAAATTTTAATAAAAACTCAAAACAGCAACTAATAATCAGAAAAGTAAATATTAAAATTATAAAACAGTAACCTAAAATATTATACTTAAGCTGGACAGGTTTATAACTTCAGAATACTGTCAGATTAATTTCAGGAAGATTAAATCAGAAACTTACTGCAGAATAAACAAGCAGAAAATTGAATCTGAAATTAAAAATAAAATAATCTGGATGACTAAAAATACGAAAATAATTAATAAAATCACCCTAATTCTAGGACACAACTTTATGAACCAAAAAAATACTTAATAATCGTAAATTAAAATTAAAAATCGAAATTTTCAGAATTAACTGCCTAAAAACCTGCACATATCAATTTCGCAAAATAAATCTGAAAAATTATCAAATAATTTCCAAAAATCACGAAATTGTATATGAGCAGACTAGGACACTTTATAAACCCTAGGAATTAATTAAAACCAAAAAAAAAATAACTATTTTTAGTCTAAGTTCAAACAAACCGGTAATTAATTACTAAGACTCAATCTAAAATTGTAACCACTCCAAAAATCAAACTCTAAGCTATCTAAAAATACCTAGACACTCCTAAAATACTATAATTTGGGGGGGGGGGTTTGATTGAAATTATATTTAAGCTAGTAAAAATAGAACAAGAATTAACAAACAAATCAAATTAACTCTACGCAACAAATAATAATCAAAAATTATCAAATTTATGAAAGATACTTAGTATAATCTCAATCCACCATGCAAATTAATATTTATCATTAACACACAAGTTAATTTCATTCATGAGTTAAACTGTAGAAGATATCCACCAGCGGTTCTTCCCCGTTTTTCCTTAGATTTTAGTTTACTTAGGTCAAGCCCTAATATAAACCCTACTAATTTGATAACCTTTACACCAGCGCAAAAATTTAACCAAATTAGAGCATTAAGAATTAGAAAAACATCATTTAACACTTTGTAACCAATTTACCAGCAAATCGATTTAACAAAGATCTAAAGCGATTATCTCATTAAAAGAGATGGGTTTGAGCCATTCATGATTAATTAGGGTGATACCTAGGTCTAAAAGACTATAACTTTTACGTATTATAATCTTCTAAACTACCAATCGAAATTGTATTTAATCAACTAGCATGCATTCTAATCGATTTAACACAAATTTCATAAGCGATTAATACTAATCGCTAAAGAATCATGAATAAAAATCAACTAGGCATTAAAACACATGACTTGTTTCAAAATAATTAATTTAGCATGGTTTCAAGAAGATTATACTAAGCATAAAAAAATTACTCACTCATATAAAAAATAAACTTACAATAAAAGCTCAAATGTTTCATGTTTAACACTAAACCTACCACAAAATAAATAAAATAATAATAATAATAACAATAATAATAATAATAATAATAATAATAATAATAATAATAATAATAA
>JACYFF010031958.1:63581082-63592117 GCA_017589665.1 Selenicereus undatus
TAATAATAATAATAATAATAATAATAATAATAATAATAATAATAATACTAAGATATTAAAGTAAGCCTACGTTGAGGTGGCTGCTGAAGATGATCACGGTGATGATGTTGATGATGGTCGTGATGCTGCTGATAGGGCTGTGAGGAGAAGAATGGATGTTGATGGGAGAGAGGTGATGAAGAAGATGGTGGCGTGGTGAGAGAGAGGAGAGGATGTGGCTGTGTGGAGAAGAGAAGGAAGATGAAGAAGAAGATGAGGCTGCTAGTGATGCGTGAAGGAGAGGAGGAAGAAGTTGATGGTGTGAAGATGGTGATCAAGAAAATTGATGGATGATGAGGTGATTATGAGGTGAGGCGTGGCTGGTTTATTGCGTGAGGATGGGCTGCGTGGTTTCTTTTTGTGGTGCCGTGGCCTTATGGTGTTAGGCGTGGAGTAGATTGAAGGGGGGGATTGATGGGATGAAGAAGATAAATAGGGGGGTGAAGGTGGAGGTGTAGGCGTGGGTTTTTTTGGTGGTGTGAGGAGAGGTAGGGTAGGTTTATTAATAGGATGAGAGTTTAGGGTTTTTTGCTTAGGTTTTGTTCTCCTCTTTTCCTTAGATTTCTTCTTCAACAAGAATTGTAGCTTTTTACCAATTCTTGAAACCCTACACCAATATAATAATTATGAAAATAATAATTCCCATAATTATTATTTTTGGACCATCTTGTAGCCAAGTGTGTAAAACCCGAGCTTCTACGCCCTCTGTTCTCCTCTTTATTGAATTAATACTATCCCTGAAAAATATATAAAACAAAACAAATTAAACGAAATAATACATATAATATATTCAAAATAATTATAAAAATAATGCATGAATTTTGACTTAACACCATCATAAGTCCAAGTATGATGTAACCTTGATTAATTAATAAAATTATTTCCTCCCTTAGTTCTTTTGCATATTTATATGTTCTTTTTTCTAGAATGCTTTTGTCCTATGACCAATTTAGGGATAAAAAAAAAGAATTAAAAAAAAGAGGGGTTAGCTTGAAGACCTCATAAGTCAAGCCAGGCAAAAGAAGAATGACAAAAATAAAAAATAGACTAAGGATTTCAATCTATCATCTTAAAAAGGAAAAAGATCATAAATTTCTTTCCAATAAGTCATGCAACTTTAAGGGACATGATCATAATAGGAGGTTTCCTTTCACAACGTACATTAGTATCTTTTTTAAGCTTGATAAGTTACCACTTGGAACCCCATTGAGCCTTCAAATGAGCCTATTTCTTTCATAGGCACAGCTGACCTAACCAAGGAGTGTGTCATAGGTGACATCAAAAATTAGCAATCAAAAACAAAAGAGTTCGACCCAAACGATCCCTAAAAAAAAGAAAAAAAGAACCTAAAAAAAGAAAAAGTGTAAAAGAAGGAGAAATAAGGAAAGAAAAGTTTGTTGATTCATACTAACTTCACCACCCATGCACACTTGGAGATTTCAAAAGAGCTATTTGAGCCTTCTTGCCAATTGCCTTCCTTTGGCACCCTAACCTTGAAGCCTATGCTTAAAAGTCCTCCTAGGGTATCCCTACTTCAAGCTGCGTGTTCTTACTCTCGAACTACCACTAGCCTGATACCACATTAGATACTCATGTAACCTCGAAAGGGGCCCGATTGCAAAAATTCATTTCCATTGGGTCCTTTAGTCTAAAAAAAAAAGAGAGAGAAAAAAGAGAGCGAGCAGCTGGTCCAAAAACCTAAATAGGTAGACCTAGAAAAAGGAGAGTGAAAGCAAAACCATAGGTTTTTGAGGACCAAAAAGCATTCCATTACCTATACCCATCAAATTAAACTTGGACGAATCATTCACCCACTTTACCACTATTTCTCAATCATTGTGACCCCTAATCTCTTCTCCATTCCAAAATTTAAGACTATTAGTCTCAACCATGATTACAAATTCAAGAACGGATACTGATCTTATATTCTCAGCCTTTCTAAGTGGGCGCTGCCTAACATGCAAGGCATGTGGCTCCCTTACATTTTCCTAGACAATTAGAGCTTCTATCATGGTAAACATTACCCGACAAGGAGATAACCATATTCTTTATACTAAACTAGAGTTAGCTCTAGGTTTCAGCATAGTAATTTTTGTCTACCACATCCCTACAAAACTAGGGAATATTTTGCATCATGGGAACGATCACAATTATTCTACTGGACTAGGGGCTAATCTAATTAAAAACTAACAAAAGCATCTTCAGTTATCACTATCCTTACACATTCAGGTTCTATTATAATAAAAAAAGGGGCTTATTTAGAACAAGAGCTCTTTAATGTAAAGTTAAAGCTTACTCCTCTATTAAAAGAAAGACTCCATATCCTGGGTAACTTACATCCCATGACCTGGCTTAACCCATAAATCACTTAAATTTTTTTTGCCTTATGCTGCGAGATTTTGTAACCTAACATGCCTATGCCTAATCCATAACTCTCTTGTGCCTTAATCGGGCTTTATCTAATGGACCCAGGCTTAGTGGAGACCTTCACATACATGCATACTAGGTTAGGTCATCACGTATTTGCATAGTCACCACAAGAGTTTGCATAGTCATTGCATAAGAATAGTATCAGTTAGGTTAGCAAGTGCACTTACATCAATGTATAGGTCTTCAGCATACCTACTAGCTAGCCCTTCCCCTTGATTACTTGGGAACCCTGGATCAAAGAAGTGCATATTAAGGTATAATAACAACCCCATAAGAAGGGCACACAACCCCGGTTAGCACTGAATCTACATTAAAGGTTTTTAAGAGTGCATCAACAACTGTCACAGAAGACATCTATGCTCTGACCCTCGCCTTAATCAGGCTTGGTAAAAGTAGGGGCTCCATTATGAAGGCAAGCTCTAGACAATGATCACAACCCTTGCGCAATTAATCCATGTCCTTATAGAAAAGAAATTAACCTAACTTTAGGTTATCAGTTAAAGCCATTCATAGAGGACACAGTATCCTCTTTATCCGTAAACATTTTAACACCCGACACATTTTAACATTTAGCAAACTCCCAATAGCAGGATGCGATATTGACACACGAGTAGTAAAAAGTCAATACTAATGTTTTGAACATCTCAACATCTCACGAAGATCACAAGGATTTGCCACTAAGGTCACAGGGATCCGACTATCTATCTTCAAGCTTCTATGCCACCAAGTTTACAGAGATCTGCCACCAAGTTCAAAGGGATTTGGTTATAGACCTTTAGGCTTAGACACCATCAATTGTTGAGGCCTCGCTACAAGTCTGAAGCTCCTCACCCATCCAGATCCAACGCCGCTAGACTAGCAAAATATCAAAATTAAGAACTACTAGATCGGCAAAAGGTCAAGAACTGCTAGACCGGTGAAAGGTCTCCTAAATCGGAAATGTTAATGTAAAGATCTGTTACACTGGTGAAAGGTCTACTAAACCAGTGAAACGTTAAAATCAAGATCTACTATACCAGCGAAAGGTGCGCTAAATCGATGAAAGGTTAACATCAAAATCCGTTGGCTTCTGACACAATAGAACTTTTTCACATCATTGCTCTTGGCATAATGGGACAATAGCTGGTTCCCAGCACAATGTGACAATGGCCGCCTCCCGAACTAATGGGATACTATAACATCATTGGCTCCTGGGATAATGGGATATTTCAACCTTGTTGGCTGTCAGCATAATGGGGCATTTCAATAACATTACTAGCTCCAGGTACAATGGGACATCATTAGCCATCGCTATGGTGAAAGTGGGTAGGTGCCAAATCTCAAGATCCTTAGTTACCAAGTTTGGAGTACACATCATCAACCACTATCATAGGGAAAGCCAGCTGACATGAAATCTCAGGACTCTTAGCAACCAGGTTTAGATTTCACATCATCAGCCACCGTCATGGTGAAAGATGGCGGACCCCAAATCTTAGAACCCTTAGCGATCAGTTTTGGATTTCACATCATCAGCCACCATCACCGCGAAAGCTGGTGGGTACCGAGTCTCAGGACCCTTAATGGCTTGGTTTTTGATCACCTCACTTCCAAACACGCAACTATAGGGGAAGACCATTACTTTGATGTTCGCCTTACTCTAGCTCGACCAAAGTGGGGTTAATTGTAGATGTGGAAAATGGCATCTCAATCTTATAAAAAGCCTGATGATGAAATTATGCCCCAAGGTGTGTGTTTAGGGCCCTAGTAGAGTAGTCTTTACTTGATGTTTGAAATAAAAACAATGAAGGAAAACCAAAACAACCAAAGAAGCCCAAATAGGCCTAAATTGATAGTGTTTAATGTCCAGTTGAGATCCACTCAAGGGGTATAGAATTATTGAGTTTAGGTATCAATATTATTCATTAAATAAGTCTTCTAATGATATATTTTGTACGAAAATTAGAAAAGTAGTGAAAAATGTATAAATCAATTACTAAGACGTGTGCTAAAAATGACACATGTTCACTATGTCACTTATATCTTTTTCTGCACTCATCTAAAAATTATTAAATTAGTGCCATTAGAAAATACACTCAATAAGCTTTCAAGAAAAACAAAGGAATCATCAAAACAGAGTTTGGAAATGAAATTTATAGCAAAAACAAAATTGTGTTATGTGCAACTTTAGAACCCGATTGTGTTCATAATTTTCCCTATTTTCTACACTCTTGTCAACCTGAGAGCTCATTACTTAATCTAAACGCTTGTTGGATTAATGCACAATGTTTAATTAATTATAGTGCCATCCGGATTAATTCACATGTTCAAATTAGCCTTAATGAGACTTGGGTTAGGTCTCCTTTCTCTAAACTGATTCATGCTGTCCCTATAACCACTATAAAAAGGGGGACTGCCCCAGGAGTTAGAGGCATCAATTAGGCGTCAGTTCAACATCAACTAGATTCTAGAAAATAGTGATAATTAAAAAATCATGAGAGATTTATGATAAAATAGTATTAGAAATTAGAGAGATAGAATCTCGTGTGATATACTAAGAACATTGAGAATAAGAGATCCGATTAATCATTAAAAGTCATCACTTTGCTAGTTTGCTATGTAAATCAAGTGGGTTTTGCCAAGGGCATAATTTACATCCTATCTCTATTCTCATATTTCTTCTCTTTTTATGATTTTTGATTTCAAATTGCCAAAGATGTAATCTTTAGGTAGATCCCTGCCCACTGTAATTGTTTACTTAATTTTTGATTTTGGACTAAAACTATACTTGTGATTTCCATTATTAATATGATTTATGTTATGTGTTGTATGATTGTGTATTAGTATAGTTAAGATTTAATTTCCTATGTTGAATGTTACAGGCTATCAATGATGGCGTGCATTGATGTGATGTCCTCAATCATATCACCATAGCATCACCGTCCAAATTTAGATCCTCAATTTCAAGCATATGCAGTCAAGATGTCCCCGCACCAGGGCTTACTCAGGGGAGTTTTGTAAACCTCTTAGAAGGGAATCAACTGTTTCTTTCGGTGTCATTTTCGGTTGTCCCTATTGATTTATGGTTCCCTTCAAAAAGTAGATCTGGTTTGTAAGTTTTCTCTAAAACTCACTGTTGACTCTAATAGTTAAATTTTCATACTTTTCTTATATTTTTTTTGTTTGTTTTCTTTATGTTTTCCCAGAATTAGCATATTGGTTTGAGATCCCGATAGGCTCTGGCCCAAGAACCTGGCCGGGTTCTTAGGTCAGATCTAGAGTCCAACCCATTAGGTTGGATATGTGCTACAATATGTCCAACTATGTAAAAAAGGAAAAAATAATAATTCTAGTATAATTCCAAAAGAGTAAAACACCCGGCAAATAAGCATGACCATTCATGGAGGATCGCAACCCGGGCTAGGTACCCCGGGGTCAAGGGTCCTTACATTGGGTCATTGAATTCAAGAATGAGGGCAATGTCAGGTGCACAGAATAAGGAACATTCGCTTTTCAAATGCTACCATGAGTTCGTAGCTATGCATCAAATCCACAAGAGGTCTCTAAATGGATAAAAAAAGTTTTATGCTTCCCATTATAGAAGGTAATTGAATTTGATTTTAAAATTAGAATTTCAAAGTAGGTTTTAGAATTGCTGTAAAATCTCCAAATTTAAAGTTGTAATTAAACACTAAAAAGAAGATTGTGAATTCTTCAAATGGAACAAACGGGAGAATTAGTTTATTTGAGAAAATAAGATTCTAGAAGAGAGGATTAATGAGTTAGGTCTAAATTTGAGAAGATAGAAAGCTTGAAGGAAGAGAATAAAATGTTGAAGACAAAGATCTCCAAGGAACAACTAAAGAAGTCAAAAGTAGATCGTGAAGTGAAGGAGTTGAGTGAATGAACTACTTGCATTGAAATTGAAGGCTACAAGGAACTCAGTTGTGGTGAAGTTTATATTTTGTTTGGTAGTTGTGTTTATAGTTGCCTTTCTGACTAAGGTTATCTAAGATGAGGCTTTAACGATGGCGGTAATGTTGCATTGATTTATTGTTAGCAGTTATTTAAGATGAGACTTTGAAGATGGTGGCAAAGCTGCATTGATTTGTTGTTGGTTGGTTGCTGAGGTATAGTGAGCTATGTAATGCAAAAGTGAATTTGGCTTCATTGATTTGATGTTAATAGAATGACATGTTTTGCAAATAAAATTGTATGAATATAGAGCAAATTTAACAAACTAACATGAAACATATAATATGGGAACAAAGTGGAATATGTTCCTATTTAACTCTAAAGTGGAATACATTGTGTTCATATTTAAGGTAAACAACATAGTCTCACATGACACTCCTATATAACTTCTGCTCCTCATGGTTGCCACTTAAACAAAGGTAGATCTATGGAGTCCCCAAAAAATGAAGTTTAAACAAGTTAATTGTATTCATATCACCACTAAAATTTGCAAGCTTGATATGACACAACAAAAGGATACCCAAGTAGCTATTGTGGTCACAAGCCGTAGGGAATCTTTAGTTGGGCATCAAAGTAAAAGAATATGAGCTATTGCTTGCTATTAATGTTTGAGATAACATTGTTGGATGACTTCCCTCTACCATTGACTGAGGTCTACTCCCACAAACATCAGCATCCTGTGGAATGTAATAATAGGCAAAATTAAAAAATACAAATAAAATGCCCTAAAAAAAGTAACACTTAAAGTTAAAAGATCCCGTATTGCTTGTCCTAATTATTGTAGTTCTCCCACTCTTATGTCTTCTCCCACCTCCTCTGCCAGCTCTCCTCCTTGTTCCTCTACTTACACATCTTTCTTGGTTAGAGCTTTCTCTCACGGTAAAGCCTCTTCTCATCGCAACTTCTATGACTCGCTCCATTTCTTCATTAGAAGCCTCTATTACATGATCTCTACGCTTACCTCTTTGCCTTTTTTGAGGAGGTTGCTACAGATCATGGCTATAACATGGGTTGGTTATGTGTGGGCAGATTCTTTTATTGTACCCAAGTCCATGACAAGTTTTGCATCCTATCTATCTTCGTGCCTACTAAATTTTCATGGCCTCTTAGGATCTTCTTGTGGTACCTTGCTCCTATTTCTTTAAGACTTCCCTTATCCAATGTTCACCACTAGAAGGTTAAGTTCTTAGATCCATCATGGGCCAATGTCTTTCACCAATAGAAGGGGTAATACCATCTTCATTTGCTTGCAAATACTTCTTCTTCTTAAACTATGCATACACATATACCTCTGCTTCCTATTTCATGCAACCAGCACCGACTATGGCATGACAACATGAGATCCCTTTCAAATCTCATTTCCTACGAGTACAATAAGGAGTGGTCATATCGACCATGATATTGCCAAGTTTGTGATTTACTTCAAATACCTTATCGCCTGAAGGTATAGACAATTCCTAGCTTCTTCTTGTCCTTTCTCCTATTTTAGTCTTATTCTAGGTTAATTTCATCTGAACAGTTTCCATCACCCCTTTTTAATAGACATGCTCTCCATCAATGAAGCTTTGACATGTTTTAGCACATTTATATAGCGCTCTAGCATGTACAATATAAGCATTTAATGTCTCGGCCATGTTATTAACCACCACATCACATTTGGAATAAGCTGACATGAATGCCCTGCAAAATAATCTTGGATTATCTTTCAGAAAATCCTCATGCGCTTTTTTTGGAAATAAGCGAGATGGCTTCAAGAGCATGTTTGAAATTTGCTTGATTAGAAGCGTTTGCGGCATTCCAGAAAATGATCTTTCACTCTTCACCTTTATTTTATCTCTTCTAGTTGTATGAATGTGCCTTGCATAATGCCTATGTTGATAGTTTGGGAGAGTTGTGGAGGAAACTTGATGAACTGTCTACAAACATTGGGTTGAGGAACATGTAAACTGTAAGATCCATGTTAATAACAACTTCAAACAAGCAAAGAAAAGAACCAAAGTTAGGTGTGTTGTCACCTTATGCTCATTTGAAATTATTGTCCACCCAAACTATATGTGCTTCCTAAACAAACTTGTAAATTATGTAGTAACTACTTCTGGTTATCACTATTATCTCCTTTAGTAGTTCTGTAAGCAATTAGGAACACATAATTGTTCCCATCCACCCCAATACATTTCAGTAGCATGCACCCCAAAAAGTCTTCAAAAGGGCAGTATCAATGCAAATCTCAAGTCTATAACCTAATAGTGAACCTTGTTTTAGACCATCAAAGCATAGAAAGAATCGCTGAAACACAAAATCTCCTCTATAATAATGGGGTCTGTTACAAGTATGAGCATGCTCCTCTCGTTTGATACTAAATATACCTTCCAATTTTGCTATGATGTTCTTTCATGGATCTCTACAACAGTTTATGTGCTCTCCTCTTAACATCATATGTGAACCACTTGATGGTCACAACTCCGAAGTCTTTTCTGAGTTTTGCCTCTAACTCCTAGGATGGCTATCGAGGCTTGTTTTTAAACCATAGAAGATAGCACCTTGCAACCCATGGAGCTTTTAGTTAAGTGTTTCTTTGACACGTTCATTATGAAGCTGTGATAACCGTTAACTATTTCGACAACAAAAGTTTTCCTATGCCTATTTGACAAAGCATACCGTACGACAAATTTTGAGTGAAAAATAAAGGCGACAAGCGTATAGCTTTTGCTATAGTACTTGAGGGTTGTCTCCACAGGGACGATGATGAGATTAAGGCCACTTAGCATGAAATTAAACCAGCATCATTCTAAGCTAATTAATTAACAAAAGCTTATAGATTATAAATGGATTAAATTCTAAATAACCCCTAATTATTCGCAAGCTCTAATATTCTTTAAGCTAGATAAAATACCATAACCGAACTAACCTTCATAAACTTGAAAATAAGAATGCATATCATGATTTAATGAAACCAAAAGCAAGAAGGAAGCAAATTAAAGTCATAACCAACCCAGCAAACCTAGATGAACAAGGTCTTTTAAGATGCACAAACACAGAAATAACCACAGATGAGAAACAGTAGCACCAGACCTGTAGCATAAAGGGGGAAAGGATTCAACATACCTTGTAAGTTTCTCAAAGCTGCAAACCAATCTCCTTCATTAACTCGAAATTAATCTTCCCCTTTTACTGGTTAAACCGTCAAACTGATGATAATAGCGAAATATAACGTTAGGTAGAATTAATTGGATAAATAATGAAGGAAGATGAAAGAGACATTGCTGCAGTTATGGTGGAGGAAGCTGAAGGGCATAGCCCTATTCTTTCGAGTCTGGACTGAAGAGGAATGAAGAAGGAGATGCGTTGGTGGCAGGGTTCTCCTGGGTTACAGAGACAACGAAGAAAAAGAAGAGCAGGGGTAACGGTCATGGCGTGAGAAGATGAAGAGCCACGGACGTTGCCCTTGTTCTGGCTCTGTTTTTCGGTATGTTGGGTTGCCACACGAAGAAGGACAGGAGTTGGGGCAAAAGAAGACAACCCCAGATCGTGTGCAAGACGTGTGCCAGTAAATGGAAGGAGGCTGGGCTGGGAGGTGGAGGCATGCTGTAGTTGGGCCTTTATCTGGGCTTTGGTCCGCTAGGAAGAAAGGAGGGGAAAACTGGAAAGGAAGAGGGCGCTTAGTCTCATATTTGGGCTGCTGAAAAGGAGCTTTGATCCCTCTTCTCCTTTTTTTTTTTCTTTAGTTGTTGTTGTTTGGTTTGTGTTCAAATCTTCAGCTTTGAGCATTCCTTCATCTTTTCCTGGCATTATTCCCAAATTATTCAATATCTGTAAAATAAAATCAAATCCAATAAAACCCTAAAAGTAATAATTATTTTGAGCATAAATTAGGCATAAAGATACTATAAAAATCACACAGTTTTGGTACGAAGAAATACCCCCACACTAAAGTTTTGCTCGTCCTCGAGTAAAACAAAAACTAAAAATCCTAACTCACTTTCGTAGGAATCACGGTTGCACTTAGCATGTGCAACAAGCCGTTTAAACCCCTAAGTTACCCCTAGTGGGCGAGTAAGGTCTTGTGAGGGTTTGCAGAAGATATACCCACAATATCTAAAAATGAAAACATAAACAAAAACTTGAAAAAAAAATTGTTTTTTGTTTTTTGATTTTTGTTTTTTTTTGTTTTATATTTTTTTGTCAAAATTTAATATGTACAAAACTAGGGAAAGATATATACACATTCCAATCAACTAAATCACCCATGTGGCAAAGATATTGGCCTGCGTACAAACATATTGTACACATCAAGGCTCTATACCCTATGAATGACATTGAAGCACTAACTTTTCATCCCACTTGTACACTACAACTCTGAATCCTTCCCTGTGCTCGTGTGCATGTGTCTGATCATCCTACGACTTAGGTTTACCAAAATTAAACTCAATCCCACTTGATTACACAAATTACATTATTGATTAATGAACATAGGAAGCAAGCTTTCCCAGTAGTAATGCTGCCTCAAAGGGTAACACCCAGTAGCACATGCCTCAAAGGGTTGCTTATCATTCCAAATTTTATTCATTTCCTTTTCATCTTTTTTTTTCAGAAATTAATTTTGCATTTTTTTTTT
>JACYFF010031958.1:63592127-63646876 GCA_017589665.1 Selenicereus undatus
AAAAAAAAAAAAAACCAAAGAGGCATCAAGCTTGCCCAAACATGGCTAAAACACCATTAACGCGTCATTTGAACTTCTCGAAACAAGTATGGAAAAACAGGGGGAACGGGATGTATCGAAGTTACACAATACCAAACCTAAAAATGTTGCAATTACAAATGAAGATTGCAATAAACTACCCAAATCAACAAATTAAGCTTTGATTATACGAAATTATAATCTAAAAAAAAAAAGAACCAATCTAAGATTCGAAAATCGCAAAAATGAAAACTAATCCAAGCGCTGATCTACTAAACTGCAATCAAAACTAAAAACACTAAAATTAAAACCTGAAAAACTAAAACTAAAAACCTAGATTACATAATTGATCTCTTCCCTTTTGGATGCGCGACTTGCTTGATATATACCCGAGCCCCTTGAATCGCTACCCTTGATTTTGTAGTTGAGGTGGAGATGAGGGATAACGATAGTAGCGATGGTGGTGTGCTGGCAGTGTTATGAAGCATTGATGGTGATGCTCGATAATGGTGGTGTTGTGGTGTCCTGTAGTTCAAAAAGAGAGAGATGGCGAAGGGAGAGAGATGACGCTGGGATGGGATGAGTTCAAAGAGAGATGAAGGGGGGCTGGGGGTCGGTGTTTTTTGGTTACCTAAGAGGAGAGAGAAGGAGAAATGCGGGGGGGTTTAGGAGGGCAAGTGACATGCCAGGGGGCGAAAATGGGTAGAATTTAGGTTTTATTTTATATTTGTGTATTTCTTTTGCACTTTTTACAAATCTTTTCCTTAATTCATTCAATACGTACAAAATCAAATAAAGTTAAATCAAAATTTAAAAATAACAATTATAACGAGCATAAATCGGGTATAAAAGTATCGTAAAAATATAACATTTTTTGCAGGGAAACAAATATCCACACACCAAGATTTTACTTGTCCTCTACGAAAACAACTAAACTAATTAAAAAGAAACAGAAAATAAGAACAGAAAATTGAAAAACAAAATAAAAATAGAAAATAAAAAATCTTTTTGGTTTTTTCGCAAAGCTAATATGTACAAAATTAGCGAAAAATATATGCATGTTCTAATAAACTAATTCACCCACGTAGCCAAGATATCGTCCTGCACATAAACAGAATGTACTTCAAAGCTCTCTACCCCATAAATGACATTAGAGTACTAATTTTTCACCCCACTGTACATCAAGATTCTGAATCCATCCCAGCACTTGTGTGCAAGTGTATCATCATCCCAAGACTTAGATATACCAGAATCAGACTCAATCCCACTTGGCTGACACAACTCCATTATTGATACATTAACATTGGAAGCAAGCTTTTAGAGTAGGAATATTACCTCAAAGGGTCACGCCTAGTAGTACATGCCTCAAAAGGTAACGCCCAGTAGTGCGTGCCGCAAAGTGTGACTTGTCATTCCAAATTTTATTTCATTTCTTTTTTTTTTCCTTTTCTTTATTCATTATTTTCATTGATGATTTTTTATCAGAGTAATCGTGTTAAAAGCAAGTGGGAGAATCGTTCATGGAAGTCTAAGACCTAAAGATAATGATGAAGGGATAAATAAGGATTGGATTACACATCTATAATGAACAATTGGGGTTTGAATTAGGGCTTGAAATGATACGCTGAGGTCGGAGACCTATCATCCAGATCCTACTCACATACAAGTTAATAACCAAAGCACAGGGGATTCAAGCTAATCAGAAAGAATACGAACGTCCCCAAAAATAAAAATAAAAAAAACCTTTTGGATTTTTCAAAATTTTCGAAAAAGGTATGTACACATGGGCACCTCACCCCTACCCCAACAGTTCACAATGTCCTGATTGTGGGAACTAAGGCGTTAAAAAGCAATCAGATCAACTATACAACCGTAAAACCACATATGTATACAAACAAAGACACCAATACAAATCACGAACAAAACCAAAAACAAACACAAAATCACCGAAATCAAAATCTTAAAAGAAAGGCAAAAACAAAACTAACTCTAAAACAAACAAAACCACTAAACGACCAAAATCAAAACCAAACCAAAACAAAATAAGACCCAAACACAGAAAATCAAATAGCAAAATAACTAAATAAAGAAAAACCAAAACTAAAACCTCAAAGAAAACAAAACCAATCAAGACCAAAACAAACATACTCACCCAAAAAAAAAACCAAACCAAACCAAGGGCGTACTAAACACCAACCTAAATCAAAAGAAACCTAAAACAAAACAAATACGGAAGAAAGAAATGCTAAATACAAAAAAAAAAAAAAACAAAAGCACTAAAACACCAAGAAGGAAACAAAAAGAAACTATTAAATAAAAACATAACCAATGGAAAACCAAAACTCACTAAACTAGAGGAACAAGACACCAAACCAAGGGAACAAAACACAGATTCAAGGAAACCAAACAATGAAACTCGAACACACACAGTGACAATCCTAGATATTCACAACAAACAAGTATTCACAAAACAATAACACAATCAAGGGTGATCAAAGCCCACACGGCTCAACAAATCCCAAATTGCTCCTCAAGATCGGTCACCCATACAATCACACTCCTAAATATCCACAGCTAAGTACGAAAAGAATAAGAGAGAAAAGTTAGAACGATCATACCAGGTTGGATACAAATTGTACCCAAACTAAATGACTCTCCCAGGTGGTGTCGAGGAGGTCCATGGAGCTTCAGCCTCTGCATATTAAATTGAAAAGTGCTACTCAAATCAAAACTCGTTAAAGGACATAGCAACCTATCAAACAAAGAACCCTAACTCTCACTAATATGGAAACAATAAAAAGCAATGAGCTGGAGACAGAAAGAGTACATCCACCATGGCAATAAAGCACAATTAAGGGCCCACTTTAACTAACCAAATAATTGAGCCCAATCAGAATGGAAATAAACATACTAAGAATGAGCTAGTATTGAGGTCATTGGCCAAGAAATTACATCGACATGAATGAGTAGTCTAGGCAAAATAGTGGGTGCAAAATTCACAAGTCTGTTAAGTCCAATATGCATTTGAGTTTGGTCTAAAGCAAAATTCTTAGTGCAATAATCTCATACTCAACAAATGCAGGCTTGCAATATTCAAAAAGGAAGTCAGTTTGGATGTGGTCAAAAGAGTAGGACTCATAATCAGCCCAAAAACCATCATCAAAACTTCCATGGATATCAAACTCACAAGAATAAGATTCATATTCTACATACAGAATATTATCATCTAATATAAATATAAGGTCAGGAATGATGGGATCAAAAGAGAATGATTCATATTCAACATGAGAAGTCGACATCAAGACCTTTAGTAACATCAAAACCACATGAAAAAGTTTCATATTCTGCGCAAAGAATATCATCATCAAAGTCCAAAATAGTGTGCTCAGTTACCTCATTGCATAACTCCTTTGAAAATGTCTTCCCATGACTCATCTAAATCACGAGTCTCAACTTCAGGTTTGGCGCTTATATCTAACTCATTAAAAGTATCATATTGTTCACCCACCTCAAACTCACAAAAGTCGTTTAGAGTGATGGGTGGGTCGGCAAAAACTAGGACATCATCAGCGATGCCCTTAGGTTAGCTAGTGCGGGGTGCAAGGTGAGGTGATAGAGACATAGGGAGGTCACTCTCTTCATCTAGAACAGTCAAATACATGTCTTCATTCAAGTCAGGCCAGGGTCGAAAATCGTCATAGAGACTAATGTCAGGTTTAGGAGATCCTAAACTAGAATAAAGCTCACTATAAGTCTTCCTATTTTGGTTAAAACATTGAGAACATGCAGCAATTCTCGCTTTCGTGGTCTTTATCATTTGATTAGTCACTTCATTAATCTTCTTGTCAAAACTTGCATACGTAGCATCAACATAAGCACGATAAGGACAAGTATGAGCATCATGATCAGAAGATTCACAATAACCATACAAAATAGGAAGCACACAAGAATAAGATGGGCCGTATGAATTCATAAAGTTGTCTGGAGGGTAAGGATTACCATGAAAATCATACTCTCCATAAGTTGGGTATCTAAAAGTCTCGTTAGCTTGTTCAAACTCATTGCTTTCAAAAGCTAGTTTTTCAAAGAAATCCTAAACTTCATCTTGAGTTTTAGATAATAAAGTTATTATACCTCCAGGACAAATTGATTCAACATGACAGCTCGTCTCGACATTTACTCCCACAGCAATTACTTCACAAATTTTCCATTTTTTAAAATTATGATTTAGTTGAGCACGATAATCATTAACCTTTGGAAGATAACTCCAAAACGATTCATGCTCATATTGGAAAAATGGAAAACCGGCTTTTTGTTTTTGAAGTTTTTAAAAGTTTTTCAATTTTTAAGGGCTTTTAAGTTTTTCAATATTTTTTTTTGGATTTTAGGCTTTTCTAATTTTCATAGATTTTTGGATTTTTCATGAAATGACCAAGCTAAGTAACAATTAATAATGAAATAAACAAAGGAAGACAGAACGTATGCAACTAATAACAAAGTAGCTAACAAAATAAAAATATGACCTAATCTCATGCCGTCATCTCCTGCAACGGCGCCAAAAACTTGTACGATAAATTTTGAGTGAAAAATAAAGGCCGTAAGCGTACAACTTTCGCTGTAGTACTTGAGGGTTGTCTCCATAGGGGCGATGATGAGATTATGGTCACTTAGAACAAAATTAAACCTGCATCATTCTAAGCTAATTAATTAACAAAAGCTTATACATTATAGATGGATTAAATTCGAAATAACCCCTAATTGTCCGTATGCTCCAATATTCTTTAAGCTAGATAAAATAAAAGAACCAATTTCAACCTTCATGAACTTGAACGTAAGAACACACATCATGATTTAATGAAATTGAAAGCAAGAAGGAAGAAAATTATAGTCACAACCAACCCAGCAAACCGAGATGAACAAGGTCTTTTAAGATGCACAAACCCAGAAATAACCACATATGAGAAAGAGTAGCACCAGACTTGTAGCTTAAAGGGCGGAAAGGATTCAACATAGCTTCTAAGTTTCTCGAAACTGCAAACCAATATCTTACCGACCACATATTGGCCCAATTTCAAAAGAAGGGCGGAGATGGATAGTGAAAAACAAAGGAGGGAGAACAGGAGTGAAGATCTCGAGCTAGCCCAGAGTGACCGAGGGAAAAAGAAAAAAAAACACCAAAGAGGCTTCAAGCTTGCCCAAATATGGCTAAAACACCATTAACGCGTCATTTGAACTTCCGGGAAAAAGCAAGGAAAAACAGGGGAACGGGATGTATCGAAGTTGCTCAATACCAAACCTAAAAATGTTGCACTTCCAACTGAAGATTGCGATAAACTACCCAAATCAACAAATTAAGCTTTGATTACACGAAATTGCAAAAAAAAAAAAACTAATCTAAAATTCGAAAATCGCATGGATGAAAACAAATCCAAGCCTTGATCTACTAAACTGCAATCAAAACTAAAAACACTAAAATTAAAACCTGAAAAACTAAAACTAAAAACCTAGATTACATAATTGATATCTTCCCTTCTAGGTGCGCCGCTTGCTTGATATATACCCGAGCCCCTTGAATCGCTACCCTTGATTTTGCAGTTGAGGTGGAGACGAGAGACAACGATAGTAGCGATGGTGGTGTGTTGGCAGTGTTGCGAAGCATTGATGGTGATGCTCGATAATGGTTGTGTTGTGGTGTCTTGTACTTCAAAAAAAGAGAGATGGCGAAAGGAGAGAGATGAAACTGGGATGGGATGAGTTTGAAGAGAGATAAAGGGGGTGGGGTCGGTGTTTTCTGGGTACCCGAGAGGAGAGAGAAGGAGAAATGGGGGGGGGGGGGTTCAGGAGGGCAAGTGACATGCCCCGGGGCTGAAAATGGGTAGAATTTAGGTTTTACTTTATTTTTGTGTATTTCTTTTGCCCTTTTTACAAAGTTTTTCCTCAATTTATTCAATACCTAAAAAATCAAATAAAATTAAATTAAAATTTAAAAATAACAATTATAACGAGCATAAATCGAGTATTAAAGTTTCGTAAAAATATCACTTTTTTTGAAGGAAAACAAATACCCTCATACCAAGATTTTACTCGTCCTCTAGTAAATTAACTAAACTTATTAAAAAGAAAAAGAAAATAAGAACAAAAAATCCAAAAAGAAAATAAAAATAAAAAATAAAAAATCTTTTTGTTTTTTTTCTCAAAGCTAATATGTACAAAATTGCGGAAAAATATATGCACGTTCTAATCAACTAAACCCACCCATGTAGCCAAGACATCGTCCTGCACATAAACAAAATGTACTTCAAAGCTCTCTACCCCATAAATGACATCAGAGCACTAATTTTTCACCCCACAGTACATCAAGATTCTGAATCCATCGCAGCGCTAGTGTGCAAGTGTATCATCATCCTAAGACTTAGATTTACCAGAATCAGACTCAATCCCACTTGACTGACACAACTCCATTATTGATACATTAACATTGGAAGCAAGCTTTTTGAGTAGGAATGTTGCCTCAAAGGGCAACGCCCAGTAGCACATGCCTTAAAGGGTAACGCCCATTCGTGCATGCGTCAAATTGTAACTTGTCATTCCAAATTTTATTTCATCTATTTTTTTTTCGTTTTCTTTATTCATTATTTTCATTCATGATTTTTTTTCAAAGTAATCGTGTCACAAGCAAGTGGGAGAATCATTCGTGGCAGTCTAAGACCTAAAGATAATGATGAAGCGATAAACAAGGACTGGAATGCACATCTATAATGAACAATTGGGGTTAGAATTAGGGCTTGAAATGATACGCTGAGGTCGGAGACCTATCATGCACATCCTACTCACATACAAGTTAATAACCAAAGCACAGGGGATTCAAGCTAATCAGACAGAATACAAATGTCCCCAAAAACAAAACAAAAAAACGTTTTGGATTTTTCAAAATTTTTAAAAAAGGTATGTACAAATGGGCGCCACACCCCTACACAAAAACCTCCCAATGTCCTCATTGTGGGAACTAAGGGGCTAGAAAGCAATTAGATCAACTATACAACCGTAAAACCACATATGTATACAAACTAAGACACCAATACAAATCACAAACAAAACCAAAAACAAACACAAAATCACCGAAATCAAAATCTCAAAAGAAAGGCAAAACCAAACCTAACTCTGAAACAAACCAAACCACTAAACCACCAAAGTCAAAACAAAACCAAAACAAAATAAGACCCAAACATAAAAAATCAAATAGCAAAATAACTAAATAAAGAAAAACAAAAACCAAAACCTCAAAGAAAACAAAACCAATCAAGACCAAAACAAACATAATCTCCCAAAAAAAAAAAAACCAAACCAAACCAAGGACGTACTAAACACCAACCTAAATCAAAAGAAACCTAAAATAAAACAAATACAAAAGAAAGAAATCCTAAATACAAAACAAAAACAAAAGCACTAAAACACCAAAACGGAAACAAAAAGAAACTATTAAACAAAAACAAGACCAAAGGAAAACCAAAACTCACTAAACTAGAGGAACAAGACACCAAACCAAGGGCACAAAACACAGATTCAAGGAAACCAAATAATGAAACTGGAACATACACAAGGACAATCCTAGATATTCACAACAAACAAATATTCACAAAACAATAACACAATCAGGGGTGATCATAGCCCACACGGCTCAACAAATTCCAATTTGCTCCTCAAGATCGATCACCCATACAATCACACTCCTAAATATCTACAGCTAAGTACGAAAAGAATAAGAGAGAAAAGTTAGAACGATCATACTAGGTTGGATAAAGATTGTACCCAAACTAAATGACTCTCCTAGGTGGTGTCGAGGAGGTCCATGGAGCATCAGCCACTCCATGTTAAACTGAAAAGTGTTACTCAAATCAAAACTCATTAAAGGACATAGCAACTTATCAAACGAAGAAGCCTAAGTCTCAATCATATGGAAACAATAAAAAGGAATGAGTTGGAAACAGAAAGAGCACATCCACCATGGCTATAAAGCACAACTAAGGGCCCACTTTAACTAATCAAATAGTTGAGCCCAATCAGAAAGGAAATAAACATACTTAGAATGAGCCAGTATTGAGGTCATTGGCATAGAAATTATATCGACATGAATGAGTAGTCTGGGCAAAATATTGGGTGCAAAATTCACAAGTCTGTTAAGTCCAACATGCGTATGAGTCCTGTCGAAAGCAAAATTCTTAGTGCAATAATTTCAGACTCATCAAATGCAGGCTTGTAATATTCAGAAAGGAAGTCAGTTTGGATGGGGTCAAAAGAGTAAGACTCATAATCAGCACAAAAACCATCATCAGAACTTTCGTGGATATCAAACGCACAAGAAAAAGATTCATATTCTACATACAGAATAATATCATCCAATATAAATAGAAGGTCAGGAATGATGGCATCAGAAGAGAATGATTCATGTTCGACATACTCAGAATGAGCCAGTATTAAGGTCATTGGCCTAGAAATTATATTGACTTGAATGAGTAGTCTGGGCAAAATAGTGGGTGCAAAGTTCACAAGTCTGTTAAGTCCAATATGCGTATGAGTCTGGTCTAAAGCAAAATTCTTAGTGCAACAATCTTAGACTCAGCAAAGTCCGACTTGCAATATTCAAAAAGGAAGTTAATTTGGATGCGGTCAAAAGAGTAGGACTCATAATCAGCACAAAAACAATCATCAGAACTTCCATGGATATCAAACTCACAAGAAAAAGATTCATATTCTACATACAGAATATTATCATCTAATATAAATAGAAGGTCAGGAATGATGGGATCAAAAGAGAATGATTCATATTCAACATGTAAACCCACATCAACACCTTCAGTAACATCAAACCCACAGGAAAAAGATTCCTATTCTGCACAAAGAATATCATCATCAAAGTCCAAAATAGTGTGCGCAAGTACCTCATTGTATAACTCTTGTACAATATCTTTCTATGACTCATCTAAATCACGAGGCTCAACATTAGGTGTGACGCTTGTATCTAATTCATTAACAGTATCAGATTGTTCACCCGTCTCAAACTCACAAAAGTCGTTTATAGTGGTGGGTGGGTGGGCAGAAACTAGGACATCATTAGTGATGCCCTTACGTGAGCTAGTGCGGGGTGCAAGGTCAGGTGATAGAGACATAGGGAGGTCACTCTCTTCTTCTAGACTAGGCAAACACATGTCTTCATTCAAGTAAGGCTAGGGTCGAAAATCATCATAGAGACTAATGTCAAGTTTAAGAGATCCTAAACTAGAATCAAGCTCATTATAAGTCTCCCTATTTTGGTTAAAACATTGAGAACATGCATCAATTCTCGCTTTCGTGGTCTCTATCATTTGATTAGTCACTTCATTAATCTTCTTGTCAAAACTTGCACACGTAGCATCAACATAAGCACGATAAGGACAAGTATGAGCATCATGATCAGAAGATTCACAGTAATCGTACAAAACAATAAGCACACAAGAATATGATGGGCCGTATGAATTCATAAAGTTGTCTGGAGGGTAAGGATTAGCATGAAAATCATACTCTCCATAAGTTGGGTATCTAAAAGTCTCGTTAGCTTGTTCAAACGGATAGCTTTCCAAAGCTAGTTTTTCGAAGAAATCCTAAACTTCATCTTGAGTTTTAGATAATAATTCTAGTAAACCTCCAGGACAAATTGATTCAACATAACAGCTCAGCTCGACATTTATACCCACAGCAATGACCGCGCAAATTTCCCATTTTTCAAAATTATGATTCAGTTGAGCACGATAATCATTAACCTTTGAAAGATAACTCCACAAAGGTTCATGCTCGTATTTGGACAATGGAAAACCGGCATTTTTTTTAAAAATTTTTTTAAAAGTTTTTCACTTTTTACGGGCTTTCAAGTTTTTCTATTGTTTTTTGGGATTTTAGGCTTTTCTAATTTTCATAGATTTTGGATTTTTCACGAAATGACCAAGCTAAGTAAAAATTAATAATGAAATAAACAAAGTAAGACAGAACATATCCAACTAATAACAAAGTAGCTAAGAAAAAAAAATTATGACCTAATCTCATGTCGTCATCCCCTACAACGGCGCCAAAAACTTATACGATAAATTTTAAGTGAAAAATAAAGGTCGCAGGCGTACAACTTTCGTTGTAGTACTTGAGGGTCGTCTCCACAGGGCCGATGATGAGATTAAGGTCAATTAGCATGAAATCAAACTAGCATCATTCTAAGCTAATTAATTAACAAAAGCTTATAGATCATAAATGGATTAAATTCCAAATAAACCCTAATTGTTCGCATGCTCCAATATTCTTTAAGCTAGATAAAATAACAAAACCAAACTCAACCTTCATGAACTTCTAATTAATTAACATCATGATTTAATGAAAGTAAAAGCAAGAAGGAAGCAAATTACGGTCACAACCAACCCAGCAAACCAAGATGAACAAGGTCTTTTAAGATGCACAAACCCAGAAATAACCACCAGGTGAGAAAGAGTAGCACCAGTCCTGTAGCTTAAAGGGGGAAAGGATTCAACATACCTTCTAAGTTTCTCAAAACTGCAAACGAACCTCCTACTGAGCACATACTAACCCAATTTAAAGAGAAGGGCAAAGAAGGATAGTGAAAAATAGAGGCAGAATAGGAGTGAAGATCTCAAGTTAGCACGTAGTGACCCAGAAAAAAAAACAAACAAAGGGGCTTCAAGCTTGCCCAAACATGGCCAAAGCACCATTAACGCATCATTTGAACTTTTGGGAACAAGCAAGGAAAAACAGGGGAAGGGGATGTATCGAAGTTGCTCAATACCAAACCTAAAAATGTTGCAATTACAATTGAAGATTGTGATAAACTACCCAAATCAACAAATTAAGCTTTGATTATACGAAATTGCAATCTAAGGAAAAAACTTATCTGACATTTGAAAAGAGCATAGGTGAAAACAAATCCAAGCCCTAATATGCTAAACTGCAATCAAAACTAAAAACACTAAAATTAAAACCTGAAAAACTAAAACTAAAAACCTAGATTACCTAATTGATCTCTCCCCTTCTTGATGCGCTGCTTGCTTGACATATACTCGAGCCCCTTCAATTGCTAGGCATAATTTTCTAGTTGTGGTGGAGGGTGGAGATGAGGGACAGTGATGGTGGCAATGGTGGTGTGCTAGTAGTGTTGTGAAGCGTTGATGGTGATGCTCGATATTGGTGGTGCTGTGGTGTCCTGTAGTTTGAAAAGAGAGAGATGGTGAAGGGAGAGAGATGAAGCTGGGATGTGATGAGTTCGAAGAGAGATGAAGGAGGTGGGGGTCGGGGTTTTCTGGGTGTCCGCGAGGAGAGAGAAGGAGAAATGGGGGGTTAAAGAGGGCACGTGACATGCGCGTGGGGTGCTGAAAATGGGTAGAGTTTATGTTTTATTTTATTTTTGTGTATTTTTTTGCCCTCTTTACAAAGTTTTTCCTCAATTTATTCGATACCTACCAAGTCAAATAAAATCAAATGAAAATCTAAAAATAACAATTATAACGAGCATAAATCGAGTATAAAAGTATCGTTAAAGTAACACATTTTTGGCACAAACACATACACCTTACAATTGCAAGACTCCTTATAAACAACGCCAATTCTTTCCATCGAAGTTTCTAACACTCTCATTCCAAGATCATATCATTAAAAAAAAAAAAACAAATATAGCAATTAAATCTTTGAGCTTTCTTGAGGTCCTGAAAGTCATACCAACCTGTAACTAAAATGTTTCAAAATTAGTGTTCTCATTAATTTTCATTGGTTTGTCATATTTTATTAACAACTTAGGCATGCCATCATCACTCTCACCACCAGTGCCTATTTTGTCTTGAAAATCATCATATTCATGATGACATTCTAATACATACCAAGTCCCAAGCCAACTCTTGACTACACCCTCATTCTCACCAAAGTCCAGGACAACGTTCCTTGGTCAAGATGGTCACCGCCTTAGCATTTCACTAGATTTCATCTTGGCTTCTCTCCATATAAATAAAGTTCAATTGGGGTGATCTATGCTTCATTAGGAAGCTTAGAGGATCTACTTTAGGATGATGCAGTAAAAGGCTAAGCTAGGATGCGTTTTGATTCCCCGGAGTGATGAAGACTCCAACTCATACCATAAAGAATTTCGTCAGAAAATTTAGTAAATTTGGGTCACGTTAAAAGCCCACCTAATGAAACCCAAACGAAGTGGGCCCAAGTTCTTCAGATTCCCTAAGACGTGTATTTTAGCCTTATGAACTAAAATTGGGCATTGGATTCAAATATTGCAAGAAATCGCCCAAATGTGTGGAGTTTGCACAAAATTTCAATTTTGGACCAATCTAGAATTTGGCCTTAATTAAGGAGGGTACAACTATTATCTTTAAGATTAATTAGCGTGGATTTATTGTACACATACCAAGGAAGATTTTCAAGGTGGTAGGGCCTCAATTGGTGGAGGAGATCCTTCTAAAAGCTCCTAGAAGATGGAGGATGAAAACTAGAAAATGCAGTTCACCTTAGTTGTAGTTATCTTAAAAATTTGGTTTATTTTCCTAAAATAATTTGTAATCCCCCTATTGATACACTTGCACCCCTATTTGAATAGCTAATCCTGGCCCTTTTGGTATTTATAGAACCCATAACCTTCATGTAAACTCAACTTGAGTTAAATTATGAATTGAAAGGCAAAAGGCCATTTTCTCTCTCCAAAATCTCTACATCTTCATCTCTTTAATCAAGAGTGGTGACTAAAGTCTTTCATTTAGAATTCTTCTTGGTTGGCTACGAGCCTTTAAGAGAGGAATTCGGTGGAAAGCTTTAAGTCTTTCCTTTAGAGTTCTTCTTGGGTTGTTATGAGCCTTTAAGAAAGGAACTTGGTGGGAAGTGTTTTCTCTATCTGTTGGGTCTTACCTAGGGTCAAAACTCGCAATATTATTGATTGTTTGAGATTGAATTGCTCCACTTTCTCATTGAGCGAAGGGTACGAAATGTCCAAAAGAAGTATCCTTCGGTGTGATTATTTTGGTTCTTGTTTTGCTGATCTTGGAATTTTGAGGATCCATCCTCATCAAGTTAGTATTAGAGCTCCAGCTTATTTTGGGTGGTTATTGAATCAAAACCTTCATTGTCTCAAACACTTCACTACCTTTTCGTTTTCACTCTAAAAATCCGGACTTTGGCTCTTCAAAATTTTTCTTCATTGACCTATCTTCATCAATCTTTATGAGTCCACAGAGAACCCTAATTCTAGCCCAAACAAAATACCTAATCTAAACACATCCCTAAAACTCTACAAAAGGCATTCACAAAAAAACCCGTCAAAAAAATACCAAGGCAGAGATTTAGCCCGACCTACTCGTTCTGCTTGGCACGACCGCCCCACATTTCTTACACTCCCAGTCTTGTTCCAAAGATTTTACACGACCACCCTATGCCCCACCAGAGCACGACCATGCCCCCCTTAATTTCTCTATTTTCTTTTTTGGACCACCTCTAACATGTCTGTGCTTCCCCCGTTTCCATCTTTTACCTTCTTTTCACCTCACAATTACTACCATGGCTAGTGAGGGAGATGCGTCTCACTCGAAGAGCATTCCTCCTGAGCAAACACCCATGAGATCGGTAGTGTCCTTGTAGAGTTTCAAGCACAAGTGATGAAATTCACTCAAGAGGTTGAACAAGTGATGGGATCCACACAACGGAACCCTTACTGACGAGGCTATCATATTATCCCTATTGACTTCGCATAGTCTTCCACTTATGAAGACTTTGATGACAAGGAAGGAGGACCCAAAAGAACAAAACATCTAAGGGATGACCTTAGAGATCTCACAGTTGATGCTCCAGAATTTGATGACAATTTTAACCCGGATAACTATCTTAACTTGGTTCAAGAGCTTGGAAGGATTTTTAAACTCAAAGATTATAATGATAAAAATTCCTTGAAGTTGGCCATTCTAAAATTAAATGGGTATGCTTTACTATGTTATGAGCATTTGAAGCAGAGTAGGGCTAAAGAAGCCAAATTCAAAATTGAAACCTGGTTAAAGCTCAAGAAACATATAGATAAGAGATTCCTACTCCCTTCCTACAAACAAGAAATCTACCCCAAGATCACCTCTCTCAACCAATAGAATCTAAAGGTAGAAGAGTATATTAGGTAGTTTGAACAACTCCAAATGAAGGTTGGTTTAGATGAAGAACCCAAACTCAAGATTGCTAGGTTCATCAAGGGGTTATGCCCTAGCATTGCTAACAAGGTTAATCTACAACCTTACTTATCCTTTGATGATGTATGCCACCTAGCCATTAAAGTTGAGAAGTAACTTAAGGGTTAAAAACTCTATCAAACTACTTCTTCTATTTGTCCTCTAAGTACCCCCAATGGGTACTCCTCCCACAAAATGCTGACACTATGCCTGCAACCATCAAAGCCCTTGACAAGGGTAAAGGGATAACTAGTGAACCACCAAAGAGATTGGAGGGTAAAAGTGTTTTAAATGTCATGGTTATAGACATCTCAAAGTGGATTTTCCAAACCGGAGAACTCTCACCATTAGAGAGGTGGAAGAAATTCAAGCTATTAAGGAAGCAATTAGTAAGGAGGAAGCCGAGGATGAGGACCAAACTTTGATCACTTCGAATGTGGGTGAACTCTTTGTAATTTGAAGAGCACTCCATGCCCAAGAGGCTCCTTATGAGCTAATCCAAAGGGAGTAAATGTTTCATACCTGATGTACTATTCGAGGCAAGGTCTGTGAGCTTATTATTGATGGAGGAAGTTGCACCAATGTAGCTTCCCCAACACTTAATAACAAGCTTCAATAACCCACCATGGTGCACCGCACACCTTATTCTCTCCAATGGCTCACACAAGGAAGCTAGGTAACTGTTTCTAAGTAAGCTCTTATTGCAATCTCAATTAGTCTATACTCTGGTGAGGTACTATGTGATGTCCTTTCTATGGATGCATGTCACTTGTTACTTGGTAGGCCTTAGTTGTTCGATAATTATGTGATTCATTGTGGGCATGCCAACACATATGCATTCAAACACAAGTGTCGTAATCTTACTTTGACACCACTACCTCCTCCTAAACCCCTCAAATCTAAGTTGGAGAAAGGAAGTGAAAAAAGCCTATTTATGAGTGAAACACGGGTTAAAAGAGCCATTAGTAAGAGCAAGACCTTATTTGCCTTACTTATGGTGGAATCAAACACATGTGAGGGAGTGAAACTTATGCA
This sequence comes from Selenicereus undatus, assembly GCA_017589665.1. Taxonomy (NCBI): domain Eukaryota; kingdom Viridiplantae; phylum Streptophyta; class Magnoliopsida; order Caryophyllales; family Cactaceae; genus Selenicereus; species Selenicereus undatus. The sequence goes on from JACYFF010031958.1 coordinate 63,607,415, forward strand.
ACCCCTAGCTTAATCACTCTTGAGAGAGTTTATGGACGTGTTTGCTAATGAGTTACCCCCAGGGCTCCCTCCTTTGAGAGGAATTAAGCGCCAAATTGATCTACTATATGGTGCTCCTTTGCCAAGCAAGCCGGCCTATCGATACAATCCCAGTGAGTTAAGATAACTACAAAGACAAGTCCAAGAGTTGCTAGATCATGGTACATTAGAGAGAGCTTGAGTCCTTGCTTGGTTCCCGGTTTCTTGGTACCTAAGAGAGATGGGATTTATCGTATGCATGTTGACTCCAGAGCTTTAAATAACATCACCATCAAGTATAGATTTTTTTTTCCCTAGATCGGATGATATACTTGAAGAGCTACACAATTTCAATGTCTTTTTTAAAATTTATCTTTATAGTGGCTACCCCAAATTAGGATGAAATAAGGAGATGAATGGGATACTACTTTTAAGACCAAGTGTGGTTATAGGAGTGCCTTGTGATGCCTTTTGTTCTATCTAATGCTCCTAGTATTTACTGAGGCTTGTGCACGACGTGTTAAGACCATGCATTGGGAAGTTTGTTGTGGTGTATTTTGATGATATCTTGGTGTTTAGTCGTGATGAGACATCTCATGTGGAACACCTCTCTCAAGTGTTCGAAGTGTCGAGGCAACTAAAGTTATATGCCAAGCTTGAGAAGTATCAACTATGCACTCCTTAAGTTGTCTTTCTTGGCTATGTTGTGTTCGGTGAGGGAATTCAAGTTGATGAGTCCAATGTTGAGGATATCAAGAATTCATCAACTCCGACCTCTATTATGGAAGTTTGAAGCTTCCTTGGGTTGACCTCTTTCTACTGCCGGTCAATCAAAGATTTTAGCTATATTATGGCTCCTTTAGTCGAATGCATGAAGAAGGGAAGCTTTGAATGAGAAAGGTCACCTAAAGAACATTTAAAACAATCAAGGGAAGGCTATGTTCAGCTCTTATCTTGGTCTTTCCAACTTCGATCTCCTTTTTGAAGTTGAATGTGATGCGAGCGAGGTTGGCATTGATGCGGTCCTCACCCAAGCCAAACAACCCTTGTCTTATTTTATTGAGAATTTGAATGGCCCCAAACTCAATTACTCGACTTATGACAAAGAGCTTTATGCCATCGTTTGGGCACTTACCTATTGGAGTCACTACCTCAAGCCAAAGCCCTTTGTGATACATTCAAATCATAAGACCCTATCTTTCATCAATGGGTAAGCCAAGATCAATTTGAGGCATGCCAAGTGGGTGGAATCTCTTCAATCATTTTATTTCACTTGCAAGCATAAAGATGGCAAGGAAAATGGGATGGCCAATGCAATCTCAAGAAGATACACTCTTCTCTTTGCTCTAAACGCCAAAATCATGGGATTTTACACCATCCAAGAACCTTACAAGGAAGATGCAGATTTCTAAGGAATTATTGCAAACCCTAAGGATCATAACTCCTATACCTTGCAAGATAGGTTCCTCTTTAAGCACAACAAGTTATGTGTTGCAGGGTACTCTCCAAGGGAGTTACTTATAAAAGAAGCCCATGGCGGTGCATTAGAGGGTCATTTTGGCATTAAAAAAAAATGAGATCTTCAAGGAGCACTTTTATTGGCCTCATATGGCAATTGATGCCCATACAGTTGCTTTCAAGTGTACCATATGTCATAAGGCCAAGAACGCCTTCCATCAAGGGTTGTACACTCCTCTTCCAACAATAAATAGCCCTAAGGAAGGCGTTAGTATGGATTTCATTTTGGGTCTACCAAGAACCCAAAGAGGGCTTGGCTCAATCATAGTTGTGGTTATTTGGTTCTCCAAGATGGCCCATTTCATTCCATGTCACAAGAGTGATGATGCTTCTCACATTGCTTATCTATACCTCAAGGAGGTCATCTAGCTGTAAGGTGTGCCAAGGAGTATTATCTTTGATAGAGACACTAAATTCCTTTCCCATTTTTAGAGGTGTTTATGGAGATTGTTGGGAACTATGCTCTTATTTAGCACTACTTGTCACCCTCAAACCGATGGGAAAATGGAGGTTTCCAATTAGACTCTATCTCTAGTCCTTAGGGCATTGGCGAGCAAGCACCTCAAAGAATGGGATTTAGAGATTCCTCATACCGAGTTTGCGTATAACCTATGTAACATCCTATCTCCCTTTGAAGCTTGTTATGGAGTTAATCCTCTTACTCTAATAGATCTTATTCCTCTTCCTTTTAAGCATAGGGTTAGCTTTCAGGCCCAAGAGAGAGCTAAGTAAAAGAAGAAGCTCAATGAGCAAATTCACGCTCAAATAGAGAAGGGCAACGCCTCTTACAAGGTTGGAACAAACAGGCATCGAAAGGCCATGGTTTTCAACCTGGGAGATTTGGTGTGGTTGCACCTAAGGAAGGATAGATCCCTTCTAGGTGGGAAAAAAAACTCATGGCTAGAGGAGAAGGCCTTTTCAAGGTGCTTGAAAGGATTGAGGAAAATGCCTACAAGTTTGAGTTAGCCGAAGACATGTATATGAGCCCCACTTTCAATGTGGGTGACTTAGCTCCTTATGTAGAGGACGATTTAAGGATTTAAGGGAAAAATCCTTCTCAAGAGGGGGAAGCTAATGCATTCCAAGGCCTAAGCCAAGTCTTGACTAATCATCCTCAGCAAAGTCCAGGCTAACTTTTCTTGGGTCAAGATGGTCATTGCTCTAGTATTGCACTTGATTTTGTCTGAGCTTCTCACCATCCAAAGAAAGTCCAATTGGGGCAACCTCTGCTTCTTGGAAAGCTTAGAGAGTCTAATTTAGGATGATGCAATAAAATTACAATTCAAGTTTCATTTTGATTCCCTAAAGTGATATAAACTCCAACTCGTATAGTATAGGTTTTTGTTGGGAAATTTAATGATTTGGGTTAAGTTAAAATCCTACCTAACGAAGCCGAAATGAATCAAGCCAAGTTCTTTTGATTCCTTAAGATGTCTATTCTAGCCCCATGAGCTACAATAAGTCATTGGATTCTAATATTAGGATAAATTGCCCAATATATGGAGTTTGTACAAAATTTCAGTTTTGAGGCAATTTGGAATTTGGCCCTAATTGTCTTTGAGATTACTTAGCATGAGGTGATTCTACACATACCAATGAAGATTTCCAAGTTGTAGGGCCTTCTGAAAGCTCCCTAGAAGATGGAGGATAAATCCTAGAAAATACAACTCACCTTAGTTCTAACTATCTTAACAATTTGGTTTATTTTTCTAAGATAATTTGTAATCCCCCTGTTCGTACATTTGTACCACTATTGTAACAGCTAATCTCTCCCCCATTTTATGTATTTATAGAGTCCATTACCTCCATGTAAATTCAGCTTGAGTTGAATTTATGAATGGAAAGGAAAATGATGATATTATCTCACTAAAATCTCTACATCTTTATTTCTTTAATTAAGAGTGGTGAGCAGAGTCTTTCCTTAAGAATTCTTCTTTTGTGGCTAAGAGTCTTTAGAAGAGGAATGTGTTGGAAAGTAATTAAACTATCTTCAGTGTCTTACCTCGGGCACAAACCTCACAATTTATAGATTGCTTCAGATTAAATCCAAAAAAAGCATCCTTGGTGTGATTATTTTCCTTGTTATCTTTGATTTGGGAGTTTGAGGATCCACCCCCATGACATTCCCCAAACATTTGGGCTTTATTAATACTCTAATTTATCACCTACTCATGCTTTATTACCCTCTGCCCTTTGAATTTTACAACATTTCCCTTAGTTGTTTACCACTTTTCAGCACTAGTCTCTATGTCCTCTATATTAGTGTCCATTTTTTCATTCTCACTCCCTCCATGTCTTCCCCTTGGTGTCATCAACTTTGTTTTTCCCCTTATTTTGAGATGCTATCTTTGATTTAGGTTCATGTTGGTCTTCTCCCTTGGGTTCATACTCACTCTTACCCCTTGAAGATTGGCTATCTTTACCTCCCCGTCAAACAGTTTCAGGCCACGGAATAGGTGGTTCAAGGCAGGGGTCCCCCTTAATCGTACTTAACTATATAACCTTTGCCTTTGTCTTTACATTTCTCAAGACTTGGTCTATCTTGATCACATGTTTGAGGTCCTTTTAGAGATTTATATGGATGCGATATCCTTAATCTCAGTGAGTTACTAAGTTTCATCAGTTAGCATTGATGTTTTGGGCCTTTGGCACAGGTGTGTGTTTTTTAACCCTCAGGCATTGATGAATTTAAATTCCAACATAGGTGTCTTTTGGGCTTCATGCATTGGTGTTTTCTATATCTTAGGCAGAGGTTTTTTAGCCTCTTGACCTTTGGCATTGACGTATTCTAGGCCCAATGAACAAATTTCTTTGGGGAATTCTATTTTCTTTTTTTTATATACTGAGGATTGTGCTAGAGTATGTTTTATCCTTGGCCTAGTAAATTTTAAGCTAATTGAATGGGTAGAACCAAAGGCCATGCTTCTTTAACTACTAGGCACAAGTTTATATCGGGGATTGAGAGTAGAAGGCATCAATTGAGCTTGACCCACCCTATGAATTATGTACATAGTAAGGGCCTTGTGTGCTCTTATACAACCAACCGTGTCTATTGATTCCTGGTCACTCCTACCCTTCCTCAAACTAGATTTCAAGTGTAACCTGGTTATTACATAGTACAAATAAACAACATTATCAAATACAAGTTATTCAACATACCATTTCAAATTAAAGGAGGACAATTAGTCAACATCAAAATCAAAATCTTCATAACATCACCTCCTTCATGTTTGACGTCAGGTTCAGTTAGAAATTTTTCCCCAGAGTTAATCTCTAGGTAAATTTCACTTTATCCGTTTCCTTAATATAATTGATTGACAACATTCAAACAAGCAACAAAAACATAGGATGCCAAGTCCTCTATGAACAAATATTACAGGAAATCAACAAATTACACACCGCTACTAACCATACAATGCAAATCCAACATATAATTAATATATAATTAACAAGTAACCTACCACAATCGGCCCTTAAGTTTCACAAAATTAACAAAAAAACTTCACTTTAGTACTTCTAAGCTACGTTTTCTGAGAAAAAGACTTATCTTCTTTAAGATAGACAAAGCAAACATTGAACTATTACACTTTTAGTTCTAAATATTCATTGCCCTCAACAAATACAAAATACTAAATTCTTACCTTTGAATTTTTGTCTCTAACAATGCACAATAACAGAGCAATCTAGGGTTTGCTTCAGTTGACTTTTGGGTGAAGAAACCAAAATGAGAAGACTTCAAACTTGGGTTAATAAGGGAGAATAAGAGAGTGAGCTTTCTACAAACTACATCAAATTTTTATTTTTTTTAAGAGAATTAATTTGAAGGTGAGAAGCATAAATAAGTTAACATAGAGAGAAAAAGAGTAAGGGTGAGCAGGCCAATAAAATTTACCTTGGGTCAAACTTGATGAGGGAATAGAATCCTGAAATTCCTAAGATCATAGATGACTAGGCAATTAATCACTCCAAAGGATGCTTCTTTAGGATTCAATCTTAAAAAATTCATAAGACTGTGAGTTTTGACCCAAGGTAAGACCCAAAAGATAGATAAAACACTTCCCCCTTGTTCCTCCCTTAAAGGCTCACAACCACAGAAGAAGAACTCTAAAGGAAAGACTCAAACTTTCCATCAAATTCCTCTTCTAAAGGATCTTAGCAAGCAAAGAAGAATCCTAAAGGAAATACTCTACTCATCCTTCGTAATTAAAGAGATAAATAAGTAGAGATTTTAGTGAGATAATGACCATATGCCTTTCCATCTATAATTCAACTTCAAGTTGAGCTTACAATGAGGTAATATGGTCTGTAAATACCCAAAATAAAGGGGATTAGTTGTTATATTAGTGGGGAAGGTGGGATAATAGGGAGCTTACAAATTATCCTGGACAAGTAAATAAAGATGCTAAGATAATTACAATCAAGATGAGTTGTACTTTCCAGGATTCATCCTCCATCCTATAAAGAGTTTTTAGGGGGCTTTACTCCATTAATGGATGTCTCACCACTTGAAAAATTTTCCTTTATGAGTATATAATTATCCCATGCTAAGCAATCTCAAAGATAGCATCTCTATCCTCCTCAATTAAGGCCAAATTCCATATTACTCTAAAACTATAATTTTGTGTACACTCCATATATTTGAGGCATTTCTATCAATATTGAAATCCAATGCCTAATTTTAGCATATGGGCTGACATAGGCGTCTTAGGAAATCACTAGAACTTGGGCTTGCTTCATTTGGGATTTGTTAGGTAGGATATTAACTTGACCCAAAATCAACATGTTTTCTGATAAAAACCAACACTGTAGAAGTTAGGGTTTTTCTCACTTTGGGGAATCACAATGCAACCTAAGTTAGGATTTTCTTTTATGAAGCTAAATTTAACTCCCTAAGCTTCCCAAAAAAGCATAGATCGCCCTAATTGGACATTGATAGGGTGGTGAGAAGCCAAGCCGAAACCAAGTGATATGCTGGAATGGTGACCACTTTACAAAGAGTTAAGTCCCTAAGCTTCCAAAGGAGGGTTGGTTTGGACTTTGGTGTGGATGAGGGTGTAGACAAGAGTTGACTTGGGGTTTGTTATGCATCACTTGGGCCTCATAAATTATATGAAATAGAATAAACAACTTATTTCATCCTAAATTCAATTATTACAAAGTTGTAAGCCGAACTTACCATTGGTGCTTTATGCATCAAACTCCCCTTCATCGAAAGGATTTGCCCTCAAATCCTTACGATTGAAACCCAAGGAAACCAACCTTGATAACTTGCCGCACCCCTTGAGAAAACTCATTATGCTAACAGTTCCACCTTTCTTAAACACATAGGAGTTGTTGAAGCCTTTGGGGCATACTCTAATGGGATGAACAATCCTTCCAACATTCACAAACCTATTGAAAGTCTCAATATAATCATCACAACTTAAACTAAGAGAGATTTCCTCATTACTCACAAGCTTGACTTGTTGAGACTCACTTTTAAGGGCAAAGGAGTTAATTGATCTTCGTGCCAACAAGGGAGAGAGTTTTACATTAGGCTTGGAAGTGCAAATGATTTCTTTATGAAGCTTCAATTTTTTTGTTGGGTTTGAGGTTAAGCAGAATTTAGGGATTGAGATTGATGGTTTGGACTTGGAAGTTAAGTCTTTTGTGACAGACAATCTTGGGGCAAAATTTCAATGGTCTCGTAAAAAATAGATACTAAGCATCTATGGAAAACACATCATAGATAGTGCCATTCCCCAACTTGCCCAATGGAAATGAAAGTAGAGTTTCCTTAATGATATTCACCTTAATTCCCGCATTGGGAAAATAGAAAGTGTAAGAGTGAGATCATGGGACAATAGGTAGTGTCACTTCCAAGTTGGGCTTTGATTCAACGCCTTTCTCTTCTAGATCCAAAAGGATGTCATTTTATTGCTTGACCTCTTCTTATCCCATGCTAGGCTCCTCTCCCTTTTGAACTTGAATTAGAGCCTCCAGAATTTCTTTAAAGGAAGGAACTGGTGTAGAGTCTGTTTGAATGGGAGCTTTAAGGGAGCTCTCATCCATCACTAAGCTTTCTCTTTCTCTCTTCTCAGCAAAACCCAACATGGGTTCATTTTTATCTTGAACAAAAATAGGATTTCCTCTTAAACCAATATCTTCTCTTTGAACAATTGACTTTTCTTCCAAGGGCTCTTCTTCATTCAGCAATCTCGGTAAAATCTTGAATCCGTGTATGATTTGAGCCAACTTTAAGTTCTGATTCTGGGCTTTCCTAGTAGAGCTCACTCCTTTCTAAGGCACTTGAGCCAATGTTGGGCATAACCTCGGAGTTTTTGAGTAGCTATCATGAAGCGCTCTTCACCCCAATATCCTTTTGCATCGAAATAATCTTCAAGTGTCTGAACCCATCTCAAAGACATGGTAGGATCTAAACTCATACCATCAAAGTAAGGAGGTTCTTTCATAGCCTTACACTATTTGACTTGAGAGCCTTCTCACTTGATCTTGAAGATCAAGTATGGCCAAATCTGCCTTAGTATCAAGAAACAAAAGGTGAAAATGGTTTGGGGAAACAAAGGAAAGAAGGTTCAGCATGAGATAGGGGAACCACAGAGGAGGAAAGATTCACCAAGGTGCGGATAGGGGAACCACGGAGGAGGAAAGTTTCTCCACGGTGGGGGTAAGGTTCACCAAGGTGGGTAAAAGGTTCATCATGGTCCGTGGGGCCTCACCACGGGCAGAGCATGGTGGTATCTATCCGGGGAAGTTTGCAAATTTTTTGTGACTACTTATGTGGAGTTTTGGGTTTTACTTCATTTAGGAGTTGTGTTTGGGCTATCAAAGGTTCTTTGTGGGCTATTTAGGATTGATTAAAGGAGGATGAATGATGGAAATTTTTGAGAAACGAAAGTGTGGATTTTTGGGGATGAAAATGAGAAGATGGTGAGGGCCTCATTGAATCAATGAAGATGAGGATTCAACAATCACCTATGTGAAGCTCTAGCTCTGATACATACTTGATGATGGTTGGAATCCTCATGCACCCAAGATCATTGACAACAAGGAAATTAATCAGTCCAACGGATGCTTCTTTTGGATTCAATCTCAAACAGCCAATAACATTGTCAGTTTTGACCCAAGGTAAGGCCCAAAATATAGACAAAACACTTTTTACCAAGTCCATCTCTTAAAGGCTCATAGCCAATAAATAAGAACTCTAAAGGAAAGGCTCAAACTTTCTACCAAATTTCTCTTCTAAAGGCTTTTAGGAGCCAAAATAACCTAAAAGAAAGACTCTACCAACCACTCTTAACCAAAGAGATAAAAAAAAAGTAGAGATTTTAGTTAGAAAATAGCCATACGCCTTTTCAATCATAATTCAACTTCAAGCTAAGCTTAGAAGGAGGTAATGGGGTCTATGAATACCCTAAATAGAAGGGATTAGTTGTTAAATTAGTGGGGCAAGTGGTCCAATAGGGGGCTTACAAATTATCCTAGAAAAATAAGTCAAGATGCTAAGATAATTACAATCAAGATGAGCTGTATTTTCCAGGATTCATACTCCATCTTCTACAGAGCGTTTAGGGGTCTCCACTCCACCAATCGATGTCTAAACACATGGAAAATCTTCGTTGATGAGTATAAAATTCTGCCATGCTAAGTAGTGACAAAGATAGCAACTGTATCCCCCTCAATGATGGCCAAATTCCAGATTGCTTTAAACAGGAATTTTGTGTACACTCCACATATTTAGGCCATTTATTGCAATATTGAAATCCAATGCCTAATTTTAGCTTATGGGCCTAAAATAGACATATTAAAGAATTACCAAAACTTGGGCGTGCTTTGTTTTGGATTTGTTTGGAAGGATATTAACTTGACCCAAATTCAGCAAGTTTTCTGATAAAAACCAGCATTGTATCAGTTGGGATTTTTATCACTTTAGGGAATCAAAACGCGACCTAACTCGGGATTTTATTACATGGACCTAAATTTAACTCCGTAAGCTTCCCAAAGAAGCATAGATTGCTCCAATTAGACATTGCTACGGCGGCGACAAGCCAAGTTGAAACTGAATGATATGCTAGGATGGTGACCAACTTCACCAAGAAGGGTTTGTTTGGACTTTGGCGTTGGTGAGGGTGTAGTCAAGAGTTGGCTTGGGGCTTAGAATGCATCACTTGAGCCTCATAAAATAAATTAAATAGAATGAACTTATTTCGTCCTAAATTCAATTTCTGCAAAGTTGCAAACCAAACTTGCCTTAATGCTTTATTCATCAGTTTTGTCAACACAACCCTTTCCATGTCAATTATGTCGACTGTGACATCATTGCACCACAGAGTTAAAGTGACTTGGACCCATTGGTGGCATGCATGAGTTAAATAGGATCAAAGTAGGGCCTAATACCATGTATTTTGAAAGTAGGTTTGATTTTCAATAGATCGGCCAAACAAGGAATTATTTAAATCGAAAATTCCTTCAAAAAAATATATTGAAGGAATTTTAGCCCACTTGGCATAGTATTTTCTTGGCTCCCTCGCTACTCAAGTTCAAATCAGGGGGAACTACATTAGCATTTTCCTTAGAAAATAGAGGAGGTAGATGTTGTCCCTCGTGTCTAAACACTAGTTTTCCCCCTATCTAATTAGCCTATTAATTTTTTTCTAACATAGGGGTTTAATTGGTGATTTGTACTTACCAACTAAAAAACACAAAAGAAAACTCTTTTTATGATTTTTTTAAACAAAAAGATATAGCAAGGTGAGTTTTAGATGTATAGTGAAAACAAAAAGAAAAATGTGTTTAGTGGAAAGAGTAGCATCATGTTGTGATGTATGTAGCTTAGGATTAATAAAAAATTAGTATCAAAAGGCCACTTCAATGGGGTCAAATATAAATGAAGTCAAACTGCTTATAGTGGAAAACCAAACTAGGGCATAAACTTACAATTGATCCTATTAAATTATGGTTTCAACCATGTCATGATCCTCCTATTTAGTTGAGCCTTATTATCACCCTATGCTTTGCGAAATTTGCTTTTTGGTCACTATATATTGCATTCGTTAGATTCTTCATGCATGATAATTCATATTAGCAATGTAGTTTTATAAGGTGCAAATGATAAATGTCTTATTGTGAGACACTTTTCAAATGTGTTGTCTGATGTTTAAAATTATAATATAATTCATTAAATTTTAAAAATAAAATTATTAAATAGTGGAAGGGAGTTATGATATTGGATATTGGAATTGGGTTGAAGGTTACGCAAATGAAGGCAGTTAGTTATTTGTGTGGTCCATCAAGAGCATTTTCCTACCACTAATATTTAGGGCTACATTGTACCTAGGTATTTCTGATTCTTAAAATCAATACAAACACTATTCTACCCATATTCTTTCTCTGAAATCTCTAAAGTCTCATCAATTTGATCATTAGCAGCAAGTCTTGAGGGTTTTACTCTATTTATGCCTCGCGATTGTTGTAATATTGGTGTCAAAGTTTCTGCCTAGTGTGTGGAATTGGTCTGGCATAGAAAAGGAAAATGACATCTCAAGTTCAAGCACAAAATTCGTAAAGAAAATATATTAGGGAATTTGGAACAACAAATTTATGGCCCAACATTGAAGTAGCAACAAGTGATGATTTAACAAATGACATCGTAGAATCAACGCATTGAGTAGCAGTAACAAGCACTAGGCTAGCTAATAGCTCATATCAAGTAGCCGAGTATTTAGAAAGGTAAAACCCCGCAATGTAGTCCCAAGTACATTCTAATTGGGGATAAAGATGGATGAAAATAAGGTGGTATTGAGAACTATTTTTCCCTTTAACCCAAAAGTTGAGTTCTCAGTTTTTGATAATCCAATCCAAGGGGATGGATAAAAAAATTAAATTCTCAAAATATTTCACATGTAAAATCGCTAGGAATTAGAAGGTGAAATAGCTTCATTGCATTTTCAAGCAAAAGTGAATGATGAGGAATGATTCCTCAACTCTCAAGATTATCAACACACTAGAGTAACCCAAAAACAGTGGATGCTCCTTCTTAGAATGAATTTCCGACAATCAAGGTGATTATAAGGTTACAACCCAAAATTAAGAACCTTAAATAAACTAAACACTTTTAACCTCATCTCTCTCCTAGTGGCTTAGGCCCCCCAAAGAGAAATTTCAAAGGCAAGGCTCTAAATTACTGCTCCAAATTAGATATAAAGATGAAGAGATTTTTAGGCAGAAGTTGGTCTTTTTATTTTTATTCCATCATCAACTCAAATTTGGGTATACATTAAGGGGAATGAATCAAAATGCACCAAATTAAGGGAATAAAATGATACATTGGTGGGCTAAGTAGACCAATGAGAGTCCTACAAAATATCTTAAAAAATAAAGAAAAAATCTAAGGATAATGACAAATGTCATGGGTTATAATTTTTAGGATTTCTTCCCCATGTTCTAAGAAGGTTCTAGAGAGTTTACGGATGCAGAGCAAGGCACCTTAGAGAGTTCCCCTAATCCAAATTATACTTAAGGTTCTGCCATGGTAAAGGAGGTTTAAGGGTAACCAAACATTAGCTACCCAAAGCCAAGCATTGTTCTCATTTTCAAGTCCATAACTGAGCACAATTTTCGACACTGTTTTTAGTGGTGATTCTAAGGTTTCCTATGGAAACATCATACTTTGTTGGACTCCATAAAATTTCTACTTTTCCATGAGGAAATCAATTTTGGCCTTAGTATAAGTCATTTTGCTCAGTAGGCGCAAAAAGGTTTACATGTGCATGGTTAGTCCAATTCTGCTCGCTTTTGTGGTTTAGGCTGGTTCACCACCTAAAACCCAATTTAGGGCCGATATGTTTTTTTTTTCATAAGGTTAGAAAACATCCTAAGTCATCACACCCTGAAGGGAAGAAAAAGGCTAAATCAAGTTCTTAACAGAGATACAATAGATCAAAGTTGGCCTATACAGGATTGGCTCTATTCTAACAAATTTTGGAAATTGGTCTAGTTCTTTTTCCAAGACCTATTTAGAGCCAATAATTTTGTTTGGAATGTCATTTAAAATCCTATGGTACCCTAAGATGTAAAGAAATCAAGTCTAAGTCAAGTTCTTCAATGTGATTTAACTCTCATAATTAACCGCTACAGCTTTGGTCCCTTCTGATATGCTTTAGGGATTTGATGTTGTTCTTCTGCCGATACTTGAGTTAGAGCACTTTTACAGGTTGGAGTGTTTAATAACATTTCTAGGAACCTAATCATACAAAAAAATTGTGTTGAATTCAGTTTAAGATGGAGAACTTCTTTGCTCAAGTTTAGTACTTAATCGATCAGTTAGGCACTAAGCAACCTGTTTGACTTAAAGATGGAGTTTTCCATTCGTGGGGGGTTTGGTGACCTGTATTCTTAGCTCATTGATACCTTGGATGACTTAAATGAGTTGAATAATTAAACTATGAAAACAACGCAACCAAATTTCCCAAGACCATCCCCAGCAATGGCGCCAAAAACTTCTTGTGAATTTCCCAAGCGCACAGTTTTATCATTGTAGCACTTACGGGTGTCGATTCTCAGGGATAGATTATGAAATTAGATTAAAAGAATTGACATGATGTCGCAAACTTCGTTAACAAAAGTAAATTATGCTTATCCCAAATTGGCAAAATGGGTAAAAGCCATAATAGAAATAGCACCTAAAAAGACGAACAACATCCAAGCATATCACAAGTAAAACTCAGTAAACTTATTGGTCGAACTTAGAACAATTTTACCCAGGTTGCAAGGTAGAGAAGAAGGAGCGATGCTTATCAAAACTCAAAACTTCATTTGCATGAGCAGGGCAACTTCTAGCAGTGAAACAACAAAGAAATGAATCAAACCAAGTGATTAAACTCACCAATTAGAACCCAAACCGGATGTTCAATCCAAAAGCTTGTATGTTCAACACCCAAAAAAAAAAACTAAAGTTTCTCGCTTGCATTAACCAAACATTGAGGCCAATTACAAATATTAAAATCTAAAAAATGGATTTGAACTAAGAAAGACAAGAAGAAAAGTATGAAAAACCTAATCTACTACTCTGTACTTGCTGTCCTCCCCTTCTGCTTTCTTACTCCTATTATAACTCACACTTGATTGCTCCAATCACAGTTGAATTAAAACCAAACCCGCAAACACTGAATTGATGGAATGTGGTGAGATAATGATGACGGAGAGTAACGATTGCTTTCACTAATGGTGATAATGGAGGTGAATGAAGGAATGGTGAAAAAAAAAAAGAAAATGAATTAAGCAAAGATGAAGAGGGGTCACGACTGGGCTTACTTGTTCTTCCTTTTTCATAAATGGTCCAACAATTCTTTATTAGCAAACTCTTTTTATTTGATTTTTCAAATACCTACAAAGCAAACAAAACAAATTAAAATTCTAATTTAATTATTTATTTCGAGCAAATATTAGATAATAAAAGGGTATAAAATGAATGATATCAGTTTGAACACATGGCTATATTATTTTCATGTTACACTACTTTAAAATATGCTCAACGCCCAAACCAAAACATTGTTGCAAAGCCTATAAAGGTCACTCAAAACTTCGCTTATCAGTAATGTCTTTTGCGTGGACAATTGATTCTAGCGTCAAGTAGCTTTGTAGTAAGAGCATACTTCTAGTTAAAGTTCTATGGACTCATCATGTCCATGGAAAATCAAACTTCTAGGTTTCGAGGATGAAACTTATTTTGGGGGGGGGGAGATGTAATATCCCAAACCTAATTCATGTTAATTAATTTAGTTAATTTCAATTTAATAGAGTTGAACGCCGCATTTCAATTTGTCATCAGAAATATTTATGTGATTTCAGGTTGCAACAACAAAGCGGCATCAAAAAAGGATTTAGTAATACTTTATACAAGATCATTTGATATTTATAAATAAATAAAACCTAGCATGATAATAAAGATTATTAAAAGAGATATTTTCATGGAAGATAATAATTAGGAATAATTATTATAATTTATTGACCTATGCTATGTAAATAAAACAATAATGCGAATAAACGATTAAATAAATAAATACTAAAATATACATTAGTTGTGTGGGTGGAGTTCATAATTTTTTGCTTAAATTCCTGAGATTACCCAAGATGGCCTAGTTTATTTGCAAAATAGAAGAGGAATTCTCTTTTTAGGAGAAGGGGTGAGAAATTGACATAAAAATAAAAACGAATTTAAAAAAAAATTAAGCACCCCTCTTTCCACCGATGTCAGCTGCCGGGCCCCTCTCTTCTATTTTTTAAAGAACCAAGCCTTTCATCCCTCTATCTCCTCTTGGTTTCCAAGCACAAACACCCCCATTAGTGTTGCAACACCTATCCCTCTACCCTGTTCAGCCATAGCACCAGGTGCAGCCGTTGACCACCAAGCATCGCTGTCGTCAGCACCGAACACCGCCACCACTCCACACCTCCTTGCTTTGTGTTCCTTAGTGGTTGGAAGGTGAAACCCAAGCTCCCTCTAATTTGTTTCCACCCTTCAACATTTTAATTTAGTTTGTAAAATGCTTATTTTGAATATATTTGTTGTTTGTTATTGTGAATTTAAAGTTATTATGACCATTTTGTGGGCCTAAATGGCTAGTTGCCTGTTGGTGTCCAAAGAGGAACGACTTGACTATGGGTTGCAAATTAGTTGATATGGGTTATTGAGTTGAGATTTAAGGGTTTTTGTTGAAGTTAGGATGAAATTAATGTTCTATGTGTGGATGCATTGGTGTTTACCATGATAGATGTTGTGGTAGAGTAACGTTGAAGATAAAGGAGGAGGAGAAGCTATTTTTGGATTTTGAAACTAGCTAATGAAATATAAGTTTTGGGAAGTAAATTTGGGGATATTGAGTAGGGTTTAATGTGAAATGTGTGTACTCATAATACTTCAAAGTGATGGTGGACCTCGATTTCTATGGACTAACCAAAGTAATAAAGTTAACGGAGTAGGATTAAAGTTAATGATGAGTGTTACTCAACATAAGAGGACTGTCAAAAAGCTAGTTGAGATTTCATAAATAAATAACAGCTCAATTTGGCCCGAGAATGTGTACACGACATTGATGACAAGGGTACTACGAATTAGGCATTTGTAAGACTAACCCTATTTAGCTAACGAGCTATTAATTTATCAAGTAGTGGAATGAAAATGTTAGCATTAACCACGAATAATAATAATAATAATAATAATAATAATAATAACAACAACAACAACAACAACAATAATAACAATAGCAGTAACACTATAGCAGTAATATTGACAATAAACAAACAAACAAATAAATAAATAGATAAATAATAAACAGTAATAGTGATAACAACAATAATACAAAAGGGAGGACATAAAATGACTAATTTCTTGAATCAACGATAAACAAAAAATTGAAGATTTAAGTGTTTTTAAGGAAACTGACGATGAGACGTAGATAGATAAGAATATACCAAGTAAGGTTATGGATTTTCCACAAAATTGTAATAACAAAAGCTATTAATATATTACTGATAATAGAAAGTCCATTTGGAATAGAAGTGCGGCCACTTTCGTCGTTATCGAGCCAGAATGAGTTTATTTTTTTCATAAAAGAAAGAGAGCTTTTAAAAAGACTCATGTACATTTATTGCCTGTACGCTTCAAAAATTTACGTGTTTTCCATAAATATCTAAGTCTCGTAATATATAACTATTTAATGAATCATTTTCAAGTATTGTTTTGCCACATAATCAAGTGAACCAACTAGTTTTCAATCATCAGGGCTTATGCCTTTTAGTTTGCCCGTGCTGCCTGAAGTTTGGCTATCCGATCTACTTGACAAGTACACCTATGTGATCATCACAGTGTACGTATGAGCTCATCACTTTGGGTTTCACTTTCAGACAATAACGAGTGGCAACTTTGACATCATTCTCTCTCTCTCTGTAGTTCTGAACTAAAATGAATTGAAATGTGGCCCTCACTGAAAAATATATTTTGTCCCTCACAGTATAGGGGTAGACATACGGAGCTTTGGCTCACCCTTCGAACACTTTGTGTTTTCATGCTTGAGGTTGCTCATTTTAAGGAGCTAAGCGTTGAGCATCGGAAGGGCAGCAAAGAGTTAATCGATGGGATTTAGCAAGGTTTATAGTGACACCTTTCCTAGTATTGAAGTGCCCGCAAGCATATAGGTGGGTTATGGATTTGACGTTTGGGCTCAAGCATGTGCAATCTACAGACCACTTACCTTGTGTTGTACAAGTCATCACTACGTTGGCATTGGGCATTCTCAATCGTTAATCCTCATCCTTTCAAGGTGACAAACCTTATTTTGGTTTAATTTTCCCGCTTTCTTTTGGCTCATGTCCCTTCTTTTTCCCTCGGTCAAGTAGGGATTTGAGCAAATTTGACCTCCTGAAGATTCGATGCCTCATTTTAACCCTTTTAACTTTTTTTTCAGATGCTTTTAGTGATAACCAAAGAAATGGGCGACAACTACTAGAGAAGAAACAACGCCAGAGTGAAGCCCAACCACACTAGGGTCGAGGATGAGCAAGGAAGTAAAGGACCCAAGAAAGAAGGGCCACAACGCGTCCATGTCGCCATGGCAACAACCATCCTAGCCCTCATGTGGTGAAGCCCATTTTCGAAGTGGTGGCGATGGCCACTCGTTGTCGTGGTAACGGCCTGTTGCCAATGCACAAAATCTTCCTAGCATCCAACGGGTCACTGTCATCATTCATATCCCTCGTGGCTCATGTATTAGTTATTGTATATTTCAGTAGGATTTTCCTACTTCGAAAGGCTCTCATATATTTTTCCTTGTTGAAAACACTCTCAAATATTCTAGCGTTAGCCGTTTTGGTAAAGGAGATATTCGGTTTTGTTGATCTTTGTTAAAAGATTTGAAGATTAATCTTACTACCTTAATCTAATGTTTGCTTCTCTTTCTCCCTCACTCTTTTATTTTATAATTGCCCACGTTTTGTTTGACTTTGGTTACTTCTGATTTTTGATTGGGATGATGATGATTAGTGAGCAAGTTCTCCCCTTGAGCTGGGGTTTAGGCTATTAGAATGCCCTAAATAAGCTAGGTGTGATTTACTCTTTGGATGATTTCTTATTTCTTTCCAACCAAGAGTTCGTTGAAAGGCTAGAAAGAGCACTTCACCAAATACATGGGGCAAATAACTACACCAAGAGGTGAGTTATTGCCTTGTGTGTGCGGAGGGAAGGAAAGTAAGCCTTGGGTATGAAAATAACCCAAGCTCTGCTTGGTAAAGTGCTAGCTATCCTAAACTACAATCTCTCAAGCTCCCATGAAAATAGGAGAGCTTGTAGATTGGGGTTGCCCTTGTCTTTGGAAAGAAGGTTGGGATGCTTTTAAATGAGCCAACCAACCGCCTATAAGTCGCATTGTAGTAAATGCTAAAGAGAAAACTGACATATAGTAGGAATAAATTAGCATTCTAGTAATTAATTTCTTGACTCAAGACCTCTCCTTTCGGAATTTAATCCACCAATTGTCGATATTTTTCTCAATTGTTCTCTTAACCTTAGCTTTTAATCTTTCTAGATTCAATCCACTTAATTAGGTAGATAATCTAAGAACTTCTTCCCTGAGGATTCGACCTGTACTCACCAGTTGCTAACTATAGGTACACCATGGGCTTGTAGTTTAACTTAGTTTATATCAAGCTATTGGCTCTGTTATCGAGGAAAGTATTTTTTTGATATCATATCTAGTTGGGTGATTCGAGGCTAGATTTTGGCTCTTGTTTTTCTTGGATTTACCTCTTGTCCTTCATTTGCTTTAATTGCTTCGATTGGCTTACCTTCCTCGGTAGCGCTTTGTGTTTCATACGTAGAAGGAGTCAAGGTTTCGTTCAATTTGATCCCCCTTGATCCTAAGATCTAGCCAACTCTCAGGTCATGCCAACAATATGCAAGAAGGCAAAGGAAGGAAAGAACAAAACATGGAGCGCAATCCCGATATAACCCTGTTGAGGGACTTTGCGATGTCGGATCCAAATGCCATCCCATCCAGTATTGTGAGACCCCCTGTAGAAGCAAATAACTTTCGATTTAATCCGAATTTTGTCACATTGTTTCAACAGGACCAATTTGGCGGTTATCCTATAGAAAACCTCAACAACTTATAGCATCCTGCCTTGAGAAGTGTGATATAATTATGATGAATGGCATTTCCAATGATGCAATCCGCCTCCTCCTCTTTCCATTCTCATTCAAGGATAAAGCTAAGTCACAGTTATTCAATTCGAATGCCAATTCATTTACCACATGGGAGAAGCTCTCGAAGCCATTTTCACCTAGAAAACCACCAAGGTTCGCAATGATATCACATCTTTCACCCAAATGGAGCCTGAATCCTTATATAAGGCTTAGGAGTGATTTAATGAGCTCTAACGGGAGTAATGCAAGGAACTCTAACAGGAGTGGCCTCATCATGGCATCCCAGATTGGCCATTAGTGCAAACTTTCTACAATGATCTTCAACAACCAATAAAGATTTCTATTGATGTGGCTGAGAGAGGAGCTCTCATGGGCAAGCCAACTAATGAAGCTAAGACATTACCTAAGGACATGGCCTCAGACAACTGCTGTTGGGCTAATGAGAGGGGGAATCCCAAGAAAGGAGGAAGAAATGATGTTGATGCATTCACTATGCTTGGAACTAAGGTGGATGCCCTTTTCTGAAAGCTAGATCGCCTCCAACCAAATCCCTCTCAAAGGGGTACTTCTAATGGGCCAATCGGACATGCAAAAATGTATGTGAACTTTGTGGAATTCAAGGCCATGTGGGGAGTGAATGCCATCTTAGTCACTAATTGAAGACTTAACCATTGAGCAAGCTAATGTTCTCCACAATTTCAACAATAGACCACAAAATGACCCCTACTCGAACACCTTCGATCAAAGATGGAGGAATCACCTAAGCTTCTCTTACAAAATCCCCAATCCTTTCCCTCACCATCGACCAAAACATCACCCTCACCCTCCCGATTTTAAGTAGAAGGTTCCTTATTTCTAATCTCCTCAACCTCCACCTCAAATCCAACTTGGAGAGTTCAGTGGAACGTTTCATTCAAACTCAAACAAAGAAAATCAGGCTCTTAGTGAATCTATGAGTCAACTTAATTCCAAGTTTGAGAGCATGTCCACTCATCAAAAAATGATGGAAACTTAATTTGCTCAAATTGCTCAGCAAATGAGCCATCTCTCCTACCCTCAAGGACACCTTCTGGTCCAACCGGAGACGAATCCCAAGGGGCAAATGAATGTCATCTCTTTAAGGAGTGGGAAGCAACTACAGGAGCTAAGAGAGTTGTAAAAAGGGATGATGAAGGGTTGATAAAAGACCAAGGGAGAAAAGGGGCGGAACAAAGGGGTGATTCAAGCCTGGAAAGTGGAGAGCAAAGCAAAGAGGATGAGATCACCAAATCTAAGCTAGTTAAGCCTTATAAACCATCAATTCCTTTCTGTCAAAGGCTAGCAAAAGCTAAGCTTGAAGCCAAGTTTGGAAATTTCCTCAAGGTACTCAAGAAAATTCTAAGAGAATGCAATGGTTTCTCTCAAGAACGAATATAGTGTCATCCTCCAAAACAGGCTTTGATCTAAGCTCAAAGGCCATGGTGGCTTTTCCATCCCATTTGTCGTGAGTGATATTGCCACAAGTTGAGCCTTGTGCGACCTTGGGCCAAGTGTGAGTCGAATGCCTTATTCTATTTGCAAAAGACTCCATGTAGGGGACCTAAAATCAACCACCATCCCCATTCAACTTACGGATCGATTGGTGAAATATCCAATGGGGTTCCTTGAAGATGTTCACTTGCAAGTGTGGAAGTTTTTCATACCTTGTGACTTCGTGGTAATGGAGATGGAAGAGCATTCCCATTATTCTTAGAAGGCCATTTCTTGCGATAGCAAAGGCCATCATAGATGTTAAATTAGGAAACTCTCAATTCAGTTTGGAGAAGAAAAACTTGTGTTTGATCTCACTCAAGCTATGTCCCCCACTTGAGAAGATGCTTGCTACCGGGAGGGCATCCTTGAAAGGGTACAAATTGAAGAGATGACACTCCTTAACCATTCTAAGGATCCCTTGGAATGTTGGTGGCTTAAAACACTGGAAGATCAAGTTGAGTGGTGTCCAAGGAGTGAAAAAGAGATCTATGCCAAGCTCCTAAACTCGGTCCTAACATACATGGGAAATCGAAGGCATAAGAAAGGTCTTTGCTTGGAGGATCGATCTTCAAAGAATGATAAGAAGGGTACCCTTGATGTGGAGTTGAAGCCATTGCCACTGCACTTAAGGTATGAATTCTTTGGTCCCAATCAAACATTCTCTGTTATCATTAGGACTAAAGCTTAATGATGCCCAAACCAAGAAATTATTGTGTGTGCTTCAAGAGCATAGGACGCCATTGGCTATAGTATTGACAATATCAAGCGAATAAGTTCCTCAATTTGCATGCATTAGGTTTTACTTGATGATGACCATGGACCTTCTAGGCAACCCCAATGATGTTTGAACCCGAATGTGCAAGGCGTTGTGAAAAAGGAGTTTGTAAAACTTCTTGAAGCTAGGATCATCTACCCTATCTCGAATAGTGAATAGGTGAGCCTGCCACAAGTCTTGTCTAAGAAAGAGGGAATGACCGTTGTAAAAAATTAGAAAAAAGGAACTTATTTATACTAGAGTGGTCACCGGGTAGAAGATGTGCATTGATTATGGGAGACTGAACTAAGCCACCAGGAAACAACCCCTTTATTGACCTCATGTTCGAAAGGTTAGCGAGGCACTCATTCTTTTGCTACTTGAATGGGTATTTGGGATTCTTTCGAATCCCATTCCATCCAAGTGACTAAGAGAAAAGGACATTTACATGTCCCTATGGTACTTTTTCATACTGAAGGATGCCATTCAACTTATGTAATGCCCCCATAACCTTCAAACATTGCACGCTAGCTAGCTATCTTCTTTGAATGTGTTGAAAATATTGTGGAAGTGTTGATGGACGACTTCTAGGTCTATGGAGCCACCTTTGATATTTCTTTAGAAAACTTAATTACGGTGCTCCGGAGATGTAAGGAAGTCAATTTAGCCTTGAATGGCGAGAAGGGTCATTTCATGGTACAAGAGAGGGTTGTTCTCAGGCATGTTATGTCAAATCGGGGTATTGAGGTGGATAGAGTGAAAATAAAGGTTATTCAGTGCTTGGCGCCCTTACCAATAGGAAAGAGTTTAAAGTTTCCTTGGTCATGCAGGGTTTTATTGCCGCTTTATTAGGGATTTCTCCAAAATTGACAAGCCTCTTACCCAACTCTTAACTGAAGACACCCTCTTTTTGCTTACTTATGATTGTCTTCCAGCCTTTGAAAGCATCAAGGAGGCCTTGATATCCACCCCTATCATCCAACCAACAAATTGGACTCTACTATTTAAAATGATGTGCGGTGCAAACAATTTCAATGTTGGAGTAGTTTTGGTGCAAATAAGGGACAAGAAGCCGTTTGTGATATATTATACAAGCAAGATGCTTGATGAAGCTCAAATGAACTACTCGATAAAGGAGAAAGAGATGTTGGTAGTGGTGTTTGCTATTGAGAAGTTCCGTCAATATCTACACCAACCACTCCTCCATCAAGCAGCTAATGGAGAACAAGGATGCCAAGCTGTGGTTGATTCGATGGGTGCTTCTCCTCCAAGAATTTGCCCTCGAAAGTCGAGACAAGAAGGGCATTAAGAATGTAGTAACAGATCACTTCTCCCAACTACATATTGCTCAAGAGAAAGATGGGGAGGGTGTCGTACCCATTGATGACTCCTTTCTAGATTAGCATTTGTTTGCCTTAGCTATTTCTAGTGCCCCTTGGTATGCGAACATGGTAAATTACTTGCTTTGTGGGATCATGCCTCTAGACTTCAACTTCAATCAAAAGAAATGTTTCTTTTCCCAAGTGAAGTCATACTATTGGGAGGACCCTTGTTTGTACAAGACTCGTGTTGATGGCATTATACGATAATGTGTGCCCGAAGAAGAAGTTCTATCTACTATCTCGCATTGCCATGACTCACCATATGGAGGCCATGTCAGTGTTGACAAGATCACCGCTAAGATTCTTCAATCCGGTTACTATTGGCCAACCCTTTTCAAGGATGTGCACAAACATGTTAATGCAAGCGATCATTGCCAGAGAACCGGTAACTTGACACCCTTGACTATATACTTGAGGTTGAGGTCTTTGATGTTTGGCCATCAACTTCATGGCCCCTTTCCCTTCTTCAAGGGGAGACAAATATATTTTAGTAGTTGTTGACTATGTGTCCATTTGGGTAGAAGCAATTGCTTGCCCTTGTAGCCATCCAAAGGCGGTCTCCAAGTTCTCTAAGAGGATTGGGGTATCATCCCCAAACAAGTGCTTAAGTACAATTCTTAAATCGGGAGATCAAGGTCATATTGGAGAAGATGGTAGCCCATTTAAGGAAAGATTAGTCTGATAAGCTTCACAATGCGCTTTGGGCTTACCGCACTACCTGCAAAACCCCCATTACGACTACACCTTTCTGGCTTGTTTATGGCAAGCCTTGTCATTTGCCCATTGAATTAGAACATAAGGCTCATTGGGAAATCAAGCAATTAAATTTTGATCTCAATGCTTCGGGAGCCTGAAGAATCCTGCAATTGAATGAACTTGAAGAATTTAGGTTGGATGCTTATTAAAGCTGTTGGGTGTACAAGGAGAAAATCAAGAAATGGCATGACAATTGCATCTTAAGAACGGAATTCAAGATAGGTGACTTGGTTTTGTTATTTAATTCCCGCCTTAAACTATTCCCGAGAAAGCTCCGCTCATGATGGTCAAGACCCTTAAAAGTTCACAAGGTTTTTCCTTATAAAGCAATTGAGGTATGTAGTCAAACTTCCAGAGCTTTCAGGGCGAATTGTCAAAGGCTTAAGCATTACGTCACTGATGACACGATTGAAGAGATGCTGGTTTATAACCACTCCATTCTCTCTTCTAAGTGAAAGTTCAACTGTCAAGCTCATGACCTTAACAGAATGCTATTTAAGAGGCAACCTGAGCCTTTTTGTTGTGTCAACAAATAAGGAGAGGAGGGGAGTTAAAAAAAACTATTGATGAACCGAGGTTGCTTAGGCGATGGATGCCCGACTCCAGCATGACGTCTGTCACCACCCTGTTGCTAGAAATTTAGGAAGGATCCCTGGGGTGGTGACGGCTGCCCATTGCCTACACTGCAGCTTTTTCATGCACATTTTCTAGGAAGTGATGACGATTGCCCATCGCCACTATCATGGCCCGTCGCCCGTAGGTACCGGCTGTCCGTCAATTTGGTGACAACCGTCGACTCCCTACTTGTAGTGTTTTTCTTCTTCTTTTCACTCTCTGCACGCCATTTCTCTCACTCTCAACACCCACATTGGCACTCTCTCTTTTACTCTCATCCCCCACCATAAACATTACCAAATCCACTCCTTTTACCCCAATTTTCCACCATTTCCTTTACTCTTATGTTTTTTCACCTGTCCTTCCATCGAAATCCTTCCATTGTTCACCAGTTCCCTCTATTTCGTACCACCCAAACCCTAACCCCCATTTCCACCACCTTAAAATCAAACCACTTTGGGTGTTTTCCAACCTCATTCTTACTGAAAACAACTCTATCTCGCACCACCCTCAATTTCTACCTTATTTCACCTCATTTTCATCATTTTCTCTCACTTTAAGAATGACCACCATTAAAGAACTTTAAGCTAGGGGGGAGAGAAAGCTTCAACCTTTGGCTCAAATTGTGCAAAAATGGATCTCACATTCTTAGTGGCTGTCTTATTTTCCCACTTGGTAGCTTGCTTTGGGTGATTGGAGCATTGTGTGGTAACTTGGAAGTTGAGGTACTTAAGGGCATCTACTCATTATGGGAAAGAAAATAACCACATATGGGTCGTCATCATCAGGCGCTTCCAAGAAGGCAAAGAGTGTCGCACCCATCTGCACCGCCAATGCACCTCCTAGTCAAGCCCAAGTGGCCTGAGGTAATTGTCCCACCCCTGCTCTTGTCATTAACAAGTATAATATACAATTTAATGATCAAGAGCATATAAATTGCTATGATTTAGTCACTTAAAGGAAGATTAGTGAACCTAAGTACATAGACAATACATTTTTGGCGAGTATAAGCTTGTTGAATGACATTAATGAGATTTTTGAGGTTGTGGCGTAGTGAGAGTATATTCAATTGGGATAAACCAATTTATGAGAGGATATTTTGGGAGTTTCTTAGATCCCTTAAAGGTAATTGGAAAACCTCTTACAACAATCAATCAGTTCATATTTACTTCAATTGTTTAACAAACCTTATTATATGAGCCTTGACAAGTTTAATAATTGCCTTAAACGCCTTTGAGAAGATGTTGGACCCTTCAAACTCTAACTTTAATTTCCAATCTTTTTGGTCTGAAATTACTTGTGATACTAGAGGGGTAATCAATGACCCCTCTGTGAGCTATATGCCCTATGATTTTAGTGGTTCCAAGGTCACCACTCTTTATAACACCACCCTTCATTACCTCCACCGCCTTATGGCTAATACCTTCTTTTCGTGGTTCGATAGTCAAAACAAGATGAGGTTGACTGAGTTGTTTGTTCTGTGAGCTATCTTAAAGGATGTTCCAATTGATATGGGAGCATTTATCCATGCCCAATTGGTCTCTTTTGCGTCTAACAAGCCAACCGTCAAAGCTTGTGAGGGCAGCATTTTGGTCATTGCATATGGGTTTGGGCTAAAACCTCTTGTGGAAATATTGACACCTTTGTTTCTAGGAGGTTGGTTAATCTTGGCCACTTGTTTTAATATGGATATCTTTAAGGTTAAAGGGAGAGTTTATGTGAACCTCCATGGCAAACTTCTTTACCCCTTGCCTCACCTAAGTAAGACAAACTATGCCAATGCCTCCAATTAGTCCTGTAATGATGATGTTCACATGGAGACCGATGATGATGAACCTCAATAAGAAGAAGGGAAACTAGGGGGAGATGAGACAGGGGGGTTGCCTCATGATGAAGAGATTCATGAGCCACCTATGGCCTAAAGTTATAGTGTTGCGGGTCTTTCCGAGTTCAATGGGGCCCACTTTTATCAATACCTTGATTACTAGTTTTCTCAGCCTCTATATGAGGACGGACACCATTGATGAGCGACACAAACAATACGCCTAGGATCAGGCTGAGATGCTCCATTGGCAAGATGAGATTGACCGCCGACAACGAAATTCAGAGCATCATGTCTTTCATGCATACTCGCACCACAGTTGGCCCTACGCTCCACCTATTTGGAGGCCTAGTGGCCCACTGGGCCCCTACTAATGTTCTTATAAGTTTGTCCCCTCCTCATCCCTTTGTTCACCTTATATGACTATTACATTGGGGACAATACAATTGCTAAGCATGGGGGGTAAGCTAGCAAGCTCGTGCGTCTTGGGGAGATCTTATGGCGTGATTGTTGGCTTTGGTGTCCATTGGTGTCTATGGGATTTTTTTAGGGGAATCTTGTGATTGATGAACTTGTGTTGGGTGATTGTTTGATTGATGGGTGGTTAGACGTGTACATACTAGGGGAATCTGGTGATTGATGATCTTGTGGTGCATGATTGCTTGGTTGATGGGTGGTTAGGCATGTGCATACTATGCAGTTAGCTCACCATTTAGTTACATCTTTAGGACTCATTGCATATCCAGGGAATGCATTAGTAGAAGCATGTAGCTTAGAGCATTTAGGTTGAACTGTGTATATTCTATCTTCTCTCTTCTTATCCTTTGTGATCTCAAGTGGGAATATGATGGAGGCGGGCACTTAATGAACTTGCAAGGTACACCCCTAAACCTCTTCTCCCTAATCTTCTTGCTTATCATTTAGGGTTATTTTCTTTGTTTCTTGCAAAACATTGAAAACATTAGAAAAAATCCTTCTATGAAAAAAATGCAAGGTGTGATTGTGGATCAATTAGGATGGTTGTGTAATTGAAATGTGGATTTGCCTTGGTATAAGAAGTGTGATGTCATAACCCCTTCTTAGTGGTTGCTTAGCCTTCTGTGTGTACTGGCTGCCTTTGAGATTCACTTGACTTGATTGTGTAGATCTTGACCAGGAGGACATTTCATAGGATATGCGGGAATCATTCGGGGAGACTTAACCCATAAGACTTTGAGCCCCAATACATCACTTTTAGTGGTCTCTTCTCTCCTTTGTTGTGTGACTCAACTAAGATTGCATCTCTAGAACTTGGCCTGGCTCTCTTCAATGCTACATTATTTGCGCAATCTGACATGATTGAGGCATTTCTTGCTCTTTTTGTCCACATAGTATAAAAATTCGCCCTATCGATGTTAATTACCCCTTATTAGCCCTTTGTGCCTTGCCCGTCTTTGTTGTTTCCATATTCATTTCACCCACTTCCCTAATTTATATTCCTCATTCCCTTTGCCAACTGGTTGGTGATGCAACACTTTTCATTGAAGTGGGTTTATTTTGGGGGTCGATCCCTCCTTTGGGTGCTTGTCTTTATGGCATGTGCTTAAAAACGAAAGGGGGAAAGCTAAAAATCTCTTTGTTAACATGTCATGCATTAGTTCTTCCTTTCAAGGCCTGTTTGGAAAAAAAAAATGATGAAAATGATGAAAAAAAATGCAAGAAAATTAGCAATAAAGAACCAAAAGAGAAATAGAAGAGATTGCAAATAAGGTGCTTGGCATGTTGTTCTTATATTGAAACTAAATTCAGCTCCTCCCGTAAGCGTTCAAGCATGGGGTCATGTTGAGATTTGCAATTCTAGGTATGAAGTGGATGTTTGCTTCCCTTTAATATTCTGGAAACTGTTCTTACTCCCTAGCCCCTAGGCTAAATAGCTTCACTTATCCTAGAAGTTCTCCCCCTCTCACTCATAACCGAAAGAGGCCTGTTACAACCTTCTCCAAGTCCTCTTGGTCGAATGTTCTACATATTGTCCCGAGTAGTGGAGAATCGAGGGCTACTTCAAGCCTGTGGTAGTTTGAATGATTGGATTTCATTTTGGGAGTGTCCAAAACCATACATAAACACATTAAGTGAGGTTCTTCCCAGACATAATTGCCCACCACTAGTTGAGTGACTCCCTGTCTTGACTTGTGAATTGTATTGGCTAATTTGGTATGTGCATCTAAGCAAGGCGACTCTTTGAGGATATTGTGAGTGTCCTACCTTTGTATCTTGGATTCACTTCTTTTGATTGCATGGTTGCGTTTGGTTGATCGGCTTTTATCACCTTGCCTAAGAAGGATGTTAGAGGGTCAACTTCCCCGCTGGCCCATTTTTTAGCTAATCTTGCTTGGGGACAAGCAAGTGATAAGCATGAGGAGTTGATAAATCTCGTTTTTGTCTGAGTTTTTCGGTTTCCTTTTGGCTCATTTCCCTTCTTTTTCCCTTGATCAAGTAGGAATTTGAGCAACTTTAACCTCCTAAAGAGTCGTTACCCTATTTCAACCCTTTTTCTTTCTTTTCCAAATATTTTTAGTGATAACAAAAGAAAGAGGCGACACCTACTACAGAAGAGACAACGCGAGAGCAAAGCCTGACCACACTAGGGCCCAGGAGGAGCAAGGAAGTGAAGGGCCCAAGAAAGAATAGCCACAACGGGTGCCTATCCACATGAAGATAGCTGTCTTGGCCCCCTACACTGAAGCCCATTTTCAAGGGTTGACGACGACCACCCGTCATGGTAGTGATGGCCCGTCGCCACCCCACAAAATCTTCCTGGCGTCCAGTGGCTACCCGTCGCCATTCCCACCCCCTGTGGCTACTACATTGGTTATTGCTGATATAAGTAGGATTTGCTTAATTCTAGGGGCTCTTATATATTTGTCCTTGTTAAAAACACTATCAAATATTCTAAGGTTAGCCTGTTTGTTGAAGGAGATTTTGGATCTTGTTGATCTTTGTTGAAGGATTTGGAGATTAATCTCACTACCTTAATCTAAAGTTTGCTTCTCTTTCTCCCTTTCTTTTTTATTTGATCATTATTCATAGTTTGTTTGATGTTAGTTGCTTGTGATTATTTGGTTTGGATGATGATGATGATTACTGAATAATTTCTCCCCTTGAGTAGGGAATTAGGATGCTAGAATGTCCTAAATATGCTAGATGTAATTTACTCTTTGGATTGATTTCTTATTTCTTAAGGGCTTTCCCTTCACCCACCAAGTGTTCACTGAAATGCCCAAAAGAGCATCTCACCTAATACTTAGGGAAAATGACCGAGAGGTGAGCTATTGCCTTGTGTGGGTAGAGGGAAGGATAGCAAGCATTGGGTATGAAAATAACCCAAGGTCTTGCTTGGTAAAGGGCTAGCTATCCTAAACCCCGATCTCTAAAGCTCCCATAAAAAAAAAGAGCTTATAGATTGGGGTTGCCTTGTCTTCGAAAAGGAGGTTTGGGTGCTTTCAAATGAGCCGACCAATCCCCTATAAGTTGCATTGTAGGTAAAGCTGAAGAGGAAGCTCACATCTAGCAGGAATAAATTGGCATTCTGGTAACTAATTTCCTAACTCATGACTTCTCCTATCGAAATTTGATCCTCTAATTATGATAGTTTATCTTAGTTGTCCTCTTAACCTTAGCTTTTCAACTTCCTAGATTCGATCCGCTTAGTTAGTTAGGTAATCTAAGAACTCCTTCCCTGAGGATTCGATTCGTACTTGTCGTTTATTAGCTATAGCTACACCATGCGCTTACGGTTTAACTTAGTTCACATCACTATGATGGCAGTAATGCCTAACTTAGTATTTTTTTTCGCTTTATTGATGATTAACGACTAACTAAATATGGTTAGTTATGTGACTACGAGTTAGGGCATTGTAGATTTGGTTTGAGGGATACTGTGAGCTATAGAGTGTGATTATGAGTTGAGTTAGACTAGTTAAAGGGGGAGCTGACTACAAGTTCATCCGTATGAGTGGATAATAAGGAAGCTCTCGCCAACGTTTACCTTGTCCTCAGTCGTTGGTATTAAGGCAAACCTAGTAGAGCTCAAAGTAGTTTGCTGACTTCCTATTAACTTACGTATCCCAAAGAATCTTACTAAACTCATAGTGATATGTCTGAAAAGTTTTGGGTTGCCAGCTTGTTTTATAAGGATGGCTTTAATCTAGAGGTCCTCTTAAAACATACAAACATACTAAATGCTTAGGCATGGCAATATTTAATGTACAATGTGAGGATGTCGTTCACAAACTTTTGTGGGACTAATTTAGTACCAAATTACATCTAACCCTCTATACAGAGAAATGTGTATTGTTGTTGTATCCCTACGCTGATTTAATATAAAATAGACCTTCTAATAGAGTAAATGCATAAAGGCCTGCCGCACTGGCTTAGGTGCTTTGTAGTAATAATGTGCTATACTGAAATTATATGATGTCAGTTTAATAATTAATGGTATAGTACTTGGTATTATATGGGTTCTATGCGGCAAGATCAGGTAGTCACGTGAAGAAAGTAGTGACATCGCTTTGCTATACAGGTCATCATAAGCTAGATACACATCCTAGTCACTTCATTTTAAGCATGTTCAGTCATTATGTATGTATTACAAGTTTGTTCTAGGTAGAATTTATAACTTTGGATCGTTAACTAAGGGTATAAGATAAGACACGTCCTTGTTGAAGTATCAATTAGGGTGATGGGTTGTTGGAGATTCCCATTGTGCATAGGGAGAAAAAAGAAAGAAAGAAAGAGAGCAAAGAGAAGTTGTGTATTGAGATTGTGCGGTGCATTTAAGCATGATAATATACTTGCTACAAGGTTAACATAAACCTTAAGGTCGCATTCAAATAACCATAGACTGGGCTTGTAAAGCTTGTCGAGAGCTACAAATTTAACCACTACTTTAGTTATTAAATACTTTTTATAGCATAGGAAATTAGGGATCGATCCACGAGGAAAGATTATTGTAAAAAGGCTACTTTAATCCTAAATGATTTTTACTAATATAATTTATTAAGCCTAATCTTAATAATTCTAAAATAATTAAAATCTAATGAATAAAAATCTAGAAAAAATACCCAATGATGCTCCTAAATATTATGAATCATATTATGGAAATAAAACAGTAAAAATATTTCCTAAATAATCCAGAAAAATAAAATCAGAATAGTAACTGAAATTCTAATTAAAAATCAAAACAACAATTAATAATCAGAGAAATAAATATTAAAATTATCAAACAGTAACATAAAATATTATTCTTCAGGTATATAATCTTATAAATCCTCAATTGTATCCAAATAATTTCAGAAAAATCAAATCAGAAAATTTACCACAAAATATCAATGCCGAATATTAGATCTGAAATTAGAAATAAAATAATCTGCATAAATATAAATACGAAAATAATTAAGACCATTACCCTAATTCTAGGACACAATTTTCTGGACTTAACAATACCTAATAATCGTGAATTAAAATTAAAAATCGAAATTTTCAGAAGTAATTACCTAAAAACCTGCACATACCAATTTCACAAAATAATTTTGAAAAATTATCAAATAATCTCCAAAAATTACGAAATTGAATATGAGCAGATTAGGACACTATATAAACCCTAGGAATTAATTAAAATCTAAAAATAACAAAAATAACTATTTTTAGTCTAAGTTCTAACAAACCGGTAACTAAATACTAAAATTGAATATAAATCAATCTAAAATTATAAACACTATAAAACTCAAAATCTAAGCTATCTAAAATTACCTAGATACTCCTAAAATACTATACTTTTGGGGGGTCGATTGAAATTATATTGAAGCTAATAAAACTAGAACAAAAATCAACAAACTAATCAAATTAGTTCTAAGCAATAAATAATAATCAAAAGTTATCAAATTTATGAAGAATACTTAGTATAATCTCAATCCACCATGCAAATTAATATTTAACATTAACACACAAGTAAATTTCATTCATGAGTTAAACTGTAGAAGATATCCACCAGCGGTTCTTCCCCATTTTTCCTTAGATTTTAGTTTACTTAGGTCCAGTCCTAATATAAACCCTACTAATTTGATAATCTTTACACCAGCGCAAAAATTTAACCAAATTAGAGCATTAAGAATTAGAAAAACATCATTTAACACTTTGTAACTAATTTACCAGCAAATTGATTTAACAAATATCTAAAGCGATTAACTAATTAAAAGAGATGGGTTTGAGCCATCCATGATTAATTAGGGTTCTACCTAGGCCTAAAAGATGATAACTTTTACGTATTATAATGTTCTAAACTATCAATCGAAATTGTATTTAATCAACTAGCATGCATTCTAATCGATTTAACACAGATTTCATAAACAATGAACACTAATCGCTAAAGAATCATGAATAGAAATCAACTAGACATTAAAGCATAAAACTTGTTTCAAAATAATTAATTCAGCATGGCTTCAAGAAGATTATACTAAGCATAAAAAAAATTACTCACTCATATAAAAAATAAAATTATAATAATCACCCAAGTAATCTATGTTTAATAGTAAACCTACCACAAAATAAATAAAACAAAGTAATAATAATAATAATAATAATAATAATAATAATAATAAAACAAAAATAATCCTACTTGGATGAAGAGGGGGTGCGTGAAGAGGCGATGGGATGATGGTGATGATCGATGATGATGGTCACGGCCAGATGATGATGGAAGATGACGATGGTGAAGCTAGCAGATGGCGTTGATGAAGAAGGTGATCGTCACGGTGGGCTAATGATGGTGATGAGATGATGGGGGGATGGTGATGATGATGAGAGGAAGCAAGAAGGTGATGGCTTTGGAGGAGATGATGATGCGTGATGGTGGAGAAGGAGAGGGAGCGGAAGCTGTGGGGGTTAGGCCTCGAGTATGAGGGAGATGGTGATAATATTATATGCTGGGAGGTGTGCTGGTGTGAAGGTGTGGGTGTGGGTTTAGGGGGGTTTTTTTGTTTTGGGTTTTCTTATCCCTTCTTCCTTAGGTTTCTTCTTCCGCAAGACTTCTAGCTTTTCACCAACTCTTGAAACCCTAGCCCAATATAATAATTATGAAAATAATAATTTTCATAATTATTATTTTTGGACCGTCTTGTAGCCAAGTGTATAAATCCCGAGCTTCTACGTCATCTGTTCTCATCTTTATTAAATTAACACTAACCCCGAAAAATATATAAAACAGAGCAAATTAAACGAAATAATATATAGAATATAATCAAAATAATGCATGATTTTTGACTTAACAGGGCTTGATAGCAAAATGCTCATTGGAGAATTTTGAGAAAAGAAAATATACATCACTTCTCACTTGTTTCCCTAAGTGGAATAGGTAATATGTTCTTTTGAGATGAGATATATTACTACAGAAAAAAAAAACATATATATTGGGTTTAGAGAGATTTGACCTCACAAGGTATGAAAGGTTGAAAAACAAAACACAAAAGAAAAGAAGGAAAAAGGAAAATGTCTTATGATTAACAAAGATTAGAGAAAATCAAAGGAGAAGGAACATAGCCGAATAAGTGAAAATTTGGGTTTTAGCTATTAATCCACCAATCGTAAAATACCTCATATTATTGTGGTCTTAAGAGTGTAGCAATGCTGAATGGAATGGAAAACAAGAGGATTAGATTTGGAAGAGAATTGGATATTAAGATGATGGAATCATCACAGCAGCGAGAGCAATGGTTAGAAGCTTCGACCACACTCACTTCACCCGAAGAATCAAGTTATAGATGTGGAATCTAAGGGAAAGGATTCAAAGAAGTGCTCCACAAGTACGTATATTCTATACTGTTACATACCATAGTCTAAAGCATTTAGGGGTCATAAATTATATTCTAGTCTACAAGTTGACATAATTAGTGGTTATGATTTGGGGTAATGAATGAGGAATAGAGAAGAACAATAGAGCTATAATCTTTTTATTGGATGAGCTTTGGATATCTAACCTTATCTTTCTGCAACCCCTTTGTTAGGGAATTGCCCCTATGAGTCAAGCATTGCATAGACTGCATGGGCCAATATCTAACAACTTTGCAAGACTAGACTGTCCCATTCTACAGGGTGTGGCCTCAACTAGACCCTTAACAAGGCAGTAAAGGTGGTATAGAACAAGTAGGGTATGTGAAGATCTTACAAAAGGATTGAAAACCTAGGTAACCTTCTCTTAAGCATATCAAACCTATGTAATCGTAGCTATAACAGCCTTGGACGTTTAACCGGAGGCTTCCCATATAAAGCATGTACCGTTATATGTTATGCAGTCATTTGACAAAACATTTGGGTTTTTCCCAATTACAACCACTATCAGTCGTGCCTATGCCCTTTTCTAGTACAATCCACCCAACGGTTTGAGATTTACTAATATATTGTGTGCCAATATTATCTAATTACCTTAACAATATCTTATTGAATCCCCTTTTAAACAATTAAATTATTTCATGACATTAATCTTTGTGCGGAGATGGACTATCATTTTGTTGCTTTCGACTTATTGTTTTTGCTCAGGTTACTT
The DNA here is from genome assembly GCA_017589665.1 of Selenicereus undatus. NCBI lineage: Eukaryota > Viridiplantae > Streptophyta > Magnoliopsida > Caryophyllales > Cactaceae > Selenicereus > Selenicereus undatus. Next base: position 63,641,567 of record JACYFF010031958.1, read on the forward strand.
CTAATAATTTTTCTTTCATCATTAATTGGTGCCACATTAGCTGCAATAAATCTTGATTTATGCTACCCTTTTTTCACCATCATTCTTGAATTTATTATCTCTATTTGATTGATTTATTATGGGTTTGTGTACAGTATTGGAGTTATAGCCCAAACCATTAAGAATTTGCTAGATGTCATGCCATAGATTTAAAAGGTCCTGTTTTAATATCATTATGTGCATGGAATTATGTGTATGTTTATCTTTATAATAGTTCATATTTGATCAATGTTGTTAAGTTGGTTATAATTATGCGTGCACTTGAATAGTTGAATGTATTGATATGTTCAAAGTGAGTTGGATATGTGTTTGATGTATATGGGCATTTTATATGCTGTTAATACACAAACTGTTATTTCTACCTATATTTAACCTTGTGACACATATCTTTTCTTATCCAACCCATTTTTAATAAGTGTATTTTTTGTCTGAGTCAAAATCTTTGAATATTATATCAAAGTCAGTTTATCTAACTTTGAAATACATGTTTAAATGATAGTTTGATTGTACGTGTGAATAAACGTGATGAGTAAGCCTTGTTATGTTATTGTATTTGCGTGCTTAATGTATCATGATAATAAGTTCTGGTGTTATTTCATCAATGTCCGGAAATCTGACTGAGAATACATGTCTGATCAGTAGTGTGATTTTGTGTGTGGATAAATGTGCTTAATATGCTAGAAATATTATAAGAATATTGTTTATATTCTTATAATGGTTATTATGCTAGATTTGATTGTTAAATCATTATCTAAAGCATGATCCATTGAATTGCAAAAGTACATTTTCGAATATTTTCGTTGCATATGTTGCGATATATTTGTTCCTGATTTTTTACTTGATTACTTCGATAAAATATCCAGGATATAGTGATTTATTAATTGATTCAGTTGCCTAAGTCATCTCTACTCATTTATGGCAAGTATCTTCCAAGGATCTTGGAAAAGATTTTTTGCTTGCTTCAGATAAATATTTTGCAAGTTGGAAAAAATATTATTTTCATGTTACTTCCCTAAAAAAGGAAAGTTATAGCCAAGTAAGGATCTCGTCCACATTTATTTGTGGTAGTTGTTGCAAATTTCGCATCCAGCCAATGTCATTGAATTAAACTTTGGAGTACTTGTTCTTTGAATTTCAAAATCTTTATGACTAATTTCGAATCCGGCCAAGGTCAGAGTTATTTGGGTAGGATTTTCATAAGACCTGACGATTGATTTCAATGAATATCTTTAGATATATTATTAGCTTGATTAGAATGTATGCACGATATATATATTTGGAAGTTATCTTTCACATATATTTGAAATGTGCTATGGGATGACTTTGATGAGATTCATGTCATCCAAAATAAGATTCTCAGCTCAGGTCACGTCCTGTAATGGTCACATCATTACCACATGCGAGAGCGAAGTATGAAAAGTTCAAAGCCGAAGCTAATGACAATGACATCACGATAGAAACAAATTTAGTTACTTGTAGACTTCCCAAGATTGTATGAAGATCTCACCCCATAATCATATGAGGATCACAAACCTGTATAGAGGGATGAAGACAAACAAGCAAGATAGAATACGTAAGCATATTGAGATAATCTTATTAATGCTATATTCTTACAATATTCTTAATTATGCTCTTTTGTGAAGGTTAAATATTTATAAGGAAAACATGTAACAAGTAAGTTAGAACTTACTTGGGCAGCTAAGTGTTTAGAGATCAATAGTTAGCGAGTGATTTAGCTAAGAGTTGTTTAAATAAGTGTTGAAATAACTCCAAGAAAGCTTGCAAGGTCAAAGTGCTCAGTGTGTACTTCTTAAGTGAATAACAAGTTGCGACATTAAGCCCTAAGGGAAGGAGAGCCTTAAATAGTGACTAGTTCTGCTTGAAAGTGTGGGCATCGTAAAAATATCATGCATTTTATCTCTCTTTTATTTCTGCATTTCATTTCTGTTCAAAGTCTTAATACCAACATTGGTGGCTGACTATCTAAGATGTCTATTATAACTTTGATATATCGGTTTTAAAGTGCTAAAAGTTTGCTTAAGCTTAATTTTTATTCATCACCGTATTCACCAATAGCCTCTGGGGTGATATACTTTTAGCTGAAAGTGCTAAAAGTTTGTTTAACTTTAATTTTTATTCATCACCCTATTCACCCATCCTCTAGGGTAATACAGCTTTAGCTTTATGACCTTCTACTGGTATTGTACCAAGTCCGCTCATTTTGACTTAATCATCCTATGGGAAAGGTTATGGCTTCCTTTAGAATTACTGATATTAATCAATGATGCTATTTTAGTAAACCTCCTTTATTTTGTGGATCTAACTTTGGGCATTGGAAAATAAACTTATGCGGATCTTCATCAAAGGCCATGACTATGACCTTTGGGAAATCATCTCTAGCGGAGACTTGATTCCTACTTTGAAGAAAGGAGATAAAGTTTAACCAAAGTCAAGATCTGAATACACCAAGGTAGAGGTTGGAGGAGTTGCAAAAAACTATAGAGCTTTGAATATTTTATTTTGTTGTTTGGATACAAACACGTTTAGCCGCGTACCTACATGTGACTTAGCTAAAGAAGTTTAGCACACTTTGGAGACAACTTATAAAGGCACAGGTCAAGGGGTGAACAAAGGATTAGTCTTGATGTCTACTAGTACGTGCTCTTCAAGATGCATCCGAGAGAATCCATCAAAGACATGTACATACGACTCATAGAAATCATCAACAATCTAAAGGCTTTGGGAAAAACATACACCAATGAAGAGATGACAAGAAAGGTGTTGCAATGACTTCTAAGATGCAAGTGGGTTCCTAAAATCACAACAATTAAAGAAGCTTAAGATCCAAAGACCCCTAAGTGAGACCATCTTATTATAAAACTTTTAACCCGTGAAATTCACTTGCAGGAAGAAAGTGATGAGCAAGTACCAAAGTAAGGAATTGCTCTAAAGCCAACATATGACAACTTCGAAACATAGAGTGAAGAACCTAATAATAAGAAGGATGAAACCATAACTATGATTGCGAGAGGATTCAACAAGTTGTTTCAAAAGGATATAGAATTTCAAGGACCACGGAAAAGATTAACTTCGAAGAGGAATGGCAGAGATTCCAAAAGTAAAAACCCTTCTAAAGCTGATACTAATTAGGGTACTAGTTATGGTTGTCGTTTTATAGGGCATATAATCAAAGATTACCCGAATAAAAAGTAAAGAAATGAAAAGAAGAAGTTTAAAGTCAAGAAGGGAAATAAAAAGGCAATAATTGCGACATGGAGTGCTAGGAAAAGCAATGAAAGTGAAATTGTGGAAGAAGAAAAGGCAAACCTTTGCCTTATGGTGAAGGGAGACCTTGGATATGAGGAGGCTGAAAAGTCCAAAGAGGTATTAGTTAAACCTCTTACTTTCAAAAAGTAATATCTAGCACAAAGTTTATTAAATTGTATTAGACATGAACAAGAATATTTATCTAAGATTAAATCCCTTACAAAGACTATCAAAGTCTAAAAAGAAGAAAATGACAATTTACAAAACACTTGTGAAAGTGTACATGTAAAGGTCAAAGATTTTGAACTTGAAATCTAATTTACAAAACAAGTGCACTGACTCTCACAATTCTCTTTTAAACCTTGCTAAGGGACAAGAAAATCTAGATAAATTCCTTAGTTCTCAATCTATCTCTTTTAACAAAGGTCTTGGTTTCAACCCAAACAACAAAAAGAATAGTTATAAACACTTTTTTTTTATAAAGAGACAACACATAAGAAATCACAAAGTCACTTCGTCCCTCGAAAGAAATAAAGCAACTTTGGATATAACATCAAAGTCACTTTGTTCCCCAAAGGAGACATAGCGACATTGGTCATGGATATCAAAGTCACCCTGCCTATCAAAGAACACATACCAACCTTAGCCATCCTAGATATCAAAGTTATTCCCAGCCTAGAATTATTTAAGTTTGGGTACTTAAAGGAATGAGACCAACCAACATGGTGGTTATAAATAATCCAGGACTCAAATTTGATGTACAACGTGCTTATAGAAAGGTTGCTTGATTTTGATTTAACAAGTACACTTGACATCCAAGGAAAATAATGCAAGGTGCTAAAAGTTTGGATGCTCAAGAAAATTTGCACCACTAGTGTCAAATAGGGCACAAACATGAGCATTGACTATATTTTAAGGACCGACTCCAAAGTTAGATGCGAATCTAGTTCAAAGTTCTACACCTCAATCTTGAAATCAAAATGTTTGAAGGGAAGACAAAATAAGGTTACATACTCCTCAAAAAAATTAAAAAAAAACAGGTTGGTTTATGCAATTCGATTCTTATAAGAGGTTCTTGTATAAAGTTGTGAGATATGTAATAATTTCTCATTTAAATGATGCATATGTGTTTTGGAGCTTGCTTTTCACATCATATGATTTCACTATGATCTCAAGTATGTCTTAATGACCTTGAGTAAAGTTCTGATTTCAAAGTCGCAGTTTAATCCTTGCAATAACACTACTTCAAAGACTTTGAAACAAAGTCAAATATTGAGGTCAATATGCATGAACATATCAAGTTTCAGAGCTCATTGTCCTGAGCTTCTAAACCATGAACGTAACTTTGAATCATACCAAAATCAGAAGTTGCAAGTCTTCTTTTGATAGTCATTGTGTTTTAAAATTCAAAAGCCAAAATTCAAACTTTGAAAGCAAGTCAGAAAATGAAATTTGCACTATCGATGAAAAGGGTAGTAGTGGCAGGGTTACAAAGTTCCAATACTCCTTGCATTCTTTATGTCATAGGCATGGTTAATTCAGCTTTGACATATAATCTGTAATGCACATATTTTATGGCACACCATATCTTGGATACATGTACTTGTTAGAATTTATTTTTCTATGTTTTATTCTTCGGAATGCATGAATGTCATCTTAGACCTTGTAGTCATTGATATTTGTCCATATATGCAAAATCTTGATTATCTCTTGAAGTATATGACCATGGATCATAAGTCACGATGCTTAACTTCTTTTAGCTCATGCTTCAAACGTACATACATTTTAGGTTTACTTTGATGTGATACTTTCATCACGATTTACTTAACCTCCTAATGTAAATTTAGATTATTGTTGCATTGTTCACTCTTTCCATTGTCATGAGATATTCATTACATGTTCTTGCTTGATGTTTTTATATTGCTTGAATTGCCTTCTTTAGGGCGAGATAATGCAGCGCATGATATGGGATCCTTTATATATATAAAAATACAAAGGAGCCCA